>CM066034.1:805387072-806587072 GCA_033557465.1 Ichthyophis bannanicus | reverse complement strand
TAACCCATCTGTGCACTGCAACACCTTTTTAAAATCCATTTACAGCTGAAGAATTCCCCCCATCCCCCTGATCAGCTCCCCTACATTGCTCTGAACCTGACATCCCCTGGCATCCAATCCCCCATGACACCTCCTGACATCCAATTCACCACCATTCAACTTCACCTGTGATCAAGATCCCTTTGACCCCTCCTCAGCTTAAAGAAACCCCCTACTCATAGCTCCCCCACAGCAGATCATCTAACTCCCTACGCTCCATCCCATTCCTAGTTCTTACTAGGGTCTCTGTTATTTAATAGGAGTAGGAGTGATCCTCAATTGATCCTACTCATCATGCCACTGGATTTCAAAATGGCACCCATGATCCTAGGACACAACAAAGCGAGTGATGTATGGAGGTCACAGGTGCTTTATTTGGTAGAAAGTCCCTACGTGTTTTGGCAAATGCCTTCCTCAGGGAGTACACATCCTCAAAAAGATTAAAAACAGAAATAAATAATGGTCTTAACTAATACTCAACAAATAGAAAAATCAACTGAAATACAAATTAACAATCAATCCATAAATATTTAAATACAATAAAAGACAAAAAGTAAAAGTGAAAGACAATAAAAACCCATATAAAAAGCAAAACAATGAGGCAAGGTACATAGTAAATTGCCTAATAACATTTCAATAAGCAGAAAACATATGTTGATCCCAGCCTGGAATGAGAGAGAGAGATATGAGGAGGAACTAAGATGTGCGCCATCCTAGTGTATAGTGAATCAGGACTTACAATGGCACACTGTCGGAAATATGTCTTGAGGAAATCCAATGGCCTATAAAGTAAAACATAATCTGCAATAATAAAACAGAAAGCAAATTGTAGCATTACACTATTGCCATGAAGAGGGAATACCATGCTACCTATCGTTAAAAGCGGAAGAGCAATAGGGACAGTTCTCATTAACCAAAAAGGATAAATCCAGACCAATAGCAATTTTTTGATTTAAGAAAAAGGGGGACTTAGAGGTATGTTTACTAAACAGCGCTAACGTTGCAGTGCATCATATTGTAACATTACCGCACGATAACGTCACGTATCGCACGATAACGTCTCCGGCGGTGTTAAGGCGCACAGAGGGTGGAGTAAGGCTCCCCAGAGGGCGGAGATAAGGGGTCAATGGGCAGAGAGTGGGGGGGGGGGGAGAGGCTCCAGGCACACTAACACTGTGAAATCAGGG
The DNA here is from genome assembly GCA_033557465.1 of Ichthyophis bannanicus. NCBI lineage: Eukaryota > Metazoa > Chordata > Amphibia > Gymnophiona > Ichthyophiidae > Ichthyophis > Ichthyophis bannanicus. The sequence continues at coordinate 806,585,846 of CM066034.1, read as the reverse complement.
TCTGAAAATTAACGCCAGTGAAAACCTCGTGTTAGAGGCACATTTGCAGGAGAGAGAAATCATTTCAGTCAACAATGTACAGCAAAGGCAGGGAGACCAAGAAAAACTGATAGTAGTGATACATATGCAGCAACAGCATAGTGCCCAAGTACGAAAGGGCATTATGGTGAGGCTGCAAATGGGGTACAGGGGCTGCAGATGGGACATGCAGTGGGGCAGCTGGGGCACAGGGTGGACTAGGCAGATGCCTAGGTGACACATAGGAATGTAGAAACGGAAAACCAGCAAGACAGCAACTGACCAAGGGCAAATATGTCCACGAGTGTGTGTCCCACAGTGCCACAATGGACATTACCCAGTGAAGTACCCCAAAGGGCACATAACATTGGCAGGCGATGCCGGGGGGAAGCGTGGATGTCTATGCAGGCACCCCTACCCCATATCACGCACCATAGGCAGCCGCCTACCGGCACACTGGATGGCCTGGGACTGCGCACCACCAGCACCACTGGCATAAGGGCATGTTAGCATGGTGGCGGAGGGGTGCTGGTGGTGGAGGGGGGAGTGGCATCTGCCCACAGCAGACCAAGGCCAAGCCCTGTTTAGGTGGGTGCCGTGCACTGCAAAAAGACAAGGTCTGTCTGATGAACAGTAATGGTATCCCCAGGGAATGACCTTCCTCTGTGGCAACAGTTTAGTGCAGTAGACAGAGTCAGTGTGCTGAGGAGCAGAAGGTCACAGGTTTAAGTCCCAGCTTTGGCTCCTGCAGACCCTGTCACTATATTTTACCCAGTACTAAACCATGGTAATAAAGAAGGAACCCCTATTGCAGATAAAATAAACATGCCATAAATGCCTATATTTTAACCTACAGAGCACATACACCATAGACATGTGCAGTCCCTAGAGCAGAGGTTCCCAACTGCAGTCCTGGAGGGCCAAACACCACTCAGGTTTCATGCTGTAGCTAAGAAATATGCTTGAGATGCATTTGTATGCACCACCCCCATTGTATGCAAATGTATCTCATGCATATTCATTAGGGACAGTATGAAAACCTGAATCATGTTGGGCCCACCAGAAACTCAGAATCAGCATGAGACAACTAGGGAGCGCTCCTACTCTCACTAGACTACAGGGAGATGGGGTGACGGGGTTGCATGGAGGGTCATAGGGAATTTTGATGCCTGGGTGCATTAGGCTGAGAGGGATTGGATGTCACAAGAGGGAGGGAGGGAGGGTGGGTGGATGGGGGAATTGGATGCCAGGGGCTGTTGAGAGACCAGATTAATGTTGCCAACTTTCTGAAAAAAGAAAAACTCACCACCTATCATGCCTCTGGCTCCTCCTCTTCCCTGCCCCTGCCACATCCCTAGCTGCCCCAGTTTCTTCAATAGGCATGCACAATAATGCATAGTGAATGCATATATACTTTTACCTGTGGAGATATTGGGAATTATCAAAGCCATGATTTCTGCTGGTAAAATATTATTTTTACTTGTCGAAAGTGTTATGATTAATATCCTCTAAATGTTTACACTAGAAAAATAAAATAATAAACACTAATCTACATATTAATTTTTATTTCAGTTAAATTGGGGAGGAGGTGTGATGCAATTAATAACTTCAGACCTCCCTATATACATGATCCATCCCTCATTACCACCCACCCCTGTGCATATGAGCCTCCAAGTGCACCATTTCTAGACTATACACATTCTGCAATGTTCACACAGAAGCACCAAACATATTGCCTCTGTCCCCTCAAACTCATCAGCTCTTCACAGGTCAACCAAACAGAGAGATCTAGTTCTGATTTTCTCACATTGGATTAATGGGTTTGTACCTCTGATTATTATAACAGAAATTACAACTCCGTGCATGCAATAGTGCAAAACCTGAAATGAATCAGCCTATTTGGTCAACCTAGGGTAAATAGCGAGTCTATGCCCCCACCCGCAACCATGCAATACAATAATACAATTCTTCCAGCTGTCTTTGAGCCCCTCACTGTCCAGTGGTCAGCAAATACCAATGTCAGCTACTCTGTGAAACAACCATTGTAATTATTTGATAGCATCATTCAACAAATATTTCTATGTCGGAATGAGGTCTCGTATCTATACAGCTTTGGACAGAATGCCAATCTATTAAACTCTGCCCTGCACCTGCACATTTCACATTCCTCCAACAATGAAGATGTTTCTCCTTCCAACTCACCATAAAGCAATACGTAAATATTCAAAATGTGGTATCATCTCAGGAAAAATAAAGGGGTATGCACTAGGGGTCAAAGGGGTATGCACCATAAACATTCACGCACAGTGACTTGATGTACATCTCTTTGGGAGAGAGAATAAAGTTCCCTCCTCATGTCTTGCTGAGTAACTTCACGTGGTGTCCCCGTTTTATAACAGCTTCATGAAATCTCAGCAAGACGACACTACAGCTGAAGTATGGTAGGAATGAAAAAGAAAAATGCATACTGGCTGCATATCGCCCAGGTTAAAAAGGTACATATCCAGGGCTAATGATGGTGGTTGCGATAGTGCAAGCATTGCAGATATAGATACCATCTCTGTCACAGATAAAGGCCTTGGTGAGCCTGTTCCTGGACCCACTATGGCAGGAGATAAACCACAGAAATTAATGAAAAAGTTAAGAGGATTAACTACGGTTAAGTGGAATTCTGAAGATAAAGAGGAGATAATGTACTGCTATTTTTATGCTACAAACCCTACATTTAAATCAAGATAATCTGCCAAAAATTGGAAGAAAGAGGAAAATTGCCACAAGAAAAACTGCAAAAAGCAACAGATGCAAATTTAAGATCGTTAATTTTGCAGATCAAAGTAAAGAAGTATGTGAGTGATAACATCATGATGCAATTAAGGGCTTCCATGGAAAAAGAACTACAGGGAGGAGTTTGAGACTTTGGTAAAAGTAGCAGCAGAAAGGAAAACACAGAGAATGAAAGAGCAGCTGAGGAGGAGATGGAGTACAGAAATCTGGAGCTGCAGAAGAGTGAGATGAAATATAGGACAGGCCAGAAAATCAACTGAAGAGGAGGAAGAAAGAGAGAAGAAAGACCCAGAGATGGAGGAATTCAAGATCAAACTCCTAGTCCACATGGAAAAAGATTAATTTGCTGGGTTCCAGGCAAGGGAAAAATTACCCAATCTAAATTTACCAGTGGGCAAAACTGAAAGGGGATATTTTAAGGGCAACCAACCTTTTTGTTAAAATGGTAAATAAAGGTAAAAAGAAAAGGAGACCGCTATGGCTTTCGAAAGAAGTAGCTGAAAAAGTGAAGAAAAAGAGGGAGGCCTTCATGAAATACAAGAAATCACAGAGAGAGGAAGATAGGCATCTATATTTGGAAAAACTTAGAGAAGCTAGCAAAGTAGTCAGAAAAGCAAAGATTCAAAAAGAGGAGGAAATAGCCAATGCAATAAAATGGGGGGATAAGACATTTTTCAGATATGTTAGTGAGAAGATGAAGGGCAGAAGTGGTATTGTCAGACTCAAGGGTGAAGGGGAGAAATATGTAGAAGCTGATGAGGATAAAGTGGAATTGCTTAACAAATATTTCTGTTCTGTGTTCACAGATGAAGAACCAGGAGCAGGACATCAGAAAACACCCACAAACGGGAACAGAAGCGAGGGACATCTTGAACAATTTTCAGAAGACTGTGTTTGAGAGAAACTAGCTCAACTTAAAGTAGACAAAGCGATGGGACAGGATGGGATAAACCCTATAATACTGAGGTAACTTGGAGATGTTCTAGCAGCTCCACTGACTGACCTTTTCAATGCCTTGTGTCATGCAGCGAGGGCTGATGAGAGCCCAGTTGAGAGAAAAGAAGGTGTTTTTCACAGAGAAAAAGACTTGCAATATTCCCAGGAACCAGCTAGAGGGAGCAAGAGTGTCTTCAGGGAGACTGAAGAGCCACGCCCAGCTGGTCACAAGGAAATGCCAACCAGCTTCCAATCCTCAAAGGCAGGAGGGCTTCATAAGGGGAGTGTGGAAGACTGGAAGAGAGGAAGGAGAAGAGGCAGAAGGAGTACCGGCAGCCTCGGAGATAGAAGCGCCAGCAGAAGCAGCTGCCCAAGCAGAAGCAAGGGGAGAATCACTGGCAGCACCGAGAGAGAGAGGTGGAAGTGGAAACCTGACTACTCTAGTGCTAGAGGATTCCCAGGAGGGAGAGGTGATTTCTCAGGAGCTGAGGAAGGACCTAAGGAGGTGTCAGGCTCAAGCCAAACTGAGAGCTGTTTGCCCTCAGAGGCAAAAGCCATGCTGTAACTGCAACCTTAAGCCAAACAAGAATCAGCTGTAGAAGCCAAGCCACACTGAGTCAGAAAGCCAGAAGCAGGTCTTCACCAGGAGAAGGAAGTCAAAGGCTACAGGGTAAGCCTAACCGTCATAGAAAAGAATTTCACCAAGCTGCTGCCTGGGAAAGGCAGGCAGTGGAAGAAAGCCGGTTACTTGAGGATTGCTACCATACAAGGTATGAGAAATGTATGCCTAATAAGAAAGTTGTGAATGGTAAAAGCTATGATAAAGCTGCTAGAAAACCTCTAAGGAAAGAGGGTACTTTAAAGCCTAACACAGCAAGTGGCCAACGCCCTAGGCTAGGCCAAGGACATTGGGAGCTGCTACAGAAAATATACAAAACCCCTGAATGTGTTTTACAAGAAACCAGGGATATAGAATCAGAGCTTTCTGATACCGTGCCAATGCAAGTGGAACTGGCAGGGGATTTGTCTGACCAAGAGATGGACTGTATACTTTGCATTTCTGAAAGTTTAGAGTCACTGCCAGACTTGTGATTGGGTGAATTGCCAGCAGAGCATTCTTTATTTGTTTGAGCACCTCCATTCCTGTGAAGTATAACAGTTTTTGCTTTGAACCCTGAGTTTGTTTTCTACCTGCACTAAGGACATTTGCTTTAAAGTTGTAACCCACTATTTAGAACCACTGTGAGAAAGGGAAATAAAAGCCTTATTAATTCCCACCACTCAGCTTGATTATTTCATTGAAGATTGGAGCTAAAGCAACTACAAGGACCAAGAGCCATTTGGGCCTTTAGAAGACTCTCCAATCTCAACCTTATATTTTTGTGTCCCACCTGCCCTGGCATCCACTAGCCACCAGGGAAGTGTTGCTGACACTTGTTGGAGTCAGGAGTGGTGCCAAAGGACTGGAGAGAGGCTCATGTGGTGCCTTTACACAACGGCGGAAGTAAGGATGTGGTTGAAAACTACAGTTAGTTTAACTTCGGTGTTGAGTAAATTATTGGAAACGCTGCTGAAAGAGAAAATAGTGAGGTTTCTGGAGTCCAGTGGATTACAGGATCCGAGGCAGCATGGATTCATCAGAGGCAGGTCTTGTCAGACAAATCTGATTGATTTCTTTGACTGGGTGACCAGGGAGTTGGAGCGAGGGAGAGCCCTAGATGTGGTGTATTTGGATTTCAGTAAAGCCTTTGACACTGTTCCTCACAGGCGACTTATAAACAAACTGAGCACCCTAGGGATGGACCCTAAAGTTACTGCCTGGGTTAGTAATTGGTAGGGTAGGAGGCGATAAAGAGTACAGGTAAATGGAGCTCACTCTGAGGAGAGGGATGTTACCAGTGGTGTGCCCCAGGGATCTGTCCTTGGTCTGATTCTTTTCAGGTAGAAAAGATGATGGCAAAAGCTAGAAGGATTCTTGGGTGCATACGGAGAGGAATGGCTAGCAAAAAAAAGGAAGTGATAGTGCCTCTATATAAGTCTTTGGTGCGACCTCATTTGGAGTATGGTGTGCAATTCTGGAGACCGCACCTTCAAAAGGATGTGAACAGGATGGAGTCGGTGCAGAGGGTGCCCAGGACTGGTGTGGTGGCCAGGGCTGCCAAAAGCCTCTATATTTGCACAATGCTGGCATAGGTGTGGGAGTGTGTGTCTGTCTATCCAGTGTGTGGTGGCTGCCAACACCTTACTCAGCTCACACTGCTTGCACTGTTTTCAGTGTTAGCCTGCCAATGTGCATAATGAGGAGCAAGGTACTGTGGGTATGGCCCGGACAGGGTGGCCTGGGCAGGATGCATCTGCACAGGGCATAGGGCAATGGCTGGGACATTGTAGTGCCCGGCCACCACCTGCACGGACAGGGTGGCCACAGCATGTCCTGCTGGGAGGTCACTCTCACCCTGACTGAGCAGTGACCATGGCATGACTAGGTTCCCCCAAAGTGCTGAACAGTTTTTTTCTCAAGTGATATAAATGGGTTCTTTTTTTGGGGGGCCCAATCACCGATTTATCTGCTTAGGGGGTGTTCTCACATCCCAGTTTTGGGTGCATACATCTTCTCCAGGAGCATGCACTATGGACTAGCTAGCAGACTGTTTGCAGTTAGTATGTATAAGGCTGGAACACCTTGCAGGGCGTAGTGGCTGGAGACTCACTGTGCACGCTGCTGGAGAATGTCAGATAGTTGTGGGGGGCAGCTGAGCATTTCCAGGCCTGCTCTCTGTCTGCCATTGCATTATGGATGTGTACAGATCTGCATTGACTGCCCTGTAGGGTGCCTGTTCCCCAGCAGGACTGGGGCTGATGGTCCCTTCTATTGCCACCATTGCAGGGATGTAGAATGTGGATCTGTTGGTGGGAGATCCTGTCCCCCTCCCTGAGGCCCAGAGGGTGTGTTGGGTGGTGCTACATAATCTGCCTATGGGTCCATACACCCCCCTTCACTTAAATCATGTGACCATGGCACCTACACAGGATATGCACTATTCTAGGTACATCATAGTCCACAAGGGCTAAACTTAACTGGGAAATACGGATGGACACAAGTGTATTCTAGATACCTCTGCAAGGACCATCTATCACACACTGGCACTGATGGTGACCTGCAGTATAGCCTATCTCAGCTAAGCCAGGTGCTGCGGACCTGGTGCTGGGCACCCCACCTCGCCCTTAGGGTGAGCACAGTACCCGCACAATGTGACGGTCTGTAGCTACTCTGTGCCAGTAACACACATGGTCAGTTCCCCCTACCAGGCCGAGGTGCTGTGGGGGTGCATACCCCATCTTGTGATCATCTGTAGACTGCTGATCTTCATGTGTAGTGCATCATGGGTACGGATGGGTTAACCCTATCCTGGTAACCACAGCAGACAGTTTGTGTGGCGACCTGCAGTCCTTCTGTAGCCAGCCAGGGGGTTTGTTGATAGTTATAGAGATGTAGCCCACTGGTTACTTCACTGATTGTGGAGGCAGAGGTCATGGGTTTGATCCCACAGTGGTGTTATTTGATAGGGCTGTCTGAGGCATTTCCTTTTTTAATTTAAATTAGTGCTGACAGCAAGAACACCCTCACAGTGCTGTAACCTTAAGGTGCCTCATAGGGAACATTATAAGGTGCCTAGGGGGACATTGCACTTTATAATGTACCCTCTGGAGTGCCTTATAGGGCGCCTTATGAGGCACCTTAGGTTACGGCACTGTGAGGGTGTGTTTGCTGGCAGGACTAATTTAAATTAAAAAAGAAAATGCCTCAGACAGCACTGATTTTAAGTAAAGGGCACTGCCTCAGACAGCCTTACTCATTAAGCCCACAGGGGGATCAAACTCATGACCCCTGTTTTATCAGTCAATGTATCAACCATTGGGCTACACCTCTGCTGCTGTGCTTGTAGGTCAGCACGCCTAATTAAGGCTAATGTGCGTTAACGTGCCACAACTCCCTCTATCGCACGATAACGGACTTTATCGCACGATAACCCAAAATGCTACCTTAAGACCGGAACACCCACTACCTTTATGTCATTCGTCACAGTAAGACTGCAACTAACGCCGGTAACATTAAGAAGGTTTAGTAAACATACCCCTAGGTTTGATGAAAAACTTTGTGAAAGCCATGGACCGCACTTCGCCAGCTTTCCAATACCTGCATGAAAAATTCCCTCGACTCAGCGAAGCAAAGATTAAAGAGGGAGTTTTTGTGGGTCCTCAGATTCGAGAGCTCTTCAAAGATGACCGGTTCAACATCTTGCTGCAGGGTGATGCGAAACAAGCTTGAAAAGCTTTTCGCCTAATGTCAACAAACCTTCTCGGGAATGTTAGGGCAGAAAACTACAAGGAACTAGTAGAAGACATGCTGGTGCAGTATCAGAAACCTGGCTGCAATATGTCTCTAAAGATCCATTTCCTTGATTCCCATCTCGATTTCTTTCCTGACAACTGTGGTATGGTTAGTGATGAACAGGGCGAACGTTTTCATCAGGATATCTCAACGATGGAGCAAAGATACCATGGAAAATGGTCCACTACAATGCTGGCTGACTACTGCTGGACACTCCCCAGAGAAGCTCCCGAACAGCTGTACAAGAGACAGGTGCAAAAATCTAAGAAGTAGTCTATGACTTGGTTTTTTACAGGTATTAACCGAAGGCCTATTATATTTACTATTGACATGCATTTCGTGATGTAAACATTAATTCTTGTAGATTACAAAAAAACTAAAGCCAACTTTGCAATTTCACAGTCAGCACACTCCCCCCTGTCCTTCGAAGTCCACTCCATTCACCTCCTCACCCCACTTCCCCTCCAAGTAGCTGTTATTTATCGCCCACCCAACAAGTCCAAATTGACCTTCCTCACCGACTTCAACTCCTGGCTGTCTGCCTTTATGGATCCCTCCTCCTCCACTCTTCTTCTTGGCGATTTCAACATTCACATCAACAACCCCTCCGACCTCCATGCCTCAAAGTTCCTCGCTCTTACCTCCTCGTTCGACCTCCATCTTTGCTCCACTGCCTCCACACACCTACATGGCCACTGCCTTGACCTAATACTCTTCTCCAATTCCTTGCCTTCAATCCTCCGCAAATCAATCCTTTCCTCATCTGACCATCACCTCTTAACATTTACTCTTCAGCTTCTGCCATCTCAACCTCGTCCTGCCTCCTCCGACCTATTTAGAAACCTTCATAATATTGATCCCCTGACCCTCTCCTCCACCATTTCTCCATCTCTTTCCTCCATTTTATCCTCTGAGTCTGTCGACGAGGCATTATCTTCATACAATGCTACACTATCCTCAGCCCTTGACACTCTTGCCCCTCCCAACCCACGTCCTGTCAAACGATCTACTCCCCAACCCTGGCTTTCACCTACAATCCGTTACCTACCTACTTACACCTGTGCCTGTTCTGCCGAACGAGCTTGGTCCAAATCCCGCTCCCCGGAAGACCTTCTACACTTCAAATTCAAGCTTGGCTCCTTCCAGTCAGCCTTAGCAATTTCCAAACAAGACTATTTCATCCATCTGACCAACTCCCTTGCCTCTGATCCTCAACGTCTCTTTAACACCCTCAACTCTCTCCTCAAGGTCTCACCACCCCCGATCCCCCCTCCCTCTCTGCCCAAATCCTAGCTGACTACTTCCACGACAAAATCCACAAGATTACCCTCCAATTCCCTACCCCCTCATCTACCTCCCCTCCTCCCCAATTCTCCTCCACGATCCATACTCCCCCTGCCACCCTCTCCTCCTTCCCTCCGATCTCTGAAGAGGAAACCACACTCCTTCTTTCCTCCTCCAAAACCACCACCTGTTCATCAGACCCTATCCCTACCCATCTCCTACATTCCATCTTCCTCACCATAGTCCATCACTCATATCCTCAACCTTTCACTCTCCACTGCAACAGTCCCCATCGACTTCAAACATGCTGTTGTCACACCTCTCCTCAAGAAACCCTCACTTGATCCCACATGCCCTTCTTTTTTTTTTTTTTTAAACTTTTATTTTCATTTTGCAACAAACAAAAGAAACAACACACCAAAAGAGACAAAACAGGTATACAATAAGGAAAAGTAAACCCATTACCCCCCACCCCGATGCTTCTTCTCTACCCGATTATATCAGCATGTGAGCGCTTCCAATTAACAGTGATTATACATCAAACGATCAAAAGAGTATCTACAATACAGCATGATCATGGGACAGAGATATATACAAAGTTAGACAGGCAGATGAGAGCATTTAGCAAAATGTACATAGTCATTGAGCAGCTTCCATTGAGACCAATGAGAAGGAGTCTGAACGGAGGAAGCGAACAGACGAGGTATTTGTTCATATTTACTGTAAAGACAGGCATGATTCCACCATTCATTGGGGCTCAGATGGGAGCTAATTTTCCAGTATTACTTAATTAGGGAAATAGCAATGCCAAGCATAAAGTTCGAAAGGAGATAAGCCATTTTTGGGAGAGAGGGGATCCCCGCAATTGGGCGAAGTCCCACTATCCTCCAAGAAAGAGGCTCCTGAGAGTGCGAGATAGACTAAATACGACCCCAGACCCGACGCCAGTAATACTGTAGTGCGGGATATTCATGCATAACATGAGGCAATGAAGCCAATGGCCGCAGGACGTGTCCAGCAACCATTGCCCTGAGTAGTGTTCCATTTATCTAATCTGTGAGAAGTGTAAAAACACCGGTGGGCTAGAAAGAAGAGGGCCTGAGTGAGTGAGGCGGATCGGGAACCCGTGTCCCTCTACTCCAGATAAGGCTCCATTGCTCCGAGGTCAAAGTCACATGCAATTCTCTCTCCCATACTTTCTGCGCTATAGGGGTATCTCTAGTTATAGCATTACATAAGGTTTAGTAAAATTGGATGCTACACCCGGTGAACTACCGAGAGATCGGAAAGTCTCCAATCAACCTTATGTAGGGAATGCCGATGGCGGGAGTACTCTAGTGCTCCGAAGGCGATGCTGAAGTTGCACTGACCAGAGTCGGGAGTCTAAAGATTGCATAAGAGTATTAAAGGCACCTAAAGTGTCTAAAAGCATTGGTAGATAGTAGGAGTCTGATGGGAGAGTCATACCAGGGAAAAAGGTAAGAGGAATCGGTTTGCAAAGGCCCGCTTCTATATCTAGCCACACAGGTCTACTCGGTACTGGATCTTCCAACCAACGAGCACCTTGTTTGAGAAGAAAAGATTGAGGGAACACTTGAGTAAAATCGCCACCAAGTATTAATGGAGCATTGGCAGAGGCCAAGGCCAACTGCGCAATACTTGCATAGTAAGCAGGGTTGTCCACATTCGGGGCAGAATGCAAATACACGTGAATTCACTATCTCCAACCTCAAGGTGTACACGGGCCCATCTACCCTCCTTGTCAGCGCTAATATCAGGTACAGTAGCATGCAAAGACTTCTTAACCAGAATGGTTATCCCGTACCATTTGGAAACGGTGGGAGAATAGGCAGCTACCCTGTGAGGCTTAGCATTGAGTTTCAGTGTTTCAGCAGAGTTTAAATGCGTTTCCTGAAGAAACACTAAATCAACATGCACATGGCTAAGATAGCTAAGGATTTTCTTTCCTTTGAGTGGACCATTAATGCCTTTGACGGTGAGTGATAAGATTTTACATAAGGCCATTCAGAAAAGTTAGAAATTCTGAGCATGATAGCACACATAATTTCACTATATCCCTCAAACTGACTGTATCTGGCTGTACACATGACATAGGAAAAATAAGCTAATATAATACAATGAAGCGCCCCACATTAACAAAGAAAACCGCAGTACGGTAGAGGAGAAGCAAAACCCCAAAATTACTGGCGACCATGTGTCTGCGGGGAGAAACCCCAGAGAAGGCCGAAATTGAAAAAACACATAACCTGTAGGACTGTGCGTGCTCCGAATCCGACCGAGGCACACATCATGAAGGGATAGGAGACCAAAAAAACAAAAGTCATATAGAGAAAGAAAGAAAGTCCAGGCTATTTCTGTGCTTGGCTATGACCGCCGCATCGGGCCCTTCAAAATGGCGGATAGAGCCGGCAGATAAGAGTCCAAGATTTGTGATTAGCGCATCTGCTCTGCTTCTTTGGAGTCTAAAAATGTTGATAGTAGATCAGGATCTTCGAACGTCCTGGTTTGGTTGTGGAGAGTCACTCGGAGCTTCGCTGGATACAACAGGCCAAAGCGAGCCTGTAGCTGTTGAAGTCGAGGGCGAAAAGCAAGGAGTTTCTTCCGACGGTCAACGGTAGGCTTTGCCAAATCAGGAAAGAAGGAGACCTTACGACCTTCAAATTCCAAATGATGATTCGCTCGGGCAGCATGTAAAATTTGTTCCACTTGTTGATATCGTAGCAAGCTAAAGATAATAGGCCGGGGGGTCGTGCGGTTGAGCGCCATGTGGGCAGGAACACGGTGTGCGCGATCGATTTCCAGTTCTCTGTGAAAAGTGATCTTCAGCAAGGAGGGAAGAGTTTTGAGCAAGAATTCTCTTATATCTCCTGCTTCCACCCCCTCCGGCATTCCGAGGAGCCTCACACTGTTGCGACGGGCTCTATTATTGCTATCTTCTAACTCCTTTTGAAGATTCTGTATCTGGCGCTCAGCCTTGTCCAGTTTGCCCAAGCGCACCTCGTGCGAGTCGAGGACCCCCGCCATGTTGTCCTGCCGTAATGAAAGACTTTCAAGTCGGTCCTGGAGCACTCCAAAGTCTTCCCGCATGGCTCGAAGCGCTTCTCCATTGGACTGCACCAATTCCTTCACGCCGCGTATTTCCTCCAAAATCTCCAGGTGCATTTCGGGGTTTTCACGAAATGGGACCATCTTCTGTGGGGAGGACACCTCTGTTTTGGAGCGTTTTCCGTGAGAAGAAGAAGGAGACCCGAAGTCCAAGCGCGCTGGTTTATGGGCCGCCATCCCCCCCGAGGTGCCCCGGTCAGCTCGGAGCGAAATAGTAAATTTGTATAGGTATTAAGTCAGGATTCTAAGTAGGCCTCTCGGGAGCTTCAACGCAAAGCGTCCTACCCGCTGGACATCAGGCTCCGCCCCCCCCCCACATGCCCTTCTAATTATCGACCCATCTCCCTCCTTCCCTTCAAAACCAAACTATTAGAACAAGCAGTCCACAATCGCTGCCTTGACTTCCTCACCTCCCAGGCCCTCCTGGACCCACCACAATCCGGCTTCCGTCCCCTACACTCCACTGAAACGGCATTCACAAAAGTCACCAACGACCTCTTCCTGGCTAAATCTAAGGGCCTCTATTCTATCTTCATCCTTCTTGACCTTTCTGCGGCCTTTCACACCATTGACCAGAACCTTCTGCTCACCACCCTCTCCTCGCTTGGCTTCAGGGACTCCGTACTATCCTGGTTCTCCTCCTACTTCTCCCATCGCTCATTCAGTGTCTGCTCTGGTGGCTTCTCCTCCTCCCCTACCCCGCTCCATGTAGGAGTACCCCAGGGATCTGTCTTGGGCCCCCTCCTCTTCTCTCTCTATACCCAAGGTTTTGGTGGTCTTATCTCCTCCCATGGCTTTCAGTACCATCTCTATGCCGATGACTCCCAAATCTACCTCTCTACACCTAATATTTCTCCGTCAAACCAGTCCAAGATTTCTGCCTGTCTTTCGGACATCACTGCCTGGATGTCTCATCACCGATTGAAACTGAACATGGCCAAGACTGAACTGCTTGTCTTTCCACCCAACTCCTCCCCCCCACTTCCCCCCTTCTCAGTCCATGTGGATGGATCTACTATCCTTCCTGTTCCCTCAGCCCACAATCTAGGGGTTATCTTTGATGCCTCCTTCTCCTTCTCTGCTCATATCCAGCTTGTGGCTAAGACCTGATGCTTATTTCTCTACAACATCAGCAAAATCCGCCCCTTCCTCTCTGAACACACTACCAAAATGCCTATCCACTCCTTAATCTCCTCTCGCCTCGATTACTGCAACCTACTCCTTGCTGGTCTCCCCATGAGCTACCTCCTTCCCCTTCAATCTATACAAAATCACGCTGCTCGGCTTATCCTCTGCCAGCCTCGCCATTCCCACATTACTCCTCTTCTCAAGTTGCTTCACTGGCTCCCTGTCCAATTCCGCATCCAATTCAAGCTTTTCCTACTGACCTATAAATGCATTCACTCTATGGCCCCTCAATACCTCTTATCTCTTATCTCTCCCTACGTCCCCTCTCGAAATTTGCACTCTGCTAACAAATTACTTCTATCAATGCCTTTCACCCGCACTGCGAACTCCCAACTGCGCTCCCTTCACCTTGCTGCACCATATGCCTGGAACAGCCTACCGGCATCTGTGCACCAGGCATCTTCCCTGGCCCTCTTCAAATCCAGGTTGAAGACTCACCTCTTCACCGTTGCATTCAGATCCTGAGACTTTCATCCTCATCTCACCGTAACATAGAAACATAGAAACATGATGACAGAAAAAGACCACAAGGCCCATCTAGTCTGTCCTTCCATAACAACAACTACAACAGTCCACTTTTTACCTTTAGAGATCCTCTGTGTTGGTCCCATGCTTTTTTGAATTCAGTTACTGTCCTCATCTCTACCACCTCCACTGGGAGACTATTCCACGGATCCACTACTCTTTCCGTAAAGAAATATTTCCGCATATCACTCCTGAATCTATCTCCCTTCACCCTCATCCCATGTCCCCTCGTCGCACAACTTGCTTTCAATTGAAAGAGGCTCTCTCCCTGAACATTTATGCCACGGAGGTATTTAAACATCTCAATCATATCACCTCTATCCCGCCTTTCCTCTAAGGTGTACATATTAAGATCCTTAAGTCTGTCCTCATAACCCCCGTCAATGTTTATGATCAAACTATAGATCAAACTGTACCACACTGCACCTTGCACAGAACTGACTAATGCTCTGTATTGTTCTAACTAGATTGTAAGCTCCGATGAACATGACTCTGACGGGCAGGGACTGTCTCTTATATGTTAGCTACCTCCTGTAGGTTAGCTGTGCAGTGCTGCATGCGTGGTGCTTTACAAGTGCTGAATAGTAGTAGTAGTAGTAGTCTTCACTTTGGCGGCTGTCAGAGGTGAGCTGGGGCCTCTCTGGCTTCCTCTTAAGACATTCGGACAGCCATGGGGCTCTTTGGGGGGGAGAGCTAAGACTGGAAATAGCTGATGGAGAGGGGGGCTTGGACTAGAAATTGGCTGAGTGGAGGGGGGGAAATAGGACTGGAAATAGCTAATGGGGAGGGGGGCTTGGATTGGAAATGGGCTGAAGGTGGGGGGATCTAGGACTGCAAATGGGTTGATGGATGGACTAGGATAGGACTAGAGATGGATGGGGAGCTAGGAATGGGCTGATGGGGAGGCTGGAATTGGAAATGGGCTGATGGGGGGCTATATTTTTTGTGGGAGGGAAGATCGGACTACAGAGGGGATCTACGTCCAGGACAGAATAAGCCTGTAACTGGGGATTGGAGATTGAGGATGGAGGGTAAAATTTGAGTGGATGAAAAAGGAATAAAGAAAGACTTGGAGGAAAGAGCAAAAGGAGAAAGATCAGTATGTTAAAGCAGATGTAGAGAGAGAATGGAAAAAAAACTAGGAGAGAGAAGAAAGGACAAATGGACAACAGAAAATGGAGAGTTAGCAGAAGACAGGAAGAAACCAGAAGAAAGTGACTGGAGCAATTGCAACTGAAAAATAAAATGCATAAACAACAAAAGGTAGAAAAATACTTTTTTATTTTGAATTTATTAATTGGAATATGTCAGCTCTGGGTAATGCGTATCGTTTAAGTCTGTGTTTTGTTTACTACAAGAGAAAATTAATTTATATTTGTATTACTCCAGTGTTGTTGCATATTCCAAGTTTGGCTTTTGAGATTCCCAGTTTAATTTTGTCTTCCTTTTTCTAAATTATGATCCCTTGTTCTTTGTTTGGTGATGGTCTATGTTCTGCATGTGTAACCGAGCTGAGGTATTCTGTTTATGTAGTTTCAATTTGACAGTGCCACTTGTTCTCCTTCCCTAGTAGGAGATGTATTGGTATTCTCTGAGATGTATTGCTTTAATATTTGCAGTATTGCCTTTTTGATAGGTAGGGTTTGGTGCTTTGTAAGTCCTATAATGCTGTTATGATACGGCGGGTTTGCTATGGGTTCTAAATGGGCAGTGTTTGTAGTACTTCCTAATGTGCCTGTCAGTTGGCACTGTAGTAATGTAGAAATCCGGTAGTCTTTCTTTATCCATGAACTCATTAAGAGGCATGTTTACTATAAGTTAGTGCACGTTATCATTATGCAAATGTTTATGCAAATAAGGCTCCGCAATAAGTCTCTGCACATGGCCCCACACCCACCTTGGGCCGCCCCTGCCTGGAAATGCATCAGAACCTCTGGCTCACCCAGTCCCAGGGAGGAGGAGGGGCTTACATGATGCACCTGCAGCACTGCACAGAAAGGCCATGCTATGCCACCGAGAATGCTTGCAGTGACACGGCATGTCTTTCTGTGCCTTCCGCCCTGCCCTGCCCTACCTTCCCTTCCTTCCTTCTTCTTTCCACCCCCAACCTCCCACCCCCTATCCATCCTCCACCTTCACTCCAACCTCCTTCTCCTCCATCTCCTTAAGGGACATTCGCACAACATTCCCTTGCCTCTTATCCAGGGTGTGTGGTGTCAGTGTCCCATCTGACAAGTCCATCATCTGGTTCTGGGGTGGGCAGATACTGGAGGTGGTCGAGAGTTTCCCCCACCACCCATGCCTCTATGTCCCCTCTTGCCTTGCTGCTTCCCCTCTTCCACCTGTTCCTCCTCCTCTGCAGATATATCTGTTATTAGGCTGTGGCTGCACAGACTGGATGAGCTGGGAGTCACCGATGGGATCACAGTGGTTTCTATGCCACCCACCTTTGCTTCTACTGCCTCCTCAGCTGCTGCCTCTTCTGCAGGAGATGACACCTCCATCTCCACTTGTGCTGCTGCTGCTAGGGGTGAGAGATCTTTGGTCAACTCCAGCCTTTGGCTGGCAGCGTACTGGTGATAGACTCTATTGCCTGTCCACATCCACTGGATCCCATCAAGATGATGGTCTTACCCACATGGAGCTGGTGACTGCATGATACAGGCATCTGCTCTGCTGCGCCTTATTTTCTGAGTGCCATGAAGGCTCACTTGGCCTTACATTGCAGCACCTGGCAGTTGTTACTTGTTTGTCCTGGCCCTCAGTTGTCCTAGACCATTTCCTAGAACATTCCTTAGTTGCATGTGTGCAGTGTCCATAGAAGTACTACAACACACTACACTTGTGATAGCCATTTATCTTTGGCTGTCCTGCTTGCCATTCCAAGTTATCATTGGTGTGATGCTTGCACATCACTCTGCCACTCACATCTGTGTCCCTGCCATTCCCTCAAACAGGGGTCCCCTGTACTGCTACAGGGGTTTCCTCGATACACATGATATTCGACTGTGGACAATTCAGCCATCTTCCCTATTCATCACCTCTCCTGTGCTGCATTTGTTCCTCCATGTCTGTCATACCTTTGCATGCCCCTTGCTGATAACCTGTGATACAGATACCTGGCTCTGGGTCCCCATTTACTCAAAATCTACATGTGCTTTCTTTGCTGCAACTCTTAAACACCTTTCCTCATGCTGTGCTGTACATGCCATCAGCTTCTTGCTATGTACAGTCCTCTCCAGGGACCTCTGTCACAGAGGGCTCCTGCACCTGATGCCACAGCTATGCCCACAGATACTCCACATCCCTTGATGCTAATTCCACTCCCTCCACAGGCACTGCAGAAGCTAGCCTCTTTGCCTTATGGCCCTGAAGTACATCTTCACAACCTCAATACCCTGCTGTATCTAGTATCTTCTATGAGAAAGAGAAATAACAGACATGCAAAATGGAGTTATCCTGCAACTCTGGCATTCATGTCATCGCTCTCTTCCACTCCAGGTGTTACTCACTGACTACTTCAACCCTCTGATCACATTGCTTTGCATGCTGTTGGTGGCCTCTGGATCTCATCCTGCCTTTGAGGGTTTGATGTATGCCCACATCTACCTCCACTCCTGTTCCTATGGAACCTTCTGTGCAATGCTGGCTGCACTCCTTCTATGGGTCTTTCTGCGGATATATGTTTTTTCTGTTTGTTTTGGGTTACCCTACTGGATCCCTCATGGTTCACAATGTGGACTTCAAGTATCCATGCCTGTGGTTGTGACCTGGTCCCTGCCAGGTCCATCTCATTTCCCATTTTCTGACAATAGTTGTGCCCTTACAGCCTCCTTCACTGCCATGGACCCAGCACATGCCTCTGCTATGTTCAGGGGTCTGCAGCCCTCTTCCTTTACCACAGAGCTATTGTACTTCATGCTCCTACTTCATGTACTATTTGACTGCTGCAACTAGGACTTTCATTCTCACTATCTATTCCAGATCCCTAACTATTTGTGGCTTCTGAGCGCTCCTGTCATCCCTGTGCCAAGAGTGTGATGAGCGTGCTGTTTCCTTGCCCCACCTATCCCTCATCCCTCTTCACTTCTTCACTTCAGGCCTAGAGCCTAGGGCATGCCTGTATCCATTGCATTTTCACCACTTACTGAGCCAGGATCTGTGTGCCTTATGGTATGCAGCCCTGGGTTCTCAGGATAGAACACTCCCTCATACGCTACAATTATTTGACAGGGCTGAGAGATGCTGTCTTTACTCAGTCTATATGCCACGATGAAACCTGGAAACAGCACAAGCACTGGAAAGTCAAATGCAAGGCATTGATAAAGCAGGCAAAGGGAGAATTTGAGAAGAAGCTTGCTGCGGAAGCAAAAACACAAAATAAAGATTTTTTCAAGTACATTCGTAGCAAAAAACCTGTGAGAGAGTCAGTTGGTCCATTAGATGATAGAGGAGTTAAAGGGGCACTAAGAGGTGACAAGGCGATAGCGGAGAGACGGAATGAATTCTTTGCTTCGGTCTTTACTGAGGAAGATGTAGGTATGTTACCCATGACTGAAGTGGTATTTAAAGGTTCGGAAGAATTGAAGGAAATATCGATACATCGGGAAGATGTATTACAACTATTAGATAAACTAAAGAGTAGCAAATCACTTGGGCCGGATGGTATACATCCAAGGGTGTTGAAAGAACTGAAATATGAGATTGCAGACCTGCTATTAGTAATCTGTGAACTATCATTTAAATCATCTCTAATACCTGAAGATTGGAGGATCGCCAATGTAACACCAATTTTTAAAAAGGGTTCCAGGGGTGATCTGGTTGTGAGAGAAATCTTTCAATGAAATTAGATAAGATATATTAGGGTTTTGTAGTTTTGTTGCAAACCTTTTGATAAAATTATACATGATGTATTAGGGTTTTGTGGTAGTGCCTCAAAAGAAAGTGTATAGGATGAATTATAGATGCAAAATGGTTACATTGTATTGTTTTTAGAAATTGAAGATATGTATAAAATTTGGGGGTAATTTTGTATTTATATTTGTTATGTATTAGTTAAGAATTATTAATAAATATTATAACACATATTTAATAACGTATCATTTGTGTTTTATGTTTAAGTGATTTTTTGGGATCATTATATGAGGTATAATTTATATATCAAATACATCTTTAAACTAGGTTATTGCAATGTGATATTGTAAAATTCCCTGTACTTACATAATCTAGTCCATAAAAATGGAAAATATTTTTTAAATGTTCTACCTTTGTTGCCTGGGCATTTTATTTTTCCACTTTCCTTATGTCTGTCTTCTCAACACATCCTTTCCATTTCTTCTCTCTCATTCTGTCTTCTCTTTGTTACCCTTTAGCTTTAGTCTCCTCCTTTTCACCTCTCATCTTTCCATCTTCCATGCTCATCCATTTTCAAGCACTTTCTTGGCCCCCTCTCTCTCTCTCTCATTCCTCAGACTCCCATGCCCTCTCTACCTTACACTCACTACCTAGTTCCTTATTGCTACCTTCTACTTATTGCTACTCTCAGTCCTCATCTACTATCCTCAGCCTCTAATCCCCTCCCCATCCCTAGCTCCTTCCTAATCACTATTCCCCTCCCTGGCCACCAGTCTATCCATCCTCCTATTATTCTTTTTTCACCATTTCTCCTGCCATATATCTACCCCACCCCCCTCTAAATCCCTTCAAAGGTCCATCTCTTTGCATATCTCTCATCCTCTTTTTAGTCCTCTAGGTTATTCACATTAGGTCTCAATTCCCCCCCCCCCCCACACACACACACACCTCTGCCCCACCAACACACACACATATCCATCCTTTCTTCCCTATTTTATTGTCCCGTCCCACACTCTCCCACATAGCTATCAATTACTTGGTGCTGTCCCCTACAAATTCCTATTCAGTCTTGAGTCCCCATTGTCCCTCATACCCAGTTCCTTGCAACACTGGGGATGGATGATAGAAAAGCAATGGCAAGAAACAAACTTCTGATAAGAGAGCTAGAGAGCAAAACAGACTCCCGAGAAGCCAAAAGAAAGGGAAATTCAAAGCAAAGACAATTTTTCCCAATTTTGCACTCATGGCCACTCACTGGATCTCTCTCTCCCCCTCCCCCCACCCACCCTCTTTTTGGCAGTGATTAGGTTTCTCCATATCCCTCCCCTCGATGGCTACTCTATGCGCCTAGCTGTCTCGCACTTGAACACTGGCACCTGTTAAAGCTTCTTCCCTGAATGTACTTTATCACCACTTTATATCTGTGGAGTCAAAGGACCTTACAGCTCCACCTACAGCTTTCAACTCTCCTCGGCACAAACAACATACAACCACATTTACACTAAGGGGGTCCACAGGCACTAAGGGGGTCATTTTAAAAGTCTTAGGGGTATGTTTACTAAACTACTGTAATGTTACCATCGTTAAATTCCCCGGTAATGTTACAGATGCCCATATAAAGTAGTGGGTGGTGCATTGTTACGGCAAGCCGTGTCAGGGCTCCTTAGGTTAGGCGCCTTATTAGGCACCCCTGGTCAAGGCACCTTAGAAGGCACCCTGGGTTATGGTACCATAGGTTAAGGTGCTCTAACAATGTTACGGTGCCCTAGGTTAGTGTGCCCTAAGGGCTGCAAGGTGCTTCAGGTTGACATGCATGACCTGTGAGGCATAGAAACAGATGTAACCCTAACACTGGATAGAGCACTGAGGAAAGGCAATGAACAGGTGATTGAAGGAGGGAGAGCTGGGAGCTGCTGGACCTGCCATATCTGCGGGCATCCCATGTGGCTGCCAGTAATGTTGACAAACATGTTGAGGGCAGCTGTACCACAGCACAGGGTGTTGGAAATGTAAAGTACTGTAAAGACAGTTGGTGGCAGATGATGGGAATACATGTCCCCCAGTGGAAGCAGAGGTGGCAGGATAGTTACAATGAAGGGTGGACAGAGGAGTGGTAGTGCCATGACGATCAGGCACAGACGAGGACATTGTGGGCCCAGAGCAGTGTAGGCAGCCACAAAACAATGGATAGACATACACACACACATACTCCTATTGCATTATTTGGCAATGATAGGGGTGGTTGGCAACCCTGCCCGCCACACTGGTCCTGATCACAGTGCCGACATTGCTAAACTGTGCAGGAGGTAGTAGTAGTGCTCTGGTGATAACTGCAGCTCCGTGCTGGGACCAACAACCCGACTCTCCATGAAGCTTTGGATAGTGGAGCCTGTGTGAGTGGGTGTTTGTACCCCTGTTGGCCGCTGCTTTGGGGATTGCACAGTTTGATGTTGTATCTGCATTGTAGGATAAAACATAAGGACACACTCTGCAGGATCCACAGCTGGGACCTGAACCTGTGACCCGCTGCTCCAGGACACACTGGCTGTGTGTACTGCACCACACGTTGCCACTGAAGCACAGCAGTCCCTGGGGCTCCCTTTACTTTTCCTCAGCCAGACCTTTTCTGTTGCACTGTATACCACATACTGGTACAGGGCATGGCCTAGGTCCTCTGCAGACAGGTACCACTGTCCCCTCTAGCACCAACACACACCCCCCTGCCATGCTGACATGCCCATATGCAGTCGGTGCTGTTAGTGCACAGTCCCAGACCATCCACTGTTCAGGTAGGCGGGTGCCTAGGGTGCAGGCTCTGGGGTAGGGAGGCATACATGGACATCCACACATCCCCCCCCCATCACCGCCTACCAATGTTATGTCCCTTCCACATGGGGGAGAGATGGCTGGGGGGATGTCAGGTTGGTGCTCTAGCAACTATTGGCTAGGGTAGACCAGGTAGATGAAGGTAGATTGTGTTGTGACAGCCGACTGTGGACAGGCTAGGGCATGCACCTCAGGTATGGTGTTCCCAGTGTGGCCTACTGGGTGTATATATGTTTCTGACAACGTGTGGTCACACCCTGCAATGCCTTACTAAGGGCTGCAGTAAAGGGTGTTCAGTTAGCTGGATTTATGAACTGTTTGGGACCCTTGTTAGAGTGGTCCCCAGATTTGCACTGATTGCCCTATTACAGGCATAATGGTACCTGGGTGACCTTTGGGGTACTTGCTGGGTGATGTCCCCTGGATGGGACACTGTGGAACACTGACTACTGGGCATGTTTGGCATTGATCAGCTGCTGTCCTGCTGATTTCCAGTTTCTATGTTCCTATGTACCACCTAGGCGACAGCCTAGTCCACCCTGTGCCCCAGCTGCCCCCACTGCATGTCCTGCCTGCAGCCCGCTATGCCCCATTTGCACCATCACCATAGTGGCCTTTCATACTTGGGCACTATACTGTTGCTGCAAATGGAGCACTACTATCACCTTTCTTGGGCTTCCTGCCTATGCTATACATTGCTGACGCTGAAATGGTTTCAACCTCCTGCAAATGTGCATCTAACGCCAGGTTTTCACTCCTGATAACTTCGGCCCTTCATATCCCCGTGTTAGTGTAGCAGGAGCCTCTCCCTGCACACTCCCTGCCCATTGACCCCTTCTCTCTGCCCTCTCTCCACCCTCTGCAGTATTTACCACAGCTGGTGACGTTAACGTGTGTTAAGTAAACTGGTATTGTTACTTAACGCGCGTTAACGTAGCTACTGCTATCGTTATCGCAGTTTAGTAAACATACCCCTTAGTCGTGATTTGGATGTCTGAAGACATGCACATGCACATCCATATCCAAATCACAGAGATGTCTCTTGAGCCATTTCACAAATAGCTTTTAAAGATGTCATCAATGTGGAGACATCCAAGTAAGCAAGGAGGTGTGGAAAAGGTGTGTTTGGGGAGGTGCAATGGAATTATACGTCCCTGTTCAATTTCAGAACCAGCAGGGATGTCTGCAGGCATGTCCACATTTAGACCTGCTCCATGCACTAATAAACATCAGGAAAGTGCTTGTTTCAGCCTTAAAATGTCCAGGTAGGATAGAGAAGAGGGAAGTTTAGGTGACTTGCCTAGAGTCACACTGGGATTTGAACCATGCCTATGCTGTTTTTAACCTACTTCTTTAACCATTATGCTAGTAGATGTCCCCATTCTGGAATACTACTCTGGGGAAATCTATATAGACGTCCCCTATAGATGTCCACATTGGGCACATCCACGTTTGTGAAATTATGCCTGGACTTGTGCATGACTGATTTTTTTTATGTTAAGATGTTCTTGCTTTGACATCCCAGATTGCATTTGGACATCCTTTGAAAAATGTGCCTTTAAGTGGATTTTTCTGCCTTGTGAATCTATTGACTCCTGCAGTAGAGATTTACTGCAAATACTTGTCTTTTGCCATATTCTTGTGCCAGAAATTCTGTGAAACCATCTCTAAATATTCTGTCAGAGACATTTACCGAACTTAATCTGAATCCAATTAGTGAGGACAAAATACTGAGTTTCTGGCACAAAAACATGGCAAAAGACAAATCTTTGATGTAAATCTATAGAATAGCAGGAGTCAATAGATTTTTTTTTTGTTAACATCTTTATTGAAACCAAACAATATATGGCTTATAGTACAAAGTCCAAGACACACTCCAATAGGTTTGTCACAATAAAATCCTGGAAGGATTTTGCAAGAGCTCCAGACCAGACAATCTTTGGGTCAATCAAGAATCAGGAACGAAGATCATTGGCAATAAAAAACACAAAAGAAATGTCTTTGGAGTAAACCTCTACAGCGGGAGTCAATAAGATTCAAAAGGCAAAAAATCCAGGTAGCATTTTCCAGGGAACCACAGACCAGACACATTTTGGACCAATAAGAAAACAGAAATGAAGAGTAGACTGGCTAGAGTCAGCCCCCATGAAGACATAATTACTCTTCCAGCAAGATGCATGCCTTCTTACTGAATGGTTACCAGTTTGAGGCCTGCTTACCTGCTTGTGATGACATGGGGTGGAACATAATTTTAGTTTTGTTAATAGTGGACTCGATTCTGTCCTGGACGTAGATCCCCCTCTACAAGTCCGGTCTGACCCGGACATACAGAGCGGATTGTGATTCTGATCCCGCAGGGCACATCTAGCCCTGTGGGATCAGAATCACAAACAGTACTGCATGAGCAGGCCGGGACTGTGATTCAGTCTGGCCTGCATGTGCAGGACTGTCCCTGGCTAACACAATCAAGGCTCTTCAATGGAGCCGCGGTGTCATGTTGCCATGGCACTGTAGCTCCATTGAAGAGCCACGATGCCATCCACCTGCAAAAGATGGTTATTCCCCAAAGCCTGGCCCCCAAGCTGGACTCCTAAGGCCAGGGTTGGGCTGTGGCGAATGTCCCCTGACCCCCCTGCCCCATCCACGCCCATCTGTGCCCTGGCATGGTAAAAAAAACACGTCCAGGTTTGAAGTAGTCAGTGAGTAACACCTGGAGTGAAAGAGAGGGATGACATGGATGCCAGAGTTGCAGGATAACTCCATTTTGCATGTCTGTTATTTCTCTTTCTCATAGAAGATACTAGATACAGCAGGGTATTGAGGCTCGGAGGTGGAATAACTTTCCCGAACATGTTACCAGCTCTGGATGTACAAGGCTGACATTAGAATCTGCCCTGCATGTCCAGGGCCGGCAACCGCCCACTGCTCGCCCAGACTCAGCCCCTTGGCCACCCATTTCCTGCCCCCGTCTAACTACCTCGCACAACTGGTGGGGAAGTTATTCGGGGGCAGGAGAAGCAACGAATAGCAGGGATGGACGTCCCGACGGGCTCAGAATAACCCCCATTGTGTTTGGATTAAAAACTATATGAAATGGCATAGAAGGGGGGCGGAGCCTGATGTCCAGCGGGTTAGACGCTTCGCGCTGAAGCTCCCGAGAGGCCTACTCAGAATTCTGACTTAATACCTACATAAACTCAATTTTTTGCTCCGAACTTACCGGGGTACCTCGGGGGGGATGGCGGCCCATAAACCAGCGCGCTTGGACTTCGGGTCTCCTTCTTCTTCACACGGAAAACGCTCCAAAACAGAGGTGTCTTCCCCACAGAAGATGGTTCCACTTCGGGAAAACCCCAAAATGCATCAGGAGATCTTAGAGGAAATACGCGGCGTGAAGGAACTGGTGCAGTCCAACGGAGAAGCGCTTCGAGCCATGCGAGAAGACTTCGGTGTGCTCCAGGACCGACTTGAAAGTCTTTCATTACGGCAGGACAACATGGCGGGGGTCCTCGACTCGCACGCGGTGCGCTTGGTCAAACTGGACAAGGCTGAGCGCCAGATACAGAATCTTCAAAAAGAGTTAGAAGATAGCAATAATCGAGCCCGTCGCAACAATGTGAGGCTCCATGGAATACCGGAGGGGGCGGAAGCAGGAGATATCAGAGAATTCCTGCTCAAAACTCTTCCCTCCTTGCTGAAGATCACATTTCATAGAGACCTGGAAATTGATCGAGCACATCGTGTTCCTACCCATATGGCGCTCAATCGAACGACCCCCCGGCCTATTATCTTTCGATTACTACGATATCAACAAGTGGAACAAATTCTAAATGCTGCCCGGGCGAATCGTCATCTGGAGTTTGAAAGTCATAAAGTCTCCTTCTTCCCTGATTTGGCAAAGCCCACAGTTGACCGTCGGAAGAGACTCCTTGCTTTTCGCCCTCGACTTCAACAGCTACAGGCTCGCTTTGGCCTGTTGTATCCAGCGAAGCTCCGAGTGACTCTCCACAACCAAACTAGGACATTCGAAGATCCTGATCTACTATTAACATTTTTAGACTCCAAAGAAGCAGAGCAGATGCGTTAACCCAACAACTTGGACTTATTATCTGCCGGCTCTGTCCGCCATTTTGAAGGGCCCGACGCGGTGGTCATAGCCAAGCACAGAGACTGCCTGGACTTTTCTTTCTGTCTTTATATGACTTTCTTGGTCTTCTATCCCTCCATGATGTGTGCCTCGGTTGGATTCGGAGCACGCACAGTTATACAGGTTATCTGTTTTCAATTTCGGCCTTCTCTGGGGTTTCCCCCCGCAGACACATGGTCGCCAGTAATTTCTGGGGTTCTGCTTCTTCTCTACCGCACTGCGGTTCTTATTTTTTAATGTGGGGCGCTTCATTGTATTACATTAGCTCATTTTCTATCATGTCATGTGTACAGCCAGATACAGTTACTATGAGGGACATTGTGAACTTATGTGCGTTATCATGTTCTCTTTCAGAATTTTTAACCTTGCTCAATGGCCTTATGTAAGATCTTATCACTTAACGTAAAAGGCATCAATAGTCCAATCAAAAGAAAGAAAATTCTTAGCTATCTTAACCATGAGCATGCTGATTTAGTGTTTCTTCAGGAAACGCATCTAAATTCCGCTGAAACACTGAAACTCAATGCTAAACCTTACCTGGTGGCTGCCTATTCTCCCGCCGTTTCCAAACGGTGTGGGGTAGCCATTCTGGTTAAGAAGTCTTTGCAAGCTACTGTAATAGATACTAGCTCTGATAAGGAGGGTAGATGGGCCCGTGCACATTTTAAGGTTGGAGATAGTGAATTCACGTGTATTTGTATTTATGCCCCGAATGTGGATAACCCTGCTTACTATGCAAGTATTGCGCAGTTGGCACAGGCCTCTGCCAATACTCCATTAATACTTGGTGGCGATTTCAATCAAGTGCTAGACCCTTTGATAGATAGACAACCGCCTAGAACGAGTAGTCCACCCAAGAGTCTTCTACCCTTACAGCTCTGATGCAAGACCTTGCGCTAGTAGATATATGGAGGCTGCTTCACCCCTCCGACTTAGAGTACACCTTCTTTTCTGCCCCCCATCACTCACAATCTAGAATAGATTTCTTTCTCATTTCCAAAGCACTGATTTCTCAAGTGGACACGGCTAGGACTCATCCTCTCCATATTTCTGATCATGCTGCCATATCTTTTTCATTGCATGTCACTACGCGAGATGATCATCCCCGTGCTTGGTTTTTTGATAGATCCCTACTGGATCAAAAAGATTTTCAGGTTGACATAAAGGCCGCTATCCAAGATTATTTTCATTTTAACTCACCCCATGACACAGCGAGCTGGGCTTGGTGGGAGGGTTTTAAGGCATCTATCCGTGCTACTATAACCAGCTATCAAATTCGACAGGGGAAACAAAGAAAGCAACACTTACTGATTCTAGAGCAACAGATACAAGCTGGGGAGCGTCTCCTTACGTCCCGTACTGACCCATGTATTTTACTCTCCGTTTACAACGCCTCCGCTTTCAATACAATCAGCTTTTATATACTGCTGCTGCTAAAAATATTGAATCACAACAAGGGTTGTATTACCGGGAAAATAACCGTGCTGGCAAATTATTAGCGAATGCCCTGAAAGGTCAAAAAGAAGCCAAGCGTGTTACCGCTCTCCGTAATCCGTCGGGGGGGGGGGGCCTGGTCACTAAAGATACAGAAATCTTAGAACTCTTTCGTGATTTTTATACTCGGCTTTATCACTCTGAATGTGATTTTGAGCCAGAAGTATTTGAACGATTGCTCTCAGGGGTACAACGACCGACCCTTTCTGACGAAGATAGAGAGGCCATGGACAAACCATTCACTTTATCAGAAATTCATTCTGCTCTCAAGAGATGTGCCACAGGTCGAGCTGCCGGCCCGGACGGTCTCCCTGCTGAATTCTACAAAATCTTTAACGCTGACTTAGCTCCAGTTTTGAAACTTTATTTTTCTGCTCTGGCCGAGGAGGGATCTCCTTCTGGGTCCTTTTCAATGGCAAATGTAGTAGTTTTTGAGAAAGAGGGGAGAGATCCGCAACTAACAGCTAATTATCGTCCAATTTCCCTCCTAAATGCGGACTATAAAATATTTGCCACCATTCTCTCCACCCGGCTCTCTGATAGGATGTCTACTTTAATACACCCAGATCAATGCGGTTTCATTCCCGGTAGATCAACCGCTGACAATGCTCGGACTCTATGTCATGTACTGACTACCGCAGTTAATCTTGATCGACCATTTGTTGGCCTCTCACTTGATGCTGAGAAGGCCTTTGATCGCTTAGAATGGCCTTTCCTGTTTGCAACTCTCCGCTGGTACGGATTCGGAGAAGGTTTTCTCCGTTGTCTCCACACCATGTACGCACAACCTACAGCCAGTATCTGTGCTAATGCTTTAAAGTCTCAGCCATTTCCCCTTCAACGCGGTACTCGTCAGGGATGCCCACTGTCTCCACTTCTTTTCGATCTTGCACTCGAACCCTTAGCTTTACCAATCCGGCAATCGGAGGAGATTCATGGAGTCCCCTTCTCTCATAGGGAAATTAAAATTTCAGCATATGCTGATGACCTTATGCTCTTTGTCTCTTTAGACTCGGTGCCGGCTGTCCTAGAGCAAATCGGTAAATATTCACAACTCTCGGGGTATAAGATAAATTGGACCAAATCGGTAGCCTTTCCATTAAATTCTCTGATTCATCAAGCAGATATGCAATCCTTTCCCTTTTTATGGCAACCTCGCATGGTCAAATACCTTGGGGTCCACTATTGCTCTCCTTTGGAAGACGCTATCTCCTTTAATGCCAAAGACTTAACCTCTAAAGTCCGGGCGCTTACTCACCGTTGGACTCCTTTAACACTTACCTGGTGGGGTCGCCTAGAAACCATAAAAATGATGATTGTTCCTAAAGTGAATTACATTTTAGAAATGTTGCCCTGTCTCCTACCTCGACGTACATATAAAGATTTAGAGGGCCTTCTGACTAGATACTTATGGCAAAACAAGACACCTAGGATAGCGAAGCATAAGTTGCAAGCTGATAAGGAAAATGGGGGTGTCAGATTCCCTGATTTCCTGAAATATCACCACTCTTTTCTTCTCAAACAAGGCGCTCGTTGGCTGGAAGATCTAGCACCGAGTAGACCTGTGTGGCTAGACATAGAGGAGAACCTTTGCAAACCGCTTCCTCTTACTTCTCTCCCTGGTATGACTCTCCCATCAGACTCCCACTATCCACCAATGCTTTTAGACACTTTAGGTGCCTTTAATACTCTTATTCAATCTCTAGACTCCCGACTCTGTCCGTTAGACAGACTCCCGCTCTGGTACAATACTCGCTTTCAAATACAAAATAAACCGATGGCGTGGAGCCCCTGGTACACTAGGGGCATTTGGACCCCTACCCAGTTGTTCCATGATGGTCGCTGGAAAACTTTTAGTGAATTGCAAATTGAATTTGGTCTCCCAGCGAAACACTACTTTCAGTTGGTGCAACTACAGCATTGTCTTCGGAGTGCTAAGGTGCTCCCGCCATCGGAATCCCCTACCCAAGACTTGTCGGATACTATCCGATCTATCGGGAGCTCACCGGGTGTAGCATCTAACTTTTACAAAACCTTAAGTAACGCTGTAAATAGAGGTACCCCTATAGCACAGAAAGCATGGGAGCGGGAACTGCATGTAACTTTGACCCCGGAGCAATGGAGCCTTGTCTGGAGTAGAGTGACACGGGTCTCCAGATCCGCCTCACTCACTCAGACACTCTTCTTTCTAGCCCACCGGTGTTTCTATACTCCTGACAGATTAGCCAAATGGAACACCTCCCAGGGCAATAAATGCTGGACATGCCATGCGGCCATTGGTTCACTAACTCATGTTATGTATGAATGTCCCGCACTACAGTATTACTGGCGTCGGGTCTGGGGTCGTATCCAGGGGCGGCCCAAGGGGGGTGCGGGGCCATGTGCGGAGACTCGGTGCGGGGCCTCATTTGCATAAGTGGCCTTATTTGCATAAATATTTGCATAATGTTACCATACACTAACTTTTAGTAAACATGTCTCTTAATGAGTGTATGGATAAAGAAAGACTAAAAGATTTCTACATTACTATAATCCAGTGCCAACCGCCAGGCACATTAGGAACTACTACAAACGCTGCCCATTTAGAACCCATAGCAAACCCGCTGTATCCTGACAGCATTACCAGGACTCACAAAGCACCAGTCCCTACCTATCAAAAGGAAACACTGCAAATATTAAACCAGTACATTTCAGAGAATACTGGGGAAAGAGAACAAGTGGCAATGTCAAATAGGAATTACATAAACAGAATACCTCAGCTCAGTTACACATGCAGAACATAGACCATCACCAAACAAGGAATCGCAATTTAGAAACAGGAAGGCAATAATTTAAACTGGGAACCCCAAAAGCCAAACTTGGAATGTACAACAACACTGTAGAAATAAAACTATAAATCAATTTCCTCTTGTACCAAACAAAGCGCAGACGTTAATGATGCACATTTCCCAGAACTTTCATATTCCAGTTAATAAATTCAAAATAAAGAGATATATTTCTACCTTTTGTGCATTTTTTTTCAGTTGCAATTGCTCCAGCCACTTTCTTCTGGTTTCTTCATGTTTTCTGCTAACTCTCCATCGTCTGCTGTCCATTTGTCCTTTCTTCTCTCTTCTAGTTTTCTTTCCATCCTCTCTCTCTACATCTGCTTTAACATACTAATCTTTATCCTTTTGCTCTTTCCTCATTCTTATTTCATCCACACAAATTTTACCCCTCCATCCTCAATCCCCACTTACTCTCCCAATACCCGGCCAATTGTAGATTTTTCATCCCTCCCACACAAAATATTTTTCCCCTCTCCATTTTACTCTCCCAGCCCCATCCCATTCTAATCCTCCCCCAACATCAGCTCCCTTCTAGTTCCAGTCTCACCCAGCATCCATTCCCTTCTAGTCCCTGCATCAGCCCATTTCCAGTCCTAGCCCCCCATCAACCCATTTCCAGTCCTAGCTCCCCCATCCATTTTCAGTCTGAGTCCCTTCATCAGCTCATTTCCAATCCTAGCCCCCCATCAGCCCATTTCTAGTCATTTCCTAGCCCCACCATCAGCCCATGTCAAATCCTAGCTCCCCTCCACTCAGCCCAATTCCAGTCCAAGCCCCCCCATGAGCCTACTTCCAGTTCTAGCCCCTCCATGAGTCCATTTCAATTCAAGCCCCCACCACAGCCCATTTCCAATCTTAGCTCCCCCCAACAGCCCATTTCCAGTCCTATCCTAGCTGCTCCATCAGCCCATTTTCAGTTCTAGCTCCCTTCCCTCACAGCCCATTTCCATTCCAAGCTCCCTCCCCATCAGCTATTTGCAGTTCAAGCCTCCCCGTCCACTCAGTCCATTTCCAGTCATAGCAATCCCCCAACCCATTACCAGTCCTAGCCCCCCATCAACCCATTTTCAGTTTAAGCCCCCCCCTATAACCCATTACCAGTCCTAACCCCCCATCAGCCCACTTCCAGTCTTAACCCCATCAGCCCATTTCCAGTCAGCCCCCCATAGCCCATTGCCAGTCCTAACCCCCCCCCATCAGCCCACAGCCCATTACTAGTCCTAACCACATCAGCCCACCTCAAGTCCTAACCCCTCCCCATCAGCCCTTTTCCTGTCCTAGCGCCCCCATAGCCGATTAGCAGTCCTAACCCCCCCCCCCATAGCCCATTAGCAATCCTAACCCCCATCACCCTATTTCCAGACAGCCCCCATCAGCCCACAGCCCATTACCAGTCTTAACCCCCCCCAGCCCATTTCCAGTCCTAACCCCCCATCACCCCATTTCCAGTCAGCCTCCATCAACCCCCAGCCCATTACCAGTCTTAACCCCCCCAGCCCATTACCAGTCTTAACCCACCCCGCCCATGTCCAGTCAGCCTCCCTCAGCCCCAGCCCATTAGCAGTCTTAACCCCCCCAGCCCATTTCCAGTCCTAACCCCTCCCCAGCCCATTTCCAGTCAGCCTCCATCAGCCCCAGCCCATTTCCAGTCCTAACCCCCCTCCAGCCCATTTCCAGTCCTAACCCCCCCCAGCCCATTTCAAGTCAGCCTCCATCAGTCCCAGCCCATTTCCAGTCCTAACCCCCCCCCTTGCACATTTCCAGTCCTAACCCCCCCCTTTTACATTTCCTGACCTAACCCCCCCCTGCACTTTTCCTGTCCTAACCCCCCCCTTCTTAATTTCCAGTCCTACCCCCCCCCTGCACATTTCCAGTCCTAACCCCCCCCCCCTTGCACATTTCCAGTCCTAACCCCCCCCCCCCTTGCACATTTCCAGTCCTAACCCCCCATCACCCCATTTCCAGACAGCCTCCATCAGCCCCCCCCCCCCTTCCCTTCCCTTCCCTTCCCTTCCGGCAAATTTAAAAACAAAAACCTGGCTCTAGCTGCTGCCGCGTCCGTCGCAGCAGCGGCAGAATGGCGTGTCCCGCGGGGCCCCCTCTCCACGTCGAGCCCTCTGCAAGGGCTTTCAGATTCGCGAAGGGAGAGTGCTCCCTCGCGTCTCTGTAAAGCCCGCAGGGGCTAATGGGAAATTTCCCATCAGCCCCTCGCGTCTAAAGGGGCTGATGGGAAATTTCCCATTAGCCCCTGCGGGCTTTACAGAGACGCGAGGGAGCACAACTCTCCCTTCGCGAATCTGAAAGCCCTTGCAGAGGGCTCGAAGAGGAGAAGGGGCCCCGCGGGACACGCCATTCTGCCGCTGCTGCGACGGACGCGGCAGCGGCAGCAGCTAGAGCCAGGTTTTTGTTTTTAAATGTAATAAAAAAAAAAGCAGAATGTTCTTTGCGCGGGGCCCCCTGAAACGCGGGGCCCTGTGCAAAAAACATTCTTGCTCAATGGACGGGCCGGCCCTGGTCGTATCCAATCTATTTTTCACTTTCAAGAACCCCTGTCTTGGAGGATAGTGGGACTCCGCTCAGCTGCGGGGATCCCCTCTCTTCCAAAATCGGCTTACTTCCTTTTAGACTTCATGCTGGGCATTGCTATTTCCCTAATTACGAAATACTGGAAAAATAGCTCCCATCTGAGCCCCAATGAATGGTGGAATCATGTCTGTCTCTACAGTAAATATGAACAAATACCTCGTATGTTTGCTTCTTCCGTTCAGACCCCCCATCATCTGTCTAAATGGAAGATGCTCAATGACTATGTTCACACCGCTAAATGCTCTCATCTGACTGTTTAAATTTGTATAAATCTCTGTCACATGATCATTCTGTATCGCAGATGCTATTTATGTTCGTTTTGATGTACAATCACTGTTGTTTGGAGGCGCTCACATGCTGATACTGTCGGCTTAGAGAAGAAGCAGGGGGGTGGGGGGTAATAGGGTTTGCTTTTCCTTATTGTATACTTGTTTTGTCTCCTTTGGTGTGTTGTTTCTTTTGTTTGTTGCAAAATGAAAATAAAAGTTTAAAAAAAAAAAGAAATGGCATAGAAAATGTCGCTTCCCATGTTGTGTCAAATGAAAGCATGTTCCTAGTAAATATCGGCTTACTAAAATGAACATTTGAACATGTAAAATATCTACTTGTGCAAATGCTGCTATTTACACATGGAGATGCTTCAAAGTATATGCAGTTTTTTTATTATTCTCTTTATTAGTATAAAAAAACATCAATTATACAGGTACATAAATACATTTTAATCTCTACTTACTACTTATCAATTCATAAGAACATAAGAAATGCCATACTGGGACAGACCAAAGTCCATCAAGCCCAGTATCCTGTTTCCAACAACGTTCAATCCAGGTCACAAGTACCTAGCAGGTTCTCAAAAAGGTGCACAGGTTCCACCATGCTCGACCTGGGGCAAGCAGTGGATTTCCCATGTCCTCTTTAATAAAGGTTTATGGACCTTTCCTCCATAAACTCATCCAAACCTTTTTTAAACCCAGCTACACTAACTTCTTTTACTACATCCTCCGGTAACAAATGCATTGAGTGAAAAAATATTTTCCCAAAAGAAAAATGGGGAGATTCGACTGAAAAGGGGACAAAATGGAATTAGTAGTTTTAAAAGAAAATACAAGAGGAAGCAAAAGGATTAGATATATTGATTAATTGTAGCAAGTCAGAATACAAACACAAATAAATAATTGATTTAAGTCACTGTCACAAATTGTTCAGCAACCTTAGCATCAAAAACATTGCTTAAATGTTTAGGGTAAAAAAAAATCTCATACCTTAAAGTATTTAATCAAACTTTTCCAAGGATATCTGCAAAAACAATTTATGTATGCTCTGTATCAGCCAACTAATGTCAGGAGAAAGCCATACCCTCTGACCCATAAATAAATTATTCCTAGAATGAAAGGAAAGTCTCAGAATTGAATTGTCTGCTTCTAAAGTAAAAGAATTTAAGAGGCCAGCATGGTAGGTGTCTTCCTTAATGAGATCCTTGAAGAATGTGCTGAAATTCAGACTTATTTCTTGTGCCAAACACAGAAAGGTTGATTGAGCAAATCCATAGCTTTACCAGGTACCTTGAGTTCTTCAGTCATGTATTTTTTAAACATCTCCAATGGGCTGAAAGCTGGAATCTTTGGAAACGTGTGTGCTCTCAGATTTAAATTCCTCAATCTATTCTCCATCAATTCAAGTTTAAAATGAATTACTGCATTGATTTTCAGAATAGAAATGTTAATTTTCTGAACAGAGGCCAATTGGGTCTCCACTCTCTCAATTTCCCTGCTGTGTTCTCCAGCAATAGCTTCTCATCTGAAAGATGGTTCCTTGAAGGCCCATGGTTCAACATCTTTCAGACATTTTTGTACTTACAGTTTTAAACCACAAGATGATGACTTGCAAATAGTGTCCAAAGTTATGGTTCCTGGTTTCCCTACGCAGATAATCAAACTTCAGGAAAGCCTTCAGGTGGCAGGAAACAATGACCTCTTTAAAGTCCATATCAATGCATCCTGTACCACTGTCTTTAGGAACCAAACCCAACATAGCATCTATTGAGGTACAGCTACTGTTTTTACATATCTTTCAGCACTTATTGATGTTTAGGTTAAACCATCCCCATTCATCCTAACAAAGATATGGACCCACTGAAGGAGTTCCCTTCAAATTGCTATAATATTTCCAAACAAATGTTGAGATCCAAGAGATATTGTAGTTTGAGAAGCTTTGTGGCATATAGACTGAGTAAAGACAGCATCTCTCAGCCCTGTCAAACATTGGTAGAGTATGAGGGAATGTTCTATCCTGAGAACCCAGGGCTGCATACCATAAGGCACACAGATCCTGGCTCAGTAAGTGGTGAAAATGCAATGGATACAGGCATGCCCTAGGCTCTAGACCTATAGTGAAGAAGTGAAGAGGGATGAGGGATAGGTGGGGCAAGGAAACAGCATGCTCATCACACTCTCGGCACAGGGCTGACAGGAGCGCTCAGAAGCCACAAATAGTTAGGGATCTGGAATAGATAGTGAGAATGAAAGTCCTAGTTGCAGCAGTCAAATAGTACACGAAGTAAGAACATGAAGTACAATAGCTCTGTGGTAAAGGAAGAGGGCTGCAGACCCCTGAACATAGCACAAGCATGTGCTGGGTCCATGGCTGTGAGGGAGGCTGTAAGGGCACAACTATTGTCAGAAAATGGGAAATGAGATGGACCTGGCAGGGACCAGGTCACAACCACAGGCATGGACACTTGAAGTCCACATTGTGAACCAAGAGGGATCCAGTATGGTAACCCAAAACAAACAGAAAAAACATATATCTGCAGAAAGACCCATAGAAGGAGTGCAGCCAGCATTGCACAGAAGGTTCCATAGGAACAGGAGTGGAGGCAGATGTGGGCATACATCAAACCCTCAAAGGCAGGATGAGATCCAGAGGCCACCAACAGCATGCCAAGCAATGTGATCAGAGGGTTGAAGTAGTCAGTGAGTAACACCTGGAGTGGAAGAGAGGGATGACATGAAGTCCAGAGTTTCAGGATAACTCCATTTTGCATGTGTGTTATTTCTCTTTCTCATAGAAGATACTAGATACAGCAGGGTATTGAGGTTGTGAAGATGCACTTCCGGGCCATAAGGCAAAGAGGCTAGCTTCTGCAATGCCTGTGGAGGGAGTGGAATTAGCATCAAGGGATGTGGAGTATCTGTGGGCATAGCTGTGGCATCAGGTGCAGGAGCCCTCGGTGACAGAGGTCCCTGGAGAGGACTGTACATAGCAAGAAGCTGATGGCATGTACAGCACAGCATGAGGAAGGGTGTTTAAGAGTTGCAGCAAAGACAGCACATGTAGATTCTGAGTAAATGGGGACCCAGAGCCAGGTATGTGTATCACAGGTTATCAGCAAGGGGCATGAAAGGTATGACAGACGTGGAGGAACAAATGCAGCACGGGAAAGGTGATGAATAGGGAAGATGGCTGAATTGTCCACAGTCGAATATCATGTGTATCGAGGAAAATCCTGTAGCAGTACAGGGGACCCTGTTTGAGGGAATGGCAGGGATACAGATGTGAGTGGCAGAGTGATGTGCAAGCATCACACCAATGATAACTTGGAATGGCAAGCAGGACAGCCAAAGATAAATGGCTATCACAAGTGTAGTGTGTTGTAGTACTTCTATGGACACTGCACACATGCAACTAAGGAATGCTCTAGGAAATGGTCTAGGACAACTGAGGGCCAGAACAAACAAGTAATAGCTGCCAGGTGCTGCAATGTAAGGCCAAGTGAGCCTTCATGGCACACAGAAAATAAGGCACAGCAGAGCAGATGCCTGTATCAGGCAGTCACCAGCTCCATGTGGGTAAGACCATCATCTTGATGGGATCCAGTGGATGTGGACAGGCAATAGAGTCTATCACCAGTACGCTGCCAGCCAAAGGCTGGAGTTGACCAAAGATCTCTGACCCCTGGCAGCAGCAGCACAAGTGGAGATGCAGGTGACATCTGCTGCAGAGGAGGCAGCAGCTGAGGAGGCAGTAGAAGCAAAGGTGTGTGGCACAGAAACCACTGTGATCCCATCGGTGACTCCCAGCTCATCCAGTCTGTGCAGCCACAGCCTCATAATAGATATATCTGCAGAGGAGGAGGAACAGGTGGAAGAGGGGAAGCAGCAAGGCAAGAAGGGACATAGAGGCATGGGTGGTAGGGGAAACTCTCTACCACCTCCAGTATATGCCCACCCCAGAACCAGATGATGGACCTTTCAGACGGGACACTGACACCACATACCCTGGATGAGAGGCAAGGGAATGCTGTGGGATTGTCCCTGAAGGAGATGGAGGAGAAGGAGGTTGGAGTGAAGGTGGAGGATGGATAGGGGGTGGGAGGTTGGGGGTGGAAAGAACAAGGAAGGAATGGAAGGTAGGGCAGGGCATGGCAGAAGGCACAGAAAGACATGCCGTGTCACTGCAAGCATTCTCGGTGGCATTGCATGGCCTTTCTGTGCAGTGCTGCAGGTGCATCATGTAAGCCCATCCTCCTCCCTGGGACTGGGTGAGCCAGCGGTTCTGATGCATTTCCAGGCAGGGGCGGCCCAAGAGAGGTGTGGGGCCATGTGCAGAGACTTATTGTGGAGCCTCATTTGCATAAATATTTGCATAATGATAACATGCACTAACTTATAGTAAACATGCCTCTTAATGAGTGTATGGATAAAGAAAGACTACCAGATTTCTACATTACTACAGTGCCAACTGACAGGCACATTAGAAAGTACAACAAACACTGCCCATTTAGATCCCATAGTAAACCTGCCGTATCATAACAACATTACCAGGACTTACAAAGCACCAAACCCTACCTATCAAAAAGGCAACACTGCAAATATTAAAGCAATACATCTCAGAGAATACCAATACATCTCCTACTAGGGAAAGAGAACAAGTGGCACTGTCAAATAGAAACTACATAAACAGAATACCTCAGCTCGGTTACACATGCAGAACATAGACCATCACCAAACAAAGAACAAGGGATCATAATTTAGAAAAAGGAAGACAAAATTAAACTGGGAATCTCAAAAGCCAAACTTGGAATATGCAACAACACTTGAGAAATACAATTATAAATCAATTTTCTCTTGTACTAAACAAAACACAGACTTAATGATACACATTTCTCAGAGCTGACATATTCCAATTAATAAATTCAAAATAAAAAAGTATTTTTCTACCTTTTGTTGTCTGTGCATTTTATTTTTCAGTTGCAATTGCTCCAGTCACTTTCTTCTGGTTTCTTCCTGTCTTCTGCTAACTCTCCATTTTCTGTTGTCAATTTGTCCTTTCTTCTCTCTCCTAGTTTTTTTCCATTCTCTCTCTACATCTGCTTTAACATACTGATCTTTCTCCTTTTGCTCTTTCCTCCAAGTCTTTCTTTATTCCTTTTTCATCCACTCAAATTTTACCCTCCATCCTCAATCCCCTATCCCCAGTTAGAGGCTTATTCTGTCTTGGACGTAGATCCCCTCTTCCCTCCCACTCAAAATATAGCCCCCCATCAGCCCATTTCCAATTCCAGCCTCCCCATCAGCCCATTCCTAGCTCCCCATCCATCTCTTGTCCTATCCTTGTCCCTCCATCAACCCATTTGCAGTCCTAGATCCCCCCACCTTCAGCCCATTTCCAATCCAATCCCCCTCCCCATTAGCTATTTCCAGTCCTAGCTCCCCCCCCACCACTCAGCCAATTTCTAGTCCAAGCCCCCTTCTACATCAGCTATTTCCAGTCTTAGCCCTCCCCCCCAAAGAGCCCCATGGCTGTCTGAATGTCTTTAGAGGAAGCCAGAGAGGCCCCAGCTCACCTCTGACAGCCGCCAAAGTGAAGACTACTACTACTACTACTATTCAGCACTTGTAAAGCGCCACGCATGCAGCACTGCACAGCTAACCTACAAGAAGTAGCCAGCATATAAGAGACAGTCCCTGCCAGTCAGAGTCATGCTCATCGGAGCTTACAATCTAGTTAGAACAATACAGAGCATTAGTCAGTTCTGAGCAAGGTGCGGTGTGGTACAGTTTGGTCTATAGTTTGATCATAAACGTTGACGGGGTTAGGGTGAGATGAGGATGGAAGTCAGGATCTGAATGCAACGGTGAAGAGGTGGGTTTTCAACCTGGATTTGAAGAGGGCCAGGGAGGATGCCTGGTGCACAGATGCCGGTAGGCTGGTCTAGGCGTATGGTGCAGCAAGGTGAAAGGAGCACATTTGGGAGTTCGCAGTGCGGGTGAAAGGCATTGATAGAAGTAATTTGTTAGCAGAGTGCAAATTTCGAGAGGGGACGTAGGGAGAGATAAGAGATAAGAATTATTGATGGGCCATAGAGTG
The DNA here is from genome assembly GCA_033557465.1 of Ichthyophis bannanicus. Taxonomy (NCBI): domain Eukaryota; kingdom Metazoa; phylum Chordata; class Amphibia; order Gymnophiona; family Ichthyophiidae; genus Ichthyophis; species Ichthyophis bannanicus. The sequence continues at coordinate 806,546,488 of CM066034.1, read as the reverse complement.
AATGCATTTATAGGTCAGTAGGAGAAGCTTGAATTGGATTCGGAATTGGACAGGGAGCCAGTGAAGCGACTTGAGAAGAGGAGTAATGTGGGAATGGCGAGGCTGGCAGAGGATAAGCCGAGCAGCGTGATTTTGTATAGATTGAAGGGGAAGGAGGTGGCTCATGGGGAGACCAGCAAGGAGTAGGTTGCAGTAATCGAGGCAAGAGGAGATTAAGGAGTGGATAAGCGTTTTGGTAGTGTGTTCAGAGAGGAAGGGGCGGATTTTGCTGATGTTGTAGCGAAATAAGCGGCAGGTCTTAGCCACAAGCTTATATACCTATTCGTGAGACACTACCCCGAATCCAACAACGGAATCCAAATAACATTAAACCACACTAAATATCCAGATCATCCCAGCATAGAAAGGAATAGCCGGTTCAAGCTGGCCCATACTGAATAACATAGGGCCTCAACCTGATACATAAGCTGTACTGTAAATAATGTTGTAGATATGTTACCCCCAGTTGAATCCAAGTTTTAATCCTTGTTCAATGTAAATACTCTGTGGCCCATCTGCATAGTAATGTGTTTGTTTATTATAAACCGCACTGATATTTAATAGCGCGGAATATAAGAGAAGTTAAATAAATAAATAAAATAAATAAATATGAGCGGAGAAGGAGAGGGAGGCGTCAAAGATAACCCCTACATTGCGGGCCGAGGGAACAGGAAGGATAGTAGATCAATCCACATGGACTGAGAGGGGGGGGGAAGTGGGGGGAGGAGTTGGGTGGAAAGACAAGGAGTTCAGTCTTGGCCATGTTCAGTTTCAATCAGCGATGAGACATCCAGGCAGCGATGTCCAAAAGACAGGGAGAAATCTTGGACTGGGTTGACGGAGAAATATTAGGTGTAGAGAGGTAGATTTCGGAGTCATCGGCATAGAGATGGTACTGAAAGCCATGGGAGGAGATAAGCGTGCCAAGGCCTTGGGTATAGAGAGAGAAGAGGAGGGGGCCCAAGACAGATCCCTGGGGTACTCCTACATGGAGCGGGGTAGGGGAGGAGGAGAAGCCACCAGAGCAGACACTGAATGAGCGATGGGAGAGGTAGGAGGAGAACCAGGATAGTACGGAGTCCATGAAGCCAAGCAAGGAGAGGGTGGTGAGGAGAAGGTTGTGGTCAACGGTGTCAAAGGCCGCAGAAAGGTCAAGAAGGATGAGGATAGAATAGAGGCCCTTAGATTTAACCAGGAAGAGGTCGTTGGTGACTTTTGTGAGTGCCGTTTCAGTGGAGTGTAGGGGACGGAAGCCGGATTGTAGTGGGTCCAGGAGGGCCTGGGAGGTGAGTAAGTCAAAGCAGCGACGGTGGACTGCTTGTTCTAATAGTTTGGATATGAAGGGAAGGAGGGAGATGGGTCGATAGTTAGAAGGGCATGTGGGATCAAGTGAAGGTTTCTTGAGGAGAGGTGTGACAACAGCATGTTTGAAGTCGATGGGGACTGTTGCAGTGGAGAGTGAAAGGTTGAGGATATGAGTGATGGAGGGGACAATGGTGAGGGAGATGGAATGTAGGAGATGGGTGGGGATAGGGTCTGATGAACAGGTGGTGGGTTTGGAGGAGGAAAGAAGGAATGTGGTTTCCTCTTCAGAGATTGGAGGGAAGGAGGAGAGGGTGGCAGGGGGAGTATGGATAGGGGAGGAGAATTGGGAAGGAGGGGAGGTAGATGAGGGGGTAGGGAATTGGAGGGTAATCTTGTGGATTTTGTCGTGGAAGTCGTCGGCTAGGGTTTGGGCAGAGAAGGAGGGGGGATCGGGGGTGGGGGGAACTTGAGGAGAGAGTTGAGGGTGTTAAAGAGACGGTGAGGATCAGAGGCAAGGGAGTTGGTCAGATGGATGAAGTAGTCTTGTTTGGCTATTGCTAAGGCTGACTGGAAGGAGCCAAGCATGAATTTGAAGTGTAGAAGGTTTTACGGGGAGCGGGATTTGGACCAAGCTCATTCGGCAGAACGGGCACAGATGCGTAGGTAACGGATTGTAGGTGAAAGCCAGGGTTGGGGAGTAGATTGTTTGACAGGACGTGGGGTGAGAGGGGCAAGAGTGTCAAGGGCTGAGGATAGTGTAGCACTGTATGAAGATAATGCCTCGTCGACAGACTCGGAGGATAAAATGGAGGAAAGAGATGGAGAAATGGTGGAGGAGAAGGTCAGGGGATCAATATTATGAAGGTTTCTAAATAGGTCGGAGGAGGCAGGATGAGGTTGGGATGGCAGAAGCTGAAGAGTAAATGTTAAGAGGGTCAGATGAGGGAAGGATTGATTTGCGGAGGTTTGAGGGCGAGGAATTGGAGAAGAGAATTAGGTCAAGGCAGTGGCCGTGTAGGTGTGTGGGGGCAGTGAAGCAAAGTTGGAGATCGAACGAGGAGGTAAGAGCGAGGAACTTTGAGGCATGGGGGTCGGAGGCGTTGTCGATGTGATTGTTGAAATCGCCAAGAAGAAGAGTAGGGGAGGAGGGATCCATAAAGGCAGACAGGAGTCGAAGTCGGTGAGGAAGGTCAATTTGGATTTGTTGGGTGGGCGATAAATAACAGCTACTCAGAGGGGAAGTGGTGTGAGGAGGTGAATGGAGTGGACTTCGAAGGACAGGGGGGGGTGTGATTGGGCTGGCAGGAGGGGTTGGAATTAGCAGGAGGGAGAGAGTAGGAGACCAACGCCACCACCGTGACCAGTAGATCGAGGTGTATGGGAGAACTGGTAGCCCCCATATCAGAGAGAGGCAATGGATGTGGTGTCTTCTGGGAGCAGCCATGTTTCAGTCAAAGCAAGAAGGTGTAGGGCATTAGAGATAAAAAGATTGTGAATAAAAGTGGTTTTTTTAATGACTGAGCATGTGTTCCATAGGGTGCATGAAAACGGGAGAGCGGAGGGGGGAAGGAGAGGGATATGGATAAGGTTGGATAAGTTATGTGTGGATTTCTTATCAGAGTAGCGTGGGGGTCTATTACTAGGGTAGTGCCGAGATTTAGAGGGAGCAGGGTGTGGGTGGGTATGTCTGGGTGTGTATGCTCTCCAAGGGGGAGATGAGGGAGGGGAGGGGAGGGGTAAATTGATGGTAACAGGTAGGTTATGTGAGGGATTATTTTTGGGGGTAGGGTTGGAGTTGATATCTATAGATGAGTGATAATGGGATGAATGAGGGAGGGTGGAAGGAGGGAGGAGCGTGATGTGGATGAGATTAGATAGAGTACGTGAGGAACTTTTTTTGGTGTGAGAAAGAAATCGGGGGGGGGGGGGGCAGGGTTGGGGTTGATATTACCTGATGAGAGAAGGAGAATGAGTACACTGGTCAACAAACCTTTACAAAAGTCATGTTACTGAAATAAAAATAGCCATTTCTTATCAATTTTTATATGCTGAACACGAATATGACAGTGAAATTGCAAAGTTGGCTCTAGTTTTTTTGTAATCTACAAGAATTAATGTTTACATCACGAAATGCATGTCAATAGTAAATATAATAGGCCTTCGGTTAATACCTGTAAAAAAACAAGTCATAGACTACTTCTTAGATTTTTTCACCTGTCTCTTGTACAGCTGTTCGGGAGCTTCTCTGGGGAGTGTCCAGCAGAAGTCAGCCAGCATTGTAGTGGACCATTTTCCCTGGTATCTTTGCTCCATCGTTGCGATATCCTGGTGAAAACGTTCACCCTGTTCATCACTAACCATACCACAGTTGTCAGGAAAGAAATCGAGATGGGAATCAAGGAAATGGATCTTTAGAGACATATTGCAGCCAGGTTTCTGATACTGCATCAGCATGTCTTCTACTAGTTCCTTGTAGTTTTCTGCCCTAACATTCCCGAGAAAGTTTGTTGACACTAGGCGAAAAGCATTCCATGCTTGTTTCGCATCACCCTGCAGCAAGATGTTGAACCGGTCATCTTTGAAGAGCTCTCGAATCTGAGGACCCACAAAAACTCCCTCTTTAATCTTTGCTTCGCTGAGTCGAGGGAATTTTTCATGCAGGTATCGGAAAGCTGGCGAAGTGTGGTCTATGGCTTTCACAAAGTTTTTCATCAAACCTAGTTTGATGTGAAGGGGTAGTAGCAGGATTTTGTGAGCCTCAACCAGAGCTGGGTGCTGGATATTCTTCCCTCCAACTATTACATTTTGTCTGCGATTCCATTCCTTCCGCAAGTAGTGCCAATCCCTTGCTCAGCTATCCCACTCACATAAGAAACACATGTATTTTATATATCCCTGCTGCAGTCCCATTAAAAGGGCAACTACCTTCAAGTCACCACAGAGGTGCCAGCTGTACTTGTTATAGTTAATGGAAGTCAGTAGATGCTTTGTTATCATATGTCTCTTTCATGTGGACGGCATGAGCTACTGGAATAGATGGAAGATGGTTTCCATTGTTCAAAAGCACAGCCTTCAGACTCAGTTTCGAAGAGTCTATAAATAGTCTCCAGTCTTGTGGGTCATGAGTGATTTTTAAGGCATTCATGAGGCTTTCAATATCGGAACAGAATACCAGATTACTTTCCTTTCCGACTGCGTATGCTGCTGAAGTCAGATGGCTTCAGCAGCCGTCTGGCAGTAGTATTGTATTGCATCAGAAAATGATGCAATCAACTCTGGATGATGTGTGCATGCTGGTATTATGCAATGTGATGCAATATTACATCATTCAAGGCTTATTTGGGACGTTGATGTCCTACTGGATAAATTTACACGGTGAAACGTCAAAAATGAACTACATGCAATATCTTAAAAACGAGAGCCAATAAAATGTTTTTAATGTTATATTTGTGTTCAGCTCACCAAGATACTACAGATTAGGGCCTTTTAAAGTCAGTAACGATTTCAATGTTGACCAGTGGTATTAGAGAGCGAGGTAAAGTGGAGATAGTATGGCGGAAGCGAGGGTGGGGTTGCCTTAAAGAGAGGGGGGCTGGTTGAATGTGGGGTATGGTATGAAGAGCGCCTTTTTTCTTCACTTCGGCAGCTGTATTACAGTATAGAATGCTGGCGTGCTGAGTGCTGGGAAACAGGAAGACCCCTTTGACCTCGTTATGCTAGTGTCCTATACCTGCCTGCCATTGCCAAATGCAAGATGTTGTTGGTTCAGGGCCCCCTGAAGCACAGAGCCCTGTGCGAACAACATTCTCGCACAATGGATGGGCCGGCCCTCTTTCCAGGCCATCCAGCAGGAGATGCAGCAAAGCTTTGGTGCTATCATGTGAGCAGGGATGACAGAACATCTTTTTTGGTTAGAGGGGTCAAACAAACAGCCCTGCCCCCCAAGCTCTCTAATTCTGATGTTATGTTGAACAAAGCTACTGCTACTCATAATTTGTACTGTGCTACAAGGCATATGCAGCCCTTGTGGCCCATCTCATTCTTCTGCCTATGCATGTGGGGCAGCTGGAGAGAATAATGGCAGAGATGCATACCCTGTCAGAGGCCATATAGCAGCTGCTGGCATGTGTCTCTGCCCTTACTTGCTCAGCACAGAAAGGGGAGAGCTCTTCTAAGGGGGATATGTTTTTGTAAATATATCTACACTGTTAGTGTTAAATTTTGTATATACTGTATTTTGGGGATAGAAATGTCTCTGTGTGAGATTATTAATACTCCATATTCACAGCACTACAGAGCTTGTGAAGGAGACAGATGCACATCAATGGCCAGTTAGCACACAGGGGGCGCATCTGATTCAGCCACCACATGGCAATAATCCTGGGTGATGTGCAGGGCATGAACATGACCACCACTGTGGCTGCCAACCTGGAACAAGGGACACCAGGTAACATCAACAAGCAATACATGAACCCAGAGCCGGCGCTACCCATTATGTGAAGTAGGCAGTTGTCTAGAGTGCCGGCCCTGCAGTAGCACTGATTGCCACCACTGTTCCCCCTCTTGAGACCTACAGTGGTGGCAATTGCCACAAACAGCCCTGCAGTGCTTTGATGCTGCGGGGCTATTTGCTTCCACCCCTCTCTGACTCCTGATACTGACTTCCTGTGCGCTTTGCTATCGTTGTCGCCACTGCAGGTCCCAGAGAGGGGCAGCGGCGGCGGAATGAATGTGGGTGGAGGGGACGCATGCTACAGGGGGTGGGGACAGAAGGGAGGAGGTTTGCCTAGGGAACCTTATCTCCTTGTGCCAGCCCTGCATGAATCCCCTTTGAGAGCCCATGTGACTCTACCACAAAATAGGCCTACCACTCCCTACTGGCCTGTGCTCTGGGGCTGAATGTACAGATCAGAGTAGGATGGTAGCATACATGGGTTTGTGAAATGTGCTCTCAGCTGATATTAATGCTCACAGTGATGGGTTCCGGGTTCTGTATGCCCCCATGGCATACAGGAATTCTTATAGGATAACTATTATGTTTAAAAAAGTGAGGTTCTTGCCTCAGTATAAGGGATTGTTAAGTTAGAGTAGTGTTATATATTACTAATAGCTTTTTTGGGGGGCTTTGTTAGCTCTTTGTGTGGTTATTTTTCTTGGAACTACACATTTGAGAACCAGAGAAACTGCCGAACATGGATCCTTTCTGAAGATAAGGCGATTAAAGCTACACATGCTCCTTAGGAGCAGGTACCCCAGATATACAGCAACAAGTCATCTGGATAGACATATAAATCCGAAAAGAACCAAGCTATATGACTTACTGAGCATGCTACTGCATGGAAATGTAGGAGGGAGTGACAGACGCAGATCAACCATCACAGTTTTAACCCTACAGATGGCACTGGATTTATGTTCATTTTATTCCACAGGTCTGTGACTAAAAAGCTGTTTGATTATTTTCATCTAATTTCCATGTATTTTGGTGTGCTGAAAACAAATAAAATATTGAAAAAACTCCTAGACGTCATGATTTGCCACAAATTGCAAAATTGTCTTCAAATTTATCAATTTTTTTCAAATTACTATTAATTAATTCAAATTAATATTAATGAATTCACATAAGTGCATTTAAGATATAAAATGCCAACAAAACCTTAAAGGGGTTGTCCGAGTTATGTAAAAAAAAATATAGCACTGCAAATCTGATGGTCAGCAATATATACATAAGCTAAGCAAGTTTTAAATCCGTGCTTCTAATGGTAGAAAGGGTTAATCTTTCCTGAAGAATCCAGTGGGAGGGAGACACACGGCAGATAGCAGCAGCTCCGGTCAGTGCAGGGGGACGTGGCCAGCACTGTGACGTCTCGTGTACAGACACAGAGCTGCTCTCTCCTGCATGCCACACTTGTGCATGAATCATCATCAGGTTCTTGGTTCTAGGCTGTTCACACTTTTTCATCGCAATTCGTGTTAGCTCATCATTCTTCAACCATTATGTTATGCCTCCACGAAAGTGTATTAATTCGCCAGACAGTTTCTGTTTCATCTGTGGTGAATATACAGTGTTGAAGCAACAGCAGAATATTACAGACTTTGTGAAAAAAGTATACTTTGCATACTTTGGACTAAAAATTGGAGATCAAGATAAAGTCTGGGCGCCTCATAAAGTGTGCAAACGGTGTGTTGAGGACCTCTGAACCTGGTTCAAGGGTAATAAAAAATCTTTCCGTTATGGGATTCCTATGGTATGCCGAGAGCAAAAGAACCATAGTGACAACTGTTACTTTTGTTCATGCGATGTGAAAGGGTTTAATTCCAAATGGAAGCATTCCATTTCATACCCCAATTTTCACTCGGCAATTTGTCCCATCCCCCATGGCACAGATATACCAGTACCCAAGCCCCCTGCTACCTTGGAAGAGATACCTAGCTCTGATGAAGGTGAAGTCATACCTGAACCAGATGACAAATCAAATTCTGACTTTGAAGATGATACAAGACCAAAATTGTTTTCTCAAGAGGAGATGAATGATTTGGTAAGAGACTTGAATCTTCCCAAAGATGCCGCTGAGTTACTCGGATCAAGGCTGAAAAGCAGGAATTTATTGTTGACAGGAGTGTCATCTTCATGGCTCAGACATCGTGAAAAGGAGTTTGTTCCTTACTTCGCCCAGGAAGACAAGTTGGTTTATTGCATCGATGTCGAAGGTCTGATGGGTCAATTTAAAATCCAATATGATTCAGAGCAATGGCGTCTTTTTATAGATTCTTCAAAAAGAAGTCTCAAAGCAGTTTTACTCCACAATGTTTTTTACGCTTCCATACCTGTAGGTCATTCCGTACACTTGAAGGAAACCTACGAGAACTTGGAATTGGTTCTTCATAAACTTAAATATGAAGACTATGGTTGGCAAGTGTGTGGGAACTTGAAGGTCTTGTGCATGCTGCTCGGGCAACAAGTTGGGTATACCAAATATCCTTGTTTTCTGTGTCTATGGGACAGTCGAGACCAACAAAATCACTGAACCAAGAAGAGTTGGCAGCCGAGGGTGCTAACAGTGGTTGAAAAAAATGTCCTCCGAGAAACTTTGGTACCTTCCCATAAAGTTCTTCTACCACCTCTCCACATAAAATTGGGATTGATGAAGCAATTCGTAAAATCACTTCCAAGAGATGGAGAATGCTTCAAATACTTGGTCACCAAGTTTCCAGGCCTGTCGGAGGCAAAATTGAAGGAAGGTGTGTTCGTCGGACCAGACATTAGAAGGCTTATAGTTGATCAAAAGTTTGTCAATACCATGACGGATCCTCAAAAAGAAGGGTGGATTGCATTTAAAGAAGTCGTACAGAAATTTTTAGGCAATAACAAAGATCCTCACTACAAAAAGATCGTTGGACGAATGCTGAAAGCATTTCAAGCTTTAGGTTGCCTGATGAGTTTGAAAGTGCATTTCCTCCAGTCCCACCTTGACTACTTTCCTGAAAATTTGGGAGCTGTGAGTGAGGAACAAGGTGAACGATTCCAACGCCCCGCAGCATCAAAACGATACAAAACAAGCATTTTTGGTTGGACCCACTATATAAGAGGTGCATAAGTAAATCTTTCCGGCGCCTCTATCTAGTTGTCCTTTTGCTTTTAAATATAAAATACACCCAGTGAAAATCTCAATTCACACCATATTTTTCTATGAAATAGTCATCAAAAAACCTAACTAGATTTATATACTTCCAATTCAGTGTGCTTCCAGGAGAATTCCAAATTCCAGCAGGCTTATATATTCCCAAATAAATGCCGACATAGTCCATAGCATGCTGCTACTTTTCGAAGGCAACCAGATCCAATCTTTATCAGGAGAAGCCCGTATGTAACAGAAGCAATGCTTTCTTAATATTAGCAAACTTCCCATAGGTGCCAACAACTTTCATGGGCTTCTACTTCATTAGGCTACTTTCCTATGCACTCAGGGGCTGTTGAGAGATCACCAAAGCAGTACCATTACATTATTTGCATAGATGGTATGGACCCATGATAGGATAGGTACATCACTGGCAATTACTATTTAAAGTATGTGTACCTCTTAATCCATTCCTGCAGGTGCTCAGGATATGAGTAATGCTGCAAATGGCAGGACCAGGCTGACACAGTATCCATCACGAATACCTTGGATATCCCACCACAAACACCCTTGTGCCACCACCAACATACAGTGTTCTGAGTGACACTGAAACACAGACAGACAGATGGCAACAAACACTCACTGATACTCAGCCTCACATCACAGGCCACTCACATACCTCCTTTCTAGCACACCAACACTCACTGGCACATACACGTTCAGTGTCGCATAGATAGCAACACAGCCTGTAGGGGAGCACAGGGAGATGCACAGTTGCAAGGCAACAGGACATGGGGTTTGGGAGGGGACTGGGGAGGGGGGTTGAGGGCTGGGATAAGTTAGTAGGCAACAACAGGGTATGGTGAGCACTGCTGGGTGGAGGGGGATGCATTGCGGAGAGGGTAATTGCTGCAAACAGGGCCGTACCAAGCCATAATTGTGCCCTGTGCAACTTGCACACCTGGCGCCCCCCCTCCCCCCCCCATATCTCACCCATACCTCCGTTCAGCTGGCTGGCTGCCCTTGCCCTACTGCTGCCATTTTTATTTTTCATGGTGGTGCTGGCATCAGTGGAGCAGACCTGACTTCAAATTTCAAAAAAACAAAAACACGCGGGTGTTTTCTCCATGCTTGTTCGCAGATCTGATCCCTCCCTGCTGTGACGTAGGTTCATGTCAGAGTAGGGAGGGACCAGACTAGCCATTAAAACATGGGTCTTTGCAACTCCGCACTTGAATGGCTGTCCTGGTCGCTCCTTTCTCTGACGTGACCTACATCAGAGAAGGGAAGGAGGGATCAGATCTTCGTACAAGTGCGAGGAAAGACACGCTTTTTTTTTTCTTTAATTTGAAGTCAGGTCTGCTCCACTACTGCTGGTGACGCCGCCACTGAGAAAACAAAATGTGGAGATGGAAGGACAACAGCAGGCAGTGGGGAGGGGAGAGCTGAGGTCAACAGCCTGAAATGCGCCCCTAATCTTTTGTGCTCAGTGTGGCTGCACCGCTCGCAGAGAGCTAGGTATGGCTCTGGATACAAAGATTGCTCAGTAGACAGGGATTACAAGCACACCAATCTCTTTCCTCCAGTCAGAATTACAACCCACAATCAGCATGGACAGGAAAGTCCCTTGACTATTCTTACTTTGTAGCAGGTGTAGACTGGGATGTTTGGATACTGTACTCGGCACATCCCGAGTGTGATGCAAAACATGTTTTGGATGTGTGGCTGCTTGCCCTGCCTTAGTTGTGCCTAGAAATGCCCCAAACATGCCCATCCCAGGACTTCAAGACTTGGACATGGCTACCACTGGAATGTGCAGACCTGCCCATTTCTGAAATCGCCTTCAGGACGCCACTGTAGTACGATGTCCATGTTGACTTTTTCAGACATCCATGTCTCGTTTATCTCTTCTACAACAACCCCCTTATTGTATTAGGGTGATGCATTCTTGAACCAAAATGAAAAATGCAACAAAACAGACTTGTTTAATTTCACTTCAAAACTAAATGGAAAAAAAAAAATCCCAGCAAAGTGTCTTTTGTTTTTGTTTTCTATTTTAGAGCACAAATAGCATGCATTAAAATGGAAACAAAGGGAAAAAAGGACTTAAACAAAACAAAAGCCTTCTGGAATGAAAAATATTGTACACCCCTCTATATCGTGCTCAGGTTCTACAGACAGTTCCTTTTGTTTTTGTTTTTCTTTAAATAAAGTTTTAATAAGCATAAAAGAAATAGTGTTTCTGAAATTGATTTCCATTGCACCTTGATTCCTTTGAGCAAAGGTCTTCTGTGTTATAGAGACTCCATTGCAAAAGTGTCTCTTTCTTGCTCTCTCCTCTTCCCTCCCCCCACCTAGAATGTAATAACAGCTCATATAATCCACGGCTCTAAAACATATGCTTCAAAGAAATAATAAATTCATCAAGGGGTAAACAATGGCATGACACTGATAATGCTGTGCCCCCAAGATATGCCTCTTAATAAATTACTTATTTTTTTATCATGATGCTTCTAACATTTTTCATTGTGTTTTGACATTTTAATGATGATGTATCCATAGAAATACTGCATCGTGGTTCTATTTCATCTTGACATTACAGCAGGCGTCCTTGGACTTTAAGTACTGTTGCATTATAGACTGACAGTGTAGTATTATCTTGTTAGACTTGTATTAACATCATTATGAGTTTGCACTGACAATACTACCTGCATTCATCTGAATGAAGGATTACTGTCGGTAGAGAATTCTATGAAACACCAACTGGAATTCTTTTAAATGCCAGTACTGTGAACATGAGAAAGGTTATTTTAACAGACTGCACTGCCTTAATTCCAGTGAAAGACAATATGTGGTTTCTTGTACTATGAAGAATAGGGAACCAAAACAATGTTGAAATTATATGGAAATGTTTCAAAATCTCCCCATTGTACATCAAAGTCACTTGCAGCTCAAGCCCAAAGTCTGCAGCTGCAGGAGCAATCTTTGACCTGAGTACTGAGAGAACCAGCAATATGGCACCAGTCACCTCACAGTGCTCCTTCCACTGCATGGATCTCCTTGGTAACAGGAAACAGGGGCAGAGCCTACAAGTGTGCACCCGCTCGCAGGCCTCACACTGGCTCTCTCACATTGCTGTGGAATGCCGACCCTGCTTCTGTAGTTCGGGGACAAGGCCCCTTTGGATTTGGCCTGGGACCAGGTGAGGGGAGGACAAAAGAAGCATGATGTAGGGTGGAGAAGAATGTATAAAGGGATAAAAGATATGAGAAGTATAGACTTCCCCACCTCGTTGCTCCTGGTTCATTAACATCATTATGAGTTTGTCAAGTTACCCAGTTCCAGAAGTGAGATTTTAAGCCAGTCTTGGATTTCTGACAATCTTATCTTGATGCATTATGGAACCTGCAGCATTGTTTTCCAGTGAGTAAAGTCAAGGCCTCCAAACCCCATGCTGCATTTCAATACAAGTTTAAAGCTAGAACTGACTAAAAATCTTACTCCTGGAACTGGTAATGTGGCAACTCTGCATCAGAGTGAGAGCTCCTCTCAGATCTTCAGCTCTGGGAGGAGGGGCTTAGAATACGCTCCAAAATATTTGCTCAGGAGCCCTGATTTGAACTTCAACCACTAGGATTGCCAACCGGGCGGTTTTCAGCAGGCCTGGCCGGTTTTCCATGGCCAGGCCGGCTGCCGGCACAGATATAAAACCGGCCCTTGAAAAGCCGGTTTTTTGCTCTGGCCGCGAGATCGGGAGCGGCCAGAGCAAAAAAACGGCTTTTCTCCCGACTCCTGCAGCATGAACACGAACGCAATTGATCCTCCGTGCAGCCTCTGCTTCTGCTTTTCACAGAGCAGCGGCTGCAATAAAGTTAATTTGAAAAGGAAGAAACCTGTGAGAAGCCCGCCCCCTCTGACATCGCTTCCTCAGGTGCTGCAGAAGGACAACTGGAGGGCTAGGCCCCTCACAGGTTGTCTTTTCTTTTCAAATTAAGTTTATTGCAGCCGCTTCTCTGTGAAAAGCAGAAGCAGCGGCTGCATGGGGGCGAACTTTGAAGCAGCACTAAGGGGGGGGGGGGGGTTGAAGCATTGAAGCAGCACTAAGGGGGGGTTTGAAGCAGCACTAAGGGGGGGTTGAAGCAGCGCTAAGGGGGGGTTGAAGCAACACTAAGGGGTGAAGCAGCACTAAGGGGGTGAAGCAGCAGCGGGGGTAAAGCAGCACTAAGGGGGGTGAAGCAGCATAAGGGGGGTGAAGCAACACTAAGGGGTGAAGCAGCACTAAGGGGGGGTGAAGCAGCACTAAGAGGGTGAATCAACACTAAGGGGGGATGAAGCACTAAGGGCTGAAGCAGCACTAAGGGGGGTGAAGCAGCACAAGGGAAGCAGCACTAAGGGGGGAGGAAGCAGCACTAAGGGGTGAAGCAGCACTAAGGGGGGGAGTGAAGCAGCAGAAGTGGCTGCAAAGGGAAAGAGGTGGCAGAAGGAACTGACAGGTGGAAGGTGAGGGCTGGAAGAGAGCTGAAAGAGGCAGGAAGGAGGTGGCAGACAAGAACTGACCGGGTGAAGGAGGTGGCTGGAAGAGAGCGGAAAGGGGGGAAGGAGGTGGCTGGAAAGGATCTGACAGAGGAGGTAAGGAGGGGGCTCAAAGGGAGCTGACACCTGGGAATGGTACTGGTAAGTGACTGGGTAATGGGAGGGGGCACTGGCACTGGAAATAGGCTGATGGAAGTAAAGAAAAGAAGAGACAAGAAATGGTAGATGGACTATAGACCATAGAAAACGAGCTAAGAGAAGATGGAAAAACGGAAGCCTCAGATTGGAACCATCATGATCAGAGAATAAAATGGTCAGAAAACAAAGGTAGAAAAAATAATTTTATTTTCAATTTAATGATTGGACTTTGTACTACCTTTATATTTTACACAGTATGGGGAACTACATCTCTTATTTATGTGATATTGCACTGCATGCAGAGTCTGTCTTCTTGGGGTTTCAGTTTAATTTTTGTCTATATATTTCTCTTTTTGTTTTGTGTTCATTTATTGATAAAGACCTGTCTGTATTGTGTGTGTGTGTGTGTGAGTGTGTGTGTGAGTACAATCAATGATGCGTTTTCTGTCAGTATAGAATTTCTGCTTAAGAATTTGTAGAAGTCTTGCTTATTCAGTTTGTACATTGCCCTCTGCAATTTTTTTGGGGACAGAAGGTGGAGTAGGGGTGGGGGTGGGGCAGGGGGTAGGGGCGGGACAGGGGTGGAGCAGGGGTGGGGCAGGGGCAGAGCGTGACTAGCCACAGGTGGCGGGTTTTTCTCTTTCAAAAAGTTGGCAACCCTATCAACCACTGATCAGAACAGATTTTCCCTATAGGTATTTATGTCATATAAAATTTAATAATACAGGCTTATACTGTATTTCACCTTCTTCAGTTATAAAAAAAACTGTACAGAGTATCCAAGCCAAAATCTGTCCTATTCAAATCACATATGCAATAAAACAATCCACTTCTAAAACACAATTTAAATTTAAATCCACCCACATTAGTTATCAGGCACCTTTAACTCCTCCTCTCATGTTTTCATTGGTATTCCCTAATCAAGACTCTATTGCCCTTAAGATCTCTCCACAGTTCAGAGGTGTTTGAAAGGGGTGGTCCACATGGGCTCTAGCCCCACCAAAACCACACTGCTACAATCGCTGACTTTCCCATCTGGTGTGCCCACTGGGATCACATTCTTCATGGGCAGAAAGATTGTGGCAAAGATCCCTCCTGCCTGCCTGCGGGAAGGCCAGAGATTGCAGCAAGTTTGGCTGGCCGAGGGGCAGAGCTTGCCCCCCCCCAAAGAAAACAGCATTCCGTCACCCCTACCGCCACTCCCAAGGACCCATCCCCTTTAGGACATAGTTGCTGGTGTATACCGGTCAAAGGCATATTTAAGAGGAACGAGTCAGCTTGGGCTGCTCTCCGATCAAGCTCAGAACATAGTGATGACTGCTGAGATGCTTGCTGAGGACCCTGTGTCGCCCAGTTCAGTAGCCTATGTATTCTACTCATCAGAGGTTGTGTGGAAGTGGGGTGTAGTTGAATAGCTGCTGTGGCTCAGCCCCATCTGCATTCTCGTGAAAGCTTAGTCGTCTGCAACAGGAAGCAATGCAGTGAACAACAGTGATAACAGTCACCATCTCTCAGGCTAACCACCAAAATCACCAGGTAAAACTAAGCTTTCCTGGCTGGGCCAGCACTGCCACTAGGCGAACTGGGCAGTCACCCAGGGCATCGGCCCTCTGGGGGCATCAATTGCCGCCACTGCCACCCCTCTCCAGGGCCTGCAGCAATAGCCCCTAAACCTCGATGCAGGGCTTATCAATAAATTCCGGTGCTGTGTCACAGTTTCCTCCTCTTCCCATGTGCCATTTCTGGCTCTCTCTGATGCTGCTTCTGGTGTATGCACACCAATCTTTCCCCACCCTCCCCTGCCAGTTAAGTCCCTATCTGCCCTCATAAATTTTCACCAAGTTGCCATGACAACTGTCCTGAGTACCTATCAAGGACATCCCTACCCATACCAGGTGATAGTGCTACACTATACTGTATCACACTGGGGAAGGGGTATACAGTGGGCAGTGACACAAGTACAAAGACATATCAGTGTGGGGCGTGGGCATGGCCAGGCTTAAATGCACACAAGACATGCAGAATCCTCAGTCTCTGAGCAGTGCACAGCACCTCCCTACACTATTGCCTGACACCAGGGTTCCTGTAGAAGATGATCACGTATGGTTGTGTGCAGCCATAGTGGGGTGACTGTTGGCCACAAAGGGTCCAGCATGTACCTGTGCTTCCATTGGCCATAATCACATTTGTCCTTTAGAGGTCCTCAGCACATGCATCCATATTGTCCTGCCAGTTTGGGCAGTATTGGTGAGGAGGCTCCCAATTTTTCATTTATCCTTTGCAGGAAAGTTTGATAATGTTATTACACTTTCGAAGCTCTGTCATTGATTGCCAGTCTGTTTGCGTTCAGTTTAAGCTATTGAGACTTGCAGACAAAGTTCTTTCAGCTGGTTCTCCTGCCTAGCTGCTTTTTCTCACGTTTTATATACCATCTCAGGCTCTTTGTTCTCTTCTTGATAAGAGACGGCACATTTTCCCCCACCCACCTTCTTAAAGCCAGACTTGAATCCATGGTTCAATCTGCATTTTATTTCTGTGTCCCTACTCTTTGGAACTTCCTATTTATACCTATTTGTCTTGAATCTTCTTACTCTTCTTTCAAGCCTCAACTCAAAACATTTTTTCTCTCAGGCCTTTGGAGCCTAGGTCGTCCAGGACCTAAACATTCCCTTTCTTTTCCTGTTATTGGTATTTTGTTTTTGTGTACCTTCCTTTTCTCTTTCCTGTTATTTTATGGTGTTTCTTTCTTATTTATTTTGTTTTTAGTTTTGCAAACTGCTTTGCCTTTATACAGAAAGATAGTACCTAAGGTTTAAATAAACATAAATATCTGATCAAGGTGATGGTAATATACACATGTGGAAGCATGCCGTTAGACAAGTGCTCAATGTAAAGATGACATTTATTAAAAGTCAATGCACTGTGCTAGTACAACATCAAGACATACACAGATTGAATGAGGCCATCTGGTCATTGCACACATGGCAAGTGGTCTGTGGTTATGCTGCTAGCAATGATCCCAGCCCCTAAATATATACTAAAACTGGCTGTGGGGACTCAACAGTGCACATGAACATCAAACTGATACACACATAAAAGCCCTGTCCCCCTGCCCCTATATGCATATTAAAAATAGGCTGTGGGGATCCTACAGGACATATCTATTCACATGCTCCCTTCTTCCCCTCCCAGCTGTCTCCCTCTTTTTTCCTGGCCACTACCTGCAGAAGAAACAGAGATCAGAATGTCAGCTAATGGCACATGCCAATGAAACAGTGCACATTTCTCCCACCCTCTCACCCTACACACCCCTGGTGACAATCCCATCCTGGGGTGGGGGGGGGGGACCACCACAGACACTTGCAGGTGTTGTGCTTCTACACATAAATCTGTCTAACATACCTGCTATGTACACCCACTACGCATCTGTGGCTCTGCAAGTAACTACTCATTGTACCCATATTACATGGACAGGCTGGGGTGGATGAGACGTGCTGTCTCACAGCTCATACCTTTGAATGTACTTGCCACTAATTGTATGGCCCTTTTCTAGCCACCTCACATGTCCGATATTAGCTGCTATCCCTATGGGTACTGGCCACTGTCACATACAGTTCTAGACCTGTCAGGTGGTTTCTATGTTTGTGATACCTGCATGCAACAATGACAAGAATAATAGGGTGGTTAGACATCAAGTACATTGTGAGTGACAGCATTATTTGTTCACATACTGATGGATCTACAGATGCTTTGGAGGGTAATGATACAGGTCCCAGCCTGCCCTCTTAAGAAGGCTCTATGCCTAAAGACTCTTGCCATCACACAGATGGGGTTCAGGCAGCTGCATCATTGGTGGTGGAGACAAGGCAACAGGATGTCACAGAGGACATTGGGTATGTCCACACTGTCCCTGACCCAGTGGAGGAGAAGCCATCAGACATGGAAGCTACAGAGATACAGCTTCCCCCACCATAACCTTTTGTGGATGATGTCCCTTCTGATGATGAGAAAGGATATTAGAGTCAAGAATGGCATAGTGTTTGTCATCAGTCATGAAATTTCTTGCAGTATGCTGAACAGTTGCTGCAGCAAAACTGGGTCTAACAGGCCCAGATGGCTGTGAAATTTGAGCTGCAGGGCAATCAACTGGAGGCAATATGTCATTTCAGTGCCTCCATCTGGCAGATGAATGACTCCCTGCAGAAATATAATACAGAGATGAGGAGGGTCCCAGCTAGTGTTGTGATGTCATCCATGTTCCCATCAGAAGGGCCATTAAGAAGGGACCCTGCAAAGACAAACACCACCACCACCACTATAACTGTGACTGCTATCACCACCAACTCAGCAAGGCAAGCACTATTTTCAGTTCCCCCTTGCCTCCACAGTCCTTTATTTTGCATCCTGTTTCCCCATGGTGAAGGGAACCCTTCACATCCTCCCCTTCCATGTAGATGCAGAGCAATCTGCTGTGCAGGATGAGGACTCCAGCAGCTTATCCGAGTTGACTACAACATCACTCAGCATAGCAGGACCACTGGATAGTAAGGCTCGGGGGTTTTAGTTGGGGATAAGGTAAAGAAGGGCAAGGGTGAGGAAAGGGGATGGGGATGTAGTAGGCATTAGGGCCATATCACCTTCGCAGAATCACCACCAGGCCATCTAAAAATCAATCCTGGTTCAATAGCACCTTGAGGGAATTAAGACAGCAGTTCCGGAGAGCCGAGCCACAAAGACAGTTCTACTCTTGATTGCCAAGTTTACTTGCTTTTAAGTCATCAATATCATCGTTACTGAGAAAGGTCAGAAAAGATTATCATTCTAGTCTCATCCAAAAGAATGGTGGTTCATCTAGTCAACTCTTCAGGCTCACTCAAAAGTTAGCTCCTCTCCCTAAGGCTAATTGCCTTACTAAACTATCACCGCTGATCAATTCGGTCAGTTTCTGGGTCAGAAGATGGGAGTTCTCCAGGCTTCCTTTTCCTCATATCCTTCTGTTCCAGACATACATGTTTGCCAGTCTCAGCCTTTAAATGGCTCTTCTATAGCTTCTCCATCTAGGCCTGTGCAAATTTCAGCTCATTCACAGCTTGTTCCTTATAGTACCTTAAGTACTTTTCCACCCCTCACCAATGCATTCCTCAAGAAAGTTATTTCTTCTATGAATGTGAAACTATCTTCTTCTGACTCCTTATCTCCACCGCTTTTAAAAGAACTACTTCCTTATCTCTCTAGTTGGATTCTGGATTTCGTCAATGACAGTCTGTCCACTGGCATTTTCACCTCTTCTTGGAAGTGTGCCTTTGTCAAACCACACCTGAAAGATTCCAAGCTTGACCTAGATCTCTCAGCTAGTTTCCGTCCCATTTTACATCTCCCATTCCTTGCTAAGGTAACATAAATGGTGGTTTTCCATTACCCATCTTCTTTTATCAAATCAATTAATATCCTACATCCTAAGCAGTCGGGTTTCAAGCCTTTTCACAGCATGGAAACATTATTGGTTGCCATGTCTAATGACATCGTAACCCACATAGACGGTGGAAAGAAAGTCCTCTGGACCTTATCTCGGCATTTGATTTGGTGGACCACCCTCTTTTGCTAGCTAGACTGTCTGATGTTGTACTGTTTCAATCCTTCTTGTTTCAGATGTTGGACTGGTGTTGGACTGGTTTTGAACTGGTTTCAATCCTTCTTCTTTCAGTGAAGATTTAAAGTTAGGACTTCGGATGGAAGCATATCCTCCATCTTTCCCCTTCACTGTGGCATCCCACAAGGTTCTATTGTATCCCCTATCCTGTTCAATATTTTTATTGCCCAACTTTAATTCAAGACCTTCATTTTGGGCTACATATTTATGCTGATGATATTCAGATTACTGGGATATGATGATAACTGGGATCCTAACTTTTGCTCCCAGGTCAGTTATTTATTTATTTAGCTATTTAGCTTTTCTACTAGTCAAAGTGGGGTACATTCAGGTACTGTGTACATGCTCACTTACTCGGATTTCGGATTCATTCTCTCCCTGAGAATTGGTTTTGAATGTCTTAAAGTCCTCTGCGATCTGCTTCACTAAGAATGGTTCCTCCTGTCACTATCTCTGTAAGATGGCCAATACTAGTATTCCCGTGAAAGACTCCAACACTTCCTTGGGAGTAGATATAGATAATGATCTGTCTTTTGACCCATATGTTTCTTCTTTGGTCAGAAAATCTTTTTATGCTCTCAGACTGGTGAGATCCTTGAAGCCTTTCATAGACATTCAGGGGGTTATTCTGTGCTACGAATAGAAGGGATGGACGGCCAGAAGGATCGTCCATCCCCGCTATTCATGCTGGCTCCTGCCCCCGACTAACTTCCCCGCCGGTTGTGCAGGGTAATTAGATGGGGCGGGGAATGGGTAGCCTGGGGGTGGAGTATAGGCAGGCAGTGGGCAGTCGCCAGTCCTGGACGTACAGTTGATTCTAATGTCAGCCCTATATGTCCAGGGCTGGCAAAATGTCCAGGGAAGTCATTCCACCTCCGAGGTGGAACAACTTCCCTGGATGTGATGTTTTGCACAGCCCAGGATGCAGATAGGGCAGAGGGGGCCAGGGTTTATTCCCCACAGCCTGACCCTGGCCTTGGGAACCAGATCGGGGGTCGGACCGTGGGGAATAAACCCCTTTTTCAGGCAGCTGGCATCGCGGCTCTTCAATGGAGCCGCGGTGCCATGACAACATGATGCCATGGCACCGCGGCTCCATTGAGGAGCCTTGACTGAGTTAGCCGGGGGCAGTCCTGCATGTGCAGGCTGAATTGAATCACAGTCCCGGCCTGCATGTACAGGACTGTTCGCGATTCTGATCCCGCAGGGCTAGATATGCCATGCGGGATCAGAATCGTGATCCCTCTGTGTGTCCGATTCAGACCGGATGCACAGAGGGGATCTACATGCGGGACAGAATTGGGCCCTCACTCATTACAGTTATTAATTCACTCTCTTGTCCTTAGCCATTTGGATTACTGAAATTCTCTTTTAGCTGGTGTTCCACAATATTTGGTTAAATGACTGCAACTTATACAAAACACTGCAGTAAAATTAATTCATGATGCAGGCCGTTTCAAACATGTCACCCCTCTTATGCTTAAGGAACACTGGCTGCCTAGCTCCAGTCAGATAAAATTTAAGATTCTGCTGTCTGGGGTTCCCCTGTATGTGGATCACATTGCAGACAGTTAAATAGGCTGTCTCCCTTCAAAATACACCCTTTCCTCAGGAAACGGGAGTTGCACTGTGATACAACTTACTGGCTAGACATGCAGCATGGGCTGACCCCTGTGTGTGGTGGAACGAAGGAGCGGCTCTAGCTCCTGGCAGAGATGGTGGATGGTTGCCTTATCAAAGTGGAACTTGGTGAGGCACTATTCATCTTGTTGAGGCACTATTCATGAATTGGGTTCTGGGTCTATAGATCCTGTGATATGGATGCCTCCTCACAGCCCTCCTGCTCTCTTTGTGGTCCTCATGCAGCAATGCCAGCACAAACAATGTGTTCATTTCCTACTTGGCTGCTTTTCCCATCACCTGTACCCAAGTGTATCCAACCACCTGTATCCACAGCACCACCCAGACAACTCTTCACACCCCAACTCCCACTCATCCCAACAGATGATCACTCATCCACACACACATACAGGCAGACACAAGCAAATAGCAGGGAGCCACAGAGACACAAAAGCTCTGGGACTTGCAGCGTAGTACAACACATACATAGAGCAGGGAGCCACACAGATACACAAACTCTGGGATTACAGCAGAGCACACAGGACACGAGCTCAGAGACTACATATACAGCAAGGGAGAAGCTTGGATACATAGAGTGTGGGGGATTTGGAAAGCTGGGAAGAAGTCTGGGAGGATATGGGCTACAGACAGGCACTGGATAGGGCAAAGATAAAGAGAGGGTTGCTTACAGACACCTATGTGCACACAGATGATAGTCAAGTCAAGGATTTACATGCCAGATTCCTCTAATCACCAATAATGCAGCCAGTCAAAATAGACAGTAATATCCCATGCTTATTTCTTCTTTCTAGCAGGTATAGCATGACAAGGTATAAGGCATGTCTGACATATGTCCTGGATGTGCAGGTTGAGACTCCTCCCACCATCCCAACCAGAAACACCCTGGAATATCCTGATCAGAGATGTGTGGCTGTGGACATGCCCATGCCAAAACAGTGCAGCATGCAGCCTTTCTAAAATCATGATTTAAATGTGGCTGCACCGTGTACTGTTTCCCGGCACAACTGGCACATTTACATTGCATTTAGGCTTTCTAAAATGGCCCCTATAGTTGCATATAATACATCAAAAATAAAAATACTGAAATACAGATATATGAAACATAAATTAAAAATGTATAATAGACTATATGGTCACAAAATAATCCATAAATAATCCCACTAGAGGACAGCAACCTTGGGCCGGAAGGACTGGGGTATCTAGTCCCACAGGTGCTCCTTGTGGTCTTGGGCAAGCTACTTAACCCTCCATAGCCTATGTTCCCTGTAAAATAGTTATCTCCAAGTTATAATGCCCTGTTCAATGTAATTTCAGTTTGTTCAATGTAAACCGCACTGATGCAGAATAGCGTGGTATATAAGAGAATGTAAATAAATAAATAAATAAAAATAAACAAACATCTCCATATATAGACCAACAATAAGAAGGGGGTATGTCAACATATAAGATTGGCATTCCCAAAGAAATTATGTTGGCTTTGTGACACAAAAATTTCTGAAAAACAATAAAGGACAAATACTATATATGTGTGTTGCCATCGTTATGCATGTGACTTTTTCTGAGAGTGTGTGATGTGGAGGGTTTTCCTTCTTTTCTTCTTGCATCTTATAAAATGTCAACTAGCCTAAAAATATGTACATTGCATTTGTGTACATTCACTGTGGGTGTTCACATGGGTGGAGATCGAAAGGAGAATAGGCAGAATATGCAAGTAAGTGCATAGATTATAGAATACTATAATTTGCACATGTACTCCCAATACAAGCATTGTGGAACCTATGTCTTTTGGGGAAACTGCTAGATACTTGTGACCTAGATTGGTTACTTGGAAACAGGATACTGGACTTGATGGACCTTGGTCTGACCCAGTATGGCATATCTTACATTCTTATGGGGATACAGCATGGAACCTCCAAAGCGGTCAGTCAGATTGGCACTTGTAGGCAGTAATGGGGGGGGGGGGGGGCATTTACTTCACTGGAATGTGTTTTGTCCTGTGCGAGCAGCTGCAATATTTAAGCAGAGAGAACGGTACAGCATCATTCTTAACATGAAAGTAAACTTTCGGAGAGGAAAGATTATAAAAGAAAAGATCATTTAGACATATCCCTCCTGGAGAAAACAAGACTCTTGATTAACGCAGAGTTCAGTTTAAAGTGTGATTTTTAAATATGGTACATTAAGTGTAGCTTATAATTTGTTTGACTGATGCAGGGTTATTAAATATAATAGATGCCCACAGCTTTCAATTTCAACTCAAAGTAATTTTAGTGAGAAAGAAAGAAATGGTCTAATAAAATCCTGAACTTTCAGACCCTCTTGCCATTCACCAAGCCATCAAAAATTTCAAGGGCGTGAGAGCGTTAGATTAACACACAAAACTCTTTAAAATTAGTTGGCATTTAGCTGGAGGCTAGAAGTGATAAAGTAAAATAATCAGGAAGGACTGAATATATTAACAGACTATACTGTGCCATAGCTTAGAATTGCAGACAAAGATGTTTATTCAACCAAGAACGAGACAAAAATGGCAACTGTGCAACTTTTTCAACTCTAATACTAAAAGTGTCATATATGCTATAATTTGTCCTTGTAATCTTAAGTACATTAGAAAGACAGTGTATTAAACTTTCTGAACACTAACATTGCTTCAGAAAAGGTATCCATGAAGCACCCTTGATTGAACACTATCAGGAGAAGAGTGTAATTTGAAGAATTAAAACTTTTGTGTGCTACAGGTTCTTTTGACATGGTGAGAAGGAGCTTTTTTGACTCACTTGGTTTGCAGCTTGTCGTGTTGTAAGGGTTTGTGTGCATCAGTGATGCTGAGAGGGAAGTTGGAGGTGGTCAAGAAAGAAATGGAATGTGTACAATTCAATCTGTTGGGTGTTAGTGAACTGAAAATAGCTTAGCTACTGGCAGGGTCTCCCAAGATAGACAGGTCTCAGCTGAGGTGCCAGACTAAGACAAACAATCCATCTGGGCAGCAGCAGAATGGGACGGTGTTGGCAGCAAAAGATCACATTTCTGTGACAACTGCAACAATACTAGAATAACCTTTATGGAAGAAAATCTTGGCAAACCTACTTCTGTATCTTGCCATGAAAACCCAATGGATAGTCACAAAACAAATTGCACTATAGTGCTGGAAGGTAAGACCCTCAGGTCAGAAGGCACTCAACTGGCTACTGGGGATGAGCTGAAGAATTCTCCGGGTAAAGCCAGCTTTTATGATGTGGTTGCATCTGCTGATGTAATTGCACATGAAATGAGAGTCAGAGGTTGCAAAGATGTTTTACATATTGGGACACAGAAAGTATGAAGTATGAACCAAGGGACGTTTGAGGTATTCAAGAATTAAATGGAATGTGTAGAACTCGATCTGTTGGGTGTCAGTGAACTGAAATTGACTGGCATCGGGTATTTTGCATCATATGAACACATGGGGGTATGTTTACTAAACCGTCTTAACGTAACAGTGGTGATGTTATCGCGTGATAACGTTACGTTTCACGCAATAACGTCTCTGGCGGCGTTAAGGCTCACAGAGGGCGGAGAGAAGGGGTCAATGGGCGGGGGGTGAGCAGGGAGAGGTGCCTGCTACACTAACGCTGGTATCTGAAGACCAGAAAATTAGCGCCAGTGAAAACCTGGCGTTAGACACACATTTTCAGGAGAGAGAAACCATTAAGTCAGCAATGTACAGCAAAGGCAGGAAGACCCAGAAAAGTGATAGTAGCGATACATATGCAGCAACCAAAGATGCAAACACCATATAAAATGACCAGAACCATAAGTGAAATCCAAAACACCAAGCTGGCCAAGAGAAACAATATTGAAGAAGGGTACTCAACACCACCTATAAAGAATAAAAAGGAGGATCGCAATTCAGGAAGGGTCAAGTCACATTCCCCATACAAAGTGAATGTTCCAACACTGAACTAGGGTTGACGAGGGTGTTCTGTGGTGTCTATTGGGCAGCTTGCTTTTGTGGCAATCACATGTGCAGCAACAGCAGAGTGGCCATGTAGGAAAGGGCACTGTGGTGATGGTGGAAATGGGGTACAGGGGGCTGCAGGCAGCACATGCAATGGGCCATCTGGGGCACAGTGTGGACTAGGAAGATGCCTAGGTGGCACATAGGAATGCAGAAACTGAAAAGCAGCAAGACAGCAACTGACCAGGGTCCAACATGGCCACGAGTGTGTGTCCCACAGTGTTCCAGGGGACAGTACCCAACAGGTACCCCCAAGGGCACATAATATTGGCAGGCTGTGCCGGGGGGAAGTGCGGATGTACATGTAGGCACGTCTACCCCAGACCCCACACCATAGGCAGCCACCTAGCGGCACACTGGATGGCATGGGACTGCGCGCCACCGGCATATGGGCATGTCAGCATGGTGGTGGAGAGGTGCCGGTGGCGGAGGGGGGCAGTGGCAGCTGCCCACAGCAGAGCAAGGCCAAGCCCTGTTTAGGTGGGTGGCGTGCAGTGCAACAGATAAGGTCTGTCTGCAGAACAGTCATGGGATCCCCAGGGAGCAGCCTGCCTCTGTGGTAGCAGTTTGGTGCAGTATACACAGCCAGTGTGCTCAATGGCAGAAGGTTACAGGTTCAAATCCCAGCTGGGGCTCCTGCAGACCATGTCCCAGCATTCTACCCTGCAGAGCACATACTCCATAAATATGTCCACTTCCTAGAGCAGAGGTTCTGAACTCCAATCCTGGAGGGCCAAACACCATTCAGGATGTTCCTAATAAATATGCATGAGATACATTTATATGCACTGCCCCCATTGTATGCAAATGTATCATACATATTCATTATGGACAGCCAGAAAACTGGAATCATGTTTGGCCCACCAGGACTGGAGTCTGGAACCTCTGCCCCAGAACATCAGCCAACAGAGGCACAAACACCCACACCCACGGGCTCCACTATCCAAAGCCTCATGGAGAGGCAGGCTTGTTGGGCCCTGTGTGGAGCAGCAGCTACCACTACTTGCACCTGTACACCTCAGCAATGCTGTCATAGACATGGAAACACATTCCATAGATCTATCAAAAGGTTGCTATGCTTAATGTCAGATCACATATCCAAAGTTAAACCAATTTGTTAAAAGAGATTCATCATAGCAACCTTTCTGATATATGTGGAATGTGATTCTAGATATGTTTACAACAGTGGTTACCACCCTGGAGAGTGACCCTAACAGGATTGCGTTCCTTTGTACTGCCTGCACTGTGCCCAGGACTGGTATGGAGGCCAGGGCTGGCAACCACCTCTATCTTTGCATAATGCAGAAATAGGTGTGGGAGTGTGTATATGTCTATCCAGTGTTTTGTGGCTGCGTACACGTTACTGGGCCCACAATATTTGCACAGTTTCAAGCATTAGCCTGCCAATGTGCATAATGAGGGGCAAGGTATTGTGGGTATGGCCCGGACAGGGCGATCTGGACAGGATGCATCTGCACAGGGCATAGGGCAATGGCTGGGATATTGTAGTGTGCGACCACCACCTGCAAGGACAATGTGGCCACAGCATGTCATGCTGGGAGGTCACTCTCACTCTGACTGAGCAGTGACCATGGCATGTCTAGGTTCCCACATAGTGCTAGACAGTGTTTTTGTCAAGTGATATTTATGGGTTCCTGTTTCTGGGGCGCAATCACTGACAAACCTGCTTGGTGTTTGTGCCAAATCCCATGTTTGGGTGCATGTTGTTCTTCTAGGCATATGCACTATGTATTTGCTAGCAGACTGTCTGCAGTTAGCATGTGTATGGCTGCAACACCTTGCAGGGTGAAGCAAGTGCACACTGACTGCCCTCTGCTGGTGAATGCCAGATGGTGGTGGTGGTGGGACAGCTGAGCTGACCAGGCATACTACCTGTCTGCTAGTGGCCTTATCCCAACTGCAGATCTGCATCAGCTGTCCGTTCGCCAGCAGGACTGGGGTTGCTGGTCCCACAGTCCATCATCATGTACCTCCACTGCCCCCATTGCTAAGGGTGTGGGTCTGTTAGTGGCAGATCATGTCCCCCAACATGACCCATAGAGGGCAGTTTGATACATCCATCATTGTCATGTGTGACATGATATACCCCTGCTTCTGAAACATGTGACTATGGCAAGTACACTGGATATGCACTATGTTGGGTGCACCATGGTCCTCAAGGACCAGACATGACTACCAAATACAAATGGACACAGAAAACTCTTAAGGGTGTCTGTAATGAATGCCTGTCACACACTGGCACTGACAGAGACCTGCAGCAAAGCCTACCTCACCCAACATGAGTACTGCGGACCTGGTGCTGGCCACCCAACCTCACCCTCAGGGTGAGCACAGAACACGCACAATGGCATGGCCTGTAGGTACGCTGTGTCAGTAACACACAGGTCATTCCCCCCTATGAAGCTAACGTGCTGTAGAGGTGCATACCCCATCTGGTGAGCAGATATAGATTGCTGTTCTGCATGTGAATTGCATTATGGGTACTGCTGGTTCTACCCTATCCTGGTAACCACAGCAGACAGTTTGTTCGGTGATCTGCACTCTTTCTGTAGCCAGCCATCTGTATGAAAAAAAAACATATTGGTGTAGCACAATGGTTACTACAATGACCTCAATGGTAGAGATCATGGGTTCAATTCCTTTCTGTTCCCCTTTTTTTTTGCCTATCCTACACAACTACATTCCATTCCTGTAACAGTCATATCTGTGCAGATCTGTGCTGCTGGCACTTTATACCCTCATCACAGTTGCCAACCATCCTTCTGTCTGTCTATGTGTGTGTGCCAGCTGTGTGGCGACCTGCCCTACTGTGCAGGCTGCTACCTCATGTCCTGCACTGGTACACATTTCTGCATTGCGGCTCTTCATGCTTGCCTCTCCTGTGTCTGCTCTGCTTGGCACTACCACTCCTCTGTCCCCCTGTCATTGCACTTATCCTGCCACCTCTACCTCCTCCGGTGGACACGTATTCCCATCCTCTGCCACACACTGTCATTGTTGCACTGTACATTACCATCACCCTGTACATCGGTACAGCTGCCCCCGATATGTTTGTCCACTTTACCAGCTGCCACATGGGCTGCACGCAGATTTGGCAGGTCCATCAGCTCCGACATCTACTTCCTTCTATCACTTGTTCATTGCCTTTCCTTGGTGCTCTGTGCAGTGTTAGGGTTACATCTGTGTTTGGCCCATACAGTTCATGCTTGTGACCTTGGGGCACCTTATCTTGTGTCACCTTAGCTGCCTTGGGGCATCTTTAGCAGCACCTTAGGTTCGGCCAGCTTATGGGGCACCTTATATGCTGCCTTGGAGGGTGCCAACCTTTTGTGCCGCCCTCTGGGGCACATTATGACCCGCATTGCATGACGTAGTACTTTATGATGTGCCCTAAAAGGTGCATTAGGTTGCGGCACTGGGGTGAGGCTTCTTTTTGCTGAGAGTACAGATTGTTGGGATGTGTCTGACTGTTACAAGCAGCAAAAGGAATTGCCACAGACAGCTTTTTAACTGAGCCCAATGAGGGATCAAACTCATGACCACTGTATCAGCAGTCACTGTCTTCACCAGTGTGTTATGCCTCTCTAGCTTTGATCACAGGTCACTGTGCGAAGTTAAGGTTAACGCGTGATAACGTGCCACGGCTCCCTCTACCACGTGATAATGGACAAGGCGCCCTCTATAGCGCGAAAATTAGCCATTGCTACCTTAACGCCAGAACGCCCACTACCTTATTTGGCATTCTTCACGTTAACGTTACAACTAGCGCCGGTAACATTAAGACGGTTTAGTAAATATGCCCCATGGTCTACTATGCTGGAAATGAAAGACAAAGAAGAAATGGTGGTACATTTATAATTAAGAAGAACTTGCAAGAACTGTAATGAAATACAGTGCAGTCAGTGAATGCTTAATTTCTTTTCGTCTATAAGAAATGCCCATCAACACAATTATAATTCAGGTATATGACCGCAATGACAGCTGCAGAAGAGGATGAAGTTGATGTGTTCTATGAACAAGTACAAGATGAAATTGACAGAACATGCAAATAGGATATCATGATAATCATGGATGACTGGAATGCAAAAGTTGGCAACAAAGAGGAAGGCAAAGTCATTGGAAAATATGGACTTGGCAACAGAAATGAAGCTGGAGAAAGACTAATTAAATTCTGTAAGACCAATGATCTATTCATCTCAAACACCTTCTTCCAGTAGCAAAAATGCCGACTATACACGTGGACCTAAGAACATAAGATAAGCCATACTGGGTCAGACCAAGGTCCAGGGCCGGCCCGTCCATTGAGCAAGAATGTTTTTTGCACAGGGTCCCGCGTTTCAGGGGGCCCCGCGCAAAGAACATTCTGCTTTTTTCAAAATTTAATAAAAAAACAAAAACGCTGGCTGCTACCGCTGCCACCGTGGCAGCAGCAGAATGGACTGTCCCGCGGGGCCCCCTCTGCCCGGCTGAATCCCTCCCTCCCTCCCTCCATGACGGCTGAGCCTCTCCGTGCCGGCTTTGAGAGTCGCGAAGGGAGAGTGTCTCCCCCGCGTCTCTGTTAAGCCTGCAGGGGCAGATGGGAAATTTCCCATCAGCCCCTGCGGGCTTAACAGAGACACGAGGGAGACACTCTTCCTTCGCGACTCTCAAAGCCGGCACGGAGGGGCTCAGCCGTCGTGGAGGGAGGGAGGGATTCAGCCGGGCAGAGGGGGCCCCACGGGACAGTCCATTCTGCCGCTGCCTCGGCGGCAGCGGTAGCAGCCAGCGTGTTTTTTTTTCAAATTTAATTTTACTTGATCCGATGAGGAGGGGGGGTTAGGACTGGTAATGGGCTATGGGGGGGCTAGGACTAGAAATGGGCTGGGGGGGTTAAGACTGGAGGTGGGTTGATGGGGTTAGGACTGGTAATGGGCTGTGGGCTGTTGAGGGGGTTAGAACTGGTAATGGGCTATGGGGGGGGGGGTTAAGACTGGTAATGGGCAGTGGGCTGATGGGGGCTGTCTGGTAAAGGGCTATGGGTGGGGCTAGGACTGGAAATGGGCTGGGGGGCTTAAGACTGGAGGTAGGCTGATGGGGTTAGGACTGGTAATGGGCTGTGGGCTGATGGGGGGTTAGGACTGGTAATGGGCTATGGGGGGGTTAGGACTGATAATGGTCTATGGGGGGGCTAGGACAGGAAATGGGCTGATGGGGAGGGGTTAGGACTTGAGGTGGGCTGATGGGGTTAGGACTGGTAATGGGCTGTGGGCTGTTGGGGGGGTTAGAACTGGTAATGGGCTATGGGGGGGTTAAGACTGGTAATGGGCTGTGGGCTGATGGGGGCTGTCTGGTAATGGGCTATGGGGGGGTTAGGACTGATAATTGGCTATGGGGGGGCCAGGACAGGAAATGGGCTGATGGGGAGGGGTTAGGACTTGAGGTGGGCTGATGGGGTTAGGACTGGTAATAGGCTGTGGGCTGATGGGGGAGGGGGTTAGGACTGGCAATGGGCTATGGGGGGCTGACTGGAAATGGGTTGATGGGGTTAGGACTGGAAGTGGGCTGATGGGGGGTTAGGACTGGTAATGGGTTATAGGGGGGGGGCTTAAACTGAAAATGGGGTGATAGGGGGATAGGACTGGAAGTGGGTTGATGGGGGGGCTAGGACTGGTATTGGGTTGGGGGGTTGCTAGGACTGGAAATGGGCTGATGGGTGGCTAGGACTGGAAATGGGCTGATGCAGGGACTAGAAGGGAATGGATGCTGGGTGAGGCTGGAACTATAAGGGAGCTGATGGTGGGGGAGGATTAGAATGGGATGGGGCTGGAAGAGTAAAATGGAGAAGGGAAAAATATTTTGTGTGGGAGGGATAAAAAATCTACAATTGGCCGGGTATTGGGAGAGTAAGTGGGGATTGAGGATGGAGGGGTAAAATTTGAGTGGATGAAATAGGAATGAGGAAAGAGCAAAAGGAGAAAGATTAGTATGTTAAAGCAGATGTAGGGAGAAAATGGAAAAAAACTAGAAGAGAGAAGAAAGGACAAATGGACAGCAGACGATGGAGAGTTAGCAGAAGACACGAAGAAACCAGAAGAAAGTGGCTGGAGCAATTGCAGCTGAAAGAAAATGCACAAAAGGTAGAAAAATATCTCTTTATTTTGAATTTATTAATTGGAATATGTCAGCTCTGGTAAATGTGCATCATTAACGTCTGCGCTTTGTTTAGTACAAGAGCAAATTAATGTATAGTTTTATTTCTACAGTGTTGTACATTCCAAGTTTGGCTTTTGTGATTCCCAGTTTAATTATTGTCTTCCTGTTTCTAAATTGTGATTACTTGTTTGGTGATGGTCTATGTTCTGCATGTGTAACTGAGCTGAGGTGTTCTGTTTATATAATTCCTATTTGACATTGCCACTTGTTCTCTTTCCCCAGTAGGTTATGTATTGCTGTTCTCTGAAATGTATTGGTTTAATATTTGCAGTGTTGCCCTTTTGATTGGTAGAGTATGGTGCTTTGTGAGTCCTGGTAGTGCTGTTAGGATACGGCGGGTTTGCTATGGGTTCTAAATGGGCAGTGTTTGTAGTAGTTCCTAATGTGTCTGGCAGTTGGCACTGGATTATAGTAATGTAGAAATCTTTTAGTCTTTCTTTATCCATACACTCATTAAGAGTCACGTTTACTAAAAGTTAGTATATGGTAACATTAAACAAATATTTATGCAAATGAGGCCCCTTATGCAAATGAGGCCCCGCACCGAGTCTCCGCACATGGCCCCGCACCCCCCTTGGGCCGCCCCTGCCAAGGTCCATCGAGCTCAGCCAGTATTCTATTTCCAACAGTGGCCAATCTAGGTCACAAGTACCTAGCAGTTTCCCTAAAAGACATAGGTTCCACAATGCTTGTATTTGGGCAGGCAGTGGAAATGCTGGGTCCCCTTTAATAATGGTTTATGGGCCTTTCCTCCCGGCACTTGGCCAAACCTTTTCTAAACCCAGCTACACTAACAGCTTTTACTACATCCTCCGGTAACGAATTCCAGAGTTTGATTACACGTTGAGTGAAAAAATATTTTCCCTTATTAGTCTTAAATAGTTTACCCTGTAGCTTTATTGCATGTTCCCTAGTCTTTCTATATTTTGATGGCATAAACAATTGATCTACGTTTACCCGTTTCACTCCATTCATTAATTTATAGACCTCTATCATATCTCCCCTTAGCTGTCTATTTTCCAGGTTGAAGAACTATAACCTTTTTAGCCTCTCTTCATAGGGGTATCCTTCTATCCCCTTTACCACTTTAGCGGCTCTTCTCTGTACCTTTTATAATTCTGCTATATCCTTTTTAAGATACGGCGACCAGAATTTCACACAATATTCAAGGTGCGATACAGAGGCATTATAATATCCTTTGTTTTATTCTCCATTACTTTCCTTATGATACCTAGCATTCTATTTGCTCTCTTGGCTGCCGCTGCACACTGGGCGGAGGGTTTCAACATGTTATACACGATGACGCCTGAACCTTTTTCCTAGGTGGTGGTTTGTAATGTGGAACATTACATCGTGTAATCATAGTTTGAGTTGTTCTTTCCTAGGTGCATAACTTTGCACTTGGATACATTAAATTTCATCTGCCATTTGGGTGCCCAGTCTTCCAATTTATCAAGGTCCTCTTGCAATTTTTACAATCCTCATGGGTTTTAACAATTTTGAATAATTTTGTGTCATCTTCAAATTTGATTACCTCACTCATTATTCCCATTTCCAGGTCATTTATGAATATATTAAAAAGCAGCGGACCCAGCACAGATCCCTGTGGTACTCCATTATTCACCTTTCTCTATTAGGAAAATTGTCCATTTAGCCCTACCCTCTGCTTTCTATCTTTTAATCAGTTCCTGATCCACTATAGTACACTGCCTTATATCCCATGACTTTTTAGTTTTGCCAAAAGTCTCTCATGATTGACCTTGTCAAAGGCTTTCTGAAAATCCAGATACACTATATCAACCAACTCATCTTTGTCTACCTGTTTATTCACACCTTCAAAAAAATAACAGATTAGTAAGACAAGACCTTTCTTGGTTAAAGCCATGTTCTTCTGCCCACGGTGTTCTGATCTCCCATGGGCAGAACAGAAAGGGTCTTTGCCATGATCGTGATAGGCAGGCAGCAGGCTACCTATGGGAATCCCATCCCCCACTGGCAGAAGAAGAAGAAAAGCCTGAACAAAGCAAAGACCCTTCCTCTTATGGCCATGGAGCCTGATCTCCCATAGGAAGAGTCTTTGCTGCAATCGTGACTTCCCTTCTTCTGCTCATGGGGTATGGGATCCCTGCAGGCAGTCTGCTGTCTGCCATGCTACATTTTTGGTGGGGTCAGGGCCCATATGACCCACCCCTTTCCATTGCCTATGCCTACACCAGTAACATGCACGTGGGCCACATTACCATCTTGGAGCTTCTGGCTTAATGCAGAGGGGTAGTACATCCATGCCATGCCCCTGCAGTTACCACCCTTCAGTGCAGCAAACTGGCTGTGGGTGCAACTAATTAGCTGTGCTGCACCACAAATGCCCCCAGTCCACCCAGTCACCACCCCAACGCATGCTATAAGGGTAGCACGTTTTTTTTTGGCCCCGGGACCTGTGCTACCTTTTAGTACCATGCCAAAACTGCATATTAATCCCATGCTAAACCTTTGCTACAATTTAGTAAACATGCTCTTAAGTGGTATGCTTACTAAGATCTGCTAACGGTTACCATGAACTTAATTGTATCGGTGGTAACTGCCACCATGTGCTAAAACTACAGCTGTGCTAAAAATCTCATGCCAACCAGTTTGCTTGGGTTGGGGCACCTTTCTTCTCTTATCTCACCCTACACCCCTACTCGGAAATTGCTCTTCTGGCAGACCCCTTTTATCTGTGTCCTTCTCTACCACCGCCAACTCCAGACTTCATTCATTCCACCTTGCTGCTCCATATGCCTGGAAGAAATGACCTGAGTCAGTATGTCAGGCTCCATCCTATTCAAATCCAGGCTAAAAAGCCACCTTTTTGAGGCTGCTTTTGGATCCTGATGCTTCTCGATCTCTTGTTCACTAATTTTATGTATCTTACCATATTCTAGTACCCAGTTTTGTAATATTCTTCATCTTGATTAGATTGTAAGTTCTGATGAGCAAGGGCTGTCTCCTACATCTATATGTACAGAGCTGTGTATTCCCTGTAACATAGTAACATAGTAAATGACGGCAGATAAAGATCAGTATGGTCCATCTAGTCTGCCCAGAAGTTAGATGGTTCAGAAGTTAGATGGTTCAGTTTATTTTATTTTTATCCTGTTGCTGTAAAGGGATCAACTGTGTCTGTCCCATGCTGTTTTGAATTCCGTCACCGTGTTTGCCCCATCACTTCCAACAGGAGGGCATTCCAAGCATCCACCACCCTTTCAGTGAAAAAATATTTCCTGACATTGCCTTTCAATTTACCACCTTGCAGCTTCATGTTATGCTCTCTGGTTTTTCAGCTTCCCCGTCTATGGAAGAGGTTTGTTTGTTCATCATTTCTCTTTAAGTATTTAAAGGTCTGAATCATATCTCCCCTGTCCTTCCTCTCCTCCAAAGTGTACATATTTAGGTCTTCAAGTATCTTCTCATAAGGCTTCTGACGCAGGCTCCAAATCATTTTGGTCACCTTCCTCTGAACAGTTTCCAGTCTATTTACATCTTTTGCAAGATATGGTCTCCAAAACTGAAGACAGTATTCCAAGTGAGGCCTCACTAGTGACTTGTACAGTGGCATAAGTACCTCTTCCTTTCTGCTGGTAATCCCTCTTTGTATGCAGCCCAACATCCTCCTGGCTCTTGACACCGCCTTGTCGTACTATTTTGCCACCTTGAGATCATCAGAGATAATCACACCAAGGTCTTTCTCCTGAACTGTGCACACCAATCTCTCACCCCCTATCGCGTATATTTCCCTTGGATTTCTGCTACCCAAGTGCATAATACTGCACTTTTCGCATTAAATCGTAATTGCCAAGCATTAGACCATTCTTCCAGCTTGTGTAGATCTTTCCTCATGTTAACCACTCCCTCGGGGGAGTCCACTCTGTTGCAAATTTTTGTGTCATCTGCAAAAAGACAGACTTTTCCATTCAGTCTTTCAGCAATATCACTCACAAATACATTGAACAGTGCCGGGCCCAGGACCGAACCCTGGCGCACCCCGCTAATCACCTTCCTTTCATCCGAGTGAGCTCCATGTACCATCACCTTCTGTTGTCTGTCAGTCAACCAATTTCTAATCCAGTTTACCATTTTGGGACCCATCCCCAAGCTACTGAGTTTATTGACAAACCTCCTATGACATCCATCGCATGCCCCTGATCTAGTTCCTTGGTCACCCAGTCAAAGAACTCAATCAGATTTGTTTGGCAAGACCGTCCTTCGGTAAAACCATGTTGCCTCAGATCTTGCAGCCTGCTGGTTTTGAGAAAGTTCAATATTCGCTCTTTCAGGAGCGCGTCCATTACTTTTCCCGCCACCGAGGTAAGGCTCACAGGCCTGTAGTTTGACACTTCTTCCCTATCACCACTTTTGTGTAGAGGTACGACATCAGCAATTCTCCAGTCCTGAGGAACCTCTTCTGTTTCCAAGGATCTGTTGAAGACATCCTTTAACGGCCCTGCAAGAACCTCTCTGAGCTCTTTCAGTATCCTGGGATGGATCTCATCCGGTCCCATGGCTTTGTCCACTTTCAGTTTAGCAAGTTGTTCTAACACCTCATCTGTGAATGGTGTGGTATCTACTTCATTCCCATTTTTATATTTGGGAGTCACAGCTGGTTAGGGTTACCAACTGGCTCCAGATGCGCCCGACAGACTTGATCCAGTCCTGGGTTTACCCCATTGCATGCAGTGACTTGTAGTTTTCCATTTCTTATGGAGTGCAATGGAGAAATCAGAACTACATATCCCTGCATGCAATGGGGTAAACCCAGGACTGGATTGACCCTGTCGGGCGCATCTGGAGCCAGTTGGCAACCCTACAGCTGGTCCATCGCCAGGATTTTCTTTAGTAAAAACAGAGCAGAAGTATTTGTTTAGCAATTTCACTTTTTCAATGTCACTTTCCACGAGTCCTTTCCCAGCACTTCTGAGTCCTGCAATTCCAACTCTGATCTTCTTCCTTTCCCGAATATACCTGAAGAAAGTGTTGTTGCCACCCTTAACATCTTTAGCCATCTTTTCCTCTGCCTTTGATTTTGCTATCCTTATTTCTATTTTTGACTCTTTGAGTTTGATCCTGTATTCATTTCTGTGTTCTTCTGTTTGCAAGCTTTTGAATTTTGCGAAAGCTGTGGTTTTTGCCTTTATTTGAGCAGCCACTTCTTTGGAAAACCAAATAGGTTTCCTTCTCCTTTTGTTTTTATTTACTTTTTTTACAAATTTATCTGTTGCCCCTTTTAGTGCCAGCTTTAGTTTAGCCCATTACAATTCCACTTCCCTTATCTCCTTCCACCCCGTCATCTCCTCCCTTAGGTACTCGGCCATTTTATTGAAGGCAGTGTTTTTGAAGTTTAGGACTTTGAGTTTGCTATGATTGCCCTGTACCATGGCTTTTATCTCAAACCACACCGTGTGATGATCACTGTTGCTCACAGGGGCCCTCACGCAGACATTCAACATGCTATCACCGTTGGTGAGCACTAAATCCAGCGCTGAGCTTTCCCTAGTTGGTTCCATCACCATTTGTCTAAGTAATGCATCTTGGAGAGCATCCACAATTTTTTTGCTTCTTTCCAGATGTGCCGAAGGAGTAATCTAATCCACATCAGGTAGATTAAAGTCACCCAATATGATTGCTTCCCCCTTTGTGGCTATCTTGGCAATATCTATAATCAATTCGTTATCTAACTCTTCAATTTGAGTCGGAGGTTTGTAGACTACAGCAGTATGGATGACAGTGCCATCCTCTCTTTCTAATGCAATCCAGATCGCTTCTTCTTTTCCCCATGTTCCCTGCATTTCAGTAGCTTTAATATTGCTTTTAACATACAAGGCTACTCCTCCTCCTTTTCCATTTTCTCTGTCTCTTCTGAATAGATTATAGCCAGCTATGACTATATCCCAATCATTTTATTCATTAAACCATGTTTCTGTAATGGCCACAATGTCCAAATCCATTTCCACCATTAGGGCTTCCAGGTCCAGAACTTTGTTGGCTAAGCTTCGAGCATTTGTGCTCATTGCTTTCCAGCATTTACCTGGCTTGAATGTATTTTGTATTGATTTTGTTCTGCCCACTTTTTCCATGTGCACACTCACCAGTAATGTTAGTTAGTACAGGTGCACTTACCAGTGGTACTTGTGGCAATCAGATTAGAAGAGGGGTGGCACTGGAACCACGTTAACTGCATGATGATCCGCTGAAGTGGCATTAAGAGCACCCACGCTATTTGAAACATTGACAATTAGCACATGGTAAATACCTTCACGAATAACAATGTGCCATCAACACCCACTCTCCGCCCCTGACCCAACCATTTCCCACCCCATCACATGCTAAGCAGTTAGCTTGGGATTTTTACTGTGCTAGCTGTTCTAATATGCAGTAGCTGTTATCAAGGGATGGTCCCCGTGGTAAATCTTTGGGAAGGGATGATAGCGATTGGGTGCACAGAGCTGTCAGCTAGCGGACCTGCACAATATTGTAGGCGCAGGGGTGTTTCGATCCACAGCACAGACAACATAAAACATAACTGTGTGTGTGGCCCCCTTCGGCACTAACCCCCCTGGACAGCTCCCGATCCCCATCGGGTGTTGCCCAGGGGGGGATTGGTGCACCCCCCAATGTTTCAACTGTGCTGATTAGCCAGTCAGCTAATTCCCTTTCCTCCAACCAATACACAATGGCAAGAGTGGGGGGTGCCCACATTCCCCCCTTCTTCTCCCAACTCCCCTTACAAAAATAAAATCCCAGGTAGCCAGACAACAAGGGGGCTTGTGCCCCCTGACCCTCCCAGAGTCCCCCCCCCCCCCCACACATATCTTAAGTTCCATGGTGCTCTAACAGAGTGGAGGAGTGGCCTAGTGGTTGGGGCAAGGTACTTCAGGCCAGAAGGTCAGGGGTTCAAATCTCACTAGAGGACAGCAACCTTGGGCCAGAAGGACTGGGGTTTCTACTCCCACAGGTGCTCCTTGTGGTCTTGGGCAAGCCACTTAACCCTCCATAGCCCATGTTCCCTGTAAAATAGTTATCTCCAAGTTATAATGCCCTGTTCAATGTAAACCGAACAGAGCAGTATATTGGAGAATGGGGCAGAAGTAATCCTATTCATTCCTTCCCTATCTTGCAGCCAATACAAAATGGCTGCAGTCAGGAGGTGCTGCTCTCTAGCCTCTCACTAGGGGACAGTATCGCAAGATCATGGCCATCTTTGTTTGAGCCTATGAGAAGGGCAGGAGAGAAGATTTTTTCACAGGTTAGTTGCTACTGCGGGGCATTAATCCTGCGTTAGCCCATTGGTAGCAGCTAATTTACTTTAGTAGACATACCTCTAAGTGTCTAGAATGATATAAAAAAAGGAGTAGGGGACATTATGAGGCATGCTTACTAAGCTGTTCTAACTGATAGTGCACACTTCAACGCATGCTAACCAGCTTGCATGGAGCCACGCTAACAGCTAGCATACACCCAAAACAGAGAATGCATGGTTAATTCCATGCTATCTGCTTAGTATGATGAGGATGGAAATGAGCAGATTAGGGGAAGAGAGTGGACATTGACAGCACATTGTGATTAGCACGGCGTTCACTGCAGTAATGTATATACCTCCTCCAATACCCATCCTCGCTCCTACCCCATAAATGTACACAACTTAGTTACATGTAAACCACTTTGATTGAAGGAAAAGATGGTATATAAAACTGGTTAAATAAATAAAAATAATAATGTGCGTTCAGTGTCCATGTTGCAGTAAGTGTGTATGTGCACATAATACCACCTCAGTGTTAAGCGCAAATGCAGTATCTGTGCATTATCTGCTGGGGCCATGCTGTACATACCCCAAAAAGGAGGTGCACAGTTGTTGAGTATACAATGCATTGATCTTTATTCTCAACGCACAATATTGTGTGTGTTTTTCTTGTTTTCTGAGTTTGCTGTATTTCTTTTTCAATGTATTTACAGTACCTTTGCTTTTTATATTGGAGCCTGAGTTTATGGACAACTTGGTTGTAAAGGTATGTTTTTGTTTTGTTTTTTTATTATTTATATATATATACATGCACATTATACTGTATATATATATATATATATATATATAGTGGCACCAACCTTAAGGAGTCAGATACCAAAGGGAGGGAAGGGAAGGACACTCCAGGGCTAGACAGTTCCTCAATCCCAGACAAAAACAGGACAGATCCCCATCCTACAGCTAGGGGAGGCCCCTGGTCAGCGGTATGTCAATGCCCACAACCCCAGGTAGGTAGGAAAAATCCTCAGCAGGGAGTTGAGGGCAGGAAAGTTCCTGCTGCTGGAGAGCCTGGGGGAGGGGCCGAGGACCTGCAGTTTCCCTGGGAGCATAATCCATATGTTCTCCCTTCCAGGAGCCAATCACACCGTGAAAGGGAGGTAACTATTACCCCGGAAACCAGGGAAGTGGTGAGGGCCTGAGAGTTTTGCTGGGATAGAGGGACCCCTGGAACACAGCCAATGATTCAAACATACTGAAGGGCCTCCTGTGAGTAGTCAGCCAGTCTCTGAGAGGTCAGTGGATGACATAGTGGAAGCTAGGGAAGGAAGTCCTCTGAACCTACCTGCTTGAGAGGAAGAAGTGGAGGTAGAGTGGCCAGTAGACTGTGAACTTTATTTTCTTTTGCTGCTGTGTTTGTCCCTTTTCCTGTGAATATTATTTTATTTTGCTACTTTGTTTTTTTCCCTGTCCTTGATTGTCTGAGGGAGGCATGACGAGAGAGTAAGTCACAGAGGTGTGGGCTCCTCCCCACCCTTTCTTGCCCCATTGTTTGAGCCATAGTGGCTATTTTTCCCTGGTTTGGGGCTGAGCAAGGTTTTTCCATTTTGTCAGGAGAAGCAACTGAAAGACTGTTTTATTTTCTCTGTTGGGAGGAACTGAACTGTGTAGGAAGGCTGAGACTATACCTATCCAAGACAGCCTCTGTAGTGGGAACTGTTTTGGAAAAGGCAAGAGTGTGGCGAAGTGTGGCTGATTTATATTTGTACTTTCTGCTGACTCACCTGCAGGGGGAGGGGCAGGGAAATTACATTTTCCGACTTCTGGTTGGAAATTTGGCGAACAGAACTGGAAGGATGCCAAGGGGTTCCTGCATAAATCCCTATTCTTGGCCAGTTACCAGTGCTCTCATCTGCCTGCTATCAGCACGAGCTGGTGAGTCTTGCATGGCCACTACCTGAAGCAGACTGCCCAGCAGCAGACGGACCCAGCACCAGGTTACAATATGCATAGACATATTTCGTTTTGGATGTATTTTTGCTGAGGTGGTGATGCTTGTCTGTGTGACCCTCAACTAGTATGTTTTCCTTCTTCCTTTTCTCTCATATTTTTCTTTCTTTCCTCTGTAGTTTTTCAGTACCCTCTACACATGTTTACTAAGGTGATTGTGCCACCAAATTAACATGCAGGCATACCCTAATTTTGGTGTGTGTGTGCACGTTTGTCCCCCTGCCGATAGCATGATACTAATACACCACATTGTACTAACCAGCATGCTGGTACACATAATGCCACTGATTTTGGTGGTGTTAGGTGCACCTGCATTAACAGTAACAGGTGTGATTAGTGCACACTCAAAATTCCCCACTAACTGTGACGTTCTGTCAACACCCATAATATTACTTCCCTAACCCATTCAGTCCCCGCCCAATTGCACGCTGAACATTTGGTTAGTGCGGGAGTTTTAGTGTGGGTCCTGCACAGGGCCCTTAACATGCATTAGACCCCACACTAACGGTTAACACACTTTAGTGAGCATGCCCCTGTGTATTTAAGTTCTGTTCCTATTGAGCATCAGTTAGTTTGGCAATCCAATCC
Source organism: Ichthyophis bannanicus (assembly GCA_033557465.1). Classification (NCBI taxonomy): domain Eukaryota; kingdom Metazoa; phylum Chordata; class Amphibia; order Gymnophiona; family Ichthyophiidae; genus Ichthyophis; species Ichthyophis bannanicus. The sequence goes on along the minus strand of CM066034.1, from coordinate 806,505,488 downwards.
CCCAAGGCAGGCTATGCTCCAAAACAGGAAATTGATCAATATGGACTTTTACTTTTACTTTTGATTGTATATTGATACCTTTATTAGTGAGGCTGAATTTTTATGACTTGTTTTAACAAATGAGGATATTTTAAAAGCACTATTCATGATTTGGACATCTGCAAAAGGATATGCAGACGTCCAGATCATAGAGATGTCCCCAGAGCTATTTTAGAAGTTGGGTCTCTGGACATTCCCAGAGCAAGGACATCCAAATCTGAACAGAAGCAAGGCGGCGCAGTGGCTGGGGCATTCCTAAGAACCTTGACGTCCCTGCTTAATCTCAGAAATGCCCTGGACATCCCAAATTGTGTCTAAAGTTAAAGGTGCTCCAGTTACAAACAGGCATCTGAAAAATGCTTGCTTTGTCAGGCAAACATCTGGAATGTGTGGAGAAGGAGCTACACTAATATGCCACTGGGTGTCTTCTTATGCTAGCCTGATCCAAGTGTCCCTAATGGGGACATATATGTGGCCACCCACGTGCACATTGAGGTTGGGGACGTCTATGTTCTTGAAATCAGCCAGAGACATCCGTGGTATTTTTCTACACATTCTGCTCTGGGCATCCCCAATTTAACTTGGACATCCTTTCTAAAATCCCCCTCTAAATGTTTTTTATCTAGCCTTTTGCAATTATTTATGTATTTTATATATTTATTATCCCTTTGCTTGTGTTCATCTGCAAAGCTTAGTATCCGGAACTATTGAAATGATTTCATTAGAGCTTTCTTTTATAATTTGTGGTATACAGTTTCAGAGCAAGAAAAGCCAATACAAAATTAATCTCTGAAGTAACATCTAAAAGAAAGATAAGCAAAGCAATTAAGCATGCTTTTCGCTCTAATGTCTTAATTCCTGTTTGTAAGTTTAATGTTTGCAAAATGTAATACCTTTTATGGACTCAAGATTTATTCAAAACTATTGTGCATGAGGCTTTTCAAGCCACATCAGTTTTCTCCAGAACCATTTTAACTATTGGCTTTATGTAAAACTGTGCTTTATAAGGACCATTTTAATAACAAGGCACCGATAAAAATATCCAAAGCCATGTCTATCTTATTAAGGCAACTGTTGCCTATAATATGTGCCTTTATAAAAGGTTTCCTAAACTGTCACCAGTAATGTGCAAATGTTCTCACATAAATTTACACTTGTTCAGAGGCAGACGCAAATACAGTACATGTGTGTACTATATGTGGGATGAGTTCTAAAGTAAACCTTGTAGTACATGCATAAAAGTCTCTTAAAAAAAAATTACCCCTCACTTGGTTTGCAGCTTGTCGTGCTGTGAGGGCTTGTGTGCATCAGTGATGATGAGAGCTAAGCTATCAGTAGCTTAACTACTGGCAGGGTCTCCCAAGATGGACAGATCTCAGCTGAGGTGCCAGACCAAGACAAATCACCCATCTGGGCAGCAGCAGAATGGGACAGTAAATCACATTTCTGTGACAACACTAGAATTACCTGTGCGGAAGAAAGGCCTGGCAATCTACTTTTGTATCTTGCCAGGAAAACCCAGTGGATAGTCACAACAAAACAAATTGCACTATAGCGCTGAAAGATGAGACTCCCGGGTCAGAAGGCATTCAACTGGCTACTAGGGAGGAGCTGAAGACTTTTCAGAGTAAAGGCAGTATCTATGATGTGATTGGATTAAAGCCCTCAGGACGTCTGACTGCTGATGTAGCTGTACATGAAATAAAGAGTCAGCAGCTGTAAAGATGTCTTACATATTGGGACATGGAACATATGAAGCATGAACCAAGGGAAGTTGGAGGTGGTCAAGAATGAAATGGAACATGCACAACTCAATCTGCTAGGTGTCAGTGAACTGAATTGGACTGGCATTGGGCACTTTGCATCTGTTGATCATGTGGTCTACTATGCTGGAAATGAAAGACAAAGAAGAAATAGTGTTGCATTTATAATCAAGAAGAAAGTTGAAAGAAATGTAAAGAAATACAATGCAAGTCTGTGAATACTTAATTTCTATTTGTCTACAAGGAATGCCCATCAACACAACTATAATTCAGGTGTATGCCCCAACAACAGCTGCAGGAGAGGATGAAGTTGATGAGTTCTATGAACAAGTAGAAGCTGAAATTGACAGAACATACAAACAGGATATCCCGATAGTCATGGGTGATTGGAACGCAAAGGTTGGCAGAAAAGAAGAAGGCAAAATGGTTGGAAAAAATGGACTTGGCAATAGCTGAAGAAAGACTGATAGAATTCTGCAAGACCAATGATCTATTCATCTCAAAAACCTTCATCCAGCAACTCAAGCAGCGACTGTACACATGGACTTCACCCAGTGGATTGTACAAAAATCAAATTGACTATATCTGTGGAAGTCAATGATGGAAAAGCTTGATAACATCAACAAAGACAAAACCTGGAGCTGACTATGGTACAGATCACCAAATATTAGTATGCAAACTCAAGCTAAAGTTGTAAAAAATCAAGCCACTCATGAATGTAGCAAAAATATGACCTTAACAATATACCACAGGAATCTAAAGACTGCCTGCAAAATAGATTTGCTGCTTTAGATACAAATGTCAGAGCTCCAAAAGAATTATAGGATGACATCAAGAAGTTTGTATTGGAAGAAAGTGAGAAGTCTCTACAAAAGGTGAAAAAGCAAAAACGGCCAAAGTGGATGACCTAAGAAACTCTGAAAATTGCCCAGAACTGCAGGGAACCTAAAGCGAAAGGAGAAAGAGAGGCAATCACAGAACTCAACAGAGATTTCTAACGTGCTGCAAGACAAAGGAGAAGTGCTAGAATGACGCATTCAAGGAAATAGAATCAGAAACCATTAGAAGAACAACAAGATCGGCTTTCCTAAAGCTACGAGAGTTAAAGAAAAAATTCCAGCCTTGAATTGGAATGCTACAAGATGCTCTAGAATCCATACTGAATGATGCTGAGAAGATCAAGAAAAGGTGGAAAGAATAAAGAGAGTCATTATACCATAATGATCAAGTGGACCAACAGCCGTTTCAACCTGTACCTTATGATCAGGAACCATTGGTGATGAAAGAAGAAGTTGAAGTAGCATTGACAGCCTTTTCAAAGAACAAAACACCAGGCATGACATTCCTTTTGAGGTATTACAGTGATCAGATTCAGCTGTTACCATATTTACAAGGCTCTGCCAGGAAATTTGGAAGATATCATGATGGCCAACTGACTGGAAAATATCTGTGTTTATACCAATACTAAAGAAAGGTGATTCAACTGACTTTGGAAATTATCACACAGTTGCTCTGATCCCACATACCAGCAAGATTCTACTGAAGATTATTCAACAGAGACTACAACCATACCTGGAACGAGAACTGCCTGAAGTGCAAGCAGGGTTCAGGAAACGGCGAGGAATGAGTGACATCATTGCAGATGTGAGATGGATTCTTGAAAAGACAAAATAATATCACAAAGATATCTATATGTGTTTTAGCAACTACAGCAAGGCTTTTGAATGTGTAAACCATGAGAAACTCTGGTCCACATTAAGAAGCATGGGTATACCAGAACACCTGATAGTTCTCTTGCACAACCTTTACATTGATCAAGAAGCAACAGTTCTAATGGAACAAGGGTGGTTTAAAATCCGCAAAGGTGTATGATAAGGCTGCATAATTTCCCCCTACCTGTTTAATTTATATGCAGAGCAAATCATTAGAGAAGCATGACTGTATGAAGACAACAGAGATGTGAAGATTAATGGAAGATTCATCAACAATCTCTACTATGCTGATGATACCACATAACTGGCTGAAAGTGAAGATGATCTGAAAATTTTGCTTCTCAAGATCAAGGAACATAGCCTTAAAATGGGCCTGTACCTTAATGTAAAGAAGACAAAGATCCTGACAACTGGCAGAATCAATAAGTTCATTGCTGATGGAGAAGAAATTGAAATAGTTGACAACTTTAACCTTCTTGTATCAACTATCAATTAACAAATGGTAAGCAATCAAGAAATCCGATGATGCCTTGTGTGATACAGCGGACCCTCTTCTGGAGAGAAAAATAGTTTTGAAGTCGGAAAGAAAAAGAAATAGCCTGCAATTTCCAGAGGATTCACCTAGAGGTAGCAGGAGAGTTAGGACAGAGACCACAGAACCACGCCCTAGTGGGCAGGACTCATGTTCCAAAAGCTCACATTTAAGAGGAAGCAAGCAAGAGTCAGGAGGAAGCTTATCTGCTAGGAGCTTACCTGCAAGAAGCTCAGCTGCTAAAACCTTGTCTGCTTGGAGAGCTACTACTCAGGGAGCTGTGGAAAGATCACCCTCACCAGCTGGAAGAGACCAAGCAAGTGCGTGTTCCAGAGAAGGACCAAAGACATGCTATGAAAGTACTGGCTCAAGAGTGGGAGCTAGGCCGCAAGCAAGCTTGAGTAAAAGGACAGGCTGGGAAAGGAGAACCAGTCCTGTAAGGGAAAGGACAGGCCGAGAAGGCCGAAGCCAAACCAGACCGGGCCCTGAAGCCCACAAGAGAACAGGCCTCAAAGGCCAGAGGAGGAAAGACTGGGAGAGCAGGAGGAATATACCTGAGAGCACTGATACTGAAGGCAGCAGCCAGGGTAGGCCTCCAGCCTCACCCCAGAGAACCAGACGGAAACCTAAAGGTAAAGCTTTTAACCTTTGTTATTGTGTGCCTGAAGCCAAGCTAAGGGAAGAATCCTGGGAAGGAGGTTCTCCCTATCTGAAACAAGAGCCAAAGCAAAAGTTAAAAGATAATGTGAGCAAGAAAAGAACTTTTAGAGGAAAACATTACAAAGAGAATGTTTTTAAACCTCTAGAGCAAGAAATGCCATTTTGGTATTCCACCACGCAGAACCGTGGGCCCAAACAAACTGCCAAGCCTTGGGAAGCAGTGAGACGAACTCACATGAAGGACACTTACCTTGATCCCTCAGAGCAGTCAGAGGAGGCCATGCAGGTGGAATCTGTGCATGAGGACATTGATAGTCCTATGGAATGTATATACTGTGCTGGAAGTGATATAGAGGTGTTCCAGAGTTCATTGAGTGAATAAAGCAATTTGCTATTGGATGTTTTTGACACTGTGAAGTTAATAGTTTTGGTTACTCCTGTGGCAGGTGCAGGCCCGTGACCCACGGTGTCTGACATAGGCAGGCCAGCATGGCTAGCTTGACCTGTAAATGAGGCCTGTGGAGAGGCATATAGGATTGCACATCCCCCAATATGCTGCTATTGAAAGAAAGAACTCAGTAGAAATATTGAATTAGCTTAGATAAGCAGAATTGCAGAATTAAGAAATGGAAGAATACAGAAAAGATGTGTTTTAAAGTTACTGATAAGAAAGAGTACATTTGCAGAGAAATATTGAGGAGTGCTGACAGATGAGTTACAGAACCTTGCTCTTCTGCACGCACAAATGGTCCCATAGCCTTGAAAGTGTGAAAGTAACAAGTTGATGAACTGACCATTGTAATTGGGACTAGAAGGGGGGCAGGCAGGTGTCATGCCTACAGAAGCCCACAGAAGGAACATAATTGGAGAAACTTATCAGTACCGGGACCAATAGAAGGGCTACGGGAGGTACGGGAGCGTACCGGGACCAATGAATTGTTTTTCTATACCTAGAATGGAACAGAAGTCTATAAAAGTTGTTGTAATGCTTGAAAACTTTGCTCAGCCATTTTGAAATTGCCTTGCTTGAGACTTGTGCACAAATAAATGATTTGGACCTTCTGAACAGACTCCTGGTATCATTGGTTTGTCTGCGCTTTGCTGCTACATATTCCTTGGTGCGTTGGCCGGGAAGTTGTGGAATCAAAGTGTATATAGGGCAATATACCACGACTTTCCGCCTCTATAGGCTTGGTCCTGCCGGGATCGCGCCCTTCCGACGAGGGCCGCTCCCTGGCGCCACCGGTCCCTTGTATCGGAGGGAGCTGGTCGGACCTCGGCGGGTGCCGGGCCCGGTCGGAGCCAACGCCTCGAACCCGAGTGAGGGGAGTCCGAGGTCCAACTCATGCGCCTGCTTGGGAAGTTTTGAGGACCGGATCCGGTGAGTATAGTTTTGATTTTGGGTCTAGACAGAAATAGAAAGAGCAGTACTGCCATTGGAACTTGGAATTTGGAATTTGTAATCTCAAGATATTGGGAATTGGTAAGAGAGCATGATCAACTCTCAAGGAAGAGCTGAGTAGCCTGGCATGGGAATTCGCTAGGTGAAACCCTCATCCTTTTTGTAATTGGGAAAAAGACTAGTCAGAACAGATAGAAACGAATGCATTCTGGGAATACGTTGCTAGCATGATTGTGTGAACGAAGTGTGAATGAGAGGTCTGGCAGCACGGACCAAGTGAAGGCGGACCCCTGATTAGCGCATTTCCTGACCGGGCGACCGCGTTCAGGTCGCGAAAAGGGGGAAGCGATTGTCGTCTTGTCTTGTTATTTGTATTCCCTATACGTTTCCAGGGCCGTGAGGACCCCTTACCCACGGTCCGCACTCCTTTTCCCTTCTGTCTGTTGTTGCGCGCACACATCGAAATGGGAGGGGCAGAGTCTACTAGGAACACTCCATTAGAATGTATGATCGCACATTTTAAAGAGGGATATTCAGGAGATTATGGTATTAAAATGACAGCAGCCCGTTTGCAGATTTTGTGTACTAGGGAGTGGCCCGATCTAGACCCCATCTGGCCCCGAGAGGGAACGTTCACGGTAGAGATTATTCAGTCAATACATCGTAGAGTGCGGGTAGCGCACCCCGATCAGTACCCCTATATAGATTCCTGGTTAAGTATTTGTGAAGATCCGCCCTCCTGGGCGCAGCACTGTTATGAGGAACAGTGCAGAATAATGTTAGCTAAAACAGATTCTAGACAGAAAAAGGAACAGCCTAGAATGAAAGAGCAGGATAAGAAAGCCAAGAAGAAACCCATCTTGGCAGATCCCGATTCCCCAGAAGTAGTCCTCAGTCAGCCCCGAACCCCAGGTCTAGTAAGAATAGCTCGGCGGCGTCCTGCCCCAGAACCCCAGAGACTGCCAGAGCCGAGGCGAGACCCAACCCCTGACCCCCCTCCTCCTGGAGGAGAGGAAGAGAAAGAATTAGCGGGAAGAGAAGAGGAGGATGTAAAAAGTGAGCCAGAAGCGGAGCTAGAAGAAGAAGGAGGGAATTCCCCAGAAGAAGAAGAAGAGGACAGTGCACAAATAATTGAGGAAGCCAGCACTAGCACTAGTAAGCCAGTGAAAGAGAAACCCAAAGCAAAACCAGTTGAGAAAAAGAAAGCGACTCCTGCAAAGACAACGACAATAGCCCTTAGATCCCAGACCCAAATGACGCCTGGGACAGCCAAACTGTTTCCCTTAAGGCAAGTCCCGGGAGTGCCCGTAAAGAATGATAATGATGAAGTGGTAGCGGGACCCTTAACTTATGTGTATATTCCCTTCTCTACAACTGATTTATTAAATTGGAGGTCGCATTATGCCTCCTATACTAGCAAGCCCCAGGAGCTGACAGAATTAGTAACTAGTATTATGGAAACTCACCAACCCACTTGGCCAGATTGCCGTCAGCTCCTGACCACCCTATTCACTACAGAAGAACGAGCGAGAATTAGAAAAGCAGCTATTGAATGGATGGCAGAAAACCCTGCCGCTCCGGCGCAGGGGCAGAATATAATAGATCGTAGAGAAGCAGCTCAGAGAGAATTCCCGAATGAAGACCCCCAATGGGATCCAAATACAGATGAAGGATCCACAGCCCTAGCCCGTTTTCGCCAAGGCTTTTTACAAGGCCTGAAAAGGGGAGGCCAAAAAGCTATGAACCTTTCCAAAGTAGCAGGAGTTATCCAAGGAATAGATGAGAGCCCAGCAGATTATTATGAAAGATTAACTGAAGCTTACAGAATGTATACTCCCTATGATCCCGAGGCACCAGGAAGTTTATGCATGGTGAATTCTGCTTTTGTAAACCAGTCTCAACCAGACATTAGACGTAAATTACAGAAATTAGAAGGGTTTGCGGGCATGAATGCAACACAGTTATTGGAAGTCGCTCATAAAGTGTATGTGAATCGTGATACTGAAAGACAGAGAGAATGTGATAGAAAGATGAAGAAGAAAGCTGATTTTTTGGCTGCGGCCATAGTTGAAAAGAAAAGGGGAGGTGTCCCTAATCGAAGGAGCAGAGGAAGAGGGCGGGGTCAAGGCGGAGGCCGGACCCAGAGACTAGGCGTGAACCAATGCGCCTATTGCAAAGAGGAAGGACATTGGAGAGATACATGCCCGCAACTCGAAGACGCCCAGCAAGATGACGAATACGATCATCAGTGGCGAGAAGAAAGACGAGGCCGTCCCCGAGGCCGAGGAGGAGCCAATCGAGAACAATTCCAGCAAGAGAGGGGAGGAGGAGCCATCCAAGCATTGGCCACACAGGCCCATGATGAGGATGACGTGGATTAGGACAGACCGGGCTCCAAGTTTGCTTTAGGTCTCCAGGAGCCTATGGTCGAAATACAAATAGGAGACCAATTTATGAACTTTATGGTTGATACTGGAGCAGAACATTCAGTAATAGACAAAAAGATAGCCCCATTCACCAAGAAAGCAGTCACCATTATAGGAGCAACTGGTGCCAAAGCCACAAAGTCTTTTCTACAAAACCGAATATGCAGTCTAGGAGGACAGCAAGTAACTCATCAATTCCTTTACATGCCCGAATGTCCAGTACCCCTACTGGGACGAGATATGCTAGCCAAGCTTCAAGCACAGATATCTTTCTCCGAACAAGGAGAAATGCAAATGACAGTGAATTCTCAAGCCAAACCAGCAGGAGTAATGCTGCTGACAGTACCCCGAGAAGAAGAATGGAGATACTACATTGATGATTCGATTCAAGATACCTATTTTGAACAAACTTTAAAGAACATTCATGCACCACTTGAAGTATGGGCAGAAGGCAGTCCCCCAGGCCTAGCCAAGCATATAGCACCAGTGATTGTAACCCTCAAGCCTAGCGCTACACCAGTGCACGTCAAACAGTACCCTCTCCCAAGAGCCGCAATTGAAGGCATTCATCGCCACCTACAGAGATTGCTTGAGTATGGCCTACTGAAAGTATGTCAATCCCCATGGAACACCCCACTTTTGCCAGTGAAGAAACCTGAGACAGATGATTATCGCCCAGTGCAAGATTTGAGAAGAGTAAATGATGCAGTTGAAACTATACATCCAGTTGTGCCCAATCCTTACACTCTTCTAGGACTGATACCTGCTGAAGCTACCCATTTCACTGTACTGGATTTAAAAGATGCATTCTTTTGCATAAGATTAGCCCCTGTAAGCCAAATATTGTTTGCATTTGAATGGCAGGACCCCATCTCTGGAAGAGGGGGCCAACTCACCTGGACAAGATTACCCCAAGGATTCAAGAATTCACCTACCATCTTTAGTGCTGCACTAAATCAAGATCTTTCAAGCTATCCAGTAGCCCCGGGGAAGAGAGTACTTCTCCAGTACGTGGATGATCTGTTGATAGCTGCCGTATCAGAAAAAGAATGTATATTAGCCACCCAAGATCTCTTGCAGTTACTAAATGAAGCTGGATATAAAGTTTCCAGAGCCAAAGCACAACTATGCCAAACAGAAGTGAAATACTTGGGTTTTCGTATTACCCAAGGAAGCAGAAGATTAGGCAGAGAAAGAAAAGAAGCAGTATGCAGAATTCCAACTCCAACAACCAGAAAGCAAGTCAGAGCCTTTCTGGGAGCGGCAGGATATTGCCGAATCTGGATACCCAACTTTGCCCAAATTGCCAAACCACTGTATGAAGCCACAAAAGGAGAAGAGAAGTCACCACTGGAGTGGGGACTTGAGCAGGATACAGCCTTCCAGAAGCTAAAAGAAGAATTGATGTCATCACCAGCACTTGGACTACCAGATGTCCACAAACCCTTCCGCTTGTTTGTACATGAAACACAGGGAAATGCCCTAGGCATGTTGACTCAGAAATTAGGAAATTGGGAACGACCTGTAGCCTACCTATCGAAACAATTGGACCCTGTGGCCAAAGGATGGCCACCCTGCTTGAGAGCAGTTGCAGCTACAGCGCTACTAGTGAGTGAAGCAGACAAACTCACACTAGGACAGAACATACGAGTCACTGTGCCACATGCAGTCCTTGCCCTTATGGAACAGAAAGCAAATTATTGGCTCACCAATTCCCGAATGTTGAAGTACCAGAGCATGTTATGTGAAAACCCACAGATACAACTTGAAGTGAGTCATGCCTTGAACCCAGCTACCTTGATACCCATCAGTGAAGAACTCCCAGAACATGACTGCATCGAAGTCATGGAAACTGTGTTCTCCAGTCGACCTGACTTGACAGATGTGCCCATAGACAATCCCGACCAGATCTATTATGTTGATGGGAGCAGTCTCATCCTTGACGGACGACGCTGTGCCGGATATGCAGTCGTCACTCAACACGAAGTAGTTGAATCATCAGCTCTAGCCTCAGGCACATCAGCCCAGAAAGCCGAATTGATAGCACTCACCAGAGCATTGTTGTTAGGAGAAAAACTTGTGCTAAATGTATATACAGATTCCAAATATGCCTTCACTACCTTGCATGCCCATGGAGCTCTCTACAAAGAAAGAGGACTCATTACATCCGGAGGAAAATCAGTCAAGTATGGTCCCGAGATATTGATGTTACTTGATGCAGTCTGGGCCCCAACACGTGTAGCTGTCATGCATTGTAGAGGACATCAAGCAGGAAAAGGAGAAGTTGCTCGAGGAAATAGATTTGCAGATGCCTCAGCACGACAAGCAGCTATGACAGGACAGATTGCCCCACAAGCTATACCAATGCAAGCAGCATTGTTTCCAGTACCTTTGAATCTATGGACCCCACGATATACCACCAAAGAATTAGAATACTATTGTGACAAAGAAAATGGAGTATTGAAAGACGGATGGATTGAGCTGCCGCCAGAAGAAGGCAGTCAACCTCCGGGAAGAATAGTAATTCCTGAACTGTTAGGACCATCCTTTGTCAAAGCTTTTCATGAAGCCACCCACTATGGAAAGAGTGCTATGGAGAAAGCACTCAGACCACATTTCTACATTCCTCTGATGACAACCATATCAGCCTCAGTCGCACGACAATGTCAAATCTGTGCCAAGAATAATGCCAAGCAAGGCCTTATTACAGCACCCCGAGTTCAGTCAAGAGGTGTGACCCCCATGCACAACCTCCAAGTTGATTTCACCGAAATGCCAAAAGCTAATGGATACCATTACCTACTAGTATTAGTTTGTACTTTCTCTGGGTGGGTAGAAGCATTCCCAACCAGAACTGAGAAAGCCCGAGAAGTTACCAAAGCCTTAATGAGAGAGATTGTCCCCAGATTTGGAATCCCAGCAGTAATAGGGTCAGACAATGGACCCTCATTTGTCTCTCAAGTTACTCAGCAGTTAGCAAAAGCTTTGCAGATACAGTGGAAGCTCCACACTGCATACAGACCCCAGAGTTCAGGGAAAGTTGAGCGAATGAATCGTACATTGAAAGCCCAAATGTCTAAGCTTTGTCAGGAGACACACTTGAAATGGCCCCAAGTGCTCCCCATAGCTTTACTCAGAATACGCTCAGCCCCTGTAAAGTCAACAGGATTTTCCCCTTTTGAAGTTCTGTATGGTAAACCCCCACCAATAGTGCAGGGAGTCAAAGGAAATCTAGCCCAGATTGGTTCAGAAGTAACCAGACAAGCTCCTAGCTCTTAGTTTTGTTCTGCAGACTCTCCATACGTGGATCCAAGACCAGTTGCCTATCAACTTGACGGAACCCTTGCATCCCTACCAGCCTGGAACTTCGGTGTGGATCAAAGATTGGAAGAAGATACCGTTGGAACCCCATTGGAAGGGACCGTACACCGTCATCCTGTCTACCCCAACTGCAGTAAAGGTAGCCGAGATCGACGCCTGGATCCACCACAGCAGAGTCAAGCCCGCCGCCGATCCTGAACCAGAGCGGTGGACAGCAGAGCAGCACCCTGATGTACCCTTGCGAGTTACTTTGAGACGGCAACCAGCAGCATAGACACTTCATCACAAGTGCTTTGCAGTAGCCAAGTCTTTCGAAGAGGATTGCTGTTTTCCATGCAGCAACAGCTTTGTTTCAACGAACCCAATTCGTGTGTGATTTGACACACTACTTTGAGACTACGTTGACTAAGCCAGATTTCACAAGCCAACTGAATTGCTAAGTTGGTTAATGTGTGCTGGACATCTTGAGGATCTTCAATCAACACTCAGCACCCGTTAAATTGCTTCATTAGCAAACGGGACGAAGAATAATAGACCGTCGTGATCAAGATCAGCAAGCTGAGGATTCAGAAGAACTCCAATCAACATCAACATGTATCTTTGCTTCTGCTTTGCCTTGGTTGCCTTCTTTGGAGGTTTTGAACAGACTCATGCTCTACCTCCATGCACAGCTTGTATTACCTCTACTAGAACTGGACTGAAAGTAACTCAGACTTTGCTTTACCATTCTTACTATACCTGCAAGGGAACAATAACTCGGTGTATCTATAACACCACTGAACTAAATGTTTGCACTCATGGCAAAATTAAAGCATGCTATAATCCGCATCAGAATCCATCCTATTACACGTTGGAAATAAGATGGAAGGATGCAGATGGACCTATATTAGCTGCTACACCACCACTTAAGGACATTACTAAACCTGCTGTTTTGAATTTTGATGCATGTAATGCTATTAATAGAGATAGTCAGTCCACCTGTGGTACATGGGAGAAAGCGTATCGGAATGACCATAAGTATATGTGTCCAGAAGGTGCCACGGGATGGAGGAAGTGTACAGGTAAAAAGGAACCAGGGTATAGTACTGCTACAGCGGCAGACTACTATTGCCCGTATTGGGAATGTGTTTTCTATGCTACCTGGAACACTGGTATAACTGATGAGAAAATAGATAAGCGGATGGCTACTCTAACCAAGCCAACCACAAATGATAAATGTCAGAAAGATGCTTGCAACCCCTTACATTTGCGTGTACATAACCCCCATGCATGGAAACAAGGATATAAGTTTGGTTTGCGTATTGCTGGAGGAGGAACAGATCCAGGGACCATTGTATATATTAGATTGAATACCCAAGCCCACAAGTCATCTAAATATCATATTCATAATACCTTTTATGAAGCTATGCATGTAAATAAGTTTGAGATCCCTCACCCTTCACAGAATTTGTTTCTAGAATTAGCCGGAGCAGTAGTATCTAGTCTTAAGATCACAGATTGTTATTTCTGTGGCGGAACCCAAATGGGAGATCAATGGCCCTGGGAAGCCCAAGAATTGAATTATTCCATGATTTACAATCAGACTGAATTACACAAGACAACCAGTGAATGGGTGTTAGCGCACTCAATCGTTGGACGTCTTTGCTTTGCCAGAACTGGACCCCAGTTCACCCAAAAGGTAGGACAGCTGGTCTGTCTTAGCCAGAAATACTATAATGCTACAACTAAAAAGACAGCATGGTGGTCAGGAATCAGACATCCTGAACCTCCTAACCCATTAGCCAGATTCCCTGAACTTGCAGGTCTATGGACTAATCTTGCCAAAGTCCAAGCCTGGCAAGCCCCACCTGGCCTATATTGGATCTGTGGAAACCGAGCATATGCGCAACTCCCACCACAATGGGGAGGAGCATGTGTCTTAGGAACCATCAGACCTTCTTTCTTCCTGTTAAACACTGAACATGGAGAACAATTAGGATACCCTGTATATACTACCCACAAACACAAAGGAGCATCCAGACAAAGAAGAGAGGCCTTACAGATAGGCAAGTGGGAGAAGTGGCGAGGTGATGATTGGCCACCAGAAAGAATTATTGAGTATTATGGACCTGCCACTTGGAATGATGATGGTATGTATGGTTATCGTACCCCAATTTATATGATTAATCGTATTATTCGTTTACAAGCAGTAGTTGAAATAATAACCAATGAAACTAGTCATGCTCTCACGCTCTTAGCTAGACAAAGTACTCAGATGCGCACTGCCATATACCAAAATCGTTTAGCACTTGATTATTTGCTAGCAGCTGAAGGAGGAGTATGTGGTAAACTGAATTTAACTAATTGCTGTTTGAAAATAGATGATAAAGGTCAAGTAGTTGAAGAAATTGCTAAAGATATGCAAAGACATGCTTATGTGCCAGTACAGACTTGGCACGCCTTGAAATTTCCTAATTGGTTTGCTAACCTTTTCTCTTGGCTGGGAGGATTTAAGACTTTCGTTATCTTAGTACTAATCCTTGTTGCTGTTGTCCTCTGCTTACCATGTTTAATCCCATGTTGTATGCGTTCCCTTCATAGTGCTATTGATAGTACAGTAGAGCGGAAGACCGCAACTAGAATAATGGCTTTATACAAAGCTAGCCCTAGTGGAACTAGTAAGAATCCTTTAATCAGGATGTGAATTTTCTGGAAAGTGATTTAATTCTCACACCTTATTAAGTAATAGGGTGAGATTAATCAAAGGGGGGAATGTGGCAGGTGCAGGCCCGTGACCCACGGTGTCTGACATAGGCAGGCTAGCATGGCTAGCTTGACCTGTAAATGAGGCCTGTGGAGAGGCATATAGGATTGCACATCCCCCAATATGCTGCTATTGAAAGAAAGAACTCAGTAGAAATATTGAATTAGCTTAGATAAGCAGAATTGCAGAATTAAGAAATGGAAGAATACAGAAAAGATGTGTTTTAAAGTTACTGATAAGAAAGAGTACATTTGCAGAGAAATATTGAGGAGTGCTGACAGATGAGTTACAGAACCTTGCTCTTCTGCACGCACAAATGGTCCCATAGCCTTGAAAGTGTGAAAGTAACAAGTTGATGAACTGACCATTGTAATTGGGACTAGAAGGAGGGCAGGCAGGTGTCATGCCTACAGAAGCCCACAGAAGGAACATAATTGGAGAAACTTATCAGTACCGGGACCAATAGAAGGGCTACGGGAGGTACGGGAGCGTACCGGGACCAATGAATTGTTTTTCTATACCTAGAATGGAACAGAAGTCTATAAAAGTTGTTGTAATGCTTGAAAACTTTGCTCAGCCATTTTGAAATTGCCTTGCTTGAGACTTGTGCACAAATAAATGATTTGGACCTTCTGAACAGACTCCTGGTATCATTGGTTTGTCTGCGCTTTGCTGCTACACTCCATCTCTTACTTTCAAAATCTGCTGTAAAGACTTGTTTTGCTACGTACCGGAGTGTTTATCCTATGTTATGAATCCTTAGTGCTAAAAGGGGAAAATAAAGCCTTTTTTCTTTTCCCTCCACTTTTGTGCAAGAATGTAGTCTCTTTGGGAGTTGGCAACGAGGCTGGCACAAGGCTCTGGCCCTTGACCCTCGCACCTGACCAACCCTGATCACAAACATCTTGGTGACCCCCGGTCCCAGCCCTTCGGTGGAACCACTACGCCGCCACCAGGGGGTGCTGTGCGACCGGGGCGCGTCACACTTGCTCGTGGCAGAATAGCTATGAAGGACCTAGACAAGATTCTCAAGAGCAGAGATGTCTCTCTCCATACAAAGATTTGACTTGTTCAAGCCATGGTATTTTCAATAACGTCATATAATGCAAAAGTCGGACAGTGAAAAAGATAGACAGGAAAAATAGTGATGCCTTTGAATTATGATGCTGGCAACGAACAATCCAGTCAGTATCTGAGGAGATCAAACCTAAGCTTTCCTTAGAAGCTCAGATGACAAGATTTCAACATTCATACTTTGGACATATCATACAATGAGAGAGATCATTAGAGAAAGACATCATGCTTTCAGCAGGCTTTTTGATGCTACTTTACAAAGACACATTAAGCCAAATTCCCAGTCCATATTTATTTTATTTATTTATTTAACAGTATTTCTATACCGCCTTATCTTACAATCAAGGCGGTATCACAGCAAACAATCAAAAGGAATGATCGTGTTTTTCATGCAGTGAAGGGTATATCGTGATTTGTGTGTAAGATGTGTTGTGTGTTTGATTAGGTGGAGCTATGTACATTGTGCGCTATAATACATCGTGTGCTATAATACATTCTTCTATACATTGTGTGTTATGAAACATCGTGTGCCGTTATACATTCTCTTATCGGAGGGTCGGGGGGGGGGGAGGTTGGTTGTTCTTGGTAGTTAGATCATGTGATGTGTCCATAGTGTTCTTTGAATAGCGTTGTCTTCAGCTGTTTGCGAAAGTCTTTAAGGTCCGTCGTTGATCTCAGATCGTCTGGGAGGGTGTTCCAGATTGTTGGGGCAGCCAGGGAGAGTGCTCGTTCTGTGGTGTCCTTGCGTGTTTTTCTGAAGTCTCTAGGGGTGTTAACTCGGTTGGAGGTTCCTTTTCTTCTTGGGCGTGTGCTGGTGTCTGGTTGTATGAGGGTGTGCAGGCTGTTGGCTGAAGTGTGTTGTTTGATCTTAAATATGTGTATGATTGTTTTGTATTTGATGCGTGAACTCTCTGTCCCAACACTCTTTACTCTCGCTCATGTCAACACTGCTACACCCCAGCACAACTCAAGGTCACCCTCCATGACTCCCAACACTCACCCCACCATACAGACAAAGCCAAATAAATCTAAGAAGAGAATAAAGCATAATTTGCTACTGCAACCTAGCACTCCATCTCAATCCCAACTCTCTTGCATCCTAATAAACGCAAGGTCAATAAGGAATAAGACCCATATCATACACAATATTATTACTGATGATAGGCCTGACCTCCTGTGCATCACCGAAACTTGGCTCTCAAACACAGACGCAGCTATTATAAACCAGATCAATAGCCCAGGCTACGTGATATTCAACTGTCCACCCATGCACAAAAAAGGAGGCAGAGTCCTAATAATGGCAAGGGCCTCTCTCGGGCTTACAAACACATCAACAGTTGCCACACAAGAAATTGACATTCTCCGAGTGGAAAATAGGACCCTGTCGATATGCCTATTGTATAGACCTCCAACACCTCACCACGAAGCCCTCGCTGACGCCTTGGGAACCCTCTCCTCCACTGCAGCTAAGAAATACCAGATAATTCTGGGAGATTTCAATCTTAACTCCATCACACACATACAGGCAACCTCCTTCTTAGAAGCTATGGACCAGCTCGGATATAATCAAGTAATTCAAGAGGAGACCCACACAAAAGGAAATACTCTAGACCTGATATTCCTTCCTAAGAGCTCACCGCAAATTGAGCAACCCAAAACCCATATAACCCAAGTTCCATGGTCTGATCACCACCAAATTCAGTTCACCATTTACCCATGCCCTGCAACAAACAAATTAGATTATGACGCACCTAATCAACAACGAAGAAAATTCCAACAACTCAACAAGGAAACCCTAATAAGCTCTCTTGATGAACACATAACCCTTGAAAACACCGACATTGAAGACCTAACTCAAAAATGGTTCTCTACAATTGAAGACAACTCTAAACCCGTATGGAAATCATCAGCCAGACTGACGAAAACAAAAACAGAACCTTGGTACACTCCCCTGCTGCACAAAATGAAGAAAGATTTAAGAAGGTTGGAGAGAAAATGGAGATGGACCAAGAATGATCTACAAAAGATGGAATACCTTGAGCTCCTAGCCAAGTACAAAAATGAGATCAACAATGCAAAAAAAGTGCATCACACCAAAGTTATCAACAAGGCCATTAACAGACCCAGAGAGCTTTTTGACCTAGTAAAGTCGCTCACAAAGCCCTTGCCTGAACTTAACTGCGATGGAAAAATTAAGGCTCAAGACCTGGCGGATCACTATGCTACTAAACTTAATCCCCGTAACCATCCTCTCCAAACCCTGAATGTGATTGCCTCATTCCCAAAGCTGACTGACAGTAAGAACACAAGCTTTAACCTGAAAGAAGGATGGTCTACTTTCCATACAATTGACAAAAAACGAATCTTAACTACCATCTCAAATCTTCATACAACGACATCTCTCCTGGATCCATGTCCAGCTGAATGGATCAAATCTACTAAAAATGAAATTTCTAATAGCGCACATAGTCAATCAATCCCTGCAGCAAGGTATCATGCCCGCCCAACTGAAAAGATCTCTAATTAGGCCTATTTTGAAAAATAAATCTCTCAACAAAGAAGATCCTACCTCCTACCGGCCGATATCAAGCATATCATTTCTTGCAAAGATTATCGAGAAAGTAACTCAGCAGCAACTTCAAGACCACCTTGATGAAAACAAAATCCTTGACGATCATCAATACGGTTTTCGACCCCACCACGGTGTCGAAACCCTACTCATAGCTCTTCTAGACAACCTCATCAAGGGACTGGAAAACAAAAACAAGATGTTCATACTGATATTCATAGATATATCAGCAGCGTTTGACACAGTACATCATCAAATACTCTTGCGCAGACTTGAGACTATAGGTATAACCGGCACACCGATAAAGTGGTTTGAGTCATACCTAACAAATAGAATGCAACAGGTACGCTTCAATAACGAGCAAGCTAAGCCGTTCCCCCAAACCCAAGGGATACCGCAGGGATCAGCTATCTCCTCCTTGCTCTTCAACGTCTACATCCAACCAGTATGTACAATTTTCCAAAAGCATAATATCAGCTACCATCTATATGCAGATGACATTATGATGTACACACAACTTGACATAAACAATCCCAAGTTCAACCAATTAGAAGAATGCCTACAGGAACTGCAAAACTGGCTCCAATGCAACAATATGTCTATAAATCACAAAAAAACTGAAGTGATGTTCATATCAGGAAAACAAGACTTCATACCTCCTGCATCAATCACCCTGAACGGAAACACTTATCACTCAAAAAATGAGATCAAATATCTAGGAGTACTAATCGATGCTGACCTAAAAATGGACAAACACCTCCGGATAACAAATAGAGCAATATTTCACAAGCTGAAAGTTCTACAACCCTTACGCTGCATCATTGACCACTCAGACTTCAGAACAGTAGCACAAGCGCTCATCATTCCCCACTTTGACTACTGTAATGCCATATTACAAGGGCTACCGAAGAAAACATTAAACATCCTACAGATGGCGCAGAATGTATCAGCCAGGATTATTATGAATAAAAGTCTGACAGATCATATCACTCCAGTTCTTATAGAGCTCTACTGGCTCCCCATACCCGCAAGAATAATCTACAAAATGCTGATAACGACATTCAAAATTATCCATAAGATATCTCCCTCATTTCTCGATATCCTAATCACTACTCAGCCCTCCAACAGATGCCGACGGACTGCAAACCTGCACACACTCTGCGTTCCCAGCAGCATAAGATCAGTCAAAGAACGGACGAGCAACCGGGCATTCACGTACTCAGCACCTATGCTCTGGAACCGGCTGCCTCACGAGTTACGCCAGACCAAAGACTTACACACCTTCAGAAAAGATCTTAAAACACACCTGTTCCAATCACATTACGGCATCACCTAGCTGATCCCAACTATATCTTCCCATGCTGCCTTCCTACCTCTTAAGCATAAGGTTCATAGGAACCTTTTTCTCAATTGATGCATCACATCTTTGTTGATTTTAAAAAAAAAAAGTTTATATGTATATATTGCTCTGCTAATTGCATGTGTTTTTGCGTTCTCTATGTACAATTATAACCTCACTGGTTGCTCAATCTGTAATTTATTGAATAATCAAATGTTGCTCAATCTGTAATTTATTGAATAATCAAATGTATAACTGTGATCTAGTGGTTGTTAGCCCCCCCCCCCCTACCTTAATCAGACTGTATTCCTAAATTTATGCTGTACATATTTCCCTTGTCTTGTCCACCTAAGGACTGCTTCTGATCGCTGGAAGGAGCGGTGTATAAATTTATGCCTAATAATAATGCTAATAATAATAATAATTGGGAGCCAGTGTAGGTCTTTCAGAACGGGTGTGATGTGTTCCTGTCTTGTTGATCCAGTTATTATGCGGGCCGCCGTGTTTTGTGCTAGTTGTAGTGGTTTGAGTATTTGTTTTGCTAGTCCAAGGTAGATTGGGTTGCAGAAGTCCAGTATGGGGGTTATTAGAGCTTGGCATACGGTACGGAAGTGCTCAGTCCATAGTGTGTGGAAATCATAATTGAGATGTCACGGTCAAGACATGCACAGTTCCACTGGTATTTTAGAAAAGACACTGTCAAACCTGTAAAATTATTCTAAGAATGAGCAGGGATGCACATGTATCCACCAACACAAAGACTCGGAGGAGGCATTTTACACATTTACATGCATGGGAAAAATGAATGGAAGTGACCTGGCACTTTAAACATATAAGTTGGTATTTTGCAACTCACATAACTTCTAGCACTTAGATGTTTATGTGGATCATTTTGCAAACCTATGAAGGTTATTTTAAAAGTCCTATATGTGATTTTGACATCTGAAAATGGACAAACAGACATCTAAATCATGGACAAATCCCAGGAGCCATTTTACAAGACGGGCATGAAAGAATCTCTGGCTCAGGCAGCTCCATGTAGAATAGGAGGCATGGCAGAGTGCATTCTTTTGAACTTAGACATGCGTGCCCAATTTCAGAAGCGACAGACACATCTCCACCCTCATCCACATCTAAACTTTCTGCAGAGCCCAGGAAAGTGCTTCTTCTGCCAACAAAACATCTGGAGGGTGTACAGGAAATAGACCTCCCACAGTCCCAGTACAATTCACAACTGTAAAGAGAACTGCTAGTGACTGGGGATTCTTGTGGTGCAATTTTCATGCTGCTGGACATCCCTGCTTGCTGAATGGCAGTCAGGGATGCATCATCTTCTGCGATGCCATTGTGGGAATGTCTATGTAGACATACCCAACAATGTCCAAATTTGAGACATCCACGTTTCTGAAATCATGTCCAAACTTGGACATCTCCGGCCTTTTTGAGTACATTTTCTCAAAGACATCCTTTCTAAAATGTGTCTTTGCATGTGTAAATGCCAACTGTAATCTTTATTTATTTTCAATTTGGAGGGGGAAATAAACAACAGGGGATGATTTCTCCAGTAAAATGGACATATTTTAAAAACCCATATGTGCCAAGGAGCAGCTATACATCCAGACATGGAAATTTTTGTCCAAAGACGTGCATTCCCTTCATGAAATGGGGAATAAATGTACCGATTTTTGGCCTGCCCAGGCCACATCTGAACTATGCCCCCAACATGCCCCCTTGCAATTTCTACATATTATGGACTTCCATGAGTAAAGTGAGCCCTTTCTAAAATCACCATTTATACATGGATGCCACTTCTATGTGGAAATGCCAGACGTCCAAAGCACAGACATCTCTGGAATCATTTTAGAAGCTGGTTCTATAGATAGCCACAAGTGGATGGACAAGTGATGAGAGGGCATGGCAGAGGCGTGTCCTAGGTGTTCCAGGCATGATAGAGGCGTGTGCCCAATTTCAGAAACAATGAATACATCGCCACCCACCAACATGAACCTCCATGTCTATTCCTGCTCCAAGGCAATTCAGAAAAGCACTAAAGCACCACCTCTTTCTCCTACACTACTCGCAACCCAGTAACTCAACTTCACCTACCATACACCTTGCTAGGCAATTGTAAGTTACAGACAACTCATGTTTATATTGTAGATAGTTGTAGATAGCTGTAGATAGTTTCCCCAGTTGAAATCCAAGTTGTATCACCCGTTCAATGTAAGTGCATAACAGTTCCCCTGTTCTGCACAAAACTGTTATCTGTAAACCACACTAATTTTAAAGAGCACGATATATAAAAGCAATAAAATGAATGAATAAATACAATAAATAAATAGGCATGACTGATGGGAAATGAGGACATCTGGTTTTGTTCCGGTCCATCGATGCACAGTCCCACATACAAAATAGCTTGTATGAATGTGCATTCTGCATAGAATAGATGTCCCCATCCCATGTTTTTGCATGGGGATGTCTATGTGACTGCTGGTGTGGGCGTCCATTTTGGGGACATCTGCTTTCGAAACAGGAACATCCCCATTGTTTAAAATATTTTGCCTTGGATGTCCCAGATTGCAACTAGACGTTCTTTCTAAAATGCCACGTCATGATTTCTAAACGGGAGACCCCATTGACATCGGGGAATCCCTTAGTGTCATGGATAACGTCATAGCAAGCTGAACCACTCCACTTCCTTATTGAGCCCGAACATCCCTGGACAGCCTTTAATTCAAAGATCAGCTGTTGTTCTCGTCTTTGCAAAACAAGTAGTCGATTCCCTCCCCGAGGATTCGGTGGAATGAAATCCAACACAGTCCAGGAAAAGTCCAAATTGAATTGATGGTGATGAGTCTCACAGTGTTCGACAAGAGGAGCTGATAAAACCTTGGACGTTATCCATGACACTAAGGGATTCCCCGATGTCAATGGGGTCTCCCGTTTAGTTGATTGGAGCTCCCAATTGATTGACATTAGCTGCTAGCCAATGGGTGTGTTTTCCCTTCTATATCCGGTGGAGTGCTACAGTTATGGAAGTTTTCAGAGCGGATATCTAAGGAGATTGAACACTTGATACAGGGCTTAGGGGCCGAAACGTGCGCGTCGTGGATATACTACCTGACCGCTTTATTCTGAAATTTTACTATGGTGATTGCAGCTTCACTGGAACATTTTCACGAGTTAAGTAAAGAATCATTTTTAAATTAATTAAAAGGGAACAGGCTGTCTGGTGCGGCTGGGTTTCCCTTTCAGCCACCTCCAGCCTCTTCCGACAAAAAAATGTTATTCTAACTGGAGGGATATTAGGTTACTTTAGGGTTTGGTTTTTGCACTTATTTGCTTTCATTTGCACCGACCCAAGGATTAGTTTGTTTGTCATTTTCTGTAATCAGAGCTTTCCTCCCTCGTATAAGTAAACTCTTCTATCTTTTCTTCAGGTAGTTTCCACAGAGGTTTTGGCTTTGCTTCTAGTGCTCTCGAGGTAAAGGAAATGGACCTTCCAGAATCCTCCTTTGCTAGTTCTGGGTTCCAAAGTTTCCCTCTTTGCTGCTCTCCTCTTTGCCTTCCTTGCCTGCGTTGCTCTGTCTGCTGTCGTTGCTCGCCTCGTGGCTTCTGTGTGCTCTCTCTCTCTCCACCTCTCTTCCTGAACTCTAGCTCTGAAGCAGGTTTAAAACGGCTTCCTTCAGCAGCCACACCCCTCTGGCTACTCATGTGCAACTCATTAGAGCTCCACTCAGCTCCTACGTCACTGCTATGGCTGGGCTCAGTTCTAGTTAGAAGCTTTCGGTTTCTATGAGAACCTGACTTGTCCTTACGCTTAAAGGTACAATGCTCATTATTTTCCCAATCCATCTGCTCAGCATTGCTGTCATTATCACAGAATGCATATTTGCCAGCAAACCTCTCTGTATTTTTCAAAAGACCCCCCATCTTTGACAAATTATTTTGTAAGGTTCCAGCAGAAATAATCATGTCCTGAACTGGAAGTCCCAATCCCAAATTAGCATCTTATGGAAAAAGGTGCTGCGCATGTCTTTATAGAATAGTCTCAGAACTGGCAGCTGCTTGGCTTACCGAGCAGGTGCCAGTTGTAACATTACCCTCTGTGACTATGCATAGATATTTTATCAAGTGTGTGTACATCACTAGTCCACTCCTGGTCCAGCCAAACTATGCCCTGGGAAATGCCTACATGTATTAGATGTGCTTTATATGCAGCAAATGCTTTATAAAATTATCTACTCTAAGTTTACAATCCTGGTGGTATTCTGTGCTATAATGCCCTAAGTAGGGCTTCCCAAACCTCTCCTGGGGACTGCACCGCTGAGTTTTAAGGCTTTCCACTCCGAGATGAATTAGCATAAAGTATGTTGTAAATCTGGGATTATGTTCTATCTCATGCATTCTTTTTGTGGATATGCTGAAAATTCAAATAGCTGTGGAGACCTCAGGTTTTAGGGCATCATAGCATAGTCTAGTCTGTGGCTAGATCCAAAGCATGAGGAGAGCAAATAAACAAAACAGCCAGGCAATGGTGGCAGCATAAAGGTTTAAAAAGACGCTGTTAAAAAAACCTGCTTTATCAATTTCTCTTGTGATGAAGCACAACACAGTTCACATGAGGCTGTTGCCCACCCTGTGGGGAGGCTGTGTGGTCAGACTCTGAAGTGTCTGAATAAAGAATTCTTAGCCCTTCACACTGCCTTAAGTGTCCGTTGTTTCATTCATGCATTTCTTATACCTGAGTATCTTTCAAGTAAAGGGACCTATCAGCAGATCAATTGCTTTTGACCTCACTCGATGTACTTGTGTTTAGCTCAGGGCAGCTAACTTTGATGAAGGGCAATTATCTGGCAATGTAGCACTCTACTGCAGAGTCTATTGCTCCCATAACTCAGAGCTACCCTCGGCGATAAACAGCATTTTCACCTCATATTCCATTTGACTTGGAGGAATCTGTTGGAATTTGCCATGCAGCGTTTCATAAAAATTTGTAGCACAAATTTAACATGTTAGAATCTTCCACCCTGAATGCATGTTGTATAAAAAAAACCTGATGTAGCATATAACAATAATCTCTTCTGAACAGACCTGGAAAACACGTAAATCTGCTCTTTCAATAAATAAGAACTCACTGACCAGAGAGACCAGATGAATATAGATGGTTTTAATTGTATTTTATAGTCTTACATCTATTTGAACTTGGTCTACATCTTTCTCATTTTCCCTTGCTGTTTTCGTGTTATCTAACTTGCATGGGTATGGACAAATGAAATGCAGCATGTTCCTTTAGCTATAGTATTCACATTTTATGATAAACTGTAATCTGCTCTGAACGAAACCATATTAGTCTGCAAAGCATGGGGTATAAAACATTACTCTAGATCAGGGGTTCTCATGCATATTCACTCTGGATATCCTGAAAACCAGACTAGCTAGGGGGTATACCAGGACCAGCTTAAGAAACACTGATCTAAAGCAGGGGTTCTCAACCCAGTCCTTGGACACACCCAGCCAATCAGGTTTTCGTGATAACCACAATGAGTATGCATGAGATAGATTTGCATGCAGTGGAAGCAGGTCTCGCTCAGGCATATTCATGCTAGGTATCCTGAAAACAAGACTGGCTAGGGGGAACACCAGGGCCAGCTTGAAAAACTCTGCTTTAGATTAAGCATTTAAAGCAATAGTTTCAACCCTTGCTTGCTGTATAGAGCTTTTAGCTCCTTGGGGGTAGACTGTCTTTCATAAGAAGGTCTGTGGATATTGTAGAAAGGATGGCTGCTGGAATCAGCTGATTTACTAAATGAAGATGGTTTATTTTACCTGAAAATAAAGTGCCATATAAAGTTCAGGAGCTGTTGACAGGTTAGAAAATGGCTTATCATATATAAACTTCAAAAACAAATAGAAGAAGCTAATCTTGTGACTGTTCAGAGTGGGGATGCATTTTGTGCGAAGACATTGTCCATCTCAGCTAAGTTTAGCCAATTTCTAGGGCACCGACACCTCCTGAGGTAAGTGATATGGGCTGCCAAGATGCTGGCATTGGGGTTTTTGACTGTATGTGGCATTGTTGAACATCAGTAGAACTAACTTCACAGTTCTATAATACCAGAAGCTGTCAATAATATATTTGCGGATTTGGCACATTTCTGTGGACTATTAACGAAAATGGCAAAAGAAAAATAGGATATATGGAGAGCAGGACTGGCCCCAGAGTTGGTTCAAGGTGTTCACAACCTAGGCACACCTTAAGCCTTAAGCTTCCCCGGCTGTCAGAATCTATTAGTTAGCTTTGGATGCCCTACTCTTTGCCGCCCCCCAGAAGGTATCACCCTAGGTGACTGCCTAATGATTGGCCTGACTCTAATGGAGAGACAGTTTAATTTTTAGTCATTTGGACTTGTATTCAAGCAACCCCTTCAGAGGTAACTAATCAAAATCATGCAATGAGCAAGCACTTCTATTTTTAAGTGCAGCAAAAGTAAAATCCTCTTGGATTGTAAATCCCCATGATAGGATTTCACACATAACTGAGGCTTTGGAAACTGACAGTTCTTTTTATGAAATGTAAATATTTTTTCAAGTTGCTCGGGATTAAGGTTTTTGAGTGCATGAAATTCTAACACTTCGTAAAAAATATTGTAAGTTTAATCTTTTCATCTTCTTATGGTTAGTGGATTATTATAAAGTATGAGGTAAATACAAATATAAGACAGACAACAGAATCCTGTGACTTTTTCCGGTTTTATGGATATTCTTCCTGATGGCACTTTTTCAGTTTAAACTCACTCAAAAAAAAAAGATTATTTTTAAGATCATTCAATTATAGTCAGCCTT
The DNA here is from genome assembly GCA_033557465.1 of Ichthyophis bannanicus. NCBI lineage: Eukaryota > Metazoa > Chordata > Amphibia > Gymnophiona > Ichthyophiidae > Ichthyophis > Ichthyophis bannanicus. The sequence continues at coordinate 806,479,062 of CM066034.1, read as the reverse complement.
CTTTAAATATTTCAACTACTTTCTCTGGAAAGTACAGTAATAAGAATGGATAATAGAAACAATTACCTAACTTAAGAGATGGCACATTAAAATATTTTGCTAGAAATCATTATTGAGATGTAATAGATTAATGGAGGGAGCAATATGTGGACAATAGAGGTGTGCATGCTTGGACATACATTCCATTCGTTTAGACACTAAAAATTTAAGAGCATAAGATCATAAGATATTCCAAACTAGGGGGTATGTTTACTAAAGGGCGCTATTTGCGCTGCTGTCACATTATCAGGCGATAAGGCATGTTATCACGTGATAATGGCGCTTTACTGGGTGATAAGGTACCTTAGCATGCGATAACGCGCGCAGCGGCGCAAACGAGCGCTAAAGGCAGAGAAAGGCTCCCGGAGGGCGGAGGAAGGCTCCCCAGGGGCGGAGAGAGAGGGTCAGTGGGTGGAGAGTGGGAGGGGAGAGACTCCCTGCACACTAACGCTATGGAATCTGGTGCTGAAAACTAACGCCAGTGAAACCCTGGCGTTAGAGCAGATTTAAAGGGAAGAGAAACCATTTCCGTCAGCAATGTACAGCAAAGCCAGTGAAACCAACAAAAAGTGATAAGTGTGATACATGTGCACGGAACAAAAGGGCAAATAAACATTGAAAATGACCTCAACAAAATGTAAAAAAAACATAACCAAGCTGGGCAATAGTGATATTAATGGGAACATCAAAAAAACACTACCAAGAAAGCTCCAAAAAAAAGATATTAATTTTGGAAGGGTCTATGCTCTATCCCCATACAAGGTGAATGATCCCACAGTGAAATAGCGCTGATCAGGGTTTTCCCTTTCTATTGGACAGGTTTCCTATGGCATGCACATGTCCCGCAACAGCAGGGTGGGCATGTCGGAACGGGCAACTGGACAGATGCTGGAAAAGGGGATACAGAGGGCTGCAGGCGGCACATACTGTAGTGCAGCTGGGCCACAGTGAGGACTAGGGTGATGCCTAGGTGGCCCATAGGAATGCTTAAACAGTAGAGCCACCAGACAGCAACTGATGAGGGCCCAACATGGCCACGAGTGTGTTTCCCACAGTGTCACAGGGGATAGTATCCAGCAGATACCCCCAAGGGCACAGAACATTGGCAGGCGATGCTGGGGGGAAGCATGGACATCTATGCAGGCACCCCTACCCCAGAACCCGCACCATAGGCAGCCGCCTACCGGCACACTGGATGTCCTAAGACTACACACCACTAGCACCACCAGCAGAAGGGCATGTCAGCATGGCAGCAGAGGGGTACTGGTGGTGGAGGGGGCAGTGGCAGCTGCCCACAGCAGACTATGGCCTAGCCCTGTGTAGGTGGGTGCCATGCACTGCAACAGAAAGGCCCTGTCTGACAAACAGTCATGGTATCCCCAGGGAATACCCTCTCCCTGTGGCAACACATTGGTGCAGTACACACAGCCAGTGTGTTCAGGAGCAGAACGTCACAGGTTCAAGTCTCAGCTGTGGTTCCTACCAACCCAGTCCCCATACTTTACCCACTACTAAACCGTGGCAATAAAGAGGGAACCTTTATTGCAGATAACATAAACATGCCTCAAATGCCTATATTTTACCCTACAGAGCACAGACACCATAGACATGTGCAATACCTAGAGCAGAATTTCCCAAATGCAGTCCTGGAGGGCCAAAAATCATTCAGGTGTCATGCTGTCTCTAATAAAAATGCCTGTGCTGCATATCTATGTACCGCCTCATTGGTATGCAAATGTATCACATGCATATTCATTAGGGGCAGCATGAAAACCCAAACAGTGTGTGGCCCACCAGGACCGGAGTTGGGAGCCTCTGCCTCAGAGCAGCAGCCAACAGGGGCAGAAACACCCGCACCCACAGGCTCCAATATCCACAGCCTCATGGAGAGGCAGGATGTTGGGCCCTGTGTGCAGCAGCATCTCCCAATATTATCACTTGCATACCTTAGCAATGCCACCCTAAACCTGGGAATACGTTACAAAAAATATCAAAAGGTTGCTTTGATTAATCACAGATAGCAATTCCTAGGTTAAGCACAATTTGCTGATTGAGCTGCATCATAGCAACCTTTCTGTCTGTGGAGTGTGTTTCAGTTCTGGTGTCTGACAGTGTTTACCACCCCGGGGAGTGACCCCAACAGTATTGTGTACCATAGCCATGCCTGCACTGTGCCCAGGACTGGTGAGGTGGCCAGGGCTGCCAAAATTCTCTATATTTGCACAATGCTGGCATAGGTGTGGGAGTGTGTGTCTGTCTATCCAGTGTGTGGTGGCTGCCAACACCTTATGTAGCCCACACGGCTTGCACTGTTTCCAGCGTTAGCTCGCCAATGTGCTTAATGAGGAGCAAGGTACTGTGGGTATGGCCCAGACAGGGTGGCCTGGGCAGGATGTATCTGCACAGAGCATAGGGCAATGGCTGGGACATTGTAGTGCCCGGCCACCATCTGCACGGACAGGGTGGCCACAGCATGTCATGCTGGGAGGTCACTCTCACCCTGACTGAGCATTGACCACGGCATAGCTAGGTCCCCCATAGTGCTATATAGTATTTCTCTCAAGTGATATTTATGGGTTCTCTTTTTTGGGGCCCAATCACTGACTTATCTGCTTGGTGTGTATGCTGATATCCCAGTTCTGGGTACACGCATCTCCTCCAGGAATATGCACTATGGACTAGCTAGCAGACTGTCTGCAGTTAGTATGTGTCTGGCTGGAACACCTTGCAGGGTGCAGCGGCTGGAGACTCACTGTGCTTGCTGCTAGAGAATGTCAGATAGTGGTGGGGGGCAGCTGAGCGTTTCCAGGCCTTCTGTCTGCCTTGCCTTATGGATGTGTACAGATCTGCATTGCCTGCCCTGTAGGGTGTCTGTTCCCCAGCAGGACTGGGGTTGATGGTTCCCCTCTACTGCCACCATTGCAGGGAGGTAGAATGTGGATCTGTTGGTGGGAAATCCTGTTTCCCCACCCTGAGCCATAGAGGGTGGGGTGTGTTGGGTAGTGATGGTACATAATCTGCCTATTGGTCCAAGCACCACCCCCCACCCACCCCTAGCCCACCCCCCCCCCCACCTTGACACTAGAAGCCCCAAAAGTAATTTTACCTAGAAACCCCAAAGTGTGTCAATTGACGCATTATCACGACGACTGCATTTAGCATGAAATACAGATGTGAATTAATGTGAAGTTACTTATTTGTTAAATACGTGCAGTATGTGATGTCATTACATGACGTCATTGTGTGTTTATTGTTTGTAATGTTGGAATAAACTGTAAACAGTGATTGAGATGCGCCACCTAGTGGGAACATGAATTTATACCTAGAAGCCCCAAAGTATATCAATTGACGCATCCAAGACAATTGAGTGTGTCAATTGATGTACTTTGGGGCTTCTAGATATAAATTCATTTTCCCACTAGGTTTTGCATCTGTCATTAATTTTCGATGCACATATTTGAACATCTTGACCTTGCTAACAAAGTCATGGAACATGACTGACATGGTTCTAGCAGTGGCGCTGGCATACAACTTCAAAGATGCATTTGCATCAATTGGATGCACTTTGGGGCTTCTAGTGTTGATATATGCAAATGTTTTGCAATAACTACTTGTGAATATCCTTCAGCATGGAGTGTGACCACTTGCCCCTTTACAAAGTCATTAATACCACACTTTCTACCCATCTCGATTGCATATTTTACATGTAACTTTCAATCTTTTCCTAGTTGTAAAAATTCAAAACTTCATCCAAGAAACCTACTACAGAGTGTAAGTAAACTAAAATGGATGCCTGACACATGGTGTGACTAATCGCCATGCTGATTGAATAAGTAAACACGTGTGACATCTCCACAGTACATTATTTAACAATAAATTGTAGAAAAAGATACCTGACTTAATTTTTTGGCCACTACTGTAGTTCACAGATTGCCAAAAGTAGGTCTGCAATCTAATATTTCAGCTCTTTCAGCACCCTGAGATGTATACCATCCAGCCCAGGTAATTTGCTACTCTTTAGTTTATCAACTAATTGTAATACATCTTCCCTGTTTGTCAAGATTTGTTTCAGTTCTGTTGATATATCACCTTTAAATACCATTTCAAGTATGAGTAACTTCCCTACATCTTCTTCAGTAAAGACCAAAGCAAATAATTCATTCACTCTCTGCACTATAGCCTTGTCCTCCTTTAGTGCCCCTTTTACCCCTCTATCATTTTAATGGTGCAACTGACTCGTGTGTTTTGCTATGAATGTACTTGAAAAAGTTTTTATTCTGCCTTTCTGCTTCCACTGCAAGCTTTTTTTTAAATTCTCTCTTTGCCTGCTTTATCAATGCCTTATCAATTTGAAGGTCATATAAATCACTTGCTTGCATCTCTACCTATAAATTAATGCATATACAATAAATGTACACTATAAAAAATGTTCTAGAGTGTCTACAATTCATATTCAAAATGTAATAGGGTGAAACAAATGGAGACAAAGAAAATGGCCAAAAACTGGGAAGAATTTATTTAAAAATGGGCATGAACCAAAGTTTTTTTTTGCCATATTCCTAGGGAACAAGATAATATCAGAAGGAATGGGTATTCATTAGTGTATATTTGGTTTGTTAGAAGTTTGAAATAATGCACCTAAAGTCAATTACTGTGTGTTACAATGTTCTTACGTATATTAAAACGTTTAACAAAAATGTTTGAAACAAACTGAAAAAAATATCCAAAATTTGGTAAAAGGGTCTGAAAATGACCCAAAAATGAACCAATGTTTTTCATGTACATACTTCACTTGATGATCTACAGACCCAAATACATGGTGATGTTGATCAAATGTAGAAAATTCATTTTTTAGCCCACATACTTTGAACATGAATTTAAAAAATACTATGGTATCGGGTGCCAAATTTTCACATCAGCACAAAGCACATGTGGTCTACAAGGAACTCAGGGATGTTGAAAATTGGTCTCCCCATTAGAACTAGATGCTAACACAGGATAGTCAGGAAGAGCTTCCATGCTATTTGCCAATGACACTGAGCTAGATGCAGGAGAGCAGAGAAGTACAGAAAGATGCATATGATGCATAGAGGGAGGACTATATCAGCAAATTAAGACAATGGATATATCAAGATGATGAAATTGATGAAACAGAGGGCATGAGAGTTGACAAGTAGAACTTAAAGAGCTATAGATACTAATATCCAAAAGCATTTCTGCAGATGGCAGTGGCACCGACAGAATAAGTGCTTCTTCCTTTTTTTTTTTTAATTCCTTGAGAATTTAAAAAAAAAAAGCTCCCAAAATGGCAAGCTGCTGATTGTGGTCCACTTGTTGCTTTTAATATGAAAAGTTTTTGCTCCGTTATGCGTAAATGGAAAAGAAACCGGGAAGTGTCCCCCCTAAGTCAAGTCTGTACCTTTGCCAGGATGAATGAATTTGTGCTTGTGAGTCAGCCAAGATGTCTTCCAAATTTCCTGGCAGATCCTTGCATGTATTGTAACAGCTGCATCTGATTGCTGAGATACTTCAATGGGAATGCTATCCATGCCAGTGCTTAGTACTTTTATAATGCTTTCAATGATGTTTTGACTTCTTTCATCACTAATGGGTCCTGATCACACAGTACAGTTAAAACAACTGTTGATCCACTTGATCAAGATAGTTATTCACCTGTAGCAGTTGTTCTCTGTGGACAGCAGGAATGAGTCCTCATGTATGGGTGAGGTGCTCTGATGGAGCCCACGTCAGAATGCTCCCCAGCTCCTACTGGAAGCTTTTGGGAGGTGATCTCTTTATTAGAGACCGAGCATAAGTTGTCTACCTACACAGCCACTGCTCTGACATTGTGAACTATGACATGACCATCAAGGCTCATGCCTGCCTGGGCATTAGCAAAAGGGATGCAGTCTGCTAGTGAAATTGAAAGAGAGTATTTGGAAACAGCAGCCCCTAGCTTTCTGGGGTCAAAAGAAATAAATAGTTGGATGAACTTTCTATGGGCTTTTGTCCACTGCAAGTAGAAGGCTAAGACTCGTTTACAGTCCAGCATGTGCCATGCAGCTTCCCCTTTATGGGCATGAGGTCTTAGGAAAAATGTTGGAAGAACAATTGACTGATAAAGATGGAAATCTGATACCACTTTTGGAAGGAATTTAGAATGAGTACAGAGGACCACTCTAGTATGATGGAATTTGATGTAAGGCGAGTGAACCACTAGAGCCTGAAGCTGATTCACTCTGTATGTTGAAGTAACAGCCACCAAAGGATAGGAGAAGGAGGTCTTCAGCAAAGGTATTTTTTTTTTGTGCCATCAAGTCAGTGTTGATTCATTGTGACCCAGCTACCTCTGGGTAACGTATCACCAGAAGTAGACTGCCAGCCTTTTCTTCTGAGGCAATGGAGGGTAAAGTGACTTACCCAAAGTCACAAGGAGTGTCAATGGGAATTGAACCTTTGATCTTGTGGATACTAGGCAGTGCTCTAACCACTAGGCTGCTCCTCCACTCAGGTTTCCCTGTGTCTGACAGCACTCACAGACCCCTGATGAGAGCCAAAACTTGTTAAGTTGGGTCTACAATAAAGTATTCTGAATTCTCCTTGTGTTTGGCCATGGTCTTGTCCTCTGCTACCCTTTTCTGTAACAGCCACCAAAAACAAAACCTTCCACGTCAAAACTTTAGAGGACAGGTACCTAGTGCAGAGGTTCCCAACGTTGGTCCTCGGGGAACCCCAGGCCAGTCAGGTTTTCAGAGTACCCACAATGAATATGCATGAGATAGATCTGCATGAATTGTATGGATAATGATAGTGGGGGGGGGGGGGTGCAGCTAGGCTCGGGGGCAGGTCATGTGCTTTGGCACACATGGCCTGTCCCTTCTGACCCCCCAAAGTTTTGTTGGAAGGGGTCAGAAGCAGCAGGCCATGTATGCCTAAGCATATGCCTGCCACCAAGCAGAGCCGTACCTCCCCTCAACCCGCCCCAGAATCAGTGGTAGCATGGCTCAGCACAGGGGGGCACAGCTTGGCACGTGGGATGGCACAGCTTGGGGTGGCGGCGCGGCTGGGGCCTCTACCTAGAGTGGCAGAAACCCCTTGGGCCAGCCCTGGTTATATCTCTAGTCTTCTAAACTATTCACTTTAAAACAAGGAACAGGGACATTAGCGTCAGAGAGAACATTTGTAAAACTCAAGCCAGAATTACAAACAAGGAGCTAATGATTTCCTTAAGCATAGGCTGGACCATAAGCTATAAATCTATATGATATCTACTTTCATACTTCCTATGAAAATAAACTGAAAAGGGAAATAAAACTTCATTCATTTTGAGATTATACAAGATTTTATGAACAATATTTTACGGGAAAATAATATTCAGGTGAACCTAGTTCATCTACAAGGTTACACTTTCTAGAGATGTCTTTTCTCTGTGAAGCATTGGAATGTCTGACAGCGTGAATAACGCGAATGGAAATATAACTGTAGATGATGCCATTTGCCTAATGTGATAAAGCTGAAATATGCTGACAGAGCTTGTCCTTGCACTTTATTTAACTTTATGGGAGACTGATTCTGGACAAGTACTATCTGAACTAAATGGAATTTTAAACATTTAGGAATAGATTTACTTCAATGCACTATCATATTAACCCTCACTAACATGCATTAATGTGTATTATTTGCATATACAGTGGGACCTAGAGTATTTACTAATAGCATCATAGTGCAGTTTAGTAAATCAAGCCTTTACTGCCATAGAAAGCATTCAAGGAAGCTTTCAAGGAAGCTTGGTTAAAATTCCAAAGCATGCATTTCTGAATTTGCAGAGTTTTTCACTGTTATTGTGAGAATTATTAGTTCGAGGAATCAGCGGGGTTGTGTATGAGTTAAGTATTTCCTAATAGCACTATTCCAATCTCACACCATTTGTTGCTCTGCATTTATGGCAAATAGTTAAACATTTGACCCAATTTGAAATATTCAGCAATTCACTTCTTAACTTTTGTATCTCTGTGATCCCACTACAAGTTGATAGAACAGTAAGGTATGCATTAAAATCAGATAAGCAGCTAAACACAGTTCTAGCTTGTTGTTGTCATGTCCATCGACTAGACGCACCATTTTATTAGGTAATCTATGCATAAATGCACACCTTACCACAACACTTCTTTCAAGAATGTATCCATGCAATGGCTAAATTTACATGTATACAATGGACCTGATATTCAACTGGGCAGGGCTAAGCGCCATAGCCACATAGCCCTGCCCACCCACCCCAAAAAACCCCAGATATTCACTTCCGTGGCAACGGAAGTGACTATCCGGGTCTGGCCATGCTGCCCGGAAGCCGCCAAGGCTAACCGTGCAGCATCGATATTGGATGATGCACGGTTAGCCTCAGTGCCTATAAGATAAGGGCTTTCCTCGCCTATCTTATAGGTGCTGAGCACTAACTGTGCAGCTTCCAATATTGGTGCTGCATGGTTAGTGCCAGTCTCTGCCTTCACTCCGCCCCGGAAAGCCCCTGGTATGCCCTGATGCTAGCCAACTAGCATCGGGACGCGTAGGGGACTTAGTCGGGGATATTCGATGGCCATACCCGTGTATGTACCATCGAATATCCGGTTAGCAGGCATTTCTGCAGTTAACTGGCTGTTAACCATGTAAATGCCTTTTGAATTTCGGGCCCAGTCTGTTTAACCACATGTATACAATCTGTTTAATCACACAAGAAAGTTTATAAAACATCATTCCTGCAGGTAAAACTGCTTTTCCTGTGGATATTACATTGAAAAAAATTGTTTTTATTGTCCAATAATGTTTGCTTTCTGTGAAGCCTTCTAACCTATTTGTACATCTATGAAATGAATGTTATCTCTTAGCCTTGAGAGTTTCACATCTATTCCTGCCCAGGTTTATTTTAGAATGAATTAAGAACATAAGATATTCTATACTGAGTCAGACCAAGGTCCATCATTCCCAGTATCTTGTTTCCAACAGTGGCCATTCCAGGTCACAAGTACCTGGCAGGTTCCCAAAATGGTTCATAGGTTCCACAATGCTTGTCCGGGTAAGCAGTGGATTTTCCAGGTCCTCTTTAATAATGGTTTATGGATCTTTCCTCCAGGAACTTGACCAGAGCTTTTTTAAACCCAGCTACACTAATAGCATTTATTACATCCTCCGGTAACGAATTCCAGAGTTTGATTACGCGTTGAGTGAAAAAATATTTTCTCTTATTACTCTTAAATGGGTTCCTTTGTAGCATCATGGCATGTCCCCTAGTCTTTCTACTTTTTGATGGCGTAAACAACCAATCTATGTTTACCCATTACGCTCCATTCATTAATTTATAGACCTCTATCATATCTCCCCTCAGCTGTCTCTTTTCCAAGTTGAAAAGCCCTAAACCTTTTAGCCTCTCCTCATAGGGGTATTCTTCTATTCCCTTTACCATTTTGGTGGCTCTTCTCTGTACCTTTTCTAATTCTACTATATCCTTTTTAAGATATGGCGACCAGAATTGCACACAATATTCGAGGTGCGGTCACACTATGGAACGATACAGAGGCATTATAATATCCTTTGTTTTATTCTCCATTCCTTTCCTTATGTGCAATGATTCACTCGCCACCCCTGGACAGTACCACGGAGTTAGCATGGCAAATTTATCTTTAAGCTGGCTTGCCACAATGCCTTGGGCTTCAGGGCTGGCCACTCTTCTCTTCCAGCCATAGTGTCGTGAATTGTGAGACTTTGGCCAGGAAAGAAGTGTGGCCAACCCCGGAGCGCAAGACATCATGGCAAGCCAGCTTAATAGTAAGTTTGCCATGCTGCCTCCATGGGCCCAAAGGGGGTGCACCCTCCTGGCTGGCATCCGGGGTGGGCTGCACCCACCACACCACCCTTGGTATGCCACTATATAAACCCTGTCATTGTTTGGTCTCCTTTCCAGAGCTTCCTTGATACCCCTTTAGCGTTACCTCATTCCTTTGATTCCTTGATCTGCCCCTTGTTCACTCTGAATTTGGATTCTCCATTATTAAGTCCTCTTTGTTCTAGAAGCTGTTTCTCAGCTGCATCCCAGACCTGATCCTGCGCCAGAATCTCAGTGAATGCCAGTGTACTCTGCCTCATGCCCTGAAGTCAGGCAGCTAAAGTGTGAAGGACTCAAACCAAATGGAAGACAGGGATGCTACATCCAGGGGCCAGGGCCAGTTTAGTCTGTGGCTCTCAATCTGCTCTATTTCTCTGGGTTCCCCCTACCAATAAGACTCATCACAATGTATGTAGGTGGGTGAATGAATATTTGGGGTGGAGCAGGAAATAGAGTCCAATAATGAACATTATAAGTAAATGTCTCATCCTAGCAATCCAAATATCTCTCTTCAGGCCCTCCCAAATGTTCCCTTTTATAACCATAGATATTCATTAATAAAAGAATTAGGGGTATGTTTACTAAGGGGTATGTTTACTAAAACCCCGTTAGGGTGCGCGGCGCGCTAGTGTGCGGATGCCATATAAGGAGTGGGCGTTTCAGTCAGAAAAAAGCAAAACCGGGATTAATCATGCGATAATGTGCGCTGCGCTCATGTGCACCCCGCACATTAGCGCATGAGAAAGTTGCGCGGGAAGCATAAGTGGCGCGCTGATGTGCAAGCACAAGAGCAGAGCCCCAGTACAATGGTTAAGACACTGACCAATGGTGCAGGGATCATGGGTTTAATCCCCCACTGTGCCCAATGAAGAAGGCTGGTTGAGGCATTACCTATTATGGGGATGATTGCTTTAGGAGGCATTTTATTTTTATTTTAATTATCTCTACTAGAAAACGCACTCTCAAAGCGTGTTAACATAAGGCGCCCCATAAGGCACATTTTAAAGTGCACTGTCCGCCAAGGCACCCTAGAATGTTGCTGATAGGGCGCTTTATAGGGTGCCGTATGAGGTACCGCAAGGTCACAGCACTGTTTTTGATGGCAGCACTGTGCAGTTTAAGGAATGAAAATCATAAGTAGGTGCGCTGACATGCAAGGAGGAGCAGCAGTGTAGCACAATGGTTAAGACACTGACCAGTGATGCAGAAGTCATGGGTTCAATCCCCCACTGTGCCTAATGAAGAAGGCTGGCTGAGGCATTACCTGTTATAGGTAATATTGCTGAAGGGGGCATTTTATTTTTATTTTAAGTAGTGCTGCCAGCAAACACACCCTCAAAGTATTGTAACATAAGGTGCTGCATAAGGCGCCTCATAGGGTACCCCAGAGGGCACATTTTAAAGTGCACTGTCCGCCACGGCACCCTACAATGTTGCTGAAAGGGTGGCCTATAGGGCGCCATATAGGGTGCCCTATGAGGCACAGCAAGGTCATAGCACTGTGTTTGATGGCAGCACTGTGCAGTTTAAGGAATGAAAATCATAAGTAGGTGCGCTGACATGCAAGGCGGAACAGCAGTGTAGCACAATGGTTAAGGCACTGACTGCTGATACAGGGGTCATGAGTTTGCTCCCCAGTGTGCCTAATATGTAAGGCTGGCTGAAGCATCAGCTTTTCAATGTATGTATTGTTTCCTGCAGCACTTTATTTGTATTTTATTAATTGCTGCCAGCAAACACGCCCTCACGTGCCATAATTGAAGGTGCCGCATAAGGCACCCTATAAGGCACTCCATAGGGCTCATTATAAAGTGCACTGTCTGCCACGGCACCCTAAAATGTCCCCTATAGGGCACCCTATAAGTCGCTCCACAGGATAACGTATAGTGCACCTCATATGGACGGTAACCATAAGGTGCCCTATAGGGCGCCCTCAGAGGCACTTTATGGGTACAGTATGCTGAGAATGTATTTGCTGGCAGCAATAATGTACATGAAAAAGAGACAATGCTTTGGGCAGCCCTATCAAATAACCCCACTGTGGGTTTGAACCCATGACCTCAGACTCCACAGGCAGTGAAGTAACCATTGGGCTACAGCTGCTAGCAAGCCCCTGACTAGCTGCAGAGAGAGTGCATGTCACCACACAGACAGTCTGCTGTGGTCACCAGGATAGGGTTAGCACACCCGTACCCATGATGCACTGCACATGCAAATCAGCTGTCCACAGATAAACACAAGATGGGGTATGCACCCCCACAGCACCTCGGCCTGGTAGGGGGTACTGACCGTGTGTGTTACTGGCACAGAGTAGCTACACACCGTCACATTGTGCAGGTACTGTGCTCACCCTGAGTGTGCGGTGGGGCACCCAGCACCAGGTCCACAGCACCTTCCATGGTAGAAATAGGCTATGCTGCAGGTCCCCAGCAGTGCTAATGTGTGAGGTAGTTAGTTTCTGCAGAAACAACTTGGATATATCTATCTATCTGTCTGTCTCAGTTAGGTTTAGCCCCCATGGACCCCTAGGAGGATTATGTACCACCACTCTCCTTCTCCAGGGCTGAGGGTGATAAATAGGGTCTGCCATCAACAGATCCACATTCTACTTCCCTACAATGGTGACAGTAGAGGGGAGCAGACACCCTACAGGACAGTCAATGCAGTTCTGTACACATCCATAACACAATAGCAGACAGACATTAGGCTTGGATATGCTAAGCTGCACCCCACCACTATCTGATATACTCCTACAGCAAGCCTTCACCCTGCAAGCCGCTCCATCAAGACACATACCAGCTGCAAACAGTCTGCTAGCTAGTCCATAATGCATGTTCCTGGTGGAAATACATGAACCCAGAACTAGGATGTCAGCATACACAACAAGCAGATAAGTCAATGACTGGACCCCTAAAGAAAACCCATAAATATCACAAGATAGAAATACTGTATAGCACTATGGGGGTGCCTAGCCATGCTGTGGTCACTGCACAGTCAGGGTGAGAGTGATCTCCCAGCAGGACATGCTGAGGCCACCCTGTCTGTGTAGGTGGTGGCCGGACACTAAAATGTCCCAGCCAGTGCCCTATGCCCTGTGCAGATGCATCCTGGCCAGGCCACCCTGTCCGGGCTATACCCATGGTACCTTGCTCCTCATTCTGCACATTGGCAGGCCAATACTGGCAACAGTGCTGGCAGTGTGGGCTGTGGAGGGTGTTTGCAGCCACCACACACTGGATAGACAGACACACACACCCACACCTATGCCAGCATGTTGCTACTATAGAGGAGTTTAGCAGCCCTAGCCATCACATCAGTCCTGGGCACAGTACAGGCATGGATATGGTACGCAATACTGTTGGGGGTCACTCCCCAGGGTGGTAAACACTGTCAGAGACCAGACCTGAAGCACACACCGCAGACATCAGAAAGGTTGTTATGATGGAGCTCAATCAGCAAACTGTGCTTAATGTAGGAATTGCTATCTGCCAGTAATCATAGCAAATGTTTGATAGCTGTGTACCGTATACCCAGGTGTAGGGTGGCATTGCTAAGGTATGCAAGTGCTAGTATTGGGAGATGCACGCAGGGCCCAATGTCCTGCCTCTCCAGGAGGCATTGGCCAATGGGGCCTGTGGGTGTGGGTGTGTCTGCTCCTGTTGGCTGCTGCTTTACGGCAGAGGTTCCCAACTCCAGTCCTGGTGTGCCAAACACTGTTCGGGTTTTCATGCTGTCCGTCATGAATATGCATGAGATACATCTGCATACCATGGGGGTGGTGCATAGATATGCAGCACAGGCATCTTTATTAAAGGCAGCATGGAACCTGAATGGTGTTTGGCCCTCCAGGACTGCATTTGGGAGACTCTGCTCTAGGTAATGCGGCTGTTTATGGTGTCTGTGCTCGGTGGGGTAAAATATAGGCGTATTAACCATGCATATGTTCTCTGCAATAAAGGTTTGTCCTTACTATCACGGTTTAGTTGTGGGAAAAATATGTGAACTGGATTGGCAGTAGCCCCAGCTGGGCTTTGAACCTGTGCCCTTCTGTTTTTGCACACACTGTCTGTGTGCATTGCACCACCGTGTTGCCACAGATATGCTGCATTCCCTGGGGAGTCCATGACTGTACATCTGACAGGGCCTGTTTGTTGCAGTGCATGGCACCCACCTGGACAGGGCTAGGCCATGGTCTGCTGTTGCCACCAGCTGCTGCCACCTCCACTACCAGTACCGCTCCATCCTTAGATTGGAGACAGCATAACCCTGAAGGATTTGTGGCCCTCCAGGACTGCATTTGGGGGAATCTGCTCTAGGTAATGTGCACGTTTCTGGTGTCTGTGCTCTGTAGGGTAAAATAGAGGTGTTTGAGCCATGCTTATGTTCTCTGCAATAAAGATTCGTCTTTACTATCACGATATAGTTGTGGGTAAAATATGGGGACTGGATTGGCAGGAGCCCCAGCTGGGGCTTGAACCTGTGACTTTCTGTCTCCAAACACATTGGTTGTGTGCACTGCACCACCGTGTTGCCGCAGAGACAGTGCATTCCCTGATGATACCATGACAAACCAACCAGAGGCGTGATTGTTCTTGCTTCAGCGTGATCACTGCTCCCTAGTGTCGTATGTTTGTCCGGCAGGGCCTGTCTGTTGCAGTGCATTGCACCCACCTATACAGGGCTAGGCCATGGTCTGCTCTGGGCAGCTGCCACTGCCCCCCTCCACCTCCAGTACCCCTGTGCCACCATGCTGACATGCCCTTCTGCTGGTGGTGCTGGTGGTACCCAGTCTCAGGCCATCCTGTGTGCGGGTAGGCGGCTGCCTATGGTGTGGGTTCTGGGGTAGGGGAGCCTGCATATCTGTCCGCACATCCCCCAATCACCGCCTGCCAATGTTCTGTGCCCTTGGTGGTAGCTGCTGGGTACTATCCCCTGTGACACTGTGCTAAACACTCTCGTGCCCATGTTGGGCACTCATCAGTTGCTGTCTGGCTGCTGTTCAGTTTCAGCATTCCTAAGTGCCATCTAGGCATCTGCCTAGTCTGCACTGTGCCCCAGCTGCACCACAGCATGTGCCGCCTGCAGCCCTCTGTATCCCCTTTCCCAGCATCTGTCCAGTTGCCCATTCTGACCTGCCCGCCCTGCTGTTGTGGAACATGTGCATGCCATAGGTAACCTGTCCAATGGAGAGGTAAACCCTGATCAGTGTTATTTCACTGCGGGATCATTCACCTTGTATGGGGACGGAGCGTAGACCCTTCTAAAATTCATATTTATTTTTTGCGGCTTTCTTGGGAGTGTTTTTTGATGTTTCCCATTACTATCACTATTGCCCAGCTTGATTATGATTTTTTTTATTTTGTTGGGGTCATTTTTAATGTTTATTTGCCCTTTTGTTCCGTGCACATGTATCACACTGCTCACATTTTGTAGGTTTCCCTGGTTTTGAGTTACATTGCTTACAGAAATGGTTTCTCTTCCCTTTAAATCGGCTCTACCGCGAGGTTTTCACTCGCTGTATTTTTTTACTTGAATTTCAGCCCCGCTCCTGTGTGGGGAGCCTCTCCCCTCCCACTCTCCACCCATTGACCCCTTCTCTCCGCCCCTGGGGAGCCTTCCTCCGCCCTCCGAGAGCCTTTCCACGCCTCTATCGCACATCAGCGCGCCGCGCACATGAGCGGGCACTTTAGTGCGGTGCGCACGTGTTCGGGGCACAAAAACGCATCATTAGCGTGCGCTAAGGTACCTTAGCGCACGCTATTGTATGCCGCGCACTTGAGCGCAGTTTAGTAAACATACCCCTAAATCGTCTTAACGTCGCAGCGGTGGTATTATCGCGCGATAAGTGATGTTATTGCGTGATATCACGCGCTAACGTCACTTATCACGCGATAACATGGCTGCGGCATTAAGGCACACTAACGCTGTGAAATCCATCTCTTAAGGGTGGAGTAAGACTTCCCAGAGGGCGGAGAGAAGGGGGTCAATGGGCGGAGAGTGGGAAGGGAGAGGCTCCAGGCACACTAACGCTGTGAAATGTGGGTCTGAACACTAACGCCAGTGAAACCCTCGCTTCAAGGAACATTTGCAGGAAAGAGAAACCATTTCGGTCAGCAATGTACAGCAAAGCCAGGGAAACCCAAAAACGTGATAGTAGTGATACATGTGCACGGAACAAAAAGGCAAATAAACATAGAAAATGACCTGAACCACATTTAAAATCCCAATAACCAAGCTGGCCAAAAGTGATATTAATGATAAACATAAAGCAACACCACTGACAAAGCTCAAAAAATAAGATATCATGTTTGAAAGGGTCTATTCTCTGTCCCCCTACAAAGTGAATGATCCCACATTGAAATAGTGCTGATCAGGGTTTATTCCCATCTATATTGGGCAGGTTTGTTATGGAGTGCACATGTGCAGTAAAAGCAGAGTGGGCACATAGGAAAGGGCAACTGTACTGATGCTGTAAATGGGATATAGTGGGCTGCAGGTGGCACATGCTGTGGTCCAGCTGGGGCAGAGTGCATGTTAGGCAAATGCCTAGGTGGCACATAGAGATGCCTAAACTGTAAAGCAGCAAGACAGCAACTGACGAGGGTCCAACATGGGCACGAGTGTGTGTCCCACAGTGTCGCAGGGGAGATTATCCAGCAGGTACCCCCAAGGGCACATAACATTGGCAGGCGGTGTGGGGGGGGGGAAGCATGCATGTCCATGTAGGCACCCCTACCCGAGAACCCACACCATAGGCAGCTGCCTACTGGCATACTGGATGGCCTGGGACTGCGCACCACCAGTATCACCGGCATAATGGCATGGCAGCATGTTGGTGCTGGTGGCAGAGGAGGCAGTGGCATCTGCCCATAGCAGACCATGGCCTAGCCCTGTGTAGGTGGGTGCCGTGCACTGCAAGACAGGGTCTGTCTGACAAACAGTCATGGTATCCCCAGGGAATGAGCTGTCTCTGTGGCAACAGTGTGGTGCAGTATACACAGTCAATGTGTTCATGAGCAGAAGGTCACAGGTTCAAGTTCCAGCTGTGGTTCCTGCCAACCCAGTCCCCATATTTTACCCAGTACTAAACCATGGTAATAAAGATGGAACCTTTTTTGCAGATAACATAAACATGACTGAAACGCCTATATTTTACCCTACAGAGCACAGACACCATAAACATGTGCAATACCCAGAGCAGAGTTTCCCAACTGCATTCCTGGAGGCCCAAACACCATTCAGGTTTCATGCCGTCTCTAATAAATATGCCTGTGCTGCATTTCTATGCACCACCCCCATGGTATGCAAATGTATCTCATGCATATTCATTAGGGACATCATGAAAACCTGAACAGTGTTTGGCCCACCAGGACCGGAGTTGGGAACCTCTTCCCTAGAGCAGCGGCCAACAGGGGCATAAACACCCACACCCACACCCACGGGCTCCACTATCCAAAGCCTCATGGAGAGTCAGGCTGTTGGGCCCTGCGCGCAGCAGCATCTCCCAATACTAGCACTTGCATACCTTAGCAATGCCACCCTAAACTTGGGAATACGTTACACATGTATCAAAAGGTTGCTATGATTAATGGCAGATAGCAATTCCTAAGTTAATCACAATTTGCTGATAGAGCTGCATCATTTCAACCTTTTTGATATCTGTGGAGTATGTTTCAGTTTTGGTTTCTGACGGTGTTTACCACCCCAGGGAGTGACCCCAACAGTATTGCGTACCATAGCCATGCCTGCACTGTGCCCAGGACTGGTGTGGTGGCCAGGGCTGCCAAAAGACTCTATATTTGCACAATGCTGGCATAGGTGTGGGAGTGTGTGTCTGTCTATCCTGTGTTGTGGCTGCCTACACCTTACTCAGCCCACACTGCTTGCACTGTTTCCGGTGTTAGCCTGCCAATGTGCATAATGAGGAGCAAGGTACTGTGGGTATGGCCCGGACAGGGTGGCCTGGGCAGGATGCATCTGCACAGGGCACAGGGCAATGGCTGGGACATTGTAGTACCCAGCCACCACCTGCATGGACAGGGTGGCCACAGCATGTCCTGCTGGGAGGTCACTCTCACCCTGACTGAGCAGTGACCACGGCATGGCTAGGTTCCCCCATAGTGCTATACAGTATTTCTCTCAAGTGATATTTGTGGGTTCAGTTTTCTGGGTCCCAATCACAGATTTATTTGCTTGGCTCTGTGTGTGTGTTTGCTTACATCCCAGTTTTGGGTGCACATATCTCCTTCAGGAGCTTGCACTATGAACTAGCTAGCAGACTGTCTGCAGTTAGTATGTGTATCGCTGGAACACCTTGCAGGATGCAGTGGCTGGAGACTCACTGTGCTTGCTGCAGGAGAATGTCAGATAGTGGTGTAGGGCAGCATTTCCAGGCCTACTGTCTGTCTGCTCTTGCCTTATGGATGTGTACAGATCTGCATTGACTGCTCTGTAGGGTGCCTGTTCCCCAACAGGACGGGGGTTGATGGTCCCCTCTACTGCCACCATTGCAGGGATGTAGAATATGGATCTGTTGGTAGGAGATCCTGTCCCCCACCCAGAGGGCGGGTTGGGTGGTGCTACATACTCCGCCTATGGGTCCAAACACCCCCCTTCACTTAAATCATGTGACTATGGCACCCACACAGGATATGCATGATTCTGGGTGCATCATAGTCCACAAGGGCTAGATGTGACTGGGAAATACAGATGGACATAGGTGTGTCTGCAAGGACTACGTATCACACACTGGCACTGATGGCAACCTACAGTATAGCCTATCTCAGCTAAGCCAGGTGCTGTGGACCTGGTGCTTGGCGCCCCACCTCACCCTCAGGGTGAGCACAGTACCCGCACATTGTGACAGTCTGTAGCTACTCTGTGCCAGTAACGCACATGGTCAGTTCCCCCTACCAGGCCGAGGTGCTGTGGGGGTGCATACCCCATCTTGTGATCATCTGTAGACTGCTAATCTGCATGTGCAGTACATCATCGGTACGGGCAGGTTAACCCTATCCTGGTAACCACAGCAGTTTGTGTAGTGACCTGAAGTCCTTCTGTAGCCAGCCAGGGGTTTGTTAGTAGCTATGGAGATGTAGCCCACTGGTTATTTCACTGACTGTGGAGGCAGAGGTCTTGGGTTTGATTCCACAGTGGTGTTATTTCATAGGGCTGTCTGAGGCATTTCCTTTTTTAATTTTAATTAGTGCTGCCAGCAAAAACACCCTCACAGTGCTGTAACCTTAAGGTGCCTTATAAGGTGCCTTGGCGGATAGTGCACTTTATAATGTGCCCTCTGGTTTTGGCACTGTGAGGGTGTGTTTGCTGGCAGCACTAATTTAAATTAAAAAAGAAAATGCCTCAGACAGCACTGATTTAAAGTAAAGGCTAAGGCCTCATACAACCATACTCATTAAGCCCACTGGGAGATTGAAGTCAATGCATTAATCATTGTGCTACACCTCTATTGCTGTGTTTGCAGGTCAGCGCGCCTAATTAAGGCTAACGTGCGTTAACGTGCCACCGCTCCCTCTATTGCACGATAACTGACAATATCGTGCGATAACCTGAAATGCTACCTTAAGACCTGAACGCCCACTCCTTTTATGGCATTCTTCACATTATCGCTGGAGTTAACGCCGGTAACATTAAGACGGTTTAGTAATCATATCCCTTAGTGAATAATATAGTGAAGTGGAGACCCAAATCTCTGGAGGTAAATCAATCCCCCACACCTATTTGGTATTTATTATCATATAGTGGATTCATTATTGGAAGACGTGGTCTAGGACTAGCTTTAATCCTGTGATTCGGGTTTTAACCAGGAACCTAGGAATCATGCAGGTATTTGTACAAGATGTAAGCTGTTCCAAGCAGGGTAGACTTTTGTAGGATTTGTGAAGTCAAGTCCAGTAAGCCAAAATTTGTCAATATTTAGGGAGTTCCTTAGGTATAGCCCTGAAAGCTCCAACCACAGCTATCATTATTGTTACGGTAGATTTTTTCTTCTAAAATAATAATAATTATTTTCATTATCATTATTGTTATGATTAGAATTAGGATTTAGGTCATGCCTTTTCAGATGTAGTTCAGGCAAGTTACATTTGTCCTTATTATGCTAAAATGTAAATTCTATGTTTGACATAATTTCCTCTGATAATGAATCTGACATTAATAGGTCTACTTTAAAATAAAATTAATGAATTCTTTATTCAAATAGAAATATTGTGACAAACATACTCAATGGACTAAATGACTCTGAAATGCCATTAGAGCACAGCAGGACAGAAACAGCAATTTTTGCAAGCATTATACCTATTGACAATACCCTCAGGCCAAATCAAGAATAATGGCATTAATACACGAAGAAACGTGGATTTTATTCTAATAATTCTAGAATGAATTGTAGTAGTTATATTAGCTAGAATCATTATTTTTTGTATTCACCTTAGCTGTAAACATACCCTGAATTCTCAGTTGTCCCGAGTGCATATTGTTTGTTCCTTGGTCAAAATCTAAAAAAAAACCCCACAATGGGGTATGTTTACTAAGGGGTATGTTTACTAAACTGTCTTAATGTACGCCCGGCGATGTTATCACGTGATAAGGTACCTTATCGCGCAATAATGGCACTTTATTGGGCGCAAAGGTACCTTAGCGCGCGATAAAGCGCGCAGCGGCACAAATGAGTGCTGAGGGTGGAGAAAGGCTCCCGGAGGGCGGAGGAAGGCTCCCCAGGGGCGGAGAGAGAGGGTCAATGGGTGGAGAGTGGGAGGGGAGAGGCTCCCCGCACACTAACGCTGTGGATTCCAGGTCTGAAAACTAACGCCAGTGAAACCCTGGGGTTAGAGCAGATTTAAACCTACTAAAAGTGATAAGTGTGATACATGTGCACGGAACAAAAGGGCATATAAACATTGAAAATGACCAGAAGAAAATGTAAAAAAAAATAACCAAGCTGGCCAATAGTGATATTAATGGGAAACATCAAAAAACACAACCAAAAAAGCTCCAAAATAAAGATATTAATTTTGGAAGACTCTATGCTCTGTCCCCATACAAGGTGAATGATCCCACAGTGAAATAGTGCTGATCAGGGTTTTCCCTTTCCATTGGACAGGTTTCCTATGGCATGCACATGTTCCGCAACAGCAGGGCGGGCATGTCGGAACAGTCAACTGGACAGATGCTGGAAAAGGGGACATGGAGGGCTGCAAGCGGCACATGCTGTGGTGCAGCTGGGCCACAGTGCGGACTAGGGTGATGCCTAGGTGGCCCATAGGAATGCTGAAACAGTAGAGCAGCCAGACAGCAACTGATGAGGCCCAACATGGGCACGATTGTGTTTCCCACAGTGTCACAGGGGATAGTACCCAGCAGGTACCCCCAAGGGCACAGAACACTGGCAGGCGGTGCTGTGGGGAAGCGTAGACAGCTATGCAGGCACCCCTACCCCAGAACCCACACCATAGACAGCCGCCTACCTGCACACTGGATGGCCTGAGACTGCGCACCAGCAGCACCACCAGCAGAAGGGCATGTCAGCATGGTGGCGGAGGGGTACTGCTGGTGGAGGGGGCAGTCGCAGCTGCCCAGAGCAGACCATGGCCTAGCCCTGTGTAGGTGGCTGCCATGCACTGCAACAGAAAGGCCCTGTCTAACGAACAGTCATTGTATACCCAAGGAATGCACAGTCTCTGTGGCAACACGGTGGTGCAGTACACACAGCCAGTGTGTTCATGAGCAGAAGATCACAGGTTCAAGTTCCTGCTAAACCAGTCCCCATATTTTACCCACTACTAAAACGTGGTAATACAGATAACTTAAACATGCCCAAAAGGCCTACATGTTACCCTACAGAGCACAGACACCATAAACATGTGCATTACCTAGAGCAGAGTCTCCCAAATGCAGCCCTGGAGGGCCAAACACCATTCAGGTTCCATGCTGCCTCTAATAAATATGGCTGTTCTGCACTTCTATGCACCGCCCTCGTGGTAAGCAGATGTATCTCATGAATATTCATTAGGGACAGCATGAAAACCCAAACAGTGTTTGGCCCACCAGGACTGGAGTTGGGCACCGCTGCCCTAGATCAGCGGCCAACAGGGGCAGACACACCCGCACCCAAAGGCTCCATTATCCGAAGCCTCCTGGAGAGGCAGGACGTTGGGCCCTGCGTGCATCTCCCAATACTAGCAGTTGCATACTTTAGCAATGCTACCTTAAACCTGGGAATACGGTACACAGCTATCAAAAGGTTGCTATGATTACTGGCAGATAGCAATTCCTAAGTTAAGCACAATTTGCTGATTGAGCTGCATCATAACAACCTTTCTGATGTCTGTGGAGTGTGCTTCAGGTCTGGTGTCTGACAGTGTTTACCACCCTGGGGAGTGACCCCAACAGTATTGCGTACCATAGCCATGCCTGCACTGTGCCAAGGACTGGTGCGGTGGCCAGGGCTGCCAAACACCTCTATAGTTGCACAATGCTGGCATAGGTGTGGGGAGTGTGTGTCTGTCTATCCAGTGTGTGGTGGCTGCTAAAACCTTCCTCAGCCCACACTGCTAGCACTGTTGCCAGTATTGGCCTGCCAATGTGCATAATGAGGAGCAAGGTACTGTGGGTATAACCTGGATAGGGTGGTCTGGCCTGGATGCATCAGAACAGGGCAAAGGGCAATGGCTTGGACATTGTAGTGCCCGGCCACAACCTGCACTGACAGGGTGGCCACAGCATGTCCTGCTGGGAGGTCACTCTCACCCTGACTGAGCAGTAACCACGGCATGGCTAGGTTCCCCCATAGTGTTATGCAGTATTTTTCTTAAGTGATATTTATGTGTTCTCTGTTCTGGGGACCAATCACTGACGTGTGTGTGTGCATGCGTGTACTGACATCCCAGTTTTTGGTGCACACAGTTCTTCCAGGAACATGCGCTATGTGCTAGCTAGCAGACTGTCTGCAGTAAACATCTGTGTGGCTGCACCACCTTACAGGGTGCAGCAGGTGCACATTGACTGCCCTCTGTTGGTGAATGTCAGATCATAGTGGGGGGCAGCTGAGCTGATTGGGCCCACTACCTATCTGCCACTGGCCCTGCCTCAAGTTCAGATCTTCAGCAGCTATCCGTTCACCACCAGGACTGGGGTTGCTGTATCCACAGCCTGTCCTCATGTGCCTCCACGCCCCCGCCCCCCTTTGCAAAGGGTGAGAGTGTGGGTCTGTTAGAGGCAGATCATGTCCCCCACCCTGACCCAGAGAGGGTGGTTTGCTAAGTATATTGTCACCATGTGAGCCCTGACACACTCTTGCTCCCTAAACAGGTGACCATAGCAAGCACAGTGGATATGCACTATATTGTGTGTATCATGGTCTACAAGGGGCAGACATGACTAGCAATTACAAATGGACATATAGACCTCCTAAATGTGTCTGCAATAAATACCTTTCACACACTGGCACTGATAGAGATCTGCAGTACAGCCCACCTCAACCAACCTGGGTACTGCGGATCTGGTGCTGGCCACTCCACCTCACCCTCAGGGTGAGCACAGAACACGCACATTGGCATGGCCTGTGGGTACTCTGTGCCAGTAACACACACGGTCATTCCCCCCCTACCAAGCTGATGTGCTTTAGAGGTCCATACCCCATCTAGTGAGCAGATGTAGATTGCTATTCTGCATGTGAATTGCATTATGGGTACTGTTGATTCTATCCTATCCTGTTAGCCACAGCAGACAGTTTTATGGTGATGTGCACTCTTTCTGTAGCTAGCCATTGGTATGATAACTCCCATAGTGATGTAGCACAATGGTTAATGCAATGACTTCAATAGCAGAGGTCATGGGTTTGATTTCTCTCTCTTCCCCTTTTTTTATGGCTGTCCTACACAACTATGTTTCATTCGTGTAACAGTGATATCTGTGCAGATCTGTGCTGCTGCCACATTATACCCTCATCACTGTTGCCATCCATCCTTCTGTCCGTCTATGTGTGTGTGCCAGCTGTGTGGCGTCCTGCCCTAATGTGCAGGCTGCTACCCCATGTCCTGCACTGGCACACTTTTCTGCATTGCGGCTCTTCATGCTTGCCTCTCCTGTGTCTACTCTGCATGGCACTACCACTCCTCTGTCCCCCTGTCATTGCACTTGTCCTGCCACCTCTACCTCTTCTGGTGGACACGTATCCCCATCCTCTGCCACACACTGTCATTGTTGCACTGTACATTACCATCACCCTGTACATTGGTACAGCTACCCCCGATATGTTTGTCCACTTTAGCTGCTGCCACATGGGCTGCATGCAGATTTGGCTGGTCCATGAGCTCTGTCATCTACTTCCTTCCATCACTTGTTCATTGCCTTTCCTTGGTGCTCTGTGCAGTGTTATGGTTACATCTGTGTTTGAGCCATACATTTCATGCTTGTGACTTTGGGGCACCTTTGTGCCCCTGGGCACCATCTCATGTGTCACCTTGGCATCCCTGGGGCATCTTTTGCGGCTCCTTAGGTTTGGCTAGCTTATGGGGCACCTTATATGCTGCCTTGGAGGGTGCCAACCTTTCCTGCCACCCTCTGGGGCACATTATGACCTGCCTTGGATGATGTGGTGCTTTATGATGTGCCTTCTGGTGCGCCCTAAAAGGAGCATTAGGTTGCGGCACTGGGGTGAGGCTTTTTTGGCTGGCAGTGCAAATTGTTGGGATGTGTCTGACTGTTACAAACAGGAAAAGGGATTGCCTCAGACAGTCTTTTAACTGAGCCCACTGAGGGATCAAACTCATGACCACTGTATCAGCAGTCAATGTATTAGCCAGTGTGCTACACCTCTGCTGCTATGATTGCAAGTCAGCATGCCTAATTAAGGCTAATTTGGAGTGTAAGATGTGTTTGTCATGTTATCAGGAACAGAGCTTGCATGACTAAGAGATATGCTTACTAAAGAGTGTTAAGGGAGCCAGTGTGCTGTTAACATCTGTTATTGGCACCCATGTGCCCTTAACAGAGCGAAAAAGCTGCTTTAATGGGCGTTAAAGGCTCCAGCTTCCTAAAAGACACAGTAGGTGAAGAGTAGGCATTAATGGTGCAGAGAGAGGCCATTAACAATGGGTGTTCCCTTAACACCTGTTGCGCTAATGTGTGTTAAAGTCCTTTAATGCTGAGAACCCTAAAGCAAAGTAAAACCTCGCGGAAAGGGTGTATTTTGAGGAGAGCCTATTTAACGTCTGCAATGTGATGCACAGACAAGGGAGCCCAAGGTAGTGATAGTAGTGCTCCATTAGCAGCAGCAGCATAGTTCATAAGTTATGAAAGGGTACTATGTTGATGGTGCCAATGCGGCAAAAGGAGGTGGCATATGGGTTATGCAGTGGGGGTTGCTGGTGCACAAGGCAGACCAGGCAGCTGCTCAGGTGGCACAGAAGAACATAAGATCATAAAATATGCAATACTGGGTCAGACCAAGGTCCATCATGCCCAGTATCCTATGTCCAACAGTGACCACTCTAGGTTACAAGTACATAGCAGTTTCCCCAAAAGACACACAGGATCCACAATATTTGTATTGAGGCAAGCAGTGGATCCTCTTTAATAATGGTTTATGGACCTTTCCCCAGGAACCTGTCCAAACCTTTTTTTAAACCCAGCTACACTAATAGCTTTTACTACATCCTCCGGTAATGAATTCCAGAGTCTGATTACACGTTGACTAAAAAAATATTTTCTCTTGGTGATCTTCAATGGGTTACACTGTAGCCCCATTGCATGTCCCCTAGTCTTTCTACATTCTGATGGCGTAAACAATCAATCTATGTTTACCGGTTCCACTCCAGTCATTAATTTATAGACCTCTATCATATCTCTCCTCAGCCGTCTATTCCCCAGGTTGAAGAGCTCCAACCTTTTTAGCCTCTCCTCATAGGGGTAGGAGGGAGGAGTGGCCTAGTGTTTGGGGCAAGGTACCACAGGCCGGAAGGTTGGTGGTTCAAATCCCACTAGAGGACAGCAACCTTGGGCTGGAAGGACTGGGGTTTCTAGTCTCAGAGGTGCTCCTTGTGGTCTTGGGCAAGCCACTTAACCCTCCATTGCCCATGCTCCCTGTAAGTATTAGTGTGTGTCTCATACCCCCTTGTGTTAAATGTATCCCCCCCCCAACTGCTTTGACCTGGTGAAAAGCATGATATAAATGCAGCTAAATAAATACTGCCATCCACATTACTGTCTGTGATGTCCATCATGATAGTGATAGTGGCAGCACACAGACATGCTACTGCTGTGGAAAGGAGTTGTGCCACATGGGGCAAGCCAAGGATCCTGGCATCTAGGCAGAGATCCCAACTGGCCCACCTCTGTTGCTACTGAACCCAGCTGTGAGGGAAGAGGCCAATAGTTCCAGCAGCTATAGCCCTCCAGGTAGCTGCAACATGCAGGCACCCAGGGGACTACCACAGCAGTGGCTGTCATCCTCCCCCTGAGACATATCATTGGCAGGTGGTGATAGGGTCCCCACAGAGGCAGATGGTTGGGGCAGGGCTGTGTGGCTGTCCATGTATGCCTCTGCCCCGCCCCCATCCAGACCTTGTACCTAGGCATCCTCCAGTCTGCATGTTGGTTGGGCTGGGACTGCACACCACCAACAGTGATAGCAGATGAGCATGTCAGCATGGCGTGGGGGTGTTGGCAGAGGGGGCAGCGGCACCCACCTGCAGCAGACCAAAGCCATGTCCTGGTCCTGTGCACCATGTGCATTGCAACATGTGCCAAGTTATGTCTGATGGGAAGCATGTCAGCCTCAGGGACTATCACAGTTATATGGCAGCACAGTGGCTCAATGCACACAGTTGGTTTGTGAATGAACAAAGAGTTACAGGTTCAAGTCCTGACTGTGCATCATGCATTGCATGTTCCTGTGGCAAAATCTTAGCCTATAGAGTAGGTACAATACCAGCATATGCAACCCCCAATGAATTGGCCAGCAAGGGTGCAAATATCCATCAGCTACACAGACAGGCTCCACTATCCACAGCTGGATGGAGAGTCAGGCTGATAGCACAGTCACACATCAGAGCACACTACTAGCTTTTGCACACATTAACAATGCTTGAGCTGATATGGAGACCAAAGTGGCAGGCAGGGATGCAAACCATCCCCATTTTTGCACAGTGTGGCGATATGAGCATGTATGTCCCTCATTGTTTTGTGGCTTTCTACACTTCACTGAGCCTTGCATTGCCTAAGCTGTTCCCAGCGTTAGTCTGTAAATGAGCATGATAAGAAGCATAGTTATGTGGGTATGGTCTGTATCAGGATAGATTGGCCAGGATGTGTCTGCATTGGAGGTAGGGTCAATGGCTGAGATGTTGTAGTGCCCATCTGCCACGTGCATGGACTTGGTGGCCACAGCATGTCATGCTGAGAGGGCACTCTCACTCTAACTGAGCAGTGACCATGGCACGGCTATGTATCCACATAGTGTTATACAGTGTCTGGCTCCAGTAATGTGGGTTCACCTCCTGTTCTGGGGACCTGATCACTGAACCAAATGCTGAGTATCCATATAGTTTATCCCAAGGCTGGGTGCACATGGTTGCTCTTTGCACATGCAATGTGTTGACCACTGGCCTGTCTGCAGTTAATATTTGCATGGCTGGAAAACCCAGTGGTGACCAGCAGATGCAGTCTGACTGTGCTTGCAGTGGATGGATATTAGTCCTAGGTGGTTGGGACAGAAGGTGTTCCAGGCCTATTCCCTGTGGTAATGATGCAGAACACTAGTAACAACCTCATGCAAGCTGTGGTCCATGGCATCAGAAGTTTAACAATGGGCATTGACATGCATTGTTCTAGAAAGGCTCTTGTCCAACAGGAGCAGGACACAGAGCCAGATGTAAATGGTACATACAGCATAATGCAATTGTGCAGAAAACAATGTAATTAGCATAACACGCCACAGACAAAACTTGCCACTCACTAGCACTGATAGAAATTTGCAGTAGAAACCATCTCTAGCTCTGCAAGTTCTGGGGACCAGGTACTGGGCGCCCATCCTCACCCTCAGGGTAACTGCTGAAACTGCGCAGTAGCACGGTTTGTAGCTCTTATGTGATTGAAGCACACACTGTCAGTGCATCGTACTGAGCTAATGTGATGGATCAGTCCATTCTCTATTTGGTAATCAGCTGCAGACTGCTGTTCTGCGTGTGCAGTGCATTATGGGTACTGGAGGGGTTAACCTATATAGGCACACACAGCAGACAGTTTGGGCAGAGACTTGCAGGCCCTTTGACTCTGACATTGCAGGTTAGAGAGGTGTGAAAGTATAGTATACTGGTTAGTGCAATGTCCTCATAAACAGGGGAAAAGGGGTTGTTTCCCACTTGTTCATTTTGCTCCTGTGTGTTACTCAGGTCATTACCCCGCCTGTAACAGTCCAGGCTCTGTGGTCTTGAAGAACTACAAAAAGGGACTGCTACTTCTGGAGAGAGATCTGCAATTGTAAGTATTTACTTCTGGGAATTTTTTCTAAATCTTGGGGAAAAGGGAATTCTTTAGATTAAAGCTCATTAATCTGTGTAAATTATAATCCAGTGTATTTGTTAAATCAGTCAGGGCCTAGTATCAGAAAAGAGCTTTTAGTTAAATTGAAAACTCAACAGGTAACTTTCTTTTTAAGTTTAAAACCCAGCAGAGGGCTGTCAATTTAAATTTAAAACCCAGCAGAGGGCTTTCAGTCTATATTTAAACACAACAGAGAGCTTCTAGTTTAAATTTGATACTCAGTCAGGGCCTAGTACCAGCAAAGAGCTTTCTGTTTAAATTTAAAACACAGAGAACGCTTTCTGGTTTAATTTAAAACCCAGCAGAGAGCTTCTAATTTAAATTTAATATTCAGCCAGGGCCTAGTATCAGCAAAGAACTTTAATTTAAATCATTAGAGTATAACTTAGCATAAAAGGAAAAACAAGGTCAGTATTCTTTGAGCAATAAATTCCTTCTAGAGACCTTTACAAAGAGGCCTTCTAGATAGGGGGCAAGAGACCTATGAAATTGTTTTAAATAGGTGTTAAAGCCAAGGGATAGATCAAAGGGGCATTTTGAAAGACTCCCTCAATCCAAGCAAGGGCAGTGTGAATCACCCAGGAAATTGTTCACAGATTATCTTAGAAGAACAGGACAGGGTACTGTGTAGCAGTCAGCTTTTAATAAGTCTTCTTTCCCTCCTTCCCTCCCTGATTCCCACCCACCCCTGGGATAATCATAGGTTTATAGGTGCTTAAACCTCTCAAAGGAAAGGAGGTGCCATATTCACTCTTAGGGGCAGCTGTTTATCCTCATCAGACATACAGTAAGGACCTGAGATTAATTTAGCTTGAGGTGAACAAAGTCCATTAAACATATTAGGTATAGTTTTATTAGTATCCCAGCAAATTTTAATAAGTAAACAACTTAAATATCTAAATACAACCCTAAAATTAAGATGCAGACAGTAGTCCAGCAGCGAGATGGGGGCTTTCCAGTCTTTTGCATTGAGTGTCACATATATGATTTTCTCCCAGTTGGTGAGGGATGCAGAAGGTGCAAGGAGATCTTTGCTTTCAGGGAGCGAGTCTGATCTCTGGAGGCTAGAGTAGCAGACTTGAAGGACATAAGGAAGACAGAGAGGTACATAAACGAGACCTACAGGGATGTAGTACTGAAGTCCCACCTCCAGTCTGGCAGCATCCTTGCTGCTGTGTAGGAGAGAAGTCACGTGACAGGGGAGCATCACCCTGGTGTGGCAGAAAGTGATCTTGTAGCTAGGATCTGTCCTCCAGGTGATGTAAAACTCTCTTGCACTGAGGAGGTTTCTCCAGAACCATGTGCACACGAGGGAAGGGTTGGGACAGTCTTTATAGTTGGTGATTCAATTATTAGGCATGTAGAAATCTGGGTGGCTGGTGGACGTGAGGATCGCCTGGTAAAATGCCTGCCTGGTGCAAAGGTAGCAGACATCACGCGCCACCTAGACAAGGTCTTAGATAGTGCTGGTGAGGAGTCTGCTGTCTTGGTACATGTTGGTATCAATGACATAGGAAAGTGTGGTAGGGAGTTTCTGGAGGCTAAATTTAGTCTTTTAGGTAGGAAGTTGAAATCCAGGACTTCCAGGGTAGCATTCTCCGAAATGCTTCCCATTCCACGCGCAGGACCCAAAAGGGAGGTAGAGCTCTGGAGTCTGAATGCATGGATGAGACAATGGTGCAAGGAAGAGGGTTTTGGGTTTGTTAGGAAATGGGGAACATTCTGGGGAAAGGAGAGGCTTTTCCCAAGGGATGGGCTCCACCTTAGCTGGGATAGAACCAGGCTGCTGGCATTAATCTTTAAAAAGAAGATACAGCAGCTTTTAAATTAGATAATAGGGGAAAGCCGACAGCTGCCCAGGTGCGCATGGTTCAGAACAATGTACCCTTGAAGGACACCAGCAAAAGATTGAAGTTAGGGAAGAGGTTCCAATAAAGACTAAAGTAACCCAAATGCCCTTGAGTACAGAGCAAACAGAGCTTAGAGATTCCAAATTACCCCTGCCTACTGATAGCCAGATTAATATGAATAAAATACAGCCTCTAAAATGCTTGTATGCAAATGCCAGAAGTCTAAAAAATAAGATGGGAGAGTTTGAATATATAGCACTAAATGAGAGGTTAGATATGATTGGTATCTCAGAGACATGCTGGAAGGAGGACAACCAGTGGGATACTGTGATACTTGTGTACAAACTATGGGGTATGTTTACTAAGCAGTCTTAATGTGCGCCCAGCGATAGTGTGCAGGCTGCCATAAAAGGAGTGGGCGTCTCGGTCTTAATGTAGCAAAACAGGATTATCACGCGATAACTTGCGCTGCGCACATTATCGTGTGAGACGCCACTAAGCACGTTAACGCGTGGTAATCTTAAGTAGCCGTGCAGACATACAAACACAGAAACAGTGGTGTAGCACAATGGTTAATACACTGACTGATAGTACAGGGGTCATGAGTTTGATCCCCAGTGTGCCTAATGCATAAGGCTGGCTGAGGCATTACCTTTTACGTGTAAGTATTGCTTTTTGAGGCATTTTATTTTTATTTTAATTAGTGCTGCCAGCAAACACACCCTCACGTGCCATAACCTAAGGTGCCGCATAAGGCACCCTATAAGGCACTCCATAGGGCACATTATAAAGTGCACTGTCCGCCAAGGCACCCTATAATATCCCCTATAGGGCACCCTATAAGGCACTTTATAGGACACCTTATAAGGCGCTTTATAGGGCGCCTTATAAAGTGCGTTATGGGGCACCTTATGGTTACAGTACTCTGAGGGTGTTTTTGCTGGCAGCACTAATGTACATTAAAAATAGACAATGCTTCAGACAGCCCTATCAAATAACCCCACTGCAGGTTTGAACCCATGACCTCTGACTCCACTGGCAGTGAAGTAACCAGTGGGCTACAGCTCCTAACAAGCCCCTGGCTGGTTGCAGAAGGACGGCATGTCACCACACAAACATTCTGCTGTGGTTACCAGGATAGGGGCAACCCACCCATACCCATGATGCACAGCACATGCAAATCAGCAGTCTACAGATGATCACAAGATGGGGTATGCACACCACAGCACCTCAGCCTGGTAGGGGGAACTGACCGAGTGTGGTACTGGCACAGAGTAGCTACAGACCGCCACAATGTGCGGGTACTGTGCTCACCCTGAGTGTGAGGTGGGGCGCCCAGCACCAGGTCCACAGCATCTTTCATAGCTGAAATATACCATGTTGCAGATCCTCATCAGTGCAACTGTGTGTGATAGGTAGTTCCTGTAGCCACACCTAGGGTGCAGCTTGGCCACAGTGCAGACTGAGGTAATGCCTAGGTGGCCCATAGGAATGCTGAAACAGTAGTACAGCAACTGATGAGGGCCCAACATGGGCACGAGTGTGCTCCCCACAGTATCATAGGGGATAGTACCCCCAAGGGCACAGAACATTGGCAGGCAGTGTTGGGGGCAAGCATGGACAACTATGTAGGTACTCCTATCCCAGAGTGCACACCATAGGCAGCCACCTACCCACACACTGGATGGCCCATAACTGCGCACCACCAGCAGAAGGGCATGTCAGCAGCGTGGCAGAGGGGTTCTGGTGGTGGAGGGGTCAGTGGCAGCTGCCCAGAGCAGACCATGGCTAGCCCTGTGTAGGTGGGTGCCATGAACTGCAACAGACAGGCCCTGTCTGACAAACAGTCATGGTATCAGCAGGGAATGCACCATCTCTGTGGCAACACAGTGGTGCAGTGCACACAGCCAATCTGCTCAAAAGCAGAAGGTCACAGGTTCAAGTCCCAGCTGTGGTTCCTGCCAACCCAGTCCCCATATTTTACCCACTACTAAAACGTGCTAATACAGACAGAACCTTTATTGCAGATGACGTAAACATTCCCATAACACCTACATTTTACCCTACAGAGCGCAGACACCATAAATATGCACAATACCTAGAGCAGAGTCTCCCAAATGCAGTCCTGGAGGGCCAAACACCATTCAGGTTTCATGCTGCCTCTAATAAATATGGCTGTACTGCATTTCTATTCACCGCCCCCATGGTATGCAGATGTATCTCATGCATATTCATTAGGGACAGCATGAAAACCTGAACAGTGTTTGGCCCTCCAGGACTGGAGTTGGGAACCTCTGCCCTAGAGCAGCGGCCAACAGGGTCAGACACAACCGCACCCACAGGCTCCATTAACCGAGGCCTCCTGGAGAGGCAGGATGTTGGGCCCTGCGTGCATCTCCCAATACTAGCACTTGCATACCTTAGCAATGCCACCCTAAACCTGGGAATACGGTACACAGCTATCAAAAGGTTGCTATGATTACTGGCAGATAGCAATTCCGAGGTTAAGTACAATTTTCTGAGTGAGCTGCATCATAGCAACCTTTCTGATGTCTGTGGAGTGTGCTACAGGTCTTGTGTCTGACAGTGTTTACCACCCTGGGGAGTGACCCCAACAGTATTGCGTACCATAGCCATGCCTGCACTGTGCCCAGGACTGGTGCGGTGGCCAGGGCTGCCAAACACCTCTATAGTTGCACAATGCTGGCATAGGTGTGGGGAGTGTGTGTCTGTCTATCCAGTGTGTGGTGGCTGCAAACACCCTCCACAGCCCACACTGCTAGCACTGTTGCCAGTATTGGCCTGCCAATGTGAATAATGAGGAGCAAGCTACCATGGGAATAGCCTGGATAGGGTAGCCTGGCCTGGATTCATCTGTACAGAGCATAGGGCAATGGCTCGGACATTGTAGTGCCTGGCCACCACCTACACGGACAGGGTGGCCACAGCATGTCCTGCTGGGAGGTCACTCTCACCCTGACTGTGCAGTGACCACGGCATGGCTAGGTTCTCCCATAGTGCTTTATCATATTTTTTTCATGGGATATTTATGGGTTCTCTTTTGTGTCCCAATCACTGACTTCTCTGCTTGCTGTGTATGCTGACGTCCCAGTTCTGGGTACATGCATCTCCTCTAGGAACATGCACTATGAACTAGCTAGCAGACAGTCTGCAGCTAGTATGTGTCTTTCTGGAACATGTTGCAGGGTGCGGTGGCTGGAAACTTGCTGCTGGGGAATGTCAGATAGTGGTGGGGGGCAGCTGAGTATTTCCAGGCCTACTGTCTGTCTGTCTGCTATTGCTTTATGGATGTGTACAGCTCTGCATTGCCTGCCCTGTAGGGTATCTGTTCCCCAGCAGGACTGGGGTTGATGGTCCCCTCTACTGTCACCATTGCAGGGAGGTAGAATGTGGATCTATTGGTGGGCAATCCTGTTGCCCACCCTGAGCCCCAGAGGGTGGGTTGTGTAGTGGTACATAATCTGCCTATGGGTCCAAACATCCCCCCTTCACCTACATCAGGTAACCATGACACCAGCACAGCCCATAAGGGCTAAAAATGACCGAGAAATACAGAAGAACACAGATGTATCTCAGGTGTGTCTGCAAGGACTACTTATCACACACAATAGCACTGATGGGGACCTGCAGTATGGTGTATTTCAGCTATGAAAAGTGCTGTGGACCTGGTGCTGGGCGCCCCACCTCACCCTCAGGGTGAGCACAGTACCCACGCAATGTGACGGTCTTTAGCTACTCTGTGCCAGTACCACACACGGTCAGTTCCCCCTACCAGGCCGAGGTGCTTTGGGGCTGCATACCCCATCTTGTGCCCATCTGTAGACTGCTCATTTGCATGTGCAGTGCATCATGGGTACGGGTGGGTTAACCCTATCCTGGTAACCACAGCAGACAGTTTGTGTGGTGACATGTAGTCTTTCTGCAGCCAGCCAAGGGCTTGTTAGCAGCTGTAGACCACTGGTTACTTCACCGCTTGTGGAGCCAGAGGTCATGGGTTCAAACCCATGGTGGAGTTATTTGATAAGGCTGTCTGAGGCATAGTCTATTTTTAAAGTACATTAGTGCTGTCAGCAAACACACCCTCAGTGTACTGTAACCATAAGGCACCCTATAAAGTGCCTTATAGGGTGCCCTATAAAGCGCCTTATAAGGTGCCTTATCAGGTGTCCTCTAAAGTGCCTTATAGGGTGCCCTATAGGGGACATTATAGGGTGCCTTGGCGGACAGTGCACTTTATAATGTGCCCTATGGAGTGCCTTATAGGGTGCCTTATGCGGCACCTTAGGTTACGGCACGTAAGGGTGTGTTTTCTGGCAGCACTAACTAAACTACACAGAAAATGCCTCAAAAATCAATACTTACACATAAAAGCTAATGCCTCAGCCAGCCTTATGGATTAGGCACACTGGGGATCAAATTCATGACCCCTGTACCATCAGTCAGTGTATTAACCATTGTGCTACACCTCTGTTTCTGTGTTTGCATATCTGCACGCCTACTTAAGATTACAGCGCGTTAACGTGCTTAGCGGCGTCTCACCCGATAATGTGCGCAGTGCATGTTATCGCACGATAATCCCGTTTTGCTACTTTAAGACCGACACGCCCACTCCTTTTATGGCAGCCTGCACACTAACGCCGGGCGCACGTTAAGACTGCTTAGTAAACATACCCCATAGTTGTAAAGGAGAAGAACACCATAACGGCATTGATTATAGAGGTGTGAGTCCCAAGTGACTATTCTGTAATTTGCGTTGAGAGGGAGAAGATCTTGAAGTACCAATGAAGTCCAGAAAGTGACTCTTTGGCACAATGCAAATATTGAGACAACCTCTAGCTGTAAATCTGAGAGATTGAGATCTTCTCCAAGATACCCTGTCCTAGGAGTGAGATTCATTCCTATTATGTCATGCGCAAAAGTAATCAAGTCAAAATTCTTGCTTAATTAAAAAGAAACATTAAAGATGCAAATAGGAAATGGGGGAAAATTTTGAATCTAAAGGATTTCAGAGGGAGTGTAAAATAAAGATCCAGTAAAATAGATGGAGAAATTTCTGTCAAAGCTACTGGGCTTTTGAATGCCTTCCTATAACTCCAGCAGCAAAAATACCAGTGACGATTCAAATCTTAAGATACTCTCATGGAAATCTTTTAGAAAGTGAAGGTGCAGGCACCTGCACTGTGGGCAGGAAAGACAATTTTGGTTGTTGAAGATATAAATAGAACCACAGCAGAGAAAGAAAAGTTTCAGATAATGTGAGAGCAACTAGGCAATATGAAAGCAACGTTCAGCTTGTTCTTTCCAGTGAAGATGAAAATCACTGTGAATAATAAGACCAAAGTATTTGAGGATCTTGAAGAACTACAATAGTATATTGATTTCTCTTTCAAAAAATAAAATGTAGACTACCAGGGTATATACTGTACTTCTTGATAAAAAATTACATGCTGAGTTTTTATTTGCAGTATTATTAAAACTGCAAACAAAGATCTGTATATGATTCAGGATTAAAGCCAAGGCTTTTGATTACCACTGAACTAATGGTGGAAAATCTGCAAATACCTAGGAGATTTAGGAAGGATTACTGTGAGATGATTTGTGTGAAGCTTGTACAGTTTGAGAATTTTATGTGTGCAGGCAGATTTGCTGCAATGAAGTTTCATTGTGTGCTGTAATTTATCATAAAAACAAAATGCAAAAAATGTGAAAAATCTTCCAGAGGCTCCCTATAAAGTATAATGGGCATGCAAAAACTGCAGTATATTAATCCAACTCTATCTTTAAAACTTGAGGATTAGTGTTGTGACATCATTTAACTTTAAATGTGAACCAATCTTTCCAAGAAAGAAAGATGAGAGGAGGCAAGAGAGAAAAGAAGGAAGACAAGAGGAGAGAAACGGAAAGGATGGAGAAGAAGAAAGAGGAGAGAGAAAGAAGAGAATGTGGAAGACTCTTGTAGCCTCTTTTTGGAAGGGCCAGTATATAAACTAGAAAATAAATAAAGAAAAGAAGAACAAAAATGAGATCATATTGCTAGATTTTTAGTCCCAGGAACATCATACTGGCTGTTCCCAGACAGAAGTAATATCCAAGTACCACTTGAGATCAAGAGGATTTAATAGATGACATCAATCCTCCGATGCCTAACTCCTATTACATAGCAAGCATGTTACATTCCTTTGCCTTTGACGTTTTGAAAACATTGTAGGATAATGAAATGAGACAAAGCTCATATTTGCAAGGCAGTTAAGAGACAGGGTGGTCATATCTGCATCTAGGAGTGTGAGGCAAAATAATTTAATTTTGTTTTGTTTACTGTGCAACAATTTTCATTTCATTTCATTTGCTTATAATTTTTTTCATCACTTCCCAGGTTTCATTTATAGTGCACTCTGTTGAGTAATAGTGCATACTATGGGCAAACAGTGTGTTCTATTGGGCAAACAATGCACGCCAATGAACCATAGTGCATGCTATTATGCAATAGTGTGATATTACATAATAATGTGCACTATTCACACAATAAAAGCATAGGAATACAGGAAAATGACAGAGACAATATGGCCTATCCAATCTGCCTTTCCATACCATCTATTAAGCTTTACAGTCTCTTTTTTCCCCTTAGATATCCTCTGTGTTTATCCTATGTTTTCTTGTATTCAAATACAATCCTTGTCTCTACTGGGAGACTATTCCATGCATCTGCCACTCTTTCTGTAAATAAATATTTCCTCAAATTATTTATGAGTCTATCCCATTTCACCTTCATTCTATGCCCTTTTGTTGCAGAGGTTGTTTTTTTTTTTCAATTGAAAGGGGCTCTCCTCTTGTGCATTTATGCTATGGAGGTATTCATATCTCACCTCTCCCACCTTTCTTCCAAAGTATACATATTGAGATCTTTAAGTCTGTCCCCATATATCTTATGAGAAAGACCTTTGACCATTTTGGTAGCTGCCCTCTGCACTAACTTTCTTCTGTTTATATCCTTTTAAAGGTATGGTTTCCAGAACTTCACACAGTACTCCAAATCAGATCTCACTAAAAACTTATTCAGAGGCACCATCACCTTGTTCTTTCTGCTGCCATTCCCCTCCCTATGCACCAAAGTATCCTTCTGGTTTTTGCCATCACCTTTTCTAGCTGTTTAGTCAACTTAAGATCAGAAACAAACACCCCCCAGGTCCTGCTCTTCTTTCGTAGACAGAAGTACTTCACCTTCTATACTGCTCCACTCCCTTGGATCTTTGCAGCCCAAATGCATGACCCTGCATTATTTAATATTAAATCTCAGTTGCTAAATTCTTGACCATTGCAAAAGCTTCAATAGACCCTCCTCATCTTATCAATATCTTCCTGAGTATCTACTCTATTGCAGATTTTGGTATCATCCACACACTTTACCTGACAGCCCTTCTGCAATATCACTGACAAAAATGTTAAAAAGAATCAGACCAAGGACAGATTCATGTCCTTCTCAGAGTGAGCTCCATTTGCCTGTACTGTTTGTTGCCTCCTAATCAACCAGTTTCTAACCCAGTCAGTCACGTTAGAATCCATCCCTACGACACTCAATTTATTTATACAGTAAGTTGTCTGTATGGGACAGTATCAAAGACTTGACTGAAATCTAAGTACACCACATCTTCCTCATTCCCACTTGGGTCACCCAGTCAAAAGAAATCAATCAAATTTGTCTGACAAGACCTGCTTCTAGTAAACCCATGCTGCCTCAGATCCTGAAATTCATTGGATTCCAGAAATATTACTATTCTCTGTTTTAGCAGTGTTTCCATTAATTTACTCACCAGAGGTCAGACTAACTGGCCTGTAGTTCCCATTCTCATCCTTACTTTGCTTTTGTGTTAGAGGGAGCCTCCCAACTCTAAAGAAGATTGAAAAGGTCAGAAAGAGGAACCATCAGGACTTCCCTAAATTCTGTTAATACTCTCAAATGTATCCCATCTGGTCCCATTACTTTGTCTAATTTTAGTTTGGTTAGCTCCTCATGAACACAACCTTCTGAAAACTTTTCAAGATCCTCCTCCTTTCTATTCATATTTGTAGTGTTTTCTGAGGTCTCATGGTCCTTCATCTTTGAACACAGAACAGAATATGTTTGGAGAAGTGATAGTAGGGATCATATTGCTAACCTCGTAGGTATTGAGATGCACATCAGGTTGCCATATCTTAAAAAGGATATAGCGTTATTAGAAAAGGTACAGAGAAGAGCCACCAAAATGGTAAATGGGATGGAAGGAAACTCCTATGAAGAGAGGCTAAAAAGGTTAGGGCTCTTCAACCTGGAAAAGAGACGGCTGAGGGGAGATATGATAGAGGTCTATAAATTAATGAATGGAGTGGAACAGGTAAACGTAGATCGATTGTTTACATCATCAGAATATAAAGAGACTAGGGGACATGCAATGAAGCTACAGGGTAACCTATTTAAGACTAATAAGAGAAAATATTTTTTTCACTCAGCGTGTAATCAAACTCTGGAATTTGTTACCGGAGGATGTAGTAAAAGCTGTTAGTGTAGCTGGGTTTAAAAAAGGTTTGGACATGTTCCTGGAGGTAAGGTCCATAAACCATTATTAAAAGGGGCCCAGGATATCACTGCTTGATCCAATACAAACACTGAAGAACCTGTGTATTTTGGGGAGACTGCTAGGTACTTATCACCTAGATTGGCCGCTGTTGGAAACAGGATACTGGGCTTGATGGATCTTGGTCTGACCCAGTATGGCATATCTTATGTTCTTATGTTCTTAATTGCTAAAATGAGCATTTCATAGCTTTGCTTCTTTATTGGTTCCCTTTGGATGTCCAGTTTTGTAAAAGCTGATATTTATGCATGTAAATTCCTGCAATAATAGGATGCAGATCACCACTTATATGTGCAAGCACCAGCAGTTACACATACAAAACCTCAAGTAATGCTGCTCTTTTAAACATTGCTATAGCTGTTACGTCTAGAAATGCTGCAAACTAAATGTTTTTCTGCATCCTTATAGATATTTTTTGCAGAAGGCTCTGTATTCAGCAAGCCTTTTGTAAAATACTCTGCAAATTGTGAATGTCCAGGCTTGGATCTCCTGTTCCTATATAGACAACTATGCAAAATTAGCCTATAAACTCACTCCTCATTGGCTATATAATCATAGCTCAAAATATTTAACTTTTTACAATTTGAAAAGGAAAAATGCAATTTATCTTAATGAAAAGACATTTTCATTCCAGTACAATATTGTGGGTTTGGGTCTGTTGGTACCAATTTGAAATATAATACGGATGGAACAGGTGTGACTAGGGATTTTTCCTGTTCTTTAGGCCCACAGATGAGCTATATAGTTGGGGGTGAGAGGTGGACTTTGATCTGAGGAACCTAGGAGGAGGGCTTGCGTATAAGCCTAAAGGGGATTTTTTTTATGGGAGTGGGGTGGGACTGGGGAGATACCCATAAGCCTGGTAGCTCTCTTTTGGCAGGGATCAGCTACTCATGCATTTTGGAAAATAAAATAAACACAATTTTCTGTGTCATTTCCAACAAAGGTGCATTCCTTGGATCCCATTTTAATTATCTGGGACTTCTTAGAACACTTGTGACCTTTTAGTCATTTGAATAGTAGTAAAATAATTTCTTTATTTGTTAATGTTACTTTCTTGAGTTTCATATGAATGTATTTCGAATTTCAGTAAAAAGTAAATGGAAAATTCTTATGAATTCCATAAAAATATATGAACACGCCAAAAATCCTACTGTTTTGAAAGCAGTTTTATGGGGGTGGATGAGTTGCCATTTTTCATTTATCAAGAAAGAAAGAAAGGGATTGTTTTAATTCTAGCCCCAGCCAGGTGCAGCGAACAGTAGATTGCCCAACTCAAATGCATAATTGCTACTTTGCAGAAACAGATAAAAGGACTGGAAACATTTAGACACTGACAGTTTGTGCATCTGTTTACAATGACTCAGTGTTTAATTATAGGAATGTCTCTGCAAATAAGTCTGATCACATTGGAAATCAGCATTAGCAGGTCTGCAGTTCTTTATGCTTTTTTTTGGTTCAGTTTTAGCAAATTTAAATGATAAAAATGTTTGCGAAGGCTATCTCAGTATTTCAACCATATAATCTTAGCAAAGCGTGCCAAATTAGACAATCACACTTCAAGTAAAATCATCATAAAATGGCTATTGAACCACACAAGCAAACTACTGCAGACATTTCTGAGTAATGATAAATGGTATGAAATAAACTTCACTACAAGCAACGTAACAAGAAAACTGACTGGCAGATGGTTTTCATTTGAGATGGAAACCAAAGCATGTCGTTTTACCTCAAATACCTTCACAGGAAGTGTTTTGGAAAAAGCACACGACTTTATTTTGGGCATGATTTCAACATTTGTATGTCACTGTGGACCATTTGTACTGAAAGCATACCCAAACTGGAAAGACTGGTCTACCATGAAACTGTAAAAACATGCATTGTTTCTCCCACGTTGCCTTCATGAATTAGGTCGGCTCACTGGCTCAAGTGATATGTGCTACGCTCCGCCATTTGAAGGTATGTTGCAGGGGAGGAAAGAGATGATGGACTGGCAGGGAGAAGATGGAGGATAGAGGAGAGAAGGGCAAAGGAAAAGAAGGAAAGAGAGAGTGGAAAGAAAGGATGAAAGGGTAGTACAAGGCAGGAAAATAAGGTAAGGGATGTGTGATAGGAGAAGGGGAATGAGAAAATATGGTGAGGGATACATGGCAGGAGAAGGGAATAACAGCATATAAGAGATGGGAAAGAGTGAGTGCTAGAAGAGGAGGGATGTGTGTGAGCAGAAGAGAAGGAGGGAGAGAAAAATGGAAGAGTACAATGACTGAGAAATAGAAGGAAGAACAAACAAAAAAACAGAGACTAGGAATGTTATAAATCAAAGAATAAAGATGGCAGCAGAGTGGAAAAAGCTAATGGAAAGACTTGGGGGCCTCCACCGATGCAGCTTTGTTCCCCACCAACAATAACACTTTTGAGAGAGCCTTTTCAAGCAGCTTGTCTCTGGTAACAAAACACCTAGATCCAATACTATAGGTCCTTCAAAACATTTAGAAATATATCTAATTCTGTTTTTCCACACAGCTCTAATATGGTAGGAATATGCATTTATATTATGTTTTTTGCTATTTGCGCTCATACAAGAGAAAGAACAGAAAGGGGTGTTCCATATTACTCCTGGGGGTATGTTTACTAAACCGTGGTAAAGTCACAGATGGTAAGGGCAGCGCTAAGATTTCTGAAGCCATATAAGGCTATAGGCGGGTGGGGGCAGTGCGGCGTAAAGGGAGCTATGGACCATGTAATGCACGGAACAGGGCGCCCTGACCATTTAACTCACAGTAATGGCACATCTCACGTTAAGGTGACAAGTGTTAAGATGCCCAAGGGATTGAAGGCACTTCAACCTAAGGTGCCTGAACTTAAGGCACCCTGAGGGGTTAAGGTGCATGCGGTTAAGGCACCCAGAGGGGTTTAAGGCACCTGAGGTTAAAGCACCCTGAGGGTTTTAAGGCACCTGAGGTTAAAGCACCCTGAGGAGTTAAGGCACATGAAGTTAAGGCACCCTGAGGGTTCTAAGGCATCCAAGGTTAAAGCACCCTGAGGGGTTAAGGCACATGAAGTTAAGGCACCCTAAGAGGTTTAGGCACCCGAACATAAGATGACCAAGGGTTTTAAGGTGCTTCAAGTTGACAAGCATGCATCTAAAGGCAGGAAAATGGCTGTAACCCTAACGCTGGATAGTGCACCATGGAAAATCAATGTAAAGGTGATGGAAGGAAGGACAGGTGGGACTGATGGACCTACCATATTGGTGGGCACCCTATGTGGTGGCCAGTTAGGTGGATGAGCATGTGGGAGGCAGCTGTACTGATGCACAGGGTGGTGCTAATGTA
Organism: Ichthyophis bannanicus; assembly: GCA_033557465.1. Taxonomy (NCBI): domain Eukaryota; kingdom Metazoa; phylum Chordata; class Amphibia; order Gymnophiona; family Ichthyophiidae; genus Ichthyophis; species Ichthyophis bannanicus. The sequence continues at coordinate 806,436,770 of CM066034.1, read as the reverse complement.
AAGTGCTGCAATGTCAGTATGTGGCATAGGATAGGGAAGACGTGTCCCCCAGCCGAGCCAGAAGCAGCAGGATGCTTGCAGCCACAGGAGCACAGAGTGGGAGTGATGACATGAAGATCAGGCACATGAGAGCCCTGACTCTCATAAGCATGAAAATGACCTGAGTAGCACACATTCACAAAAAGAGCAAGTAGGAATCAAGCCCCTATTTTCTGCTGATGGGGACAATGCACTAACCAGTATGCTACATCTCTTGGGCCTGTGAAGCTTGGAATTGAAGAGCTTACAAATCTCTGCCTAACCTGTCTGCTATGTGTGCTGGTATAGGTTAACCCCTCCAGTGCCCATGATGCACTGCACACACAGAACAGCAGTCTGCAGCTGATCACCAAACGGAGAATGGACAGATACATCGCATCAGCTCAATACAATGCATTGACAGTGTATACTGCAATCACATAACAGCTACATACTGTGCTACTGCGCAATTTCAGCAGTCACCCTAAGGGTGAGAACAGCTGCCCAGCACCTAGTCCCCAGGACGTGCCATACTAGACATGGTCTTTGTTGTTTCTATTGCAGGTCTCCATTACTGCTAGTGGGAGCTTGCAATTGTCTGTAGTGTGCTCAGCTAGTTGCTCTACTGCACTAATCACATCTGGCCCTGTAACCTGCACTTGTTGGAGAGTAGTTCTCTTAGATCAGTGCATGTTAACACTCACTGTTGAGTGGGTACTGGAGGCCTGTGGAGCCTACCATTATCACAGGGAGTAGAGCTAGAAAGTCTTCTCAAACAGCCCATCACTGTGCCTTCCAACCATGCACATGGCAACTGCAGACAGTCTGCTAATCAGTACATATTGAATTTATACCTAGCAGTTGGTTAAGTGATCAGTATGCAGGACAGGAGATACACCCATATCATTAAAACCAGACACTTTATAGCACTATATGGATACATAGCCATGCCATGGTCATGGCTCGGTCAGGGTGAGAGTTCCCTCTCAGCTAGACATGCTGTGGCCACCCAGGCCATGCACATGGAAAATGGGCACTACAGCATCTCACCCATTGACTTTACCTCCGATGCATGCCCATCCTGGTCAATCCACCCTGTTTCAGGCCATATCCATAATACGTTGCTCCTCATCATGCACATTTGCAGATTAATGCTGGAAACAGCTTAGGCACTGTGAGGCTCAGTGAGTTGGAGAAAGTCACAAATCAATGGATAGACACACACACACACACACACACTCATATTGCCATGCTGTGGAAAAATGGGGATGGTTGGCATTCCTGCCTGCCACCTTGATCCCAATATCATTTCAAGCATTATTAATGTGCGCTCCTTGTGCAGGAGCTAGTAGCGTGCTCTGATGTTAATGCCCACTCAGTGTGCTGGTGCTGTCAGCCTGACTCTCCATCCAGCTAGGGATAGTGGAACCTGTCTGTGTGGCTGATGGGTATTTGTGTTCTTGCTGGCTAATTTATTGGGGGTTGCATATGTTGGTATTGTACCTGCACTGTGGGCTGAGGTTTAGCCACAGGGACATGCAATACATAATCCACAGCATGGACCCAAACCTGTGACCCTCCACTCATATACACACCATCTGTGTGCATGGAGTCACAGAACTGCTATAAGCTGCAACACTCCCTGGGGCTGACATACTTCGCATCAGACAGACTCTGGCACATGTTGCATTGACCACTGTGGACAGGACCAGGACATGGCTTTGGTCTGCTGCAGGTGGGTGCTGCTGCCTCCTCTGCCAGCACCCCATACCATGCTGACATGCCAGTGTACTATCTGTGTTGGTGGTGTTCAGTCCCAGCCCATCCAACATGCGTTTTGGCGGGTACCTAGGGTGTAAGGTCCACATGGGGGGGGGGGGGTAGAGGCATACATGAATGGACACATATCCCCCCCACAATCATCTGCCTCTCCAGAGACCCCATCACTGCACTGCCTGCCAATGTTATGTCTCTTCAACCTGGGGAAGAGATGGCTGAGGGATGTTAGTTTAGAGATCTAGGAAATATTGCCTGGAATGGAACGGGTAAACGTAGGTCAATTGTTTATGTCATCAGAATGTTAAAAGGCTAGGAGATATGCAATGCAGATACAGTATAACCCATTTTGGACGTCTATGTGAAAATACTTTTTCCTTCAATGCATAATCACACCCTGCAATTCATTACCAGAGGATGTAGTAAAGGCTGTAAGTGTAGCTGGATTTAATAAATGTTTGGACAGATTCCTGGTGAAGGTCCATAAACCATTGTTTGAGAGGAGCCGGGATATGCATGGCTTGCCCCATTACAAGCACTGTGGATCCTGTGTGTCTTTTGGGGAAACTGCTAGGTACCTGTGACTTAGATTGGCCACTGTTGGACACAGGATGCTGGGCATGATAACCTTGGTCTAACACTGTCTGGCATATTTTTAATTCTTATGTTCTGCTGTACCACCTAGGCAACTGCCTGGTCCGTCTTGTGTACCAGCAGCTCCCACTGCATGATCCACATGCACCCTCCTTTGCCCCATTTGCACCATCAACATAGTGCCCCTTCATACTTGGGCACTATGCTGTTGCTGCAAGTGAATCACTACTATCGCTTTCTTGGGCTCACCTCTCTGTGCAGCACATTACAGACATTTAAATAGGCTCTCTCCCCTCAAAATGCACCCTTACCGACAGGTTTTGATATGCGTTAAGGTTCCTGAAGTTAAGGTGCCCATGTTAAGGAAGCACACCTTGTTCCCGCCTACACCCTCCCATTGACCCCTACTATCGGCCTACTCTCCACCCATAGGGCGCTTTACACTGTCGGTACCGTTAACACAAGCTAAGGTGACATTTAGGACACGCTAAAGGTGCAAGTGCGCTGTTAGCATGCGTTAACAGCACACTTGCTCCTTTACTGCCGTTTAGTAAACATACCCCAGGAGTAACTAATTCTAAACATAGAGGTTATTTAAATCTTGAATTAGGAGATTAAATATCAGCTAGCAAAATTTTGGACGTAATTGCAGTACTTCTAGAAATAAAAAAGAATGCTAATTCCTATTTAACATTGGAGCAGTAAAACAGAATGAGTCTCTCCTGCACTGATGGCAAAGTACTTGAAAACTATTAAGTTTCTTTATATCTCTAATCTTCATTAGTACCGTTCAGCACTATGCAATCATCCTCAAAAAATACTTTATAAAACCCCTATCTGAAAAAGTCACTCTATCAGGAAGCCCACCAAAAAAAAAGTGATGGTTTCATTCAAATATGTGTGCCCAAATGCCTTTTGTGTATGTAGTCACTAATACACCTGCATACTCCACTACAGTCAAATCTTCAAACGACTGTCACAAAAATTTCAGTAAACCCAGAAAAATGTTGAAGGTTCACTGACTCACAGAAATGAACCTCTTAATGAAAAAGTTCATTTGAGGCAGATCAAGGGAATCGGATGCAGATTCACAGGGAAGCTGTGAGGTTTTTGAATCACCAGATCTGCTCCTGGATTTTATCAGGTCTGTGTTGGAGTTACCCTAGTTCACAAGATGTGGGCAGGGGGCGGGGAGGAGGGGGAATATTGGAAACAATTTCCACTGTAAACATCATGGAAATTCACACTTTGGGATGAACTGAAACCCAGGTGACATCTACTTAATTCAACTTCAATATTAAATAATTGCTTCATCAGTTCAAATGGGGTAAACTGGGGCTAGAACTGATTAGTCTTCATCATTTGATTAACACACATCGTATAAAGGTGAACATTTTTGAATTAAGGGTTAAATTCTGCAGGCTGACTCATAGGGAAGTAACCTACTGCATATGAATCAAAAGGTTTACCTTATTCTTGTCACAAATACACTAAAAACATTGCAACTGATCCTGAATTGGGCAGGGCTAAGCGCCATAGCTGCGTAGCCCTGCCCACTGATCCCTTAGCCCCGGATATTTCCTTCAGTGGCAACAGAAATAAATATCCAGGATTCACTGCACAGCTGGGAAGCCACCAGGTGTAACTGAGCAGCAGCAGTTTTCCATGCTGCCCAGTTAGTGCTCTGAGCCGAAAAGATATGCAAAGGTTTTCCTCATCTATCTTTTCGGCGCAGAGCGCTAACCAGGCAACATGGAAAATCACAGCTGTCCGGTTAGCACTTGCCTCTACCCCGGAATGTCCCCAACATGCCCTGATGGTAACACGATAGCACTGGGATATATAGGGGACTTTCGAAGGCATTAACAGGGTATATGCCTATGAAAATCCCTGTTTAAGGCATTTACATATTTACCAGGCAGCAAACCATGTAAATGCCTTTCGAAAATGCCACCCATTGTCCCTTATTTACCAACCTGTGGTAACATAGCATGCTCTATTATCTTACTTTTTTTTTTAAGTGCTGTCACGTTAATGCTGATTCCTGGCAACCCAGTAGCCCCTGGGTTTTCTTGGCAAGGTATGACCAGAGGTAGATTACCAGGCCTTTTCTTCTAAGGCAATGGAGCGTAAAGTGATTTGCCCAAGGTCACAAGGAGTGCCAGTAGGAATTGAACCCTGGTCTCGTGAGTACTATGTTGAGGATTGTGAAAAATTGCAAGAGGACCTTGATAAATTGGAAGACTGGACATTCAAATGGCAGATGAAATTAATGTGGACAAGTGCAAAGTTATGCACCTAGGAAAGAACAACCCAAACTATAATTACACAATGCAAGGTTCCATAGTAGGAACCACCACCCAGGAAAAAGATTAATTTAACAGGCTTTTTATACCGCTTTATCATTTCAGTCAAAGCAAATTACATTGCAACTTAAACTTGGTAATATACATTAAACAGGGATATTGATAACTTGGATTTTTCTAAGGCAATGGAGGGTTAAGTGATTTGCCCAAGGCCACAAGGAATGTTAGTGGGAATTAAACCTTGGTCTTTTGGTTCCCAAACCAGTTCTTCAGCCATTAGGCTACTTCTCCACTCCAAATGTCATTGTGGATAATATGTTGAAACCCTCCGCCTAGTGTGCAGTGGCAGCCAAGAAAGCAAATAGAATGTTAGGAATCATAAAGAAAGGAATAAAGAATAAAACAAAGGATATTATAATGCCTCTGTATCGTTCTATGGTGCGACCACACCTTGAATATTGTGTGCAATTCTGGTCATCGTATCTTAAAAAGGATATAGCATTATTAGAAAAGGTACAGAGAAGAGCCACCAAAATGGTAAAGGGGATGGAAGGATACCCCTATGAAGAGAGGCTATAAAGGTTAGGACTCTTCAACCTGGAAAAGAAACAGCTGAGGGGAAATATGATAGAGGTCTATAAATTAATGAATGGAGTGGAATGGGTAAACGTAGATCAATTGTTTACGCCATCAAAATATAGAAAGACTAGGGGACATGCAATGAAGCTACAGGATAACCTATTTAAGACTAATAAGAGAAAATATTTTTTCACTCAATGAGTAATCAAACTCTGGAATTCGTTACCGGAGGATTAGGTAAAAGCTGTTAGTGTAGCTGGGTTTGAAAAAGGTTTGGGCAAGTTCCTGGAGGAAAGGTTCATAAACCATTATTAAAGGGGACCCGAGAAATCCACTGCTTGCCCCAATACAAGAATTGTGCAACCTGTGTCCTTTGGGAAACTGCTAGGTACTTGTAACCTAGATTGGCCACTGCTGGGAAACAGGATACTGGGCTTGATTAACTTTGGTCTGACCCAGTATGGCATATTTTATGTTCTTATGTCCCTCCATTCCTTAACTTACTATGTGAAACGTTATCCCTTAAGAAATTTATTTTGCTTTGTTACAACCAAGAATATTGTGTGCTCCTGTCTGCAGTAACACAAAGACAGTGGGGTTCCATGTGGTATTCACTGTCTTTCAAAGGCAAGGCCAGTGATTTAAATAAAAGAAAATACCTCCCACTCTCAGGTTCCTTTTCCAATACCAACTCCCCCTCCCCCAATGAATTGTCTGCAAAGGTTCTCTCCTCGACCTCCCCTATCCCCGCATCCCTCTGACACCTACCGGGAGTCTCCCAGGTTGGTAGTGTGGTCATGAGAGCTATCCTTGGGCACTCCTGCCATAGCAGCTCCTTCAGTTATAACAGTGATTTCAGAAGCCCCAAATGGTAATTCCACAATACTACCACCAGAGGTCAATAATATAATAGTACAGTAAGGGGTATGTTTACTAAACCGCGGTAATGTTACCCGCGTTAGGTTCTGCGGTAATGGTACGGATGCCCATATAAAGGAGTGGGCTGTGCATTGTTAAAGCAAGATGTGTGAGGTAACGCACGTCACAAGGCGCCTTAGACTAATGCGCATTACAAGGCGCCTTATAAGGCACCTTACAGGGCACATTACAAGGCGCCTTGTAAGGCGCCTTATAAGGTGCCTTGTAATGGCCTTATAAGGTGCCTTGTTAGGTGCCCTATAAGGTGCCTTATAATGTGCCTTGTTAGGTGCCTTATAAGGTGCCCTGTTAAGTGCCTTATAAGGTGCCTCATAAGGCACTTTGTAAGGTGCCCTATAGGGCTCCTTAGGCTAAGCACCATATTAGGCACCCCTGGACAAGGCACCATAGAAGGTACCCTGGGTTATGGAACCATAGGTTAAGGTGGCCTAACAAGGTTATGGTGCCCTAGGTTAGTGTGCCCTAAGGGCTGCAAGATGCTTCAGGATGACATGCATGGCCTGTGAGGCATAGAAACAGATGTAGCCCTAACACTAGATAGAGCACCGAGGAAAGGCAATGAACAGGTGAGTGAAGGAGGGAGAGCTGGGAGCCGCTGGACCTGCCATATCTGTGGGCATCCCATGTGGCTGCCAGTACTGATGACAAACATGTTGGGGGCAACTGTACCATAGCACAGGGTGTTGTCAATGTAAAATACTGGAAAGACAGTGGGTGGCAGATGATGGGAACACGTTTCCCCCAGTGGAGGCGGAGGTGGCAGGATAGTCACAAGGAGTGGTGGTGCCATGCAGATCAGGCACAGGTGAGGCAAAAGCATGAAGAGGCGCAATGCAGGAAAGGATAGCAGTGCAGGACATGGGGTGGCAGCCTGCACAGGCAGACAGGACTCTACACAGCTGACAGACGCAGATAGACGGACCGAAGGAATGTCGGCAACTGTGGCAAGGGTATTATTGGCTGGCAGCACAGATCTGCAAAAATATGACTGTTATAGGCATGCAAACTATTTGAGTAGGACAGGTATGAAAGAAAGGAACAATGAGGAATTGAACCCATGACTACTGCCGAGGACGGCATTGTACTAACCAGTAGGCTATACCTCCATGGCACATCCCATGGCAATGGCTGGGTACAGAAGGACTGCAGTTCACTGCACAAACTGTCTGCTCTGAGTGTCAGGATAGGGTAACCCCACCAGTACCCATGATGCAATGCACATGCTGAATAGCTGTCTACAGCTGATCACCAAATGGGGTCTGCACCTCTCCGGTACCTGAGCTTGAAAAGACGAACTGACAGTGCGTGATACTGGCACAGAGTAGCTACAGACCAGGCCATTGTGCAGGTTCTGTGTTCACCCTGAGGGATAGGATGGGCACCCAGCACTAGGTCCACAGTACATGTGGTGCATGAGACAGGTCTTGCTGTTCATCCCCAACACTGCCAGTGTGTGACAGGTGTGCTTTGCAGTGCATCCAAAGGTATTCAGTCACATGTTGTTCTGTGGGACTAGACACCACCCACCTTAGTGTGTACCCAGTGTTAGGGTCTGACTGATGTCAGCGCCTGTTATCAGGACTGAGAGGTTCCTAGACTTATTTATTTATTTATTTACATTCTCTTATATACCGCACTATTCGGCATCAGCGCGGTTCACATTGAACAAAAATCTCAGTACAATCAACATGCATGAGTTTACAGATAACAAGGGAAGGAACTTGGATCAAACGGGGAAACTATTTACAGACTATTTACAGATGTCAAAGTGGTATACACTATATACTCCAAAGGGCCCACAATCGCCCATTTTTTAAGTAAAGGACATGTGCCTGAGCCCTGGTGAAGCAATTTCCATTTTGCTGGTATAAGGCAGACTGATCCCCCTCCCTGTTGGTGGGCCAGAACCATTCCTGTAACTTGGGCAGACCTGCAGTAATGCTGGGGTTAGGTCTGGAAAACCTTAACTGCCTCACACCCTGATTCAGACTGCACCTGTAGTACCCTGCAAGGTGTTCCAACCATGCACAGACTAACTGCAGACAATCCACTAGCCAGTCCATAGTGCATGCTCACAGAGAAACTATGTGTACCAAGCAAGTAGCTCAGTGATTGGGCCCCAGCACTGGAAACACACATGCATCACTGGAGGCATATAGGGTAGAGCGCTATGTGGGAACCTAGACATGCCATGGTCACTGCCAGTCAAAGTGATAGTGTCCTCCCAGCATGCAATGCTGTGGCCACCCTGTCCATGCAGGCGGTGGTCGGGTACTACAGTGTCCCAGCCATTGCCCCACACCCTGTGAAGATGCATCCTGGCCAATCCGTCCTGTCTGGGACATACCCACAATACCTTGCTCCTCATTATGCACATATTCAGGCTAACGCTGGTAACAGTGGGACATTGTGTGCCCAGTGAGGTGTGGGCAGCCACAAAACAAAGGATAGACATACACAAACACACTCCTATTGCAGCATTGTGCAAAGATAGGGGTGGTTGGCAACCTTGCCCACCACACTGGTCCTGATCACAGTGCCGACATTGATAAACTGTGCAGGAGGTAGTAGTAGTGCTTTGGTGATAACTGCAGCTCTGTGCTGAGGCCAATAGCCTGACTCTCCATGCAGCTTTGGATTGTGGAGCCTGTGGGAGTGGGTGTTTGTACCCCTGTTCTCCGCTGCTTTGAGCTTTGCACATGTTGCTGTTGTATCTGCATTGTAGGGTAAAATATAAGGGCATGCTCTGCAGGCTCCACAGCTGGGAGGTGAACCTGTGATTCTCTGCTTCTGAACATACTGGCTGTGTGTACTGCACCACACTGTTGCCACAGGTGCACAGTAGTCCCTGGAGCTACCTGTACGATTCCTCAGCTAGACCTTTTATGTTGCACTGCACGCCACGTACTGGTACAGGGAATGGCCCAGGTCCATTGCAGGCAGGTGCCACTGCCCCCTCCAGCACAGGCACACCCCCCCCCTGCCATGCTGACATGACCATATGCTGTTGGTGCTGGTAGTGCGCAGTCCCAGGCCATACACTGTGTGGGTAGGCGGTCGCCTAAGGTTCAGGGTCTGGGGTGGGGAGGCATTCATGGGCATCCTCACATCCCCCCATCACCGCCTACCAGTATTATGTCCCTTCCGCTTGGGGGCGGGTTGGCTGGGGGGATGTCAGTTCAGTGCCATGGCAACTGTTAGCTAGGGTGGATCAAGTAGATGTAGGTAGATTGTGTTTGGCCTTTGTCGGCTGCTGTCTTGCTGATTTCTGGTTTCTATGTTCCTATGTGCCAGCTATGCGACTGCCTAGTCCACCCTGTGCCCCAGCTGCCCCCACTGCATGTCCCGCATGCAGCCCCCTATACCCCATTTGCACCATCGCCATAGTGGCCTTTCATACTTGGGCACTATGCTGTTGCTGCAAATGGAGCACTACTATCATCTTTTTCAGGCTCCCTGCCTATGCTGTACATTGCTGACACCAAAATTGTTTCTCTTTCTTGCAAATGTGTGCTAACGCCAGGTTTTCAGTTGCGGTAAGATTCAGCCCTTCAGTTCCCCGCATTACTGTAGGAGGAGCCACTCTCTACCCAAAGATAGAAAGCAGAGGGTAGGGCTAAATGGCCAATTTTCCCAATGGAGAAAGGTGAATAGTGGTGTACCCCAGGGATCTGTGCTGGGTCCGCTGCTTTTTGACATATTCATAAATGACCTGGAAAGTGGAATAACGAGTGAAGTTATCAAATCTGCAGATGACACAAAACTATTTAAAGTTGTTAAAACCCAAGAGGATTGTGGAAAATTGCAAGAGGATCTTGATAAATTGGAAGACTGGGCATCAAAATGGCAAATGAAATTTAATGTGGACAAGTGCAAGGTTATGCACCTAGGGAAGAACAACCCAAACTATGGTTACACAATGCAAGGTTCCACATTAGGAACCACCACCCAGGAAAAAGATTTAGGCGTCATTGTGGATGCCATGTTAAAACCCTCGGCCCAGTGTGCAGCGGCGGCCAAGAGAGCAAATAGAATGCTAGGTATGATAAGGAAAGGAATGGAAAATAAAACAAAAGATATTATAATGCCTCTATATCGTTCCATGGTGAGACCGCACCTTGAATATTGTGTGCAATTCTGGTCGCCATATCTTAAAAAGGATATAGCGATTTTAGAAAAGGTTCAGAGAAGAGCCACCAAAATGGTAACGGGGATGGAAGGATACTCCTATGAAGAAAGGCTAAAAAGGTTAGGGCTCTTTAACCTGGAAAAGAGACGGCTGAGGGGAGATATGATAGAAGTCTATAAATTAATGAATGGAGTGGAACGGTAAACGTAGATCGATTGTTTACCTTATCAGAATATAGAAAGACTAGGGGACATGCAATGAAGCTACAGGGTAAACTATTTAAGACTAATAAAAGAAAATATTTTTTCACTCAACATGTAATCAAACTCTGGAATTTGTTACCAGAGGATGTAGTAAAGGCTGTTAATGTAGCTGGGTTTAAAAAAGGTTTGGACAAGTTCCTGGAGGAAAGGTCCATAAACCATTATTAAGAAGGGACCCAGGATATCAACGCTTGAACCAATACAAGCATTGTGGAACCTGTGTCCCTTGGGGAAACTGCTAGGTACATATGACCTAGATTGGCCACTGTTGGAAACAGAATACTGGGCTTGATGGACCTTGGTCTGACCCAGTATGGCATATCTTATGTTCTTATGTTCTTATGACCCCTTTCTCTCCTCCTTCTCTGCACCCTCTACGGGACATAACGCGGCCAGTGACGTTCCCGCGCGTTATGTAATGTTAACGCACATTAAGTAATGTTAATGCACGTTAACATGCATTAATGTAGCCACTGCTGCGTTATCGCAGTTTAGTAAACATACCCCTAAATGTTGCCAAAAAATGACCATTTGGTCCACGTAGTCTGCTTGTTCTGTTCTAGCTAAGGATATCTCTCAGCTGTCGGTCATATCAGCTTTACCATCTTTACTGCTCTAGTTCTCATCATCCATCTTTGACTTTAGTAGTTCCCATTGTGCTAAGGATTTTCCCAGCTCACAATCTCACAAGCTTGACTGTTCACACAATATCACATTTTCTTCTTTTGTCCTTAGCTGGGAACTGTGCCCAAGTCAATTTGCTACCCTTAGTAGCAAATACCATTTGCCCAAAATCTGAAAAGTCGTGTCACTGCATGCATTTGGGCCTTGCCTTGTCTCCATGAGAACTTCATATGACCAGACCACTCATACCACTTCTCAATACCAGTCAGCTTTATTATGAACAATCTCATGCAAGCCCGCGGCAGCCTCAGCACACATATAAGCGGCGTCCCTGCACCAAGGGAGCCGCTGCCATTTGCCTGAAACACCAATGCTGAGCTCCTGCCCAATCGGGGCAGTGGGAGAAAGCCCGCGGCAGCCTCAGCACACATATAAGCGGCATCCCTGCACCGAGGGAGCTGCTGCCATTTGCTTGAAACACCAACGCTGAGCTCCTGCCCAATCGGGGCAGTGGGAGAAAGCCCGCGGCAGCCTCAGCACACATATAAGCGGCGTCCCTGCAGGGCGCGCCCGCGCCTGGCGGGCCCACACCTGAGGGCCCTTTGGCGTGGCCCTTAGGCGCAAACAGGACCATACCCGACAAGAACTGTGGAGCTCAAAACGGCAAAACAAACACCACCGCAGCACTGCAGCAACGACGAACACGCCAACCCACTACAACTGCAGAAATACAACGACGACTAAAGACCCCATCACTCCAAAGGATCAACACTGAAACACACCTTGACCCACAAACACCAGGTACTCTCACAGAGCATGCCACCCTTCTTAGCCCCCATCTACCTCCTCATTCCTCTCCTGACCCTCTACCCCTCTCCCACAGGCACACCCAATAACCTACTCTGGCCTAACATCACAACAGCACAACCCATACACTCATGCAGCCCTAAACAAAACCACTCTCACACACAGCATACACCAACCCATACCCCCAACCCCCCAAACTACCACCACCTCTCCATCTCACTAATAAACGCTCAGTCAGAAACAAATATCACATGCTCCAGGACTTAATCACAACCAAGAAGATCGACATCCTATGTCTAACGGAAACCTGGCTAACAGATAGCGACACAGTGATAATGACCCAGTTAACCCCAAAAGGATACAACCTCTATCACTGCTCCCGAGCACACTCCAAAGGTGGAGGTGTAGCCATCGTAGCAAAAGCCGACCTCCACCTCAGGATCCATTCTTCAGAAACCAACAATGAAGCAGATCTCCTCACCCTCACCAATAAACACCTTTCAATATGTCTAATCTACCGTCCACCCACCACAAACACTGACCTACCAAAGATGCTACAATTCATATCTGAAAGCACCAGCTCGGCAAAGGAACAAATCATCCGAGGAGACTTTAGCTCCCTTCACTTCAAGAGACACAAGCAGAAACCTTCACCACCGTCATGACAGCAATGAATCTGATACAGATCATACAAGAACCCACACACGAAAAAGGAAACACACTGGACCTCATATTCCTAAACTCTCTAACCGCCTCCTCATGCAAGAACCTGCAGATCTCACCTGTACCTTGGTCAGACCACTACCTCCTTACCTTATCCCACACCTACAAACCTATGACCAACAAGGTAGACGAACACCACGCTAGAAGATTTAAAACATTCAACAAAGAGGACTTCTTAGCACAAACTCTACCTAAATTACAAACAAACTCCAGTAACATCGATGATCTAATTCACAACTGGAATACCACGATCTCCACTGCGTCCGAAGCACCGACGAATAAAGCTACCACAAGACCTACTTCCACAAAAGCCAGATGGTTTACCCACAGCCTCCGAAAACTAAAAACAAAACTCAGAAGAACAGAAAGAAAATGGAGAAAAACCAAAAATGACAGCGACAAAACAAAATACCTACATGAACTCAACGCATACCACTCTGAAACCAACAAAGCTAAGAAAACCTACCACACGAAAATCATAAACACATCCATAAATAAACCTCGTGAACTCTTTCAGATTGTCAAACAACTGACAAATACACCTAATAACTCTGACCAGCTACCGAAGATTCCACCAGAGATACTGGCCCGACAATACAAACAGCTCCAACTACCACAAAACCCACATCCAAACTCCAAGACAACTACAACAAACCACCACCCCACCATACACAGTGACTGGACCACCTTCAAAGAAACCACTGCAGAAGAAATATCATCCACCATCTCCCGCCTAAACACCACCACCTCTCCGCTGGACCCCTGCCCCACCAACTGGATAAAGAAATCCAAAGAAGACCTGAGCACACCATTAGCCCATATTGTCAACGAAGCCTTCTCCCAAGATCGCATGCCAGACATCCTCAAAACTACAATCATTCGACCATCCCTAAAAAAACAAAACCTAGATCCCCTAGACCCTGCATCCTACAGACCGATAGCAAGCCTACCATTCACCGCCAAGATAATCGAGAAGATAGTCCAGCAGCAGCTTCAAGAACACCTAGACATCAACAACATACTAGACCCTCAACAACACGGCTTCCGCCCACTACATGGTGTCGAAACCCTCATGACCACACTGATGAACACCCTCATCATAGGAACCCAAGAAAAACACTCTGGATATGTCATGATCTTCCTTGATATATCAGCAGCCTTCGACACCATCTCCCACAACATCCTCATACGAAGATTGCAGTCAATTGGGATCAAAGACACCGCATTTCAATGGTTTAAATCCTACCTAACCAATAGACAACAACTGATCCGTACCAGCACCTCGACCTCGCCCCCTTCCAACAACACCAAGGAGTACCTCAAGGATCCACGCTATTAGCCATGCTCTTCAACATCTACCTACAACCACTCTGTTCAGTCATACGTACCCACAACATCAACTTCCATATATATGCTGACAATATCATGCTCTACGCCCCAATCACAACCACAAACCCAACAAATATACATCTTTCAGCATGCTTCTCCGAAGTGTCCCACTGGCTACAAGAAAACAACTTATCCATAAACATAAAGAAAACTGAAGCCCTCATAGTAACAAAAGACCCAGATTTCACACCACCTACACACCTCAACATAGGAACCACATGCATCCAAATACAGCCACAAATAAGATATCTAGGCATTATCATTGACCAAGCGCTAACCCTCAAGCAACAAATTACCAAAACCACGGGAAATATATTCCATAAAGCAAAAACAGTGCAACGCCTCAGACCTCTCCTCGAGCCTCAGGACTTCAGGACAGTGATGCAAGCTATGACACTCCCACATCTGGATTACTGCAACATAATCTACCATGGACTACCAGCCACACAGACCAACCCGCTCCGAACTGCATTGAACACCACAGCAAGAATCATTCAGCGAGCAAAGAAAAGCGACCACATTACCCCAATTCTAAGAGACCTACACATACTTCCCTTCGAAGCAAGAACTAAATACAAATCCATCCTACTCACCCACAAAGCCATCCACCAAGCACCGAACTCCCAGCTTCGCACCCTGCTGACCCGTCCAGCCCACTGCAAAACAACCAGACAGGCCTCCAGCAACTACCTCACCGTCCCTCACAAAAGAACCAAATGCTCTCAACGGACATGCAACCGAGCCTTTGAACTATATGCACCCTCCCTATGGAACTCTCTACCGAGCCACCTCAGAAACAATAAGCCCTAAATAATGTATATTTGTATATAATGTATATAGTTTTGCTCTGTTCTGTGCTAGTTAACTTTAACAATTGTTTTCAAGTTTTATTGTCTTTTGGTTATATGATGTTATATGTAAAACAAACTCTGCTTTGTTGATTGTTGTTTATTGTGAACCGCAACTGATGTATGGAAGATGCGGTATATAAGTGATTGTTAAATAAATAAATAAAATAAATAAACAATAACGATCTCCCATCATTCAGAAAACAGCTAAAAACCATCCTATTCCAAGAATACTTCAAGACAACCCCCTCCAAAAAAATGCACCAACCCCTGAACTCACCCATCATGATCCTCTGAGCGACAACTGCACTATACTGTCCATGTCTAAAGTCTTTCTTATGTCGAAATCATCAACGTTGCCCACCTGGTGATGGCCCCACCCTGATACTTAATTTTTCCCCACCCTTATATGTTACACCGCTTTGACCCGGTGAAAAGCGGGATATAAATACAGTAAAATAAATAAATAAAATAAAATAAAAATAAGCTCTGCACATAGAATATTTTATCATTTCCCTATTCTTTTGTTGTAGATATCAACATTTGTCACTCAGGTAGCTATCTAGTAACTTTGGCAAGCAGATAAAATTGATCTCTTTAATTCACTTTGCTTAGTAATCAAAATGTTACCTTTCACAAAAATGGTTCAGTGAATATTACGGTTAACGTAATTTAAGTTTTCACGATCGCAGGTATACAATATTGGTAATCATCTCCAAAATACAAAGCTCACAGAATACGAAGGACTGAATTGAAATTGTCTACATTTCTGTTCACAAGGATACAATATTATTTCAAAATCTAACCAGTACCTTAGTTTTATCGTACAGGGCATGATTATCCAGCATCATCCTCCTTTCATGGGTAGCATACCTCCGTAAGTCACGCTCAAATTGCTGCTCAAAACAAAACATTTATACATTTTTATACCAAATTAATCACAGTCATTTTGGAATGCATGCTACATATAATTTGAGAAATTAATATAAAGTAGTATTTGAATACTTTTCAATGCTGTGATATGCTTCCTTCACTCCATTATAAACTGATACTTGGGACAAATTCAATCATGCTCAACATGCACCTCATAAAATGACCTTTATCAAAACCAAGTATTAGACAACCACAAAAGCTTTAATTGAAAATATGTGACTGCTGATATTTATCTCTTGACTTATTGAAATGTACTGTAATTTTAATATATTCAAAACAACTGTTAAAACAATGTGAGCAAGAAAAAGGAATGGAAAGTCATTATTTACAGAAAATTTAAATTGAAATCTATTTTGCAATGTAAGTGCCATAAAGAAATATGCAATCTAATTCAAATAATGGATCAGACTTTACAGTCTCATCATGCCAGTCCTTAATAGATGAGCAGCATTATTAACTCATTTTGCCATAAAAATTGTGTTTATAATAGGATTTTCTGATCTCAATCACGTTATAAGTGACATTATTAAATGAAAAATTGTAAGAAGACTCATTGAACTGTCACTGGAACATACATACTTTTCATACAAAGGTCCCTGTTTTTAATCTGACTTAAGTCTGCAATGCCTCAAAGTCATTACCATTTAAGGGCCACTTTGAGATACAATAAGTATATAAAAGCCTTTATGCATGTTCTAATATCATAGTAGTAGAACCATTTGGCATCAGTTATTCTAATGCAATGAAATTTGGCATAATCATTGAAGATATGGAGATTGTTTTGTATTATCATCTAGGAAGCCCAGATAAAATGTATTCACAAAGTTAAAGCAGGTTGAATAAAGATCAAATGACTGCCAGAATAGTGTGAAAGAGACTATTAAATCCAAAATACACCATCTAAAAAATGAAAAGTAGGCTCTAATCAAGAAAATAGGAGGAAAATAAGCACTCATGTATTATAATAGAAGTAAACCGATAATAGAAGTAAACCATTAATAAGACAGACCAGGGAGTAACTTGTTAAACAGGCAAAAAACAACAACAACATGCTTTTCAAGTACATTGAAACCAAGAAGCCTGTAAGGGACTGAGTTGGCATTGGTACAAGTGAGGTGTAAAAAGCAGAAATCTTTATTTGTCGTACCCGACATGGGCCGTGTTATAGCTTTGTTCTTTGTCAGGGGTATGACCTCAGAAGAAATGACATAAGATAAAATAATTAATGAAAATACTCTAAAGTACCATACTAAACACATAAATAGTTGAAAGTCAATATAAAAACATATAAAATTGATAGAATCTAAATCATTACAAAATAAGAAATCATAGTAAAACAAAATCATATGATGATCGAGGACAAAAAATATAAAACTGGAAACATATTTATTTATTTATTTAGCTGTATTTGTATCCCGCTTTTCACCGGGTCAAAGCGGCGTTACATAAAAGGGGGGGGGGGGGAATTTACGTATAAGGGTGGGGCCATCACCGGGGAGGCTACATTGATGATTTTAACATAAGATATAGGACAGACGTTAGACGTTAGACAGAATTTGGACATGGTCAGGTTAGTATAGTTTGAGTTAGGTGGTCATGGTGGGTGAGATCAGATGTTATTTTGCTTTTTGGTGGGTGTCGTTGAGGTATTCCTGAAACAGGATGGTTTTCAGCTGTTTTCGAAAAGATGGTAGATCGGTGTTGTTTCATAGACAGTTCGGTAGAGAGTTCCATAAGGATGGAGCATACAGTTCAAAGGCTCGATTGCAGGTCCGTTGTGAGCATTTGGTTCTTTTGTGAGGGATGGTGAGGGAGTTGCTGGAGGCTTGTCTGGTAGATCTGCCATGAGCTGTCGGGACAGTAGGGTGTGAAGTTGGGAGTTTTATGTTTGATGTATGGATTTGTGGGTGAGTAGGATGGCTTTGTATTTTGTCCTTGCTTCAAGGGGGAGTATGTGTAGGTCTTTCAAAATCGGGGTGATGCGGTTGGTCTTCTTTGCTCCCTGAATGATTCTCGCTGTGGTGTTCAATGCTGTTTTGAGGGGGTTCGTCTGTGTGGCTGGAAGGCCATGGTATAATATATTGCAATAGTCCAGATGTGGGAGCGTCATGGCTTGCATTACAGTTCGGAAGTCTTGATGTTCGAGAAGGGGTCTGAGACGTTGGACTGTCCTTGCTTTGTGGAATATAGTTCCAGCGGTTTTGGTGATTTGTTGCTGTAAGGTGAGAGCTTGGTCGATAATAATGCCCAGATACCTTATTTGTGGTTGTATCTGAATGTTTGTGGTACCTATGTGGAGGTGTGGAGGTAGTGTAAAGTCTGGGTCTTTTGTGACTATGAGGGCTTCCGTCTTCTTTATGTTGATGGATAGGTTGTTTGCTTGTAACCAGTTGGACACCTCTGTGAAGCATGTTGATAGATGGGTGTTTGTTGGGTTCGTGGTTGTAATGGGAGCGTAGAGCATGATATCATCAGCATAAATGTGAAAGCTGATGTTGTGAGTGCGTATGACTGAGCAGAGTGGTTGAAGGTAAATGTTGAATAGCATGGCTGATAGTGTGGATCCTTGGGGGACACCTTGGTGTTGTTGGAATGGGGGGGATGTCGAGTTGCTGGTGCGGATTAATTTCTCTCTGTTGGTTAGGTATGATTGGACTACTACTAATATAAGGTCTTTTACTGAACGTAAAGCTATTGAGTAGAAAGATGCATTCAATCACAACAGTATCATTGGCAATCTCCTTAATCATTCATTCTGTGAACTTCACAAAATACAATCACAGACTATTGATTTCCAAGGCCTCAGACTCATTAGTAGCAGACCGGCCGGCTTGCCTAGACAAAGAATGCTCATATAGCATCAACGGCCTTAATATCGGAAATCAGTAGTGTGGTGCTTTACCAAAGTAAAATGGAACAGTAATTCGTTCATAAAGCAGGCGTGATGGTTTATCTATCAATTACTTAGCTCAAGACTTTCCTTCAGATCTTCCACACTGCTTATTATAAGCGTTCCGACGCTCATACAAGGCGCCGTTAAGGCGTTTCACCGCTATCGGTTTCTTCAGGGAATGCATATAATTTTTTTACAGACTATTGATTTCCAAGGCCTCAGATTCATTAGTAGCAGACCGGCCGGCTTGCCTAGCCAAAGAATGCTCATATAGCATCAACGGCCTTAATATCGGAAATCAGTAGTGTGGTGCTTTACCAAAGTAAAATGGAACAGTAATTCATTCATAAAGCAGGCGTGATGGTTTATCTATCAATTACTTAGCTCAAGACTTTCCTTCAGATCTTCCAAGAAGCAGTGTGGAAGATCTGAAGGAAAGTCTTGAGCTAAGTAATTGATAGATAAACCATCACGCCTGCTTTATGAACGAATTACTGTTCCATTTTACTTCGGTAAAGCACCACACTACTGATTTCCGATATTAAGGCCGTTGATGCTATATGAGCATTCTTTGGCTAGGCAAGCCGGCCGGTCTGCTACTAATGAGTCTGAGGCCTTGGAAATCAATAGTCTGTGATTGTATTTTGTGAAGTTCACAGAATGAATGATTAAGGAGATTGCCAATGATACTGTTGTGATTGAACGCATCTTTCTACTCAATAGGTATGATTGGAACCACTGTAGTACGGTGTCTTTAATCCCAATTGTCTGTAGTCTGTGTATGAGGATGTTGTGGGAGATGGTGTCAAAAGCAGCAGATATGTCAAGGAAGATCATGGCATATCCAGAGTGTTTTTCTTGCGTTCCTATTAGGAGAGTGTTCATCAGTGTGGTCATGAGGGTCTCAACTCCATGTAGAGGGCGGAATCCGTGTTGTTGTGGATCCAATATGTTGTTGAGATCAAGGTGTTCCTGTAGCTGCTGCTGGACGATCTTCTCGATTATCTTGGCAGTGAAGGGTAGGCTTGCTATGGGTCTGTAAGATGCTGGGTCTAGTGGGTCTAGGTTTTGCTTTTTTAGTGATGGACGGATGATTGTGGTTTTGAGGGCATCTGGCATGCGTCCTTGGGAGAAGGATTCGTGGACAATATGAGCTAGTGGTATGCTCAGTTCGTTTCTAGTTTTCTTTATCCAGTCGGTGGGACATGGGTCTAGCGGAGAGGTGGTGGTGTTGAGGCATGCAATGGTGGTTGATATTTCATCTGGTGAGGTTTCTTTGAATGTGGTCCAGTCATTGTGCAGGTTAGGATGGAGGTCTGTTGTGGTTGTCTTACTATTCAGCTGTGGGTTCGGTTGCGAGTTCTGTGGAGGTTGTAGCTGTTTGTATTGTCGGGTCAGTAGCTCTGGTGGGATCTTTGGTAGTTGGTCCGAGTTTTGGGGGGCTTTCGTCAGTTGTTTGACAATCCGAAAAAGTTCACGTGGTTTGTTTATGGAGGTGTTTATGATTTTCGTGTGGTAGATTTTCTTTGCTTTGTCGGTCTCATGGTGATACGCATTGAGTTCATTTAAATATTTTGTTTTGTGGTTTTCGTCTTTGGTTTTTCTCCATTTTCTTTCAGTTCTTCTGAGTTTTGTTTTTAGTTTCCGAAGACTGGGGGTGAACCATCTGGCTTTTGTGGAAGGAGGTCTGGTGAGGGCTTTGTTTGTTGATGCTACGGATGCTGCAGAGATCGTGATATTCCAATTGTGTATTAGTTCGTTGATGTTGCTGGAATTTGTTTGTAGATTGGGTAGAGTTTGTGCTAAGAAGTCTTCCTTGTTAAATGTTTTAAATCTTCTTATGTGGTTACCGTCTTCTTTGTTGGTTGCGAGTTGGTATGTATACGACATGGTGATAAGGTGGTGGTCAGACAAGGGTATTGGCGAAATCTGTGGTTTGTTTCCTAGGGTGGCAGTCGTGGCGCTCAGGAATATGAGGTCTAGAGTGTTGCCTTTTTCATGGGTGGCTTCATGTACGATCTGGACTAGGCCCATCGCAGTCATGGCGGTGTGGAAGGTTGTTGCTTGTTCATCTTGCAGCGACGGGAGGTTGAAGTCTCCTAGGATGATTTGTTCCTTTGTAGAACAGGTGCTTTCTGATATGAATTGTAGTATCCTTGGTAAGTTAGTGGTCTTGGTAGGAGCTCGGTAGATTAGGCATATTGAGAGGTGTTTATTGGTGAGGGTGAGGAGGTCAGCTTCGTTCGTGGAGTCTGATGAGAGGATTCTGAGGTGAAGGTTGGCTTTAGCGATGATGGCTACCCCACCTCCTTTGGTGTGTGTCCGTGAGCAGTGATGTAGGGTATAACCTTCTGGGGTTAGTTGATTCATTAGTACCGTGTCAGTATCTGTTAGCCAGGTTTCTGTCACACATAGGAGGTCTATCTGCTTATGTGTGATGTGGTCTCGGAGCATGTGTTATTTGTTTCTGACAGATCGGGCGTTGATAAGTGTGATGTTGATGTGGTGTGGGGGCGCAGGGTTGGGGATGTGGACTTGTGTGTGTTGAGTGTGGGGGAGGTCTTGTTTTGTATTATGTGTGTGTGCGGGTTGTGCTGCGGGGGCGGTTGGCCAAGGCAGGTTATTGAGTGTGGTCAATGTGAGGGGGGGGTAGAGGGTTAGGAGAGGGGTAATGAGGTAGATGGGGGCTAGGAAAGGTGGCATAGTTTGTGTGAGTAGCTAGTATTTTGGGAGTAGGTTGGGTTGTGGAGTTGATACCTTGGGGTGGTGAGGTCTTTGTTGCTGTTGTTATCCCGTTGCTGCTGTGGTAGATCGTGGTGTCGTTTAGTATCTGCAGAGGTTGTTTGAGTGTTCCTTTCGCCGGATTTTGCTGATAAGATCCGGTTGGTGAAGGACGGTTGGCCGGTCAGTTCTTTTGTATGCGCCTCCGTGCCACGCCTAAGGGCCACGCCAAAGAGCCCTCTGGCGAGGCCCTCAGGCGCGGGCCCACCAGGCGCGGGCGCGCCCTGCAGGGACGCCGCTTTTATCCCCGCTGCTGCCGGCTCCCACTGCCCCGATTGGGCAGGAGCTTAATCGGGCTCCCACTCCCCATATCACAGGCTACTATGAGCATGTGTGTATAAGAGAGTGACCATTGGTACAAAATATACCTGAAGGGTAAATGACAAGTGAAAAACAGGGGAACTACAAGGACCTCATCCCCTTTCTTCCCTCTTCCCCTACTTTCCTTCCTTTTCCCTTCTTCTCTCACACCCCTTTCTTTGTACAGATGTTTTTGCTCCCCATTTTGGTATTTTTAATATGTTTTACACTTTTTATCATGAATATAATTTATGCTTGTTACATAGTTTTAAAATGGTTGAAATCTCTTGGTTTTATCGGAGTTTGCTTTTACACATATTCCCCCCTTTTTTAAAAAAATGAATATGATCACATTAAAAAAAATAAATATGACCACATATCTAATTGAATAGTAAGAGAAATGGAACTCAGTGTGTGTCCCTTGTGACAGAGATATCTTAACTTGAAGTCCAGACTACACAAAAAGAGTACGGCATGAATGAAGAATTTGGGAAAGTCTCCTCCAGTGGGCATTATTTTTGTTTCAGACCAGCTGGATTAGCAGCCGCTGGGCACAAGTCGGCAGGGGTTACAGGCAGGTATTAATGGGAGGCAGGGGCAGAGGGACAGGAAGTTGGACCTTGGCTGGCTTTTTAAGGGCCTGAAGGCCGTGGTCCACCCTCTTGCTCTGAGCCTTGGCCGAGCAATTGGCACTTTTTCGGCACCACCAAGGATAATACTTTCCTGGAGTTATTCCCCATAATGGCAGCTCTGTTTATTTGGGCCCCAGAGTTGGCTAATGGAGTGATTACATTTTGCACTGACAATATGGCGGTGCTGTAGGCCATGAACGGGATATATGCCAGAATGCTGGTTGTGGTGTCACTTCTCTGGGAGATTGTTTTGTTCTGCCTATTGCATAATATCACCTTCAGGGCCGATCACATTCCTCATTACCATAATATTATTGCCAATGCCCTTTCTCATGTTAAGAAGACATCATTCCTGTGACTGATGCAGTCAAGACGTCCATTCCAGAGGCAGTCTGGGCATTTGGCCTGCCGAAGTTTGTAGCTTCTTGATGGGTTCCCTTGCACTGTATAGTGTCTGGTTCTAATGATGTTGGTGCCCTGCTTGTCGTGGGGCCTGATTGGTTAATCAACTGCTGGGTATCCATGATTGTTCTGTGCCCATGCAATGTGTACTGACAAGCGGACTCTCTGCAGTTGGTATGTGCATGGCTGGAAAGCCCAGTGATGGGCAGCAGGTGTTGTCTGACTGTGTTTGTTCTAGGTGATCGTTAGATTTTGGTGGTTGGGAAAGAAGAGGAGAGGTCCCAACCCTACTCCCTGTGATCATGACAGAAGCATTAGGGGGTATGTTTACTAAACTGCGGTAATGTCATTCGCGTTAGGTTTCGTGGTAAAGGTACAGATGCCCATATAAAGTGGATGCCCATATAAAGTACAGATGCCCATTGGAGTGGAGGAGTGGCCTAGTGGTTGGGGCAAGGTACTTCAGGCTGGAAGGTTGGGGGTTCAAATCCCACTAGAGGGCAGCAACCTTGGATCAGAAGGACTGGGGTTTCTAGTCCCACAGGTGCTCCTTGTGGTCTTGGGCAAGCCACTTAATTTATTTACATTCTCTTATGAATAGCGCAGTATATAAGAGAATGTAAATAGATAAATAAATAAAGGCGTGGGCGTTGCATCGTTACAGCATGCTGTAGCAGCTAACGCGCGTTACAAGGCACCTTAGACTAACGAGTGTTACAAGACGCCTTGTAAGGCGACTTTCAAGGCGCCATGTAAGGTGCCTCATAAGGCGCCCTATAGGGCCTCCTAGGCTAAGCGCCATATTAGGCACCCTTGGACAAGGCACCACAGAAGGCACCCTGGGCTATGGAACCATAGGTTAAGGTGGCCTAACAAGGTTATGGTGTCCTAGGTTAGTGTGCCCTAGGGACTGCAAGGTGCCTCAGGATGACATGCATGACCTGTGCGGAACAGAGACAGATGTAGCCCTAACACTACATAGAGCATGCAGGAAAGGCAATGAACAGGTGAGTGAAGGAGGGAGAGGTGGGAGCCGCTGGACATGCCATATCTGCGTGCATCCCATATGCCTGCCAGTACTGATGACAAACATGGTGGGGCAGCTGTACCACAGCACAGGGTGTTGGCAATGTAAAGTACCAGAAAAACAGTTGGCGGCAGACGATGGGAATATGTGTCCCCCAGTGGAGGCGGAGGTGGCAGGATAGTTACAATGATGGGTGGACAGAGGAGTGGTGATGCCATGCAGATCAGGCACAGGCGAGACAAGCATGAAGAGGCGCAATGCAGGAAAGGGTAGCAGTGCAGGACATGGGGTGGCAGCCTGCACTGACAGACAGGACTCTACACAGCTGACAGATGCAGATAGACGGACCGAGGGAATGTTGGCAATTGTGGCAAGGGTATTATGGGCTGGAAGCACAGATCTGCTTAAATATGATCTCTACAGGCATGCACACTATTTGAGTAGGACAGGCATGAGAGGAGGGAACATTGAGGAACTGAACCCATGAACACTGCCAAGAATGGCATTGTATTAACCAGTAGGCTATACCTCCATGGTGTATGTCACAGCAATTTCTGGGTACAGAAGGACTGCAAACTGTCTGCTCTGAGTGCCAGGATAGAGTAACCCCACCAGTACCCATGATGCAATGCACATGCTGAATAGCAGTCTACAGCTGATCACCAAATGGGGTCTGCACCTCTCCAGTACCTCAGCTTGGAAAGACGAACTGACAGTGCATGATACTGGCACAGAGTAGCTACAGACCAGGCCATTGTGCAGGTTCTGTGTTCACCCTGAGGGATAGGATGGTTGCCTAGCACTAAATCCGCAGTACATGTGGTGCTAGAGATGGGTCCTGCTGTACGTCCCCATCACTGCCAGTGTGTGACAGGTGTTCTTTGCAGTGCAGCTGAAGGTAATTTGGTGTCCATCTGTATTCTGCAGTCATATGTGGCCCTATGAGAGCAGACACCAGCCAGATTTGTGTGTACCTCGTGTTAGGGTGTGGCTGACATGGGCAGCTGTTATCAGGGCAGAGGTGTTCCTAGAATTGCATGAGGTGTGTGTAGCAGTGCCTTTATAGTTTGCAGTGGTATACACTGCATACCCCAAAGGGCCCACATCACCCTTTTTGTAGGTAAAGAACAGTTGCCCCCGCCCCAGGGAAGCATCCTCCATCCTGTTTGTTTGATACAGCCCTCCAGGGTTGGTGGGCCAGAGCCATACCTATGACTGGGGCAGTGGCGGACCAGCAGCAATGCTGGAGCTAGATTTGAAAAACCCCAACTGCCTCCCACCACTGTCTGCCAGTCACCAGCAGACAGCACAGTTAAACTGCACCTTATAGGTGTTCTGACCATGCACAGTCTAACTGCAGACAGTCCACAGTGCATGATCACAGAGGAACTACGTGCAGCAAGCAGGCATCTCAGTGATTGGGACCCAAGCACTGAGGAAAACACAAATATATCACTAGAGGCAGATAGTGTAATGCGCTATGTGGGAACCTAGACCTGCCATGGTCACTGCTCGGTCAGAGTGAGTGCCCTCCCAGCATGCCATGCTGTGGCCACCCTGTCCATGCAGGTGGTGGTCAGGTACTACAGTGTCCCAGCCACTGCCCCACACCCTGTGAATATGCATCCTGGCCAATCTGCCCTGTCTGGGCCATACCCAAAATACCTTGCTCCTCATTATGCACCTATTCAGGCTAACGCTGGTAACAGTGGGACATTTTGGGCCCAGTGAAGGGTGGGCAGCTACAGAACAATGGATAGACATACACACACGCTCACTCCTATTGCAGCATTGTACAAAGATAGGGGTGGTTGGCAACCCTGCCCGCCACACTGGTCCTGATCACAGTGCCGACATTGCTAAACTGTGCAGGCGGTAGTAGTAGTGCTCTGGTGATAACTTCAGCTCAATGCTGGGGCCAACAGCCTGACTCTCCATGCATGTTTGGATTGTGGAGCCTGTGTAGGTGGGTGTTTGTACCCCTGTTCGCCGCTGCTTTGGGCTTTGCACATGTTGCTGTTGTATCTGCATTGTAGGGTAAAACATAGGCAATAGTATTTGACTCTCTGTACTATTATCACGAAAGTAAATAACGTATCTTCTGTTGACCTAAAACAAAGTATCTAGCGTTTTTTAATTGGGGTGGCTGCATGGTCTCAGCAATAGTAGGCTACCATTGACTATGTTATTCCTGTCAAATGGATCTGCGTCCATTCACATCAATGACCTTAATTCATAAGCGGTCACTCTAGTATATTATTTAGCAGTATATTAGTGCTTAACTTTTAGTAGAGGTTTTCAGCTTTCAATATGCCACACATTTAGCTTTTCTTATTTATGATTACATGATGTTCTTATTGTACTATGATTTAGGGTTATGTTTAAATACCTCCGTGGCATAAATGTTCAGGGAGAGAGCCTCTTTCAATTGAAAGCAAGTTCTGCTACGAGGGGACATGGAATGAGGGTGAAGGGAGATAGATTCAGGAGTGATATGCGGAAATATTTCTTTACGGAAAGAGTAGTGGATCCATGGAATAGTCTCCCAGTGGAGATGGTAGAGATGAGGACAGTAACTGAATTCAAAAAAGCATGGGACAAACACAGTGGATCTCTAAAGGTAAAAAGGGGACTGTTGTAGTTGTTATGGAAGGACAGACTAGATAGGCCATGTGGTCTTTTTCTCTCGTCATATTTCTATGTTTCTTTGTTTCTATGTAACCTGGGGAAGAGATGGCTGAGGGGAGATATGACAGAGGTCTATATATTATTGATCGGAGTGGAACAGATTAACATGGGTTGCTTTTTATGCCATCAGACTGTGGACAGACTAGGGAACCTGTAATGTGGCTACAGTTTATTTTTATTTATTTATTTTATTTAGTAAGGACTTATATACCGCTCCTTCCAGCGATCAGAAGCGGTTTGATTACAAGTACGGGATTTGTCATAAATCACAGACAGAATTATTTGGGGATTAGATAGAGAGAGCAGTGGGATACACATCACACATATGTGGGTCCATATAAAGACCTTAACTATTATAATACATTTACACAGGCACTAACCATCATCTATTTACAGTTGTACATACAGCAAATCAGTTTCTTTTGTCTTTTTGGATTTTCATCTGGCATAGTGACAATTGAACAGGTGCGTCTTCAGTTGTTTTCTGAAGCTGCTTATGTCTTTAATTTCTCTCAGCTCGTGTGGGAGCTGGTTCCATAACGTGGGGGCAGAGAAGGAGAACGCTCTGCGACTAGTACTGACCTTTACGTGCCTAAAGCTGTTTGGAACTATTAGTGTGTCAGAGTTAATGGTTCTCCTGCTTCTGGTAGTAGGTTGCATGGAGATCAGGGTGGAGAGGAATGAGGGGGCCAGATTGTGAATTAACTTGAATGTAGTTACCAATGTCTTGTATTGAATCCTTGCAACGACTGGAAGCCAGTGTAGTTCCATCAATACAGGTGTGATATGTTCCGTGACACCAGTTCTCATGATGATCCTTGCTGCAACGTGTTGGGCCATCTGTAGTATGTTGGTTGTTTTCCTTGGTAGTCCCTGCAAGATGGCGTTGCAGTAGTCCAGGTGGGGCATGATGAGAGCCTGAGCAACTGATCGGAAGTCACACGGATCTAGTACGTTCCGCAGGGGTCGTAGCACTTTAAGCTTGTGGAAGATGGCTTTGTTGGTGTTGTTGAGGTGTTTTTCCATTTTCAGTTTGTTATCAATTGTGACTCCCAGATATTTTATTTCTTTCTTAGTATTGTATGTGTTGTTGCACAATGTGATTGTTGGAGGTGGTTCGAAGCCCAAGTTATTTGATATAAACATTACTTCGGTCTTCTTATGATTAATCGACATGTTATTTTGTTGTAGCCATCCCGACATCTCTCCCATGCAGGTTTCAAGCTGGGCGTAGTTTGGGTCGGTGGTCTCTAGTTGGGTGTACAGCATGATATCGTCCGCGTATATGTGGTAGTTTATGCCATATTTCCTGAATATTTCACTGAGAGGTTGCATGTAAATGTTAAAAAGTAGCGCCGAGAGTGCCGAACCCTGAGGAATGCCTTGTGTTTGGATGAATGGTTCAGCTTTATCTCCGTTGAATTGGACCTGTGGCTTTCTGCCCGTTATATAGGAGGAGAACCATTTCAAAGCGGTTCCTAATATTCCAATTGATTCCAGCTTGTTCAGGAGGGTTACGTGATGGACAGTGTCAAATGCAGCGGATATGTCGATGAAAATGAGGATAAACATTTTCTTCCTGTCTTCCAGCCCCTTGAGGAGGTTGTTAAACAGGGCTAAAAGCAGGGTTTCGACCCCATGATTTTTTCTGAATCCGTATTGCTGTTTGTCCAGTATTTCATTGTCTTCAAGGTGTTCTTGCAGTTGGATGAGGGCTGCTTTTTCAATGATTTTCGCTAAAAACGATATGCTGGAGATTGGACGGTAAGAAGATGGATCTTCTTTGTTTAGCGAGTTGTTTTTTAGTATTGGTCTTATTATAGACTTTTTGAGCTGGTTAGGCATGATTCCTTGGGACAGTGATTGGTTCACAATGTGAGCGACTTGGTGGCCAATGTCCTTTTTTGCCGCTTTAATCCAGGTAGCTGGGCATGGATCAAGCAGGGAGGTGGTGGTATTGATGCTAGTTATTATTTCCCCTGCTTGCTTATCATCAATTTTACAGAATTCGTTCCACGTCTGTTCTTGCTTCTCTATAGTTGCCAAGTTGGGTTTGGCCAAAGGTAGCGTGGTTGAAGTTGTGGTCAGCTTGCTTGCGTAGTGGTTAGCTAGGGTTTGGGGCTGGATAGTATCGCTCAGCTGTTCTGGTTGGTTTGTTTTGGTTAGTGTTTTCACTATTCGAAATAGTTCCCGTGGTTTGTTGATGGCTTTATTCAACAGGTTGTTGTGGTGTTTCCTTTTTGCATCATCTACCTCGTCTTTGTATTTTCTGAGGGTGTTGAGGTATTCAGCTCTGAGTTCCGAAGTTTTGTTGCGTCTCCACTTTTTTTCACACCTTCTTAGTTCCCTCTTCCTTTTGGTCAGCGTAGTCGTGTACCAGGGCTCTGACTTTTGTTTGCCTGTGCTTGCTGTGTTTTTCCATTTCGGGTTTGCTGATGCCTGGATCCCTTCATTCCAGCTATTTGTTAGGGCATCGAGGTCTGTAGACTCCAAATCAATGCGCGCCTTGATGTTACTCGTGAGATTATCCAGTTCAAGCTTATTGAAAGCTCTCTGCTGACGGGTTTCTCGTTGGGCTTCCGCATTCTTGGTGCCAATGGGAGTTTCATCCGTAGGTCTATTTGGTGATGGTCAGACCAGGGTATTGCTTTGATTTTAATCAGGGGTTCAACATGGTTGGGTGGCTTGTTTTTAGGAGCAAATACCATGTCCAGTGTATGTCCCTTTTCGTGCATCGGCTCATTTATTATTTGGTGATACCCAAGTTGCGACATAGCTTCGAGGAATGTGTTGGTGTGCACCTCTGTTGTTGATGCTAGGTTTAAGTCACCGAGGATGATTTGGAATTTCCTTGGCTGTGTTGAGGAGATGTTTTCCAACGCTGCAGCAAGTCCTTCATGATTCAGTGAGGGGGACCTGTATATTAGGCAGATGGATATTGCTGAGTTCTCCACTTTGAGCAGGTCTATATCCGGGTTTGAGTCCAGGGACGTGCATGAGAGTTTCAAGTGTGATCTGGCAATTATGATCACTCCTCCACCTCTTTTGTTGGATCGTGGACAGTTGTACAGGTTGTAGCCTGGTCTGTCTATCTGGTTCAGTAAGGCAGTGTCGGTGTTTGTTATCCAGGTTTCTGTTATGCAGAGGATGTCAGGTTGTTCATCTTTGATTATGTCAAAGATAATGTGGGTCTTGTTTCTGATTGATCGGGCGTTTATGAGTGTGATGCTACAGATCACTGAAGGATCTGATTGCGCAAGGTTTTGTTGAGCAAGGGGTCGGCAGGGTTTCTGCATCCGTGGCCTTTTTGATTTTGGCTTGTTGCGCTTCGGTGCTCCCGCGCGTTTACTGCCTGTGTGCCCTTGATAGGTCATGAGTGATGGTCCTATATTGGTAGTGAAGTAGTTTGAGGGAGGGGGTTCATGCGGGGTATGGATGGCATAGAGGATGTATATTGGGCCACATATAAGTGGGGTAGATTGGTAGATGTTTGCTTTGGTTGTGTAAGTTGAGATTAGGGTGATCAGACTAATTCCTAATACCAGTTTTAGTAGATGCATGTTTAGGTGTGGGTGTGCAACAGTGTAATACAATTTGCTTAGTATCTAATGCTAATCTTAGGACAGTTGTAACGGTTGCGGTATCAGTACGTAAACTGGGTACAGGGGTAAGAGTTATCGTATCAGCACACCGTAGAACAGCAGCAGCATGTAATAGATACAATATCACATGTAATAGTTACAGTAGTACAGCATCAGCATGTAATAGTTAACAGTATCAGCTGGTAATAGTATCAGCGTGAGAATGGGTCATCAGTACGTTTGCAAGGGTGCTAAATAAGTCGTGCAGTGTTGGTTACAGTACAATTGAGTAGTTAGCACATGTAACAGGGAGTTAAGTAACAGTAAGTAAACAGCCCTTAACAGTGTCTGGTTATAGGTAACACAGTCTACTTAGCAGTGATCTATTCAGAGTAGCTAGTATTCAGTGATTTTAAGGTATAAGTCAGCTCAGCAGTTGCCGGTCGTGATCTGGGTTAGCAGGTAATAGTTGTCTACAGCATCAGTATACTTTGTGGGGGTTGCCCTTCCGGTCTACTAATAGCCCGGTTTTGAGTTGACCAGCTAGGATCGTGGCCTATCCATTGATGTTCTGGAGTTCATTCCGTGTGTGATTATTTTAGTGTCTCTTACCTCCTGGGTACTGCCTCTTGTTATCGCAGGCTTGTTGTTGCTTTCAGTTGCTGGGAGCGTGTCTCTCGGTGCTCCTGCGTTGCTGCGCCTAATGTTGGCGAGCTCGACCTGGTCAGAGGGAGCTCCAGCCGGGCGACAGAGGGATTCTTGCGGATTTCGGGTGTACTTAGAACAACGGTGAAGGCGATCTCGAACCCATTTAGGGGAGCTCCAGCCCGGCGTAGCTGTGGTTCCTTGTTTGGTTTGTCCTCCTCAGGGCGGTGGTTTGTTGCAGCAGTATTGCCTCTTCCTCGTCTATCGGCCCTCGCCTAAGGGCCACGCCAAAGGGCCCTCTGGCGAGGCCCTCAGGCGCGGGCGCGCCCTGCAGGGACGCCGCTTAAATTGGCTTCAGGGTTGCCGGTCACAGCTGCTCCCACTGTCCCGATTGGACAGGAGCCCTCCCACTACCCGGATTGGACAGGAGTGAAGCTGGACGGCTGCGGGTGAAAGCGGCTCCCTCGGAGCAGGGACGCCGCTTAAATTGGCTTCAGGGTTGCCGGTCACAGCTGCTCCCACTGTCCCGATTGGACAGGAACCCTCCCACTGCCCGGATTGGGCAGGAGTGAAGCTGGACGGCTGCGGGTGAAAGCGGCTCCCTCGGAGCAGGGACGCCGCTTAAATTGGCTTCAGGGTTGCCGGTCACAGCTGCTCCCACTGTCCCGATTGGACAGGAGCCCTCCCACTGCCCGGATTGGGCAGGAGTGAAGCTGGACGGCTGCGGGTGGAATC
Organism: Ichthyophis bannanicus; assembly: GCA_033557465.1. Taxonomy (NCBI): domain Eukaryota; kingdom Metazoa; phylum Chordata; class Amphibia; order Gymnophiona; family Ichthyophiidae; genus Ichthyophis; species Ichthyophis bannanicus. The sequence continues at coordinate 806,405,158 of CM066034.1, read as the reverse complement.
TTCCATATTTTGTATTTTCTCTTAATATTGTATTAAATGTCCTGTGTTTCTCTTAAAAGATTTATCTTCCTCAATATTCAATGACTTCAACAATATCAATATCACGCTGTTTAAATGAGGAGATATCGAGTAAGATTCAAACTTAACTTCTGCCTGCTTATCGTGGAGGGCAATTCCAACGCTCACAGCAAGGCACCCCAAGCGTTTCACGTGAGAAGTTTCATCAGGGAATCGTCCAAAATTTACTGTAAAAATGTGAAAGTATGAAATTAATAACATGGCCGGTCGCATGTTTACTTCTTAAAGACTAACACTAAAAAGCAAACCTGCATAGCTGATGCTGCTGGCGTGTCTACTTGCACCATGTTGCTCTCGATTCCAAAGCTCTTCATTGAAGACAAAACGCCACGCAATATCTGATATTGATATTGTTGAAGTCATTGAATATTGAGGAAGATAAATCTTTTAAGAGAAACACAGGACATTTAATACAATATTAAGAGAAAATACAAAATATGGAAGATTCCAAATGGCATAAGGTCATTGATGTGAAACTGGCACAATTTATGAGCTATTAGCTCTGGGTTTAAGTGCCGCTGGTTTTTCTGAGACCGATTGCCAGTGTGAATCAACAAAGGCTTTTTGAGTCGTAGGGTGAGCCATTAAACGGTGCAAGCCTTTATTACCTTGAGTTAACCGTTTAAAGAGAAACAGGCTTTAATTTTGTTATGTTCTTATGTGCCATCTAGGCAGCTGCCTGGTCCCCCCTGTACACAAGCAGCCTCACTGTATGACCCATGTGCCTCCTCCTTTGCCCCCATTTGCACCATCAACATACAGTAGTGGCCAAAAAATTAAGGCAGGTATCTTTTTCTACAATTTAATAATGTACTGTGGAGATGTCACACGTGCTTACTTATTTAATCACCATGGTGATTAGTCACACCATGCGTCTGGCATCCATTTTAGTTTACTTACACTCTGTAGTAGGTTTCTTGGATGAAGTTTTGAATTTTTACAACTAGGAAAAGATTGAAAGTTACATGTAAAATATACAATCAAGATGGGCAGAAAGTGCGATATTAATGACTTTGTAACGGGACAAGTTGTCACACTCCATGCTGAAGGATATTCACAATGTGCTATTGCAAAACATTTGCATATATCAAAGTGTGCAGTTCAGAATGTTCTGAAATCAGGTGGCCGTACAAGTGATTCGAAATGTGGGTGCAGACGGATAACTACTGGACGAGATGACCGATTCCTCAAAAGCATTATTACATCTAGTCCACATACTTCATCTCAACGTGTGGCTCAGTTAGCTAATGACTGAGGGATAAAGATAAGTGCCAGATCTGTCCGACGACGGCTTGTGGATGAATTCAAACTCGTGGCCAGAAGACCTGCCAAGAAGCCTATGATGACCAGGAAACAAATTGATGCCCACATACAGTTTTGTAGCAAGATGAAAGACAAATCTGCTGAATAGTGGGAGAGGGTAATGTTCACAGATGAAAGTACATTTCAACAAATATGTGGGAGTGGTTACAACTACGTCCGTCGACCAGCAGGCAAGAGACTAAATCCGGAGTACACGATCAAGACTAAACCATCGGTCATGGTATGGGGTGGTATCTCGGCGAATGGACGATGTGGCCTGCACATTTTTGAGAAAGGTGAAAGAGTAAATGCTGCAAAATACATATCTGTGCTGAATAGTAAAGTTAAAATACACATGAATGTTTCTGGCACAACTATATTTCAGCAGGACTTGGCACCGTGCCACACTGCAAAAACAGTTAAAAAATGGTTCGTGGACAACAACATCGAACTGCTACCAAGTTGACCATCAAACTCTCCGGATCTCAATGTAATTGAAAACTGTTGGAATCTTATGAAGAAAAAGGTGGCAGCACACCATCCAACTTCAGAAGCAGATTTAAAGGACATACTCAAGCATGTATGGGTCATTGAAATCACTCCGACATACTGTAAAACACTAGTTAACAGTATGCCTACAAGAATCCAGGCTGTGCTGAAAAATCAGAGACACCCTATCAAATATTGACACATATATTATTTCCTGAATAAAACTTTGAAAATGACATATAGGACCGCTTTAGCCTCCTCCACCCCGCAGCCCTCCGCAGCTCCCCCGATCGGGGTAGAGCGCCTGAGTGGGAAATCCTCCTGCTCAGAAACTCCTGCCCAATCGGGGCAGTGGGAGCAATGCACCAGCAGCCAGGACAGCACAAAAGCGGCGTCCCTGAGCACAGGGAACGCTTCAGCCTCCTCCACCCCGCAGCCCTCCGCAGCTCCCCCGATCGGGGTAGAGCGCCTGAGCGGGAAATCCTCCCGCTCAGAAGCTCCTGCCCAATCGGGGCAGTGGGAGCAACGCACCAGCAGCCAGGACAGCACAAAAGCGGCATCCCTGCAGGGCGTGCCCGCGCCTGAGGGCCTCACCAGAGGGCCCTTTGGCGTGGCCCTTAGGCGAGGCATGGGGGCGAGCAACAGAGGGAAAGAAAAGAAGAGAGGAAACAGGCCCACAGACAAGCCACTCAGAAGGCGCCCAGAAACCACCACGAAGGAACAGAAGTAAAGCAGCAAAACGTGATTGAAAACAACAGGACCATACAAGAAAACATGCACACCACAATGATTCTCCCCCTCACCCTCCTCCTTACACACCTACTTCCAACACAGGCACAATTCCACCACCCACACACCAACACACTATGGACACCACCAACAGCATGGACACACCAAAGCACACAGTATTTCCACAAGGCCACATACAGAACACACATGACAAAAAAACAACCAGAGCACAAATCCAAAACTCACTTTAACACAAAGGAAACACACGGAACAACAATCACAACAGGGTCAGTGGCAATAGAACTAATAAACGCCATATCCATACGCAACAAGATTTACACCCTGGCAGACCACATAGATGAACAACAACCCGATGTACTGTGCATCACAGAAACATGGCTCAACCCCACGGACAACGTACTGATCAATCAGTTAGTACCGGACACATATACGGCATACAACTGCCCACGTGCGCACAGGCGAGGAGGAGGAGTCATGATAATTGCAAAGAGCAGCCTAAAGTTCAAATCATGAAGTGCTACAGACACACAACAATGCAACAACATCACCATCGAGAACAAAAACATGGCCATATGCCTCACCTACAGAGCGCCCAGTGCTCCACCCGATGAACTAGCCTCAACCATCGAACCACCTAACCATGAGAGGACTAATATCTACACCCACCGTAACACCAGTACCATGGTCTGACCACCACATAATTAAAATAAACATGGTACCTCAAGGAGATAAAACAGACAACACAACCACACAAAGAAGATTCAAGGGCTTCGACAGGGACCAGTTCCTACAAGACACGTCACAACTCCTAACGATAGAAAATGATGACCTAGAAGCCCAAATCACTAACTGGAACAACACCATTTACAATGCCGCTAAAGCAACAGATCATAAACCCAGGAAACGTCGCTGCAACAAATTACAGCACAAACCATGGTACTCAAAAGCCATACGAAGTGAAAAGAGGGAACTCAGAAAATTAGAACGGAAATGGAGTAAAAACAAATCACCCGAGACCCAGGAACTATACCAAACAAAGCAAAAACAATACAACAAACGCATCAACCAAATTAAGAGAGAATACCACACAAACATTATACGCAACTCTAACAACAAACCTAGAGAGTTATTTGAAATCGTGAAAACACTCACCAAGGAACAGAAAACAGAAGACGAAGTGCAAATAAACACTAAAAAATTTGCCGACCACATACAAGAAAAATTCCATTCAACAGAACAGACAAGACCCAGCCCAGCCACAAAGCACAACACCCTCCCGAAAACTTGGGACACATTCAGTACCCCATCAAAAGAGCAGCTATCCTAAATCATCACAGCACTCAACACAAGCACAGCTCCTACAGACCCCTGCCCAGTGACTTGGATCAAGGCCACCAAATCAAACTTCACCCACACCATACACAACATGGTGCACAGCTCCCTAACACAAGGGCTCATGCCAAAGCAACTAAAGCTCGCCACAATAAGACCTATCCCAAAGAAATCCACACTTGGCAAGAGCAACCCAGCGGCATACAGACCCATATCCAGCATACCCCTTCTAGCAAAAATAATCGAAAAAATAGTACAGCACCAACTGCAAGAGCACATCAACGAACACGCTCTACTGGACAACAACCAACATGGTTTTTGCCCCAACCACGGGGTGGAAACACTTCTGATATACCTCTTTGACAGCATTCTCCGCCTCATAGACAACACCAAGAAAGGAATCATAATGATCTTTATAGACATCTCATCAGCATTCGACACAGTGGATCATGAAAAGCTACTAAACAGACTACAGGACATTGAACTACATGGTCACACCCTGAAATGATTCCAATCATACCTCACCGACAGACAGATACAAGTCAAGGTAGGCCAGAACACCTCCCATCCCATAAAAGTACTGCAAGTAGTACCACAAGGATCGGCATTATCTTCACTCCTATTCAACATCTACATCCAGCCAATATGTGACATCATGAAAGAGCACAACATACAATATACAGTCTACGCAGATGACATCATGATATACACCCCTATATCAGTTGACAACCCGGACTACTCCAAAATAACAAACTATCTCATACAAATGACAAGCTGGTTTCAAAATAACAACCTCTCTATAATCTATAACAAATCCGAGGCACTAATAATCACACGAAACTCGGACTTTGTTCCTCCACCCGACATCAAGATAAAGGACACAACCATACCTATAAAAACAGAAGTAAAGTACCTCGGAGTGACCCTGGGCAAGGAGCTGAACCTCCAATCACACATAAGCAAAACCACCAAAAGCGCATACCACAGAATGAGACTCATCAGACCACTGAAGCCCCTCCTCGCCCCTGAGCACTTCAGAACAGTCTGCCAGGCACTAATAACCCCACTACTAGACTTCTGCAATCCAATCTACCTGGGACTAACAAAACAAACACTCAAACCACTACAACTAGTACAAAACACAGCGGCCTGCATAATAGCTGGCACTGCAAGACAAGAACATATCACACCCATACTGAAAGAACTACACTGGCTCCCAATCAACTCACGCATCAAATACAAAACCATCATATACAAAACCATCAAATACAAAACCATCATAAACAACCATTCAAGATCAAACAACACTCCTCAGCCACCAGCCTACACACACTCATAAAACCTGACACAAGCACACGACCAAGAAGAAGAGGCACCTCCAACCGAGTGAACACCCCAATAGAATTCACCAAGACACGCAAGGACACCACAGAACGAGCACTCTCGCTGGCCGCACCAACTATCTGGAACTCCCTCCCAGACGAGCTGAGACTAACAACTGATGTCAAAGACTTTCGCAAACAGCTGAAGACAACTCTATTCCTTGAACACTATGGACACGTCACATAACTTACTAATCAAGATAGAACAACGGGCATACCCACACCCTGACCATTGTATATAGAATGTATAATAGCTCAACATGTATAATAGCGCACATTATAATAAGATCAACCAAATCAAAGACACACCACCTCAAACACACTACACGCACCACTGCATGAGAACACATGAACACATTTGATTGTTTGCTGTGGAGACCGCCTTGATTGAAGGAGAAGGTGGTATAGAAATAATGTTAAATAAATAAATAAATAAATAAAATAAATATATATCTTTGGTTCTTAAAGCTTTTGACCCTTAAAGTGACAATAACACATTCTTTTCTAATAAAATTCTGATATTTTGTACTCTGCCTTACTTTTTTGGCCACTACTGTAGTGCCCTTTCATATTTGGGCACTATGCTGTTGCTGCTGATGGAGCATTACTATCACTCACTTGGGCTCCCCTGTCTGTGCATCACATTGCAGACGTAAAATAGACTCTCCTCAAAAAAACATCCTTTCTGTGAGATTTTGAATTGCGCTAGGATTCCTGCCATTAAGGTGCCTGCGTTAAGGGATCAAGCCTTGTTCCTGCCCACTCCCCTCCCATTGACCCCCACTCTCCGGCCCGTACATGCCTTCTCTCCACCCAAAGGTATTGTTTGTGCACAGTAAAGTGGCTGGTTCTGTCAGCCTGCGCTAAAGTGGCTTTTTATACGTGATAAGGGTGCAGATGTTAACGGCATACTTGCTCCTTTACGGCGGTTTAGTAAACATACCCCTTAGATTCTATCAATTGTATATGTTTTTATATTGACTTTTAACTATTTATTTATGTGTGTAGTATGATACTTTAGAGTATTTTCATTAATTATTTTACCTTACGTAATTTTCTCTGAGGTCATTCCCATGAAGAAGGCCAAAGCCAAAACACGGCCCATGTCAGGTATGACAAATAAAGGTTTCCACTTTTTACACCTTTCTTGTACTGGTGCTTTTTATTCTGTAAGCGTGTGTGCTCTTACTTCAGGAACTGAGTTAGACCAGTAGATGACCAGCCATTAAAAGCTGCACCTGGGAAGGATAAGGTCACAGCAAAAAAGAACTACATTCCCTTTTGCTAAAAGTGTGCACTAACTGTGCAAGTAATAGCAATACCATTGTGTAGGAGGTGCACCCCTCACGTGCTAACTATTCCTAGCAGTTAGCACACGATTGTGAATGCTAACGCACATTGCACTTAACGCAGGTGCATCTAATGGCTCATACAGAGGTGTCATTAGGTACACTCATGCAGATTGCCATCGACCACATGGCAACTGCCCTCACACAAGGGGCAACATGTTCTCCACACCCACACTCCATCTATTCTCCATCCCATCATATAACCAATTGCCATGTGCTTTAATGCATGGTCCCTACCATGCCTCTATGTTAGTGTTCCTGCACATTTAATACACTCATTAACTAGTTACCAGACTTTAGCAAAAGGGCCCCTAAATGAATCCTATGATTGTGTCTTCACTATGGAAGGGACGATACTTACTATGGGAGGGAAGATACTCGCAATTGAAACAATCTATATCAACCTTCTCAGCTCTGGCCATATGTTTATTAACCACGTCAAAAAATGTAATAGACTGGTGAGATGAATTTAATCAATGGAAATGTTATGGCGTCTCTATCCTATTAAACAAAGTATATCTATAATTTCAGTAAGGCTGTTCCTTAGAACAGTCTCTACCATATGACCTTGCACTGATATCAGGTTTACCAGATAAAGAAAATGGAATGGCACATGCATGAGCATTCATTATAAATATAAATTGGCCGAATGGGAATTTATGGGAACTTGTGCCCACAATGGTTTACTTACAGTAGAACTAACCAAATGTGCCCTTTTATGTCTATTTTATCATTCATTTGACAACTAATGCACATCCTTATTGCCTAGGTTGACAGCCAAAAAGTGCCTATTTTAAGCCTAATTTATAAAGACAAGTAGGTGCCTACTTGTCTTTATATAATACTAGAATAAATGGTAGAGATTTAGGCACAAACCATTTACAGTTGCTCTATAGCATCTGTAAATGACTGTGCATAAAGTTCATCAATAAGCATTCTTTCTTTTGTGCTATCAAGTCAGTGCTGATTCTTGGTAACCCAACTGCCTCTGGATTTTCTTGGCAATATATCACTGGAAGCAGATTGCCAGGGCTTTTTTTCCTGAGGCAATGGATGATAAAGTGACTTGTCCAAGGCTACAAGGAGGGACCCTTGATCTGCACTAGGCTACTCTTCCACTGTACCCCCACCTAGCCTATGAAGCCAGCTACACCTACCAACAAAATGCACACAACTTTATATATAGCCACATACATGTGAAAATTACTTTATAAAATGGCCTCATTTATGGGTAGAAATTCCATGTTTGATGAGGAAGAGTTCAGCAGTGGGGATCTACTCCAATTTGCCTAACCAAAAATGAAATGCACGACAATGAAATGCTAACAGAAAATAAGTAAGCTAACAAGTTTGGCAATACTATAATAATAATGTGAGATTTCAATTAAATGTCAGACCAGGGCATGCTGGGAAAGTCGTTTCTAGCTGAAATAAATGGCTGCTTCATGAAGCAGTTGGTCCAGGTACCAATGAAAAGGAGAGCTATTTAGAACCTATTCCTTAGCTCTCACACCAAATTTTGCATTCTACTAACATTAGTGGGCCACTTAGCAATATTGATCATAAAACTATCAAAATGACTCAATAACCTTAGCAAGGACCCTAAGGAAAAAGACAACACTAACATTTAACTTTCAAGAGGGAGATGATAATGAAATAAGAACATGCTTAGAAAAAAGTTAAAAGGAGCAGCTGCAAAGATTAAGGGGTATGTTTACTAAGGCGCGGTAGAGTTACCGGCGATAAGTGTCGCGCTAATGTTACGGATGCCATATAAGGAAGTGGGTGGTGTGGCATTAAGGTAAGCCTGGTCCTGTAATGTGCAGTACAAGGTGCCCTGGACATTTAACGTGCGGTATAGGGCGCCCTTGACAATTACCGCACGTTAACGTCACAGCCGACGGGAAGCAGGAGGGCGTCCAAAGGGGTTGCAATCAAAGGCGCACAGACAGTAGAAGACACGCTAAGGGATGTGCAGACATGGTGCCACATAAGAAACGGAGCTATAGGTGTCTGTAAGTCTGTAAGTAGGACGTGAGCCACATATAAATACATGCACACACACCATGAAATGGTGTGCAGTGAAAACAGCAGGCAGAAGAGTAAACAAATTAAACTGAAAGGGCGTCAGGGGTCGGTCTGAAGGGCCAGCCATGTGGATGGTATGTGTACAAGGGCAAAATGGGGAAGTGATCCAAAATGGAGTATGTAAGAATTGAACTGCTATACTGAAGAGTCCAAACACAGCTCACCAACACCAATATCAAACCACTGAGCCAACTGCCCACCCAGACAGCTCCATGAAAGGGACCATATGTAAGAGCTAATATGTGATGGATAGGCTGCATGGAGGGCACACTGTAGTGCACAGCGAAGAGAGGGAAGGGCGTGTGGAGAAGTGAGGAAGCTGTAGCCATCATATGGTAAGGTTAGCAGAACAAAAGAAATGAAAGGAAAAGGAACATGTGGGAATCAAACCCACAACCTATGGTGGCTCAACGCACATCTGCAACCACTAACCCAAACAACCACAGCAAGCACAACACAAATATGTTCCACCAAGTGACCACCGTGTCTGCTATATTGTACGTGTTACGTTATGATGCAGTATTGCATCGTACTTGCGTTGCAGAGAACGTGTGTACGCATGGTGCAGAGAAGGCGGGTACGCTGCAGCGTGCGTTGCTGAGCCGCTGATGTGCAGCACTCACAATAACACGTGTGACGTTACAGATGTTCTTACGTGCCTTATGAGGTACGTTTAGGCACCTTAGGCTATGTGGGCAGGTTAGGCGCATAACAACATATGTCCCAAACGTATGTCACATGTGTTATTGTGAGCGCTGTGCGTCTGCACCATAGTACTGCGCACACTACAATAGACAGGATGAGGCACCTTACTACCTGCCCATTGCCCTTCCTCTGTGTTCTCTCAGGTTTTAGGGTTACATCTGTTTTGCTGCCTTCCAGCTCATGCCTGTCAACCTGATGCATCTTACAGTCCTTGGGCTACCGTAGACCTAAGGTGCCTTAGGTTGTGGATGTCATCAGGGGGATTGGACCAGATCTGGTCCTGTTGCTAGGCCACTGGCAGACCAACAGTAATACTAGGAGCCTCTGCAGCCCCCAAACATGGTCTGATATTCACCAGCAGCAGGCACAGTCAGACTGTATCTGCTGCACCCTGCCAGGTGTTCCAGCCATGCACAACCTAACTGCAGACAGTCTGCTAGCCAGTCTATATTGCAGCGCACCCAGACCTGGGTTGTATGTCACAGACACCCAGCAGGTGCCCCAGTGATTGGCCCTCCAGGAAAGGGGGCACACATATATCACTTGAGACAAAAAAATATGCAGCACTATGTGGGAACATAGCTGTGCCATAGTCACTGTTCGGTCAGTGTAAGAGTGTCCTAACAGCAAGATGTGCTGTGGCCATCTTGCCAATGCAGGTGGTGGTTGGGCACTACAATGTCCCAGTCATTGCCCTACCCCCACTGCAGATGCATCCTGCCTGATCCGTCCTCTCTGGTCCATACTCACAGTAACTTGCTCCTCAGTATGCAGATTTGCAGGCTGGCACTGAAAACAGTGTACATTTTGTGAGCCCAGTGCAGAGTAGGACGCCACACCACAATGGATGGACATGCACTCACCCACCCCTAATGCAGCATTGTGCAAAGATAGGGGTGGGTGGCAAACCTGACCGCCACACTGGTCCCGATCACAGTGCAGGCAGTGCTTAGGGGTTCACGAGCTAGGTGTGGGCTCTGCTGATAACTGCTGTTCTGACCAGTGCAAACAGCCAGACTCCATAGAGCTTTGGATAGTGGGGCCTGTGTGTGTGGATGTTTGTATTCCTGTTGGCTGATGCTTTTGGGATTGCAATGTTGATGTTGTATCTGCAATGTAGGGTAAAATGTAGGGACATGCATTGCAGGGTCCACAGCAGGGATGTGAACCTGTGACCCTCTACTCCAGGACACACTGGTTATGTGTGCTGCACCACACTGTTGCCACAGAGGTAGTGCAGACCCTGGGGCTACATTTTCTCTCTCTTAGACAGACCTTGTTTATTGCACTGCACACGGCACACTGGGGCAGGTCATGACCTTAGTCCATGGCAGGCAGGTGCCACTGCCACCGGCACCCCCCTGCCATGCTGACATGCCCATATTCTGTCGGTGCTGGTTGTGTGCAGTCTGAGGCCAGCCACTGTGCAGGTAGGTGGGTGCCTAGGTTCAGGGTCTGGGGTGCAGTGGCATACATGGACATCCGCACATCCCCCACATCACCGCCTGCCACTGTTCTGTCACTTCCACATGGAGGTGAGATGGCTGTGGGGTGTGAGGTTGGTGGACTGGCAACAATTGGCTAGGGTGGACCTGGTTGATTGATTGTGTTCTGCCGGAAGACCGTGGTCAGGCTGGGACATGCACTGTGGGTCCAGTGTATCCATCATAGACTACTGGGTGTTTACATATTTCACCCAACGTGTGGTCACACCCTGTACTGCCTTACCAGGAGCTGTGGAATGGGTGTTCATTTAGCTGGGTTTACGGACAGTTTGAGACTTATCCTGGGGAAGGTCCTTAGACCCTTGTTAGAGTGGTCCCCAGATGTGCACTGCTTGCCCCATTACAGGCATTGTGGTTCCTGTGTGATGTTTGGGGTACCTGCTTGGTACGTGTCCCCTGGACGGGACACTGTGGTAGACAGAGTACTGGGCATTTTGACCTGTCATGCTGATTTCTGGTTTCTGTGTTCCTATGTACCACCTAGGTGATGGCCTAGTCCACCCTGTGCCCCAGTTGCCACCACTGCATGTCCGGCCTTCAGCCCCCTTTGCCCCAATTGCACCATCACCATGGTGCCCTTTCATACTTGGGCACTATGCTGTTGCTGCAAATGGTCACTACTATCACTGTTTTTGGGCACCCGGTCTGTGCTCTACATTGCTGACATTGAAATGGTCTCTCTCTCCTGAAAATGTGTATCTACCGACAGGTTTTCACTCGTGGTAATGTTCGGGCCTTCATGCTCCAGCATTAGTATAGCAGGATCCTCTCCCGCCCACTCCCCGCCCATTGACCCCTTCTTTCCGCCTTCTCTCCACCCTCTGGGAGAGTTACCACTGCCGGTGACGTTAACACGCGTTAACGTTACCCAATGTAATGCTACCAAGTGATAACGTTATATCGGGTGACGTTAATGCGCGTTAACATTACAGATGCTACATTACCGAGCTTTAGTAAACATACCCCTAAGAGTTTCCATCAGTATGAATGTTGTTTAAAAATACCAATTTGTGGGGGCGGAGCCTAACTTTGGACAAGATGGACATGTAACAGCTGTGCTCCGGAGGGTAATGGTCAAGAATCCTGACTTCTGCAGACTTAAACTAAGTAGATCCTACCTACTTTGATATCAATCGATCTTGGATATGTCTGGCCCCAAGCTGACGCGTCTGGATTACCAAATATCTCAAGCACAAAGAGAACCAAAATGGAGCCTCTCTCACCTCGCAAGATGGCGGTCATCCGGAATTGTCCTGAGGCCTTGCAAGAGCTTCTTGCTGAGATTCGCGCTGTTAAAGACTTGGTCAAATCTAATGGAGACTCGTGCACAATGCAGGAGGATATCAGCGCCTTGAAAATTACTTTGGAGTCACTTACAGTGAAATTGGAGAAGGTGGAGAGCGTGGTGGCAGTGCATGGGGAGCGGTTCAGGGCAAGCAAGAAAAGTTGAGAAGCAAGAAAAGTTGATACGATCACTGCAAAGAGAGTTGGAGGATGGTAATAATCGTGCTTGAAGGAACAACATAAGAATTTTGGGAGTTCCCAAGGGAGCCGAGGGTTCTGACATGGTGGCTTTCTTGCAGGCAATGACCACGGGTGTGTTGAAAGTGAAGTTCGCCATGCCTTTTGAGATCGAGTGTGCCCACTGAGTGCCTACTCAGTTTGTGATTGCGGGCAAGAGTCCACATCCAATCATCCTAAAAGTTTTGCACTTTCAACAAGTAACGCAAATAATAGAAGCAGCTAGAGCACACTCTCCCTTGGAATATCAGTGGCACAAACTCCTATTCTTCCCTGACTTCACGAAGGTGACGGTAGATTGGAGGAAAAGGTTTTTTGGTGCTATGTCGACGCTTGTTGCAGCTGCAGGCCCGATTCGGGCTACTCTACCCTGCCTGCATGAGAGTCATGCTGCACAACCAGACTAGGACTTTTGATGATCCAGGGGAGTTGCATGCATTCTTGGAGGACAAGGAGCTGGTGTTGATGCAGTGAAAACTTGCCTTGTAATCTGTGGCTTGCAGAAGTTCTTCAACGCTTTCTAATATGGGTGTTTTGACTGGTCTGAGGTCGTGAAGTAGCGACTTAATTCATGCAGAGTTGACATTCAATCATGCAGAATTGTCATTCAATGTGACAATCAATGTGACTTTCTTGGAGGAAGTCCAGGGTATCGCCCTGGTCAAAATGTCTTAATCTTTGTTTCTCTCTCTCTTCTTTTGTGTTTTGTGTTCTTTGTGGTGTCTGTTGTGGTTGGGAGGGCAATGGGGCTTGGAGGAGTGGGACTGTCCTTGCCTACCTACATATGGCCTGTGATCATAAATTGCTTTGGTGGGGGCAGTTTTGCTATAACGTTCTGGCGCTTTGTGTTTGGGTCGATGTTCCTGTTTCTGGAATGGGTAGTGTGTAGTTTGAGATGTTTTAACTGACAGAGGAGTTGAAGTGAACTAGTTAGTTATACCCTCTGTGCCTGTCTTGTCCTTTTGGGCTCACCCGCTAAGTTTTGAGTTGTTATAGGCCCCCAGGGGTTTGGTGGCTTTGTTATTTAGAATTAATGTGTTTTTCTTTTGAGCGATTTCCTCAGGAGCTATCGCTAAGCAGTGGCTTTTCTTTTTTAACTTTTTATCTTGGGCTATAAGTGCAGCTATCATTGTGAGGGCTTTTAAGGTGTGGTTCAACAATGGAAAATTATATGTTACAACTTGGTATGTTTCTGCAACATTTGACTATCATTCTGTGTTATGCAGTCAATATATCTTCCTTTAAAATTGTTTCACTGAATGTTAAGGGCATTAACAATCCCATTAAGAGGAAAAAGATATTTTTATATGGACGCAAAGAGAGTGCTGACATCTTACTGCTGTAGGAGACACATTTGAATGTGAAGAAGTCGTTAAACTAGATATAAAATCCTTTTCACTAGTGGCTTTTTCAGCTGCCAATCGTAAAAAAAAAATGGGGTAGCCATCTTAGTAAGGAAAACTCTATCCCCCATTGTAATACAAACCAGATCTGATACAGAAGGGCGGTGGGCAATGGTTGTCATTAAAATTGGATCCACTGATCTGGCCTTAATCAATATCTATGCTCCTAAAATAGATTGCCCTACCTTCTTTAGTTCCATTGCGGCCTTGGTGCAAGATGTGTCCAGATATCTGAATATTGTGAGGGGAGACCTCTACCTCGTGCTAGACCCCTTGGTTGACAGAAGTCTAGTGAGAACCAACAAAGTTCCCAAAGCTCTTCCTGTTCTTTTGTCTCTAATGCAGGAATTGGGCCCGATAAACATATGGCGGTTGCAACACCCTATGGACAAAGAATACAATTTCTTCTCTCCTCCTCACAACTCGGTGTCACGCATAGACTTTTTCCTGGTTTTCAAAGGACCCTGTTCTAGAATTAGTGAGTCCAATATCCATGCGGCTCATATCTCTGATCATTCCACAGTCTCATTCACCCTATTTGACTCAACGAGCGGCCCATCTCATTCACGCTGGCATTTTGATAGAACTCTACTTGGCAGCCAGGAGTTCCGTGAGACCATCCTGATGGCTATAGAGGAGTATTTTCAGTTTAATTTACCTCAGGATATCTCAGGTTGGGCGTGGTGGGAAGGATTCAAAGCTAACATGCGGGCCACCATTACCAGTTTTGCTATACGGCAGGCCAAACAGTGTAAAGCAGAACTTGAAGCTTTAGACAAGCAGATTAAAGTGGGAGAACACATCATAGGTCAGAAAACTGATCCAAACATTCTGATATGGTTACAGCATCTTAGATTTAGATATAACTCGATTTTGACTACTGAGGCTTCACAGAATATTCAAGGACAGAAAGGGCAGTATTACTTGGAAGGTAACAGGGCCAGTCAGTTACTAGCTAACTCGTTAAAAGGACATAAGGAAGCTTCTCGCATCACTGCTTTGAGAGATCCTCAGGTACAGCAATTGATTGTCAAGGACTCTGATTTTGTAGAGACCTTTCGTCAATCTTATGCTCAGTTATACTCCCCAGAGATAGATTTCTCTGAGGAGGATTTTGATAGATTACTGGCCAATATACAGAGGCCGGTGTTAGAACAGGAAATAGCTGCTGGACTAGATAGGCAGATTACGGTCATGGAAATTATCCAGGCGATTGACTCTATGCAAGTGGGCAAAGCTATTGGACCAGATGGCCTTCCAGTTGAATTTTATAAAACCTTTTCCAAAACCTTAGGCCCATATCTTCAACAATATTATAGACTTCTTTTGGAAATGGAGGCCCAGACTGGAGCGTTCGCCTCTGCAAACATTGTTGTTCTTGAAAAACCTGGGAGGGACCCTCAGTTGGTTAGTAACTATCGCCCAATTTCATCACTAAATGCAGATTATAAAATTGCTGCGGCCATTTTAGCTGGTCGTCTCTCCAAATTGATCCCTTCTTTGATTCATCCGGACCAATGTGGCTTCACTGAGGGACGCTCCACAGCCAATAATGCCAGAGTGCTTTGTCACGTTCTGGAAGGTGGGTTTATCATTAGACACAGAGAAAGCGTTTGATTGACTGGAGTGGCCTTTCTTATTTGCTGTTTTGAAGTGGTTTGGGTTTGGTGAGGGTTTCTGTAAATTAATCAAATGTATGTATGCGAGACCAAGTGCTAATATCTCTGTGAATGTGACTCAGTCTAGAGATTTTCTCTTAGGGCGTGGCACCCATCAAGGTTGCCCCCTTTCACCCATCCTTTTCAATCTGGCCTTGGAACCTTTAGCCTTATTATTAAGACAAAGCCTTGCGGTTAAAGGTGTGTCCATTGCTGGCATGGAAATTAAACTTTCTGCATACGCTGATGATCTACTGCTATTCACCATGCCCAGCTCTATACCGGCTATTTTAGAGTTGATAGATCAATACTCAGGATTATCAGGCTATAAAATTAATTGGTCAAAGTCTGTAGCATTCCCTTTAAATTCAAGGGAGTGTAGCGCGGATTTGGAAGATTTTCCCTTTGTGTGGGAGCCCAAGATGGTGAAATACTTGGGAGTTCACTATTGCTATCCACTTAGTGAAACTTTACAGTACAATGAAGGGGAGCTCCTTTCTATGGTTCGTAATATGACTGCGAAATGGTCGCCGGTCTATCTTTCTTAGTGTGGTTGTCTTGAAGCAATAAAAAATGACTATCGCTCCTAAAGTGAACTATGGGGTATGTTTACTAAACCATCTTAATGTTACCGGTGCTAGTTGCAGCGATAATGTGAAGAATGCCATATAAGGAATGGGCGTTCCGGCGGCAAGGTAGCAAGAATCTGTATCACGCGATAGTGGGTGCCGTGGCACGTTAATGCGCGTTAACGCTAAGTTCATGCCAGCGCAGTGATAGACACTTTAAAGATGTAGCCCACTGGTTACTGCAATGACTGTGAAGGCAGAGATGATGGGTTTGATCCCACAGTGGTGTTATGTGCTGTCTAAGGCAATTCCTTTTAATCTAAATCAGTGTTGTCTGAGGCATTTCCTTTTTTAAGTTAAATCAGTGCTGCCAGCAAAAACACCCTCACAGTGCCGTAACATAAGGTGTCGCATAAGGCGCCCTATAAGGCACTCCATAGGGCACATTATAAAGTGCCCTGTCCGCCAAAGCACCTTCTAATGTGCCCTATAGGGCGCTTTATAGGGCACCTTGTGAGGCACCTTAAGGTTACAGCACTGTGAGGGTGCATTTTGCTGGCAGCACTGATTTAAATTAAAAGGAAAAGCCTCAGACAGCCTTATTAAATAACACCACTGTGGGATGAAACCCATGACCTCTGCCTCCACAGTCATTAAGGTAACCAGTGGGCTACATCTCTATACCTACTAACACACTGCTGGCTGGCTACAGAAAGACTGCAGGTCACCACACAAACTGTCTGCTGTGGTTACCAGGATAGGGTAAACACACCCGTACCCATGATGCACTGCACATGCAGATCAGCAGTCTACAGCTGATCACAAGACCCACAGCACCTCGGCCTGGTAGGGGGAACTGACCGTGTGTGTTAACTGGCACAGAGTAGCTACAGACCGTGATATTGTGCAGGTCCTGTGCTCACTCTGAGTGTGAGGTGGGGCACCCAGCACCAGGTCCGCAGCACCTGGCTTGATTGAGATAGGCTATGCTGCAGGTCCTCATCAGTGCCAGTGTGTGATAGGTTGTCCTTGCAGACACACCTAGGATATGCCTGTGTCCATCTCTATTTCCCAGTCCTGTCTAGCCCTTGTGGACTATGATGCACCCAGAATAGTGCATATCCTGTGTGGGTGCCAAAGGCACATGTTATAGGTGAAGAGGGGGGGTGTTTGGACCCAAAAGTGGATTATGAAGCACCACCCAACTCGCCCTCTGTGGCTCAGGGTGGGGGACAGGATCTCCCACCAACAGATCCACATTCTTCATCTCTGCAATGGTGGCAGTAGAGGGGACCATCAACCCCAGTCTTTCTGGGGAACGGGCACCCTACAGGTCAGTCAATGCAGATCTGTATGCATCACATAAGGCAATGGCAGACAGGCAGGATGCTGGAAAAGCTCAGCCGCCCCCCACCACTATCTGACATTCACCAGCAGAGGGCACAGTCAGTCTCCACCCGCTGCACCCTGCAAGGTGTTCCAGCCATACACATGCTAACTGTAGACAGTCTGCTAGCTAGTACATAGTGCATGTTCCTGGAAGAACTATGGGCACCCAAAAATGGGATGTGAACACACACACCAAGCAAATATGTCAGCAATTGGACCCCAGAAAACCCCCCCATAAATATCACTTGAGAGCAATACTGTATAGTACTATGGGGGAACCTAGCCATGCCGTGGCCACTGCTCAGTTAGGGTGAGAGTTACCTCCCAGCAGGACATGCTGTGGCCACCCTGTCCATGCAGGTGGTGGTCGGGCACTACAATGTCCCAGCCAATCGATTATTTTGCACCTTTCATTTTATTCCTGTTGTGGTATTACTGTTTATGACATGTTATTTATTTATTTATTGTTTTTATTCAAACACATTGATCTTTGTTTGTATCTGCATGTTGTCATTGCTTTTCATCATTTTTATACACATTTCGTTTATTCCTCCAGAGGGAGCTTTGTTTTAATATATTTATGTTTCATATATTCATGCTTTTATATGTCTCAATATGATACATATATCAACATATGACTTTGCATATGGGTTATGAATATAAGATTTGCATGTTTTATTTATTAACATGTTTTTACAGTTTTTCCATTAATGCAATATGTTTTTTGTATATTTGTATTTTAATTATTTATAATGTGTCTTAGTGTAAGGTGAGCCTACGCCTGAGGAAGAAGTTTTCGAAACATGGCCTGTGTCGGGTCTGGCCTCCCTTATTATGTATGGATCAATAAAGAATTGGTGAGAGTTTCATACCTGCCTACGTTTCTGTACTGTTACAAATGCAACACAGGCATATTTATTAGGGACAGCAGGAAACCTGAATGGTGTTTGGCCCTCCAGGACTGCAGCTGGGAAACTCTGCTCTAGGGATTGCACATGTTTATGGTGTCTGTGCTCTGCAGGGTAAAATATACGTGTTTCAGGCATGTTTATTTTATCTGCAATAAAGGTTCTGTCTTTATTAGCACGGTTTAGTAGTGGGTAAAATATGGGGACAAGGTTGGCAGGAGCCACAGCTGGGACTTGAACTTGTGATCTTCTGCCCCTCAACACACTGGCTGTGTGTACTGCACTAAATTGTTGCCACAGGGACAGATAATTCCCTGGACATACCATGACTGTTCGTCAGACAGACCTTGTCTGTTGCAGTGCACGGCACTCACCTAATAGAGGCTTGGCTGTGGTCTGCTGTGGGCAGATGCCACTGCCCCCTCCGTCACCAGCACCCCTCCGCCACCATGCTGACATGCCCTTCTGCCGGTGGTGCTGGTGGTGCGCAGTCCCAGGCCATCCAGTGTGCCAGTAGGCAGCTGCCTATGGTGCGTGATATGGGGTAGGGATGCCTGCATAGACATCAATGCTTCCCCCCGGCACCTGCCAATGTTATGTGCCCTTTGGGGTACTTGTTGGGTACTGTCCCCTGGGACACTGTGGGACACACACTCGTGGCCATGATTGCCCTTGGTCAGTTGCTGTCCTGCTGGTTTTCTGCTTCCACATTCCTATGTGTCACCTAGGAATCTGCCTATCCCACCCTGTGCCCCAGCTACCACACTGCATGTCCCACCTGCAGCCGTCTGTACCCCATTTGCAGCTTCACTGTAGTGCCCTCTCGTACTTGGGCACTATGATGTTGCCACACATGTATCACTACTATCACTTTTCTTGGTTTCCCTGCCTTTGCTGCACATTGCTGACTGAAATGGTCTCTCTCCCCTGCAAATGTGCCTCTAGCGCGAGGTTTTCACAGGCGCTAATTTTCAGACCTTCATTTCACAGCATTAGTGTGCATAGGGCCTCTCGCTGCCCACTCTCCGCCCATTGACCTCTTATCTCTGC
The DNA here is from genome assembly GCA_033557465.1 of Ichthyophis bannanicus. Lineage (NCBI taxonomy): Eukaryota > Metazoa > Chordata > Amphibia > Gymnophiona > Ichthyophiidae > Ichthyophis > Ichthyophis bannanicus. Next base: position 806,385,680 of record CM066034.1, on the reverse strand, counting down.
CCCTGGGGAGCCTTACACCGCCCTCTGGGGAGGCGTACTCCACCCTCTGCGCACCTTAACGCTGCAGGAGACGTTATCGTGCGATACGTGACGTTCTCGCACGGTAATGCGCCATTATCACGCGATAATGTCACATATCGTGCAATAACGTTGCAGCTGCGATGTTAGCGCTGTTTAGTAAACATACCCCTATGTGTTAGAAATGTTACCAGTCTTTCTTGCAAGTAACACTTATCGTCAAGTTGAAGGGACTCTTGTCCAATTTTTATAAAAAAATAAACCGCCTAGAATTGCGCTCAGGAAGCTTAAGTCTAAAAAAGAGGAGGGGGGGTGAACTTTCCTGATTTTCAGGCCTATCATTGTGCTTTTCTGTTAAAACAAGGTTCTAGATGGGTGGAGGGGGCCAGGGGGGAAACACCCAATATGGCTCGACCTGGAAGAAAGATTGAGTGCTCCGTTCCCCTTGAATCTCCTCCATGGCATGGTGTCTTCTGAGAGGTTGAAGTCTCATAGGTTAATAGCAGACACACAAAGGGCCTTTCAGCAGCTAGCGGGGGCAATTCCTAAGGAGGAATGTTTATCTAAACTAATCCCCATCTGGCACAGTCCTTTTTTAAAAATTCATCAAAGTCCGTTTGCATGGCAACAATGGTTCAGGAGGGGCATTTGGGCCGTAGGCCAGCTGCTATTGGATGGCAAGTGGAAGCCTTTTGCTTGCCTACAGCGTGAGTTTAACTTGCCTTAAATCCCTATACTTTCAGTGGATTCAGCTGAGACATTGTATAGAGAAATCCCCTATTGATATTAAATCTTTACCTGAAGATTGGGGGTTGCTGAATATTATTGGTTCAGCCCAAATGGCTTCTGGGGTGACTTCTTACTACTATAAATTGGTCGTTCAGAACCCCACCCCACAGGCGACTGGTGTTCAACGGATTTGGGAACATGACACCGGGGAGGCTCCTTCTCCGGAATCATGGGTGAAATTCTGGAGTAAGATAAATAGAGTATCTCAGTCTGCCTCTATCTCTCAAGCTTTATATTTTTTTGCACATAGAGTTCACTTTACTCTGATAAAGGTTGCTAAGTGGGATAAAACTGTTGGTAATGAATGTTGGTCTTGTCAGAGTGATGTTGGCACTTTAAGACATGTGGTATATGATTGCCCTAATATTCAGTTCTATTGGATTTTGATTTGGAACTGAATCCAAGAGGTCTTGGGATTCAGGGCCACTCTCTCCTGGTCTGTTATTGTTTTTCGGTCAACAATTGACATTTCGTCATTACAGAGGGATTGTCATTTTCTATTTGACTTCATGATGGGAGTGGCTCTGCATCTCATTATTTCTAACTGGAAACATGCAGCAGAGCTTAGTTGGCATGAATGGTGGAACTGTCTATGGTTATGCTGCAAATACAAACAAATACCACATTATGGCATAACCCTTATGCCTTCCACCTTCCTCAAGTGGAAATCCCTGCATACTTCCATTTCAAAATCACAATATGGTGTAAATTAAGGGGTAATTAGTCAAGCCATCATGTTTTCACATGGTGGAGAGCTGCTTGATGAGTCATAGCCCTAGTAGGCCCCTTTTTGTGCTTATTTTTCATAGTCTTTGATGATCACATGGTGAAGGGAGGGGTAAGGGTGGGGTAGGCTGTTAATGGCTTTACTTTTTGCTCTTATGTTTAAAGAGGAATATTATTTTAATTGCAATTTTTGGTTTTGTTGTAATTTGTTTGAAAATGTAAATAAAGAAGTTAAAAAAATACCAATTTGGAAGCCCAGATAAAATGTATTCCTCACATTAAAGGAAGTTCAGATAACTGTTGGCATGGTTAAAAGGTAAGGTGAAAGAGGTGATTATAGCCAAAAAAACATCTTTTGGAAAATGTAAAACAGATCCAAATGAAAAAGAACAGAGGGTCTCTTTTACTAAAAATGTACACTTATTGCGCAATTAGCAGAAATACCATTGTGTGATAAGTGCACCTCTCACATGCTAACTGTTGGGGTGTACCTAGCATGTTCCTGGCAGTTAGCACACAATTACAAATGCCAAACCGGAAGTCACATCGCAGGGGGGCAGAAGAGGCTGATGATTAGCAAACAGGAACCATGATGCAGCACTAGAGCCTTTGGTAAGCACCGCATCATAGTTCCCTTGCAATTGCCACCACTGCTGACTCCATGAAAGGGGCAGCAGCAATGGCAATGGGGGCAGTGGGTAGCAGTATGAAGTGGCCTGCCTAAGGCACCTCCAATCCTTGCACCAGCTCTGGCCATAATGGAGAGACAACATGAATTCTTGGCTTTGGTTTTTAGTGAGGAGAATTCTGAGGAAATACTTAAGCCAGAAATAGTATTTAATAATGATGATGATGATTCAGAAGAACTGAAATGAGTCACAGTGAACCAGAAAGATGTAATAGGGCAAAGTGACAGCTAAAGAATAGTAAATCACCTGTACCAGTTCATATATACCCTATAATACTGAATGAAACAAAAAATGAGTTATTAGTAATTATCGTGGAAATTGTCTGAGGTACCAAAAGAATGGAGCATGGCAAATGTAAAGCCAATTTTTTAAAAAAAAGGATTCCAGGGATGATCTGTGAAACTATAAACATAAGAACATAAAAACTTCCATATCAGGTCAGACCAAAGGTCCATCAAGCCCAATATCCTGTTTCCAACAATGGCTAATCCAGGTCACAAGTGCCTGGCAGTTTCCCTAAAAGTAGATAGACTCCATGTTGACTACCGCCAGGTGTAAGCTGTGGCTTTCCCAAAGTCTACCTGGTTAATAACAATTTATGATCTCCTCCTCCAGGGAACTTTCCAAACCTTTTTAAAGCCATTACCATAACTGCTGCTCCAGCAATGAATTTCAGGGCTTAATTGTGCAATGAAAATATACTAGCTAAGATTTGTTTTAAATGTGTTACTTAGGGGTATGTTTACTAAACCGCGGTAATGTTACCGTTGTTAATTTCCTCAGTAATGTTACGGATGGCCATATAAAGGAGTGGGCAGTGCATCGTTAAAGCAAGCTGTGTCAGGTAAAGCGCGTTACAAGGCGCTTAATGCGTGGTACAGTGCGCCATGGACCCACCACTTGTGAACATCACAGCCGACAGGAAGCAGCAGCGTGTCCAAAGGGGTTGCAATCTAAGGCTCGCAGAAAGTAGAAGACGCGCTGAGGGATGTGCAGACATGGTGCCTCATGAGAAACGGAGCCGTAGGTGTAAGGCCACAGACCACAGGCAGCTGATATTGCAGTCTGTAATGGGGATGTGAGCCACAGTTAACACATGCACACACACCATGAAATGTATGTCCTTTCCGTGCCTATGGCATATAAGTAAGTGCACTCATTCTGCTATTCCGCAATACCTTTCCCTTCTTATCTCTCCCTTCATACCTCCTCGGGAACTCCACTGTTCTGTCAGATAGCTTTCATCTGTGCCCTTTTCTTCTACTGCCAAATCCTATCTTTGCTACTTTTGCCTTGCTGCTCCTTATGCCTGGAACAAACTACCTGAGTCTGTACATCAGGCTTCTTCTCTGGCCCTTCACAAATCCAGGCTGAGCATTCACCTCTTTGTTACCACTTTTGGATCTGATCCACCTAGCTCCCTTGTGTTTCCTTGCCATTTTCCTAAATGTATCCTGTCCAAAGCTGCTGTGTTGTCTGTCATGACTAGATTGTAAGCTCTGCTAAGCAGGGATTATCTTTTATATGTTTTCTGTGCAGCGCTGCATACGCCTTGTAGTGCTATATAAATGATCAGTCGTAATACTAGTGGTAGTACTATGGTCTTCTGCCTATGGCATCTGATTCCCACATATCTGGGTACTGGCATTTCTCACAGCAACTACACCTGTCTCATCGTGGTGCATGTCACTCTGTATATAGCTCCTATCTGTGGGGCAATCCAGCCTTCCCACAGTGTGCTTTGAGGCACTGATCTCCTAGTCAGGCCTGTGGGCATGGGAGGGGGGATACCTATGCCATCAAACCCAGGTAGCCAGCCCCCAGATGTATTACCACTCTTGAGCTTGCATAAATCCTGGACTGGGAAAGATGCAGGCCTCATGGCAAACTCTGGGGGATATTGGCTCAACATCAGTCATGTCTCACAGTGATATTTACAGCTGATGTATGGCTGCCCTATCACACTGGCATCTGGTGACACTGCAGTCATCCATACGGTCCAGATACTGACCAGCCATTCATAGCCTCCCTGAATTGCAGATCATAAGAACATAAAAACATAAGAAATGCCATACTGGGTCAGATCAAGGTCCATCAAGCCCAGTATCCTCTTTCCAACAATGGTCAATCCAGGTCACAGGTGCCTAGCAGTTTCCCCAGAAGACACACAGGTTCCATAATGCTTGTATTGAGGCAAGCAGTAGATTAACCGGGTCCTCTTTAATAATGGTTTATGGACCTTTCCTCCAGGAACTTGGCCAACTTTTTTTATACCCAGCTACACTAAACAGCTTTTACTACATCCTCCGGTAATGAATTCCAGACTTTGATTATGCGTTGAGAGAAAAAAATATTTTCTTTTATTGAACAGGTTACACTGTAGCTTCATTCCATGTTCCCTAGTCTTTCTACTTTTTGATGGCGTAAAGAATCGATCTACATTTACCTGTTCCACTCTATTCGTTAATTTATAGACCTCTGTCATATCTCCCCTCAGCCATCTCTTTTCCAGGTTGAAGAGCCCTAACTTTTTAAGTCTCTCCTCATAGGGGTATCCTTCCATCCCCTTTACCATTTTGATGGCTCTTCTCTGTACCTTTTCTAATTCCGCTATATCCTTTTTAAGATATGGCAACCAGAATTGCACACAATATTCAAGGTGTGGTCGCACCATGGAGCAATACAGAGGCATTATAATATCCTTTGTTTTATTCTCCATTCCTTTCCTTATGATTTCTAGCATTCTATTTGCCTTTCTTGACTGCCGCTGCACAATGGGCAGAAGGTTTCAATGTGTTATCCATGATGACGCCTAAATCTTTTCCTGGCTGATGGTTTCTAGTGTGGAACCTTGTATCATGTAACCATAGTTTGGGTTGTTCTTTCCTAGGTACATAACTGCATTTGTCCACATTATTTTCATCTGCCATTTGAACATCCGGTCTTCCAATTTGTCAGGGTCTTCTTGCAATTTTTGACAATCCTCTTGGGTTTTAACAATTTTGATTACCTCACCCGTTATTCCCCTTTCCAGGTCATTTACGAAAATGGTAAAAAGCAGCACAAATCCCTGGGGTACTCCACTATTCACATCTCTCCTTTGGTAAAATTGGCCATTCAGCCCCACCCTCTACTTTCTATCCTTTAACCAGTTCCTGATCTACAATAGTACACTGCCTCCTATCCCATGACTTTTTAACTTGGCCGAGTCTCTCATGAGGGACCTTGTTAAAGGCTTTCTGAAAATCTAGATACACTATATCTACCGGCTCACCTTTGTCTACCTGTTTATTCACACCTTCAAAAAATATAACAGATCAGTAAGGCAAAACCTTCCTTGGCTAAAGTCATGTTGGCTTTCTCCCATTAAACCATGACTATCTACATATTTAGCTATATTGTTCTTTATAATGGTTTCTACCATTTTGCCCGATACTGATGTCAGGCTCACTGGCTTTTAGTTTCCTGGATCACCTCTTGAACCCTTTTTAAAAAATGGCGTTACATTGGCCATTCACAATCTTCAGGTACTACAGTTGATTTTAATGATAGTTCACAGATTACTAATAGTAGGTCTGCAATCTCATATTTCAGTGCTTTCAACACCCTCAGGTGTATACGATCTTGTCCAGGTGATTTGCTACTGTTTACTTAATCAAATAGTTGCATATATCTTCCCAGTTTATCAATATTTCTTTCAATTCTTCCAATGTATCACCTTTAAATACCATTTCAGTCATGGGTAACTTCCCTACTTCTTCTATGGTAAAGACCGAAGCAAAGAATTCATTCAGTCTCTCTGCTATGGCCTTGTCCCCTCTTGCCCCTTTTATCCCTCTATCATCTAATGGTCCAACTGACTCTCACAGGGTTTCTGCTACGTGTGTACTTGAAAAAGTCTTATTATTCATTTTTGCTAAACAGCAAGCTCAAATTCTCTCTTTGCCTGCCTTATTAATGCCTTGAATCTAACTTGCCAGTGCTTATGTTGTTTTCAGTTTTCGTCATTTGGCTCCTTTTTCCATTTCCTGAAAGATGCTTTTTTGGCTTCAATAGCCTCTCTGACTTCACCTTTAAACCATGCTGGCAGTTTTTTGGACTTTCTTCCACCTTTCTGAAAGCATGGAATACAGCTGGTCTGGGCTTCCAAGATAGTATTTTTAAACAACGCCCATGCTTGATGTAAATCTTTAACCTTTGCAGCTGCTCCTATTTTCCTCATTTTATCATAATCTCCCTTTTGAAAGTTAAAAGGCAGTACTGTGGATTTCCTTGCCGTCCTTCCTCCATTTATGAAATCAAAAGTGATCATGCTATGAACACTATTGCCAAGTGGTCCCAACACCCTTATCTCTTGCATCAGATCTTGTGTTCCACTAAGGACTAGGTCAAAAATGGCTTCACCTCTTGTTAGTTCATGAACCAGTTGATCCAAGAAGCAGTCATTTATTTCATCTAGAAACTTTATTTCCCTAGCATGTCCAGTCATGTCACTGACCCAGTCGATATCAGGGTAATTGAAATCACCCATTATTATTACTTTATTGCAACTTTTGTTAGCTTCCCTGATTTCTCTGAGCATTTCATCATCCATTTGTTCATTCTGGCCAGGCAGTCAGTATTGTACCTCCACTGTCATCGCCTTCCCCTTTTTACATGGAATTTCAATCCATAGAGATTCTACCAAGTATTTTGTTTCCTGCAAAACTTTAATCCTTTGTAACTCAATGTCCTCTCTAACATAGAGTGCAACCCCTCCACCAATTTGATCTACTCTATCATTGTAATATAATTCATACCCATGTATCACAGTGTCCCACTGGTTGTCCTTCTTCCACCATGTCTCTAACTTCTCATTTAGTGCTATATATTCTAATGCTCCCATCTTATTTTTTAGACTTCTACAGTAGCATTTGCATACAAGCATTTTAGATGTAGCATTTTATCATTCTTAATCTGGTTATCTGTGGGCAGGGTTAATTTGGAATACTTAAGCTCTGTCTGCTCTGTACTTAAGGGCATTTGGGTTACTTTTGTCTTTATTGGAACCTCTCTGTCAATATGCCCTAACTTCAGTCTTTTGCTAGCCTGAAGGTAGGACATACATTCATTCCGAACCATATGCTCTTGAGCAACTATCGGCTTTCCCCTATTATCTAGTTTAAAAGCTGCTCTATCTCCTTTTTTAAGGTTAATGCCAGCAGCCTGGTTCCATCCTGGTTAAGGTAGAGCCCATCCTTTCCTCAAAATGTTCCTCAGTTCCTAACAAATCCCAAACCCTCTTCTTTGCACCATCGTCTCATCTGCACATTGAGACTCCGGAGCTCAGCCTGCCTTTTGCGTCCTGCGCATAGAATAGGAAGCATTTCTGAGAATGCTACCAAGGAAGTTCTGGATTTCATCTTCCTACCTAAAAGCCTAAATTTGGCCTCCAGAACCTCCCTACCACACTTTCCTATGTCATTGGTACCAACATGTACCAAGACAGTAGATGTCTCCCCAGCGCTATCTAATATCTTGTCTAGGTGGCACATGAGGTCTGCTACCTTTGCACCAGGAAGGCATGTTACCAGGTGATCGTCATGTCTACCAGCCACCCAGCTATCTACATGCCTAATGATTGAATGATCAACTATAATGGCCATCCTAACCCTTCCCTCATAGGCATATGGCTCTGGAGAAAGCTCCTCAGTGCAAGACGGTTTTACATCACCTGGAAAACAGGTTCTAGCTACAGGATCGCTTCCTGCTACACCAGGCGATCCTCTCCTGTCACATGACCTCTCTCCTCCATGGCAACAGGGAGGTTGCCAGACTGGAGGTGGGACTTCAGTACTATGTCCCTGTATTTATTTATCTATTTATTTATTTAACTAGGCTTATATACCACTTTTCTAAAAGTCAAAGTGGTGTACATTCAGGTACTGTATATATATTTTTCCCTTGCCCCGAAGGGCTCACAAACTGTGTTTTTGTATCTGAGGCAATGGAAGGTTAACTGTCTTCCTTATATCCTCCAAGTTTACTACTCTAGCCTCCAGACATTGGACTCATTCCCTGAGAGCAAAGAGCTCCTTGTACCTAGTGCACACGTAAGACCTCTCACCTACTGGGAGAAAATCATACATATGACACCCAATTCAAAAGACTGAAAAGCCCCCACCTCGCTTCTGGACTGCTGTCTGCATCTTAGTTTTAAGGTTTTGTTCAGATATTAAAGTTGTTTACCTACTTAGGTTTGCTGGGAATACTTATACTAATACAACTATATCTTATCCTCCCATGCTACCCCCAAACCACACACAATCTCATTTCTAGTCACAAAAGGAATCATTTTGCCAAACCTAAACCTATGACTAACAGCTGATATGCCATGATGGCATGACATCCCAGGACTACACATATGATCTCCCTTTCTCACTGCAATATGACTTGTTTCCAGACTCACACACATACTATTCTTATATCAGCAGTCCCAGTTTTCATAATACAGGATTTGTTAGGGTCCCCTAGATCAGCTTTTTTAGCACAAACAGCATATTTCAGCATAACCTAAATAAACACTATGGACCCGATTCTGAGAAAGATGTGCTAGGCGGATCTGAATGCACATGTGTATGTCCCCAAGGGGGGCGCAATTCTGTGCCCGAATGCCTAGATGTAGAGTCATGGCCCAGAATACGGGGTTGTAAATCTGCACCGCTAAACATTGAATGAGCGTGCAAGTGGGGAAATTGTGTATGTGCAAATTGCACGTGTTCATGCAGTGGTGTGCCACAGACATGTAAGACCAAAAACATGTCCAACTGCACATGTAAGTACCCTCCTATCTGCCCCCAGACCCTTGGAACATGGCAACACGGCAAGTCAATTTTTCTGAGGCCGAGACTCGCCTGCTCTGCAGGCTGGTTCTTGAAAACGAATGTGCCCTGCTCCCAATGGGACACCGATAGCCAGCCATAGCTGCAGCACGCAGGGGATGGGAAAGGATCAGGACCACTCTAGTGCAGTAAGTAGGGCAAAGCAGGAAAGTGAGGAGGCAAGGGAACTGCATGTGGTGAGAGAAGAACAGTGCAAAGAGCCGGGAAGTAGCTGCAAAGTAAAAGGGCAAAATGGGCAGGGAGTAAGCTGGATCCACCAGACAACTAAATGACAGTAAACACACAAAACAAGGCTCACACAGGAAACCAGCAAACAGAAACTCAATGGCCAAGAGGAAAGCATGGTGGCAATAAATGCAGAATGGACAAAAGGGAAAGCATATATGGAAAAGGAAACATGAATACAGTGAAAACAACAAAGTGTGTAACAGTGCAGTAACATGGCCCAATACATTCAGCCAAAACACAGCACAGTAGAAACATAGATACATGCCAGTAAACAAAAAAAACACATGACAGAACTAGGCCGTCCCCCACTACCAACCTCCACACCAGTCCCCTTAGAGAATCCTGTGTCTGCCACAAGCCCCATGAAGTCAGATACTGTCCACAACAGCACCACCTCCAATGGGAAATGACCCCATGCAGCCACCACCGTGTCTGCAAAGAAACATCCCTGCAGATGACACCTAAGTATAAGCCCTACCACCCCCATCCAATGATAATGTGCAGCAGAGCATGCTGACAATTAAAGGAGGCACCCAACCTGTGCATACAAATGTTGCATCATAGCACTGCCAACCTGCCAGCTTGCCAAAGTATACATAGAAACATAGAAACATGATGACAGAAAAAGACCACATGGCCTATCTAGTCTGTCCTTCCATAACAACTACAACAGTCCCCTTTTTACCTTTAGAGATCCTCTGTGTTTGTCCCATGCTTTTTTGAATTCAGTTACTGTCCTCATCTCTACCACCTCCACTGGGAGACTATTCCACGGATCCACTACTCTTTCCGTAAAGAAATATTTCCGCATATCACTCCTGAATCTATCTACCTAAAAGATCCATAGGTCTATCTGCAGCTTGCCAAGATCCAGACCACCAACCATATTCGTAGCCACCCTCTCTAGCATCCCCAACCTGTGATCATCTGTCTGGAGGGGCGGGCACTGGAATTGCACAGAAAACCACAATTGTGGATGCAGAGAAGACCCACAGTGGCCTGCAAAAGTATCCATCCACTCTGTGTCAGTTCTGGTCTATAGCAGGATGTACAACGTGGAAAGAAGACGGGGAGTCATGTGGACGTTAGATAAGGGACCTAATAGTATAATGAAAACTGGTGATGTGAAAGGACAATACAATACCTTGTATACAGAAAGAAACACATAAAACCAGAAAAGGTGTGAGCGCATATGTCACCAACACTCTGTCCATGAAACCCCTAAGAGCAGGTCAAACCAAAGAACCACAGATGACCCAAAATGAGGGCAGCAGGGTCCACCTGCATGCAAGCAGTGGTACATGAACTGTCACATGACACCTCTACAAAGATACCTATAACAAAAGGGCCGGACCCTGCAACACCACAAAGCAAGCAACAGAATGACCAAGGAGCATCCCAAATAGGTCAGAGACAAAGGTGTAGAGATGTAGAGATCAGGCCTGCAGCACAAATCACCATCCCAAAGATGGAGGATGCCTTAAAGCACCAGGAACCACACTAAAACTAAATATAAAGAACATGGCACCATGACAAACCTGACAAGAGAAGACTACCCACCAAGAACTGCAGACTAGGCAAGCAGGGCATAAAGCAGAGATGCCACAAGGACACCAAGGAGAACATGGAAGGAGCTGCAAAGTTCCACAGTGGAGATGGGCGTATCCATCCACAAGGTGGAATGTGACAAAACTAGACAGACACAGAGGGGATGAATACCTGTGCAATGCACTGTAGACAGAGGCACACTCATCACCTGTCCACCATTGTCCATACCTCACCCAATGCACCCAGGCATCACAGTACCATCCACTGTTGCTTGGCCCACTGACCAGCTCTGGTAAGAGCAGCAGACATGATCATAGTCAGGTCCCACCCCTGAATTGTATACAGAGATACCACACCACACACATAATAGTGCCCACCTGGATAGTGGCAGCCCAAATGCTTGCACTACAACCATTAAACAGGACATGTCAGCTGCCAGATCTGACACCAGCATGCAATGCCCATGATGTGCAGCACAGGGAAGGCAGCAAATGCAGCAGAGTCCCAGAGGAATGTCACAGGCAGTGCTGTTCTTGTGACCCCCTCAGCCCATGGCCTGGCCAGTCAGTGATGCAGGCACACAGGACAGAGGAGTCCTGGGGGACCAGGGCAAGCCCAGGACTGGGGTGTGGTAGCACTGGAGACGTAGCAGCATGATGTGACAGGGTCCAGTGTATGCAGGTGGTGTTATGGCAGGCAGGCAGGCAGCTGAAATGGCAGACCTCGGGGGAGAAAGAAACATGGATATTTAAGACACCTTCTTCCTGCCTCCACAGATGGTTCCTTGTCCTCTGTGAGACCGAGGCCTACAGGGTGTGGTACCGTGCGATATGCTACACACAGCCACATCTGTTGGTACGACTCCGGCAGCAGTTGCAGCAGGAGTGAGGTGAGTGTGGGGGAATGGCATAGGAATGGGGCCATGACATGGAATATAGCACAGGGCTGGAGTGGATGGGCATCGCAGGGGCAACAACAGACAGAGCATGGGGAGGCATCTGACAATGGGGACATGGCAGCTAGACACCCCCACCCTCTGAAACTAACAGCCACATCTCTGCATCCCTTCCACAGCCATACCAGTCGAGGAATCACCCCCCCCCCCTGTGGCAGAATAGGAGGAAGAGGAGGAGAACGATGTCGACAACATGGAGGCAGAGAGGTGGAGGAGCAGCAGCCATCAGCAGTTGGCCCACACAACCCCGCCACTGCAGACAGTCCAACCAGAGCCAGCCCCATAGTGCTATCCAGCAGCTCCCCATCAGGGAAGACTGGGGATGAGGTTGTCACCCTCAGCCTCATGGAGGTGCCCCACTCCCTTGAGGGGGAGGGACTGTATAGTACTATGGTGTCTGGGTGGGGCACCACACTGTGGGAGGCCCAAAGCACAGCAGGGGCTGAGGGTGGGGAGGCAGGGTACCCCTGGGAAGTGGCCATGAAGAGCAGGGGGAGGAGGAAGAGGATTCCCTGGAGGAGGGGGAACTTAGGGCCACACCACCCAGGGTCACCCAGTGGGTGGAGGAGGTGGGAACATGTAAGGAGGGGATGGGAGGGGGCAGGGGGTGACGGCAGGGGCAGGAGGGGGCAGTGGCAGAGGAAGGGGATGGGAGGGGCAGGGTGTTGAGGGAGGAGAGGGTGGGGAGTATGGGGTGGCGGAGCAGGCACCTGCAGCAGTGGGGGCCCTTGAGCAAATTGCGGAGCACCTACAGAGCATCAGGTGTGACCTCCAGACCCTCACACAGGCCGTGCAGTGACTGACAGAGGTGGTCCTGTCCCCACCTGGGCAATTGGAGTGAAGTCCCCCAGAACCAGGTGCCCATCAGTGGGGTGGGCCAGGTCTGCTGCTGTTTGGTCAATGTGTCCGGTTATGTTTATATAGATGTTTCATATACTGCCCCTTGTAACATCGAGGCAGTTTACAGTTTTTCTATTTTTCTAACAAATCCTGTAACTTTGGAACACTGTGTCTGTGTGTATATCTGCATGGGGGTCAGTCTGAGGCCTGAATAGCGGGGATGGGGATCCCATTGGGATGTCCATCCCCGCTATCCGTACCCTCTCCCGATCCAGTCTAACGACCCTGCCCATTGTATGGGGATGTTAGTCAGGGGGCAGGACAGGGGTGGATCAGGGGCGGCATTAAGGTGGGTGGTGGGTGTTTGCTGGCCCAGGACATACAGGGCCAATTCCAGTGCTGGCCCTGTATATCAAGGACCAACGACGTAGACAGGGAATATTTTCCACCACTGAGGTGGAATAGGTTCCTTGATGTGTAAATGCCTTAAGATGATAATAAGAATTTCTATACTGTGTATATAGGTTCTTTTCAAGTTACAAATATGTACAAAGTTCCCCAAAGTTATAATCCCAGTTGTATTATCCTGTTATATGTAAACTCCAACAGTCTGTTGATTGCAATGAGTATTCCTGTTTTAATGTAAACCGCACTGATGAAAAAGAGTGCGGTATAAAAGAACTATAAATAAATAAATGTGGCAGCGGACTGCAGGCCTGGGGCTGTAAAGCGGTGGGTGGGGGCAGAGAGCCACCCCTGCAACCTGACCCCAGCCTAGGGAGGCTGGATCTGGGGTCGGGCTGTGGGGAAAGCAGTACAGGAGCTGGCAGCTAGGGATCGCGGACATACAATGGAGCAGTGGTGGCATGGCAACTGGACGCAATGGCATCACAGCTCCATTGTAATTGGCCAGACTGATTTAGATGGAGAAGACCTACATGTGCAGGCTGGGTTGAATTGTTGACTCGGCCTATACATACAGGCCTGTTTGTGATTCTGGTCCATGGGGCTAGGCGTGCCCTATGGGATCAGAATTGTGACTCTTTCTGTGCATCCAGTTTCAACTGGGTGCATAGAGGGCCGGGAAGTCCAGGATGGAATGGGGCTGATGGGGCCTGCCCACTGATGCCCAGCCCTGCCACCCATCCTCCAGTTCCAGTGGCACAGGAAGCCTACCTCAAACAAAGTGTGTCTCTATGAGATCCTCCTTGTCGCCACAGCACGTCAGTAGGTAGGACCACGTGATGGCCAGTGTACCACCATGTCATCCACCTCACCCCCGGGATCGCTGACTGTGGCATCAGGTTTGGGCTGCCTCCGGCGCAGGCCGTAGTTGTGCAGCATGCAGCACGCTAGGAATATCCTGAACACCTTGACTGGGGCATACAGCAGCTCACCACTAGACCGGTCAAGGCAACGGAAGCGGCTTTTCAGAAGGCCAAATGTCCACTCGATGATGGAGTGGGTCAGCTGGTATGATTGGCTGTATCTGTTCTCCTCAGGTGTGCGTCGGTTGATGGTGGGGGTCATGAGCTAGTATCTCAGTGGATATCCCATCACCTGTGGAGAGGGACAGTGGCAGTAATGTCAACATGTTGCACCATGGCCAGCTATGTGGGTATCAGCATACCCATGTACCACATGCCACCCCACCAGGACCAACATGCATGTGCGCTGCAACCATGTCATGTGGTGCCCCCCCCATGCCTGGGGCCAGCCAGCCCTGACCCCTGTGCATCCCCAGCTGTGGTGCAGCCCCGACCCCCAACACATCCATGGAGTGAATGTAGCTGCCCCCCCCAACAATGTAATGGCAGGGGTGTCAGTAGCCCCCCTGCCACATATGGGCAACCCACAGTAATGGTGTGGCCCCTCTGTGGGCATGGATTGCCTGCACGCACATGGCTGATCATGTCCCTGTGCCTCTGGGTGTATGCATGTATGTGTGTGGGACACCATTCTGTGTCCACCCATCAAGCAGCCAGCCATGGGTGATGGTACCATTCTCAAAGTCAGCATGTATCCCTGACTAGGCTAGGATGTAGGTATAATGGTAGGAGCCAGGATGCCATGACATCCTGTACCTCCATGCAGGCGTTGCAGATGGCTTGCATGTTCATGGAGTGGTAGGCCTTCCGGTTCTGGTATGCTGCCTCATGCAGGCATGGTGGGTGGAGGGCCACATGGGTGGAGTCAATGGCCCTGAGGACAGATGGGAACACTGCAATATCACTAAATGCCAGCATGGTCTTCTGCTACTGTTGTGGAGTGTGTGGGAAGGTAATATACTGTGCAGCATGTCCCACAAAGGCATCCAGGAACTGACTGATGATGCACGATACAGATGCCTGGCTCAGCCCAGCTGCTATTGCCACAACAGATTGGAATAAGCCTGTCCCCAGGAAGGCCAGTGCTGCAAGCACCTTCACATGGACAGGCACTCTGCTCTATCTGTGTGCCTGTGTAGTGAACTGTGGTCCCAGCTCCTCACACAGGGCATGGATTGCCTCCCAGTCAAATCTGTACAGGGTTCGGCACAGCTCATCACTGATGTCCAGGTAATGGGTGCAGGGCCTGGAGACCCTGGCATATGGGTGGTGATGTGCTGCGTGCCGGCACTCATGGTCAGCAATCACCAGAAGGGTGGTGGCAATCACAACTCTGGTCCTCTACTGTGCCATCCTCAGATACCTGGCTGCTGCTCCAGGAACTTGTGGGAGGATGTGACAGATCAATGGTCAGTCTGGGCCTTGGGGGAGTGCCACAAACTGTCCCCCCATGACCCCTGTGGGTGGCAGGGTGGCAGGTGTTGCACTAAACCACTGGTCCCACACCCTTCCACTGTGCACATGCTACCAGGTCACTCAGTGGGTGGTCCGTCCACCACACACTGCTGCATGTTTGCATATCTACCTGTGTACATGCCCATTAGGAATGGGTGAACCCCCATGTGTGCACCGCTAGGGTCTCTTTTGCTCCACATATGCAGCAAGATGTTCAGGCACTGGTGACAACACACCTATAGGCATGCACCTGTGGGGCCCAAACATGCACATCACCTGTACAGTGACCACAGTATGGGAATGGGGCTGGGGATGTGGGGTTGGAGCAGGACCTGCCATGCCTAAATGCAAGCCAGTTGCTCCCTGTCCCAGACTGCAGCATGCCCATATCAGCCTGCCCTGTGGTAGGTGCCTGCGCAGGGCATCTGGCCTCTGCGCCCAGGTCCATGCATACCACTGTCACCCACAGGGTCACAGGCACTGCAAACATGCATCAGGAGCACAGGCTCCAGCACACATACCATCACAGTCACATTATAGACCCTTTGTACCTACCATGTCTATGGTAGTGTTGCTGCAGTGGAGGATATGTTGCACTAAATCAGCTCTCACGATGTCCAAGATATTTTGCACATGGTAAAGGAAAACGTAGTGATGCACGTGTATTTATACGTAGACCATGGAAGATGGACATGCATATGCGTTCAGACGCACAGATGTAATCGGAATTACGTCGATATGGACATATATGTCGTTGTATGTCTAACTCTTATAAAATGTGCAATGCTGGCGTGGACATGCCTCTGGGAAACCAGTGCTACTGAGACATTCAGAATAACCTCCTTCAATGGCAATGGCTCCTAAAGTGTCCTCACACAAGAGGAACTTCGTTGACGGGGAGCAGACCCTCCTCATTGAAAAGGTGCTTACCAACTATGGGGTCCTCTTGGGCACTGAGGAGGCCCCTGTGGGGGTCTATGAGAGGCAGTGCAGATGACTCGCCATCTGCCGCAAGCTGAATGCCATTTATCACAATAACCATGACATTGAGGATGTCAAATGAAAGCGGTGGCAGGTGCGGTGCATGGCTTGCAGGAAGCTGTGGGCTCAGATGGACAGAGGATGAGCCTCACTGAGCTCAAGCAGCATGTCCTTGCCATGGTGGATGTTGCCACACTGGAGGGTAGCGGGGATGTGGACACCTCTGTGCTGACATTTGCATGCTGCATGGTGTGGGGACACATTGAAACACCCACTGCCCCTCTCACACATGTCCCCTCTGGTTTGGGGTTGGGCACACATGTCCTTGTTGCACTGTCACATCCCCCACTGCTGGCTCACCGAGTGACTCTGTAGTGCTGGGTCCTCCCTGGTCTGCCTTGCACTCTCCCAACTTCCCCGTGGTGTCCCTGTGGCCATAGTGTACTGGTGTGGCCCATGAGGGAGTGGGGTGATTGCTGCCTGCAGCAGCCCACATTAAGCTCGTCATCCTTGCTTTTCTCATCAGGTGCCACCATAGATACTGGACCCAGTGCTGGGCCCTCCCAAGACTCACCACTAGCAACTCCACCACTGCTACCATTGGTGGACAGGGCTACCGTGCCACTGGAGAGGGCTGCAGCACAGCCAGTGGACCCTGTGGATGGGGGTGCAGAGCTGTATCTGCAGAGCCAGACAGCACCAACTCTGCAGATACAGAGGACCAGCTGGCCCCATTGCTGTCACCCGAGCCCCAACCCCAGCCTGGTTGGGTGTGTTCAGTGCCTGCTTGCCCGGCAAGGGGCTCAGGAGGCACAGGCATGGGAGAAACTCTGGCTCTTCCAACATACAGCTTCAGGAACAGCAGCTTGCCCTCCTGGAACAGCGGTTGGTGGTCCAGGAGGCACAGCTGGTGGCTACCAACTGCCTCAATACCTCTGTGACACACCTCGGGACCACACTGACATACTGGGTACCCAGTTGGCTGGGCCTCAGGGCATGCCTCCGACACTGGCTGCTGCTACTGTGGCTCCTGACACAGCTGGTGTGCCTCACCCCTCTGCCCCACTATCCGCTAGCAGAGTGTCCACACAGGCCACTGCATAGGCTGCAGCTGTGTTGGGGTCCAGCAGCATGGGGCAGTCCTGCATCCTGGGCCCTGGGCCCCAAGGTGTGGGGTCCCCACTGGTCTTCCACCCTTCCATGAGGCACGTGGGGAGAACAGCAGCAGCAGCAGTCCAGTCTCGGGGTGTGCCATCGGCCATGCCACCCGAAGGCCAACTGCTGAGGCCCAGTGGTGGTGCCTCTGGGTGGGGGAGGGGGATGGCCAGGATACATGGGGGGTGGTGGTAGGCCTGGGTACAGTTGACTTTCACTGGAATGGGAGGTTGGGGAGTGTGGGCTGGGATGGTGGGGTTGGGGTGGGGTGGTATTTGTCTTGCTTTTGGGGGGCATCTGGGTATGTGGGGTGGGTTTGCTTGGGCACTGTGTATTGTTTGCCTTGCACACAATAAATGTTATTTCACGCACCAGCTGGACTCTGTGTTTCCCTCTGCCTCAGTCACTGTGGGCATATGTAACTTTTGCCCTTGTTTCCCTAGCGCTGCCTGTTCTTTCTCATGCACCTTGTACATGTCCCTCCTTTGTGCATAATGGTATGTACATCTGCATCCTGTGCACCCTGCTACGGTAGGCACACAGGTAGTGTCACTGTCATACCTCTTGTTGGGATGCAGTGGGGCACAGAGCAGTATACTATGTCCAGCTGTATGCAGTAACATTTCTTTCCCTTCTTTTGGTCCCTCCATCACTGTTATTCCATGTTTTAGCAGGTCTAATGTAGACGGCCATGTACAAACATCCAGACGTGCATGGTCCCGAATAGAATACGGTTTGAACGTTTCTGTCACCAGCCACAGCTCTTCCCCTCCACGCCAACATTCCGCCCTGCCCGCCGATGTCAGAGCTACATGTATATCTCATTTGTATGTGCATGGCAGCTTGTTTCTAGAATCGCATCTAGACATCCCTACAAGGCGCACATCTCCAGCGTACGTGCAAATGGCTTATTCGTGGTTCAGAATGACCCTGTATTGCTCTTCTTAACATTTCTGTAAAGATGTTTATTAATGTTTCTTTACCTTACAACATTTCCTCTCCTCTACTTTCTGTTCTTTGTAACTGCATCTTGTGGTTTTTTTCAGACCACAATCACACCAGTTCGGCACATACTTGTCACAACCATTCTTCTATATGGGACGAATTGCAGAGCATGGCAGAATATTTTCTAAGTCCTAGCATTACTCCATGTTTTAGCAGTAATAACATGGACATTTCTGGGAAATACTTCAAATGTACATGAACCATTCCTGAATACGCTTTATATGTCTCTGTGGCTGACCATGACCCCTTTTTACCCCTTCTGGGCATGTTCTGAGATGCCAGTGCTATTGCAGTGTATGTGCATGATAGCATTGTTTCAGAATTCAGTCAGGGATGTTTTTGGCACATAAACGTCCTCACCGCACATACAAACCCCTTTTTTCTGTTCTGGAATGACCCCCATAGTGATTAGGAAAAAAGAAAAAAAAAGAACAAACAAAATATAACAGAGGAAAAGTATAACGAACCAGTACATTAAAGTTTACCAAAAATCAAAGCAAAATGGGAATCCAACCACTTTATTAGTAAGTAACTTAAATCAAAGAATTTGGAAGACAGAAAAAAGGTGTTACTCCGGGTACATTTCCTCAGATTTCAGTAGTAGATGGCAATATTAGATTTGCTAAAAGAGATCCTTTCATATTCTTAGCTACTATAAAAGATGTTAAATGAAAGTGATCAAAAAAGATATATTTAACAGATTTGTACTGTATGTTACAACACATTTGCAAAGACACTTAAAAGAAACAGATCCCCAGTCTGAAGCACCCCAGGCCTCAGAAGAATACGTTCTCTATGCCGTTTCTGAGTTTCCTTTGTAAGATCTGGACACATTCTAATTTTGCATTGCAAAGACAAATCCCATCCCAAAGCCAGTGTTGTTTCCAAAGTTGATGGAAAAGTTAAATCTGTATCTGAAGTTTTCAAAATAGTTGAAACATCAAGGACATTGGTTGATATAATTTCAGCGGAATCCTTCTTCTGATTTCTCTTAGCTGCTGTCAAAAAATATACTGTACTTTGGACACTGGTAGAAAAGACTAAGGGGGAATCTACTGCTTGAAAAATTCTTTGGGAGATCTTATGGGGAACAGTGGGAATTTAATAAATCATAAATGGCACGATCTTGCATCATTTTCCAATGCTTCCAGCTTAGCTCCTAATGATATAATATCCTAGATAAAAAAAGTATTGAGAGCTTGTATAGATGTAATATTTGCTTCAGGCATCTCACACTGTTTCAGATTTCCCAACTTCACTTCATAGGAATTTAGCCTACTCTTACAATCAGCAATCCTTATGGATAACACATTCACTTGAGGAACTGATGCTTGACTCAAGTCAAATATCACCTACAGTCCCCTAGCTTCCAATGTAAACTGATCAGGATGATATATAACAAACTGAAATTGTGGAGATGGTAACTGACTTGAGGGTTCAGCCGAGCACTCAACTTCTAACTGACTCTCAGGCATTGCCCCACTCCTCTCTATTGGCAGAACTCCACCAGCTCTTTCCTGCTGTGACCCTCCCAATACTCTATGCCTCCCTCATCTGCTGCTCTCACTGCATTTTGCAGAGAGGGTCCCATTCCGATTACCATGGCTCAGGACGGAAGACGCTGACCTCATCAAACTGTATCTGACCAGCAATTATGGTTGCACAGGAGTGATCCAAGAATCCAGGAAAACCCACCAGTCCTCCTATCTCTGGCGAAGACTCAGTGAGTACTGCCCTGGCCCTTCTTTCCTGGAGCTCCCAACACTGGACAAAATCATTTTTTCATTATAGATATTCTGAAAACCCAACTGGCTAAGAGTCCCTCAATACAGACTTAGGGACCACTGCTCTGTGCTACACTGCCAGCCTTGTTTTGGTTTGGCTTGGGAAGAACCATTTTCAAGGGCAAAGAGCTATTTGAAAATTGCCTAACCTCGATTCAGGTGAAAATATTTGCATTGTTCTACAAAGTGTGTACTTTTACCTGCATTCATGATGCACAACAAGACCTTATAGCATATGTTCAGGTGATGAGCTTGGTGAAAATTACAGCAATGTGCATTGTTTTGCATCATCAAAACCACGCATTGTGTTTTTCTCAGATAAGGTACCCAGAGGAAAGGTAAGAGTGAGTGTCGGGCGGTATTTTTCCTTTGGCAATTTTCAAAGTAAAAGCACACCCACACTTTCATTTGGAACACTTGAAAAATCCACCATTAAAAAATGCAGACTCTACAGCAATGCAGCAAGGTTGAAAATTGTCCCAATAAGTACAATTATTCATGGTCAACATCAAAATCAGGTGGCTATGATATACAGAATTAAAAGGACATAACACAATCGATGCTTACTGAGATAGGTTAACACTGCAAGACACTGGGTCTCAGTTAACTCTAAGCTCTATGGCCTCCTTACATTGATTTAGTGGCAGTTACAGAGATATGGGGATATATTTACTAAATGGCAGTAAAGGAGCCAGAGTGTCATTAACGCCAGTTATCGGAACCCTGGAGCCCTTAACGTAGACAAAAAGCCGCTTTAATGGGCAGTAAAGGCTCCAGCAGCATTAAGAGCGTGGCAGGCAGAGAGTGGGCGGTAATGGTGCGAGAGTGGGTGGTAACAGCGAATGCTCCTTTAATGCCTGTTGTGCAACATGCCTAAAAGCCCTTTAAGGCGGGGAACCCTAACGCCAAGTAAAACCAAGAAGAGCCCATTTAAACGTCTGCAATGTGATGCATGGACAATGATAGCAGCAATGTTTCCTCTAAGCTGTGCTGGGTCCGCTGGCAACATTCCTGCCAGCGGGGGGGGGGGGGGAGGGGGGGTGCACTGTGATCGACACTCCACCCCTCCCCCCACTGGCGGGAATGCTGGCGGAGGACCCGGCGCAGAATAAAGTGAACATTGCGAGGGTGCTGTGGTGTGTTAGACCTTGTGTCTAGCACACACCACAGCACCCTCGCAATGTTCACTTTAAACTGCGCCGGGTCCTCCGCTGGCATTCCAGCCGGTGGTGGGAGGGGCGGAGCATTGATCGCACTGCACACGCCTCCTCCCCCCCCCCCCCCCCCGCCAGCAGAAATGTTGCCAGCGGACCCAGCGCAGCTGGATAGCAGTACTCCATTACCAGCATCAGCATGGTGCTCAAGTATGAAAGGGCACTATGTTGATGGTGCATATGGGGCAAAGGAGGTGGCATATTGGTCATAAAACATAGAAACATGATGACAGAAAAAGACCACGTGATCTATCTAGCCTGTTCTAGCCTGTCCTTCCATATCAACAACTACAACAGTCCCCTTTTTTCCTTTAGAGAACCTCTGTGTTTCTCCCATGCTTTTTTGAATTCAGTTGCTGTCCTCATCTCTACCACCACCACTGGGAGACTATTCCACCGATCCACCACTCTTTCCATAAAGAAATATTTCCACATATCACTCCTGAATCTATCACCCTTCATCCTCATCCCATGTCCCCTCATAGCAGAACTTGCTTTCAATTGAAAGAGGCTCTCTCCTTGAACATTTATGCCATGGAGGTATTTAAACATCTCAATCATATCACCTCTATCCCGCCTTTCCTCTAAGGTGTACATATTAAGATCCCTAAGTCTGTCTTCATATGCTTTATAATAAAGACCACTAGTCTTAGTAGCCACCCTCCGCACTGACTCCATCCTGTTCACATCCTTTTGAAGGTGCGGTCTCCAGAATTGCACACCATACTGCAAATGAGATCGCACCAAAGACTTATACAGAGGCACTTTCACCTCCTTTTTCTGCTAGCCATTCCTCTCCGTATGCACCCAAGCATCTTTCTAGCTTTTGACATCGCCTTTTCTACCTGTTTAGCTACTTTAAGATCATCAGACACAACCACGCCTAGGTCCCTCTCTTTTTTAGTGGACAAAAGTACTTCACCGCTATACTATATTGCTCCCTTGGATTGCTGCAGCCCAAATGCATGACCTTACATTTTTTAACATTAAATCCCAGCTGCCAAATTCTAGACCATTCTTCAAGCTTAGCTAGATTCCTCCTCATGTTATCTACACCTTCCTGGGTGTCACTCTATTGCAGATTTTGGTATCATCCACAAACAGGCAAACCTTACCCGACAGTCCTTCCGCTATATCACTAACAAAGATGTTAAAAAGAATTGGACCAAGGACAGATCCCTTCGGCACACCACTGGTAACATCCTTCTCCTTAAAGTGAGCTCCATTTACCTGTACTCTTTGTTGCCTCCCACCCAACCAATTTCTAACCCAAGCAGTAACTTTAGGGTCCATCCCTAGGGTGCTCAGTTTGTTTATAAGTCACCTGTGAGGAACAGTGTCAAAGGCTTTACTGAAATCCAAATACACCACTTCCATAGCTCTCCCTTGGTCCAACTCTCTGGTCACCCAGTCAAAGAAATCAATCAGATTTGTCTGACAAGACCTGCCTCTGGTGAATCCATGCTGCCTTGGATCCTGTAATCTGCTGGACTCCAGATACCTCACTATTTTCTCTTTCAGTAGAGCTTCCAATAATTTACTCACCACCGACGTTAAACTAACCAGCCTGTAGTTTTCAACCACATCCTTACTTCCGCTTTTGTGTAAAGGCACCACATAAGCCTCTCTCCAGTCCTTTGGCACCACTCCCGACTCCAATGAGGCATTGAAAAGGTCAGTCAGCGGAACTGCTAGAACGTCCCCAAGTTCCCTCAGTATTCTAGGGTGTATCCCATCTGGTCCCATCGCTTTGTCTACTTTAAGTTGAGCTAGTTTCTCACGAACACAGTCTTCTGAAAATTGTTCAAGATGTCCCTCACTTCTGTTCCCGTTTGTGGGTGTTTTCTGAGGTCCTGCTCCTGGTTCTTCATCTGTGAACACAGAACAGAAATATTTGTTAAGCAATTCCGCTTTATCCTCATCATTTTCTACATATTCCTCCCCTTCACCCTTGAGTCTGACAATACCACTTCTGCCCTTCCTCTTCTCACTAGCATATCTGAAAAATGTCTTATCCCCCCATTTTATTGCATTGGCTATTTCCTTCTCTTTTTGAATCTTTGCTTTCCTGACTACTTTGCTAGCTTCTCTTTTTCCAAATATAGATGCCTGTCTTCCTCTTTCTGTGATCTCTTGTATTTCTTCACTTTTTCAGCTACTTCTTTCAAAAGCCATAGCCTTTTCCTTTTACCTTTATTTACCATTTTAACAACAAAGTTGGTTGCCCTTAAAATATTCCCTTTCAGTTTTGCCCACTGTTTTTCTACATCCCCCAGCTGTTCCCATCCCACTAACGACTCCCTGAGGTATTGGCCCATCTTGGCAAAGTTAGTCTTCCTAAAGTCTAAGACCCTCACCTTTGAATGGATTCTAACAGCCCTAGTCCTAGTACTGAACCACACCATCTGGTGATCACTGGATGCAAAATGATCTCCCACTACAACATCAGAAACATTTTCACCATTGGTAAGCACCAAATCCAGTAAGGCCGCTTCACATGTGGGGTCTGTTACCAATTGCCTGAATAGTTCTCCATGTAGAGAATCCAGGATCACTTTACTTCTAGATGATACTGCAGCAGGAATGTACCAATCAACATCTGGCATATTGAAATCCCCTATCAGTAGCACTTCCCCTTTCCTAGCAATGCTGTGTATGTCTTCAATTGACTCTCTGTCCACCTCTTCCTCTTGTGAGGGAGGTCTGTATATCACACCAATGCAATTAGATTTCTCTTTCCCTCTTTCTAGTTTAACCCACAATGCCTCCTCTCTCCCTTTTAAGCTCTGTAATTCCAAAGCTTTAATAGTAGTTTTTACATAAAGTGCCACTCTTCCTCCCCTTCTTCCTACCCTGTCCTTTCTGAATAAAGTATAGCCAGGTATAATTACATCCCAATCATGGTTTTCCGTGAACCATGTTTCTGTAACTGTCACTTAATCCAAGTCAGCCACTCCCACCAAAGCTTCAATCTCAGGGATCTTATTTCCCATGCTACGGGCATTTATACACACTGCTTTCCATATGTTACCCCTGTTACCCATTTCCATAAAGGTATTTAATGTATTACTTACCTGGGGGCTTTCACTTACCTGGGGGCTTTCTTCACCCATCCCCAACGAATCTAGTTTAAAGCCCTCTTCAGTAGATTAGCCAGTCTACTACCGAAGACGCGGTGACCTTTCTTGGACAGGTGGATGCCATCTCTGCTCTGCAACCCTTGGAACAGCATCCCATGGTCTAGGAAAACAAAACATTCTCGATGACACCATCCACGCAGCCATGCAATCATCTCCAGGATGCGAGTCCCTCTGCCTTGGCCTTTACCCTCAACAGGGAGGATTGAAGAGAACACCATCTGTGCACCTGTTTCACCCTCTGTCCCAGAGCCATGAAGTCACTTTTGATACACTCTGCGGGATACCTGGCAGTATCATTTGTTCCAACATGGATTAGCAACATTGGGTAATAGTCAGTGGGCTTGATGAGTCTCGGCAAACTCTCCGTAGCATCTTGGATTTTGGCACCAGGCAGACAGCATACCTCTCTGGACATCAAGTCTGGTCGGCAGATGGACGCCTCAGTACCCCTCAGAAGAGAATCACCAACCACCACTACCGTTCGCTTCTTTGTGGTCACTGATTTCTGAAACTTTGGGGTACTTGAGCTCTGGTTCTTCCCTTTCCAGGGATTTTTTCACCTCCTCCACTTCAAGGGCTGCATAATGGTTCTTCAATTCAAGGGCTGGAGAAGTTGGATTGGTGATTCTGCAGGCTCTGGTGACTTGTGTCCAACCTTTGTCATTCTGTTGGCACCCATCTTCTCCTCTGCTGGAGAGCTTGGTTGCTGCAAGAAGCATCTCATCAAAGTACTTCTCATTGTCTTGAATGCTCCTCAGCCTCGCCACCTCCTCTCTGAGTTCCTCCACTTGTTTCCTCAGAGCTTCAGCATGCAGACACCCTGCACATGGAACCGGTCCTTCAACTGACATTGGGACCTCTGTCTGGACAGAGGCAGAAGCTGTAATGGGAGTAACAGTTTTAGTGATATGATTTTTCCCAGCCATTTTTCTGTTCGTGGAGCTTAGGTATCTGTTAAAGCAAAAGAGAGAGAGATCTACCAAAGTACCAGCTGGTTTCACAGCTCTCCTTTCAGAGAAAAAACAGTTAAATCCCTTTAATTATATTCAAAATGTGCTGTTACAAGTCCCTGTGCTTTGTTAGATGGGGGGGGGGGGTGCCCTATAAAGCAAGACCGCTCACTAGGGGTGGGTGGGAGTCGGGGTGAGTAGGAAGGGAACTAACTCCTGATTAGGTGTCAGCAGTTCCCTAAAGTGAGAAGGTTACTAGAGTTTAAAAACCTACTCTACTAAAGGAAACATCTCTATTGAAGCACCAAAAAGAAAGTAACTTTGCTTTAAAATATACAAAAACCCTTTTAAGAGCTCCCAGTCAGAGAGCTAGCAATTTAATAAAAATAAACCCTCAAAGCCTTACCGTTGTTTGTCCTGTAGAGCCCCTGTTATGAATGCCTCAACAGGGCAAGGCTCTGGAGCCTTTTATGCAGGCCTCAGTTGCTCTCAGGTAATCAGGCCCACTAACTCCTGATTAGGTGTCAGCAGTTCCCTAAAGCTGAGAATGTTACTAGAGTTTAAAATCCTACTCTACTAAAGGAAATATCTCTACTGAAGCACCAAAAATAAAGTAACTTTGCTTTAAAAATATACAAAGCCGGGATCACGTGATGCAGTGAGCGAGGCAGGAGTGTTCTTTGCCTTGCTCTGAGGGCTCCCTCCCAAAAGACTGTATAGGGCTGTTTTCACCCTCTGGAAATATTGATTTTGGGGAAGCAGGAGTGGCTGAAGTGCTTTGTCACTGCTCGATCGAAGTAGGAGCAGTGGAGAGCACATGGCAGCGAATGTGGCGTGGAAGGACAGAGCGTGAGTAGTGGAGGACAAGATGGTGGCTAAACCAGTTTCTAGCCCGAGAATGGAGCGAGATATGGACCTAGTAGAAGAAGTTACGAGCGCAGTGGTGGCAGCATTGGAAAGCCGCTTTCAAGGACTAGCGGAGCAACTAACTCAAGTGAGCCAATCGATTGTGGAGTTTGGAACGTGAATGGGGCAAGCGGAGCAACGGATATCAGAGGTGGAGGATATGCAAGCTTCACAGGCCCAGCGTGTGAAACGGCTTGAGGAACTGATTAAAAAGCACGAGGAGAAGATGGACGATTTAGAGAACCGTGGCCGCAGGAAGAACTTAAGGTTTGTGGGGATACCAGAGGCCATAACGGATGGGGAACTGAGAGGGTATCTGGAAACCTGGCTGGCGACAAATCTTAAGCTGGACACCACCCTGGGCTCCGTTAAGATTGAGAGAGCACACCGGCTGGGAACAAAGAGAGGCCCAGCCGACAGACATCGAGTGGTAATAGCTCACGTTCTGAATTACGCTCAAAAAGATGATGTGATTAGAGCTGCGAGGAGACAGTGAGCACAGATGCCAGAAAATACAAAAATCTTGGTTTTCCAAGATTACTCTGCTGCCGTTAGTAAGAAGCGGAAAGAATACTCAGGAGTGTGTGATGCGCTGGCTAAGAGGGGGATGCGCTTTGCTCTAATTTGCTCTAATGGCCTGCGAGTGGAATATAAAAATAGACAGCGCCTGTTTGAAACGCCAGCTGAAGCTAATAAATTTGTGGCAGAGCTGTCCCAGAAGCAGCAGGAACCTGGTGGCAGCAGCTGAGCAGCAGTAGTGTTGGAGTGAAGAATGCTGCTGACAGTGTTTGGTGACCCTTCTTTTGTTATTGGACAGAGACACTGGGTGATTCTTTATCTGGTGCTGAGACTCTGGAGGTTTAAATTGGGTGGAAGCATTGGAAAGTAGGGGGAATGATATAAAGAATAATTGAAGAAGGGAAGAAGTTTAGGAAGGGATTAAGGAAGATGATAATTGTATAATTAGGAAAGGGGGAGGAGATGGATACAGTAAGGAAATGAGGGGGAGGAAGGTGATTGTTGCAGTTGGGATGAATGGGGAGTGCAGGGGAGGGAGGGCGAATGGAAGATTTATTGACTAAGAACGGGAGGGAGCTTCATGTGTTATAGTGATCGGGTAGGGAACTCCGTTATGGAGAGAGAACGATGGTAAGGTGAGGGGGGGGGGGGTTGGGGTTTGGGGGGAGAGGAGCGGGGAGGGGAGGAGAGGGGAGGGAGGAGGGTTGGGTGGGGGGAGGGGGTATCGAGGGATTGATCATGATGGTTCTAGTGGGAGGGAAGGTAGGCCTGGGGGTGTTCATTGGAACGATTACTACAGGGAGACACAGAGAAGGTGATGAAGAGTTGGAGTGGTGTAAGATGAAGGGAGAGCACATGGGAGGAGAAGGGAGATGGGATGGGCCCTGAGCTGGGGGGGTCCATTTCATATCAGGGATGTGAGCTGAACATGAGGATAAGGAGAATTAGAGAATATGGTAATGGCTGATGATGTGCGGTTGATTTCCTGGAATGTCTGTGGTATAGGGTCTCCAGTGAAGAGATATTTATTTATTTTTATTTAGCAAGCATTTGTAGCCCGCTCCTTCCAGCGATCAGAAGCGGGTAGGATTACTATTGTGAAACTGCCGAATCAAGGCAGGTACAAATTTTGTTTACATACAGATTGTCAGAAAAGCACATCATACAGAGTTAACACTTCTTAGCTATGGGGGAGTTCATTTACATATATACATAAATACATATATACATATATAGAATACTGCGTGTGCTCAGAGACAAAAAAGCAGATTTGGCATTTTTACAGGAGACACACCAGAATGATGTGGAACATGGCAAGTTGGAGAGAGGATGGGTTGGGAAAGTCTATGGAGCTTCTTCGGGGGGAAGAGAGTGGGAGTTGTGATTTTGGTAAGGAGAACGGTGGGATTGGAGGTGGAACAGACCATCAAAGACCCGGGAGGGAGGTATATTATTCTGGTGGGGAAACTAAAGGGTATTAAATTGGGATTGGTGAATATATATGCTCCCAATGTCTATGACATTTCATTTTATAAAAGATTAGGTAAATGTCTGAGTGATCTTGGACAAATTCCGCTCATAATGGGAGGGGATTTTAATTGTGTTCTAGAAGAGGCCATAGATAGGTCAGGGGCTAGAGGGGAAACTAGGGATAGGAAATCCCAGTGGGTCCGGGGTGCCTGTGAAGGGTACGATCTGATTGATTACTGGAGAGTTTTGCACCCCTTAGATAGAGATTACACACACGTTTCCAGAGCGCATGACACAGGGTCGCGGATAGACTATTTTCTGGGGTCCAAAGGGCTTTTTGATAGGATAAGTAGAGCTGAGATAGGCCCTGTGCAGGTGTCGGATCATGCATATGTGTGGATGGATATCAGATGGGGGCCATGTAGAGGGGGGAACCTGTGGAGATATCCTCTTGATTACAACCATGACAGCAATTTTAAGGCTTTTTTGCACACCCATTCGGAGGAGTATGTGGAATTCAATGGAGGGCATAAAGATAATCCCATCCTATTTTGGGAAGCAGCAAAGGTAGTGCTGAGAGGGAGAATTATTGAATATGGGGCCAGGAAAAAGAAGGCATATAATAACAGATTGATCCTCTTGGAAAAGGAATTATGTCAGGCAAGGAGAGCTCTGTTGAAGACGCCGATGTTGGAGGGAAAAGTGGAGTTTGCCCAATTGCAAAGAGGGGTAAACATCATGTTGCAAGAGAAAGCGACTCAGTCTATGTTGTATTATAAGTACAAGCTGCATAAATATGGTAATAAGGCGGGGAGGTTGCTTTCACGTCTGTTGAAGGCAAGTAGGGGGCAGGCACATAGAGGGGCGTTACGGGATGCCAAAGGTAAAATCCAGATGGGCCAGGCTAATATTGAAGAGGGCTTTCGAGAGTAATATAAGACTCTTTATGGCACTGAAACCGGAGATCAAGATAAGGCGGAGACTTTTTTGCGAAAAGTTGGGTTACCTAGTTTGTCCGAAGAGGAGAGGGGGATACTAAATGCTCCAATTGGAGATGAGGAAGTATTGGCAGTAATAAGGAAATAACATAACTGTCGGACCCTGGGTCCAGATGGATACCAGGGAGAATTTTATAAACTAATGACTGATCGGGTGGTGGGGTCTCTAACAGCATATTATATAGCCCTGGTAGAACTTCAAGGATTCCCGTATGAGAAAAATAGAGCAGTGCTTACCTTTATTCCTAAACCGGGTAGGGATGGGTTACTGCCAGAATCGTATAGGCTGATTTTGTTATTAAATGTTGACATTAAAATCTTGGCCAAAATAATGGCAGAGCGACTGGCAGGGTTTGTCCCACAGTTAATAAATGAAGATCAGGTGGGTTTTGTGAAAGGCAGCCACGTGGTTAAAAATGTACGTAAGATTATTTTGTCGTTATATATGACTGCAGAGGCAGGGGAACAAGCATTGTTGATAAGTTTTGATGCAGAAAAGGCATTTGATCAAGTTGATTGGCAATACATGCATCAGGTGCTAGCAGTTATGGGAATAGGGAGGTTCTTCTTGGACATGGTCAAGCTTCTGTATGCTGATCCGAGAGGGCAAGTGCTAGTAAATGGCTTTGTCTCGGGAAACTTCCCGATCTGGAGAGGAACTAGACAGGGTTGCCCTCTATCCTCTCTTCTCTTTGTGTTAACTTTGGAACCATTATTGGAGAGAATTCGGCCCCATAGGGGTTTGATGGGGGCGAGGGTAGGCCGGGAGGAATTTCGTATTTCTGCATTCGCTGATGACATTTTGGTTTATTTAGGAACCCCAAGGAAGACACTACCAGTACTATTGCGCATTTTTAGTGATTTTGGTGCATTTTCGGGATTGAAATTAAATTTAAACAAATCAGAGGTGTTGGATTTACAGCAGACACTCCAAAGGGACTGGGAAAATTTCCCGCTAAAGTGGGCGGGAAATGGGCTTCGGTATTTGGGTGTGTAATATGCCAGTTGATGTGGATAAACTACAGAGCTATAACGTTGGGGAAATAATGGAGCAAACTAAGGATTGTTTGTATAGATGGAGAGATCTCCCGTTGTCATTGGGGGGGCGAATAGCCTTATATAAATTGACCAGATTTCCAAAACGGTAGTATATGCTACAAACTCTGCCTATAGTAATGACTAGAAAGGAGATAGCGAGATTGGAGAAGAGCTTAAATGTTTTTTATTGGAAGGGGAAAAGTCCCAGGATAAGCATTAGGAAACTACAGAGTCTTGAAGGACTACAAAAGGGGAATGTTACTTCTGGAGAGAGATATGCAATTGTGAGTATATACTTCTGGGAATTTTCTGAAAGGAATTCTTTGTATTAAAGCTAATTAATCTGTGAACCCACTATTTTTTGTTAAATCAGTCAGGGCCTAGTAGCAGCAGTTTAAGTTTAAATTTAAATTTAAAATGCAGAAGAGAACTTCCTGGTTAAATTTCATACCCAGCAGATAGCTTGTAGTTTTCATTTAATAGTCACTCAGGGCCTAGCATCAGCAAAGTACTTTTAGTTTAAATTTAAAACACAGAAGAGAGCTTTCTGGTTTAATTTGGAACCCAGCAGAGTGCTTGTAGTTTAAATTTCGTAAGAAGTTAGAGCCTAGCAGCAGCAAAGAGCTATAATTTAAATCAAATAAGAATATAGTTTACCTCAGCAGCACAGGACAGGGTACTGTGTAGCAGCCCTCTTTTAATAAGTGTTATTTCCCTCTCTCCCTCCCCACACCCAACCACCCCTGGGATAATCATAGCTTTATAGGAACTTACACATCTTAAAAGACAGTGGGTGCTCTCAGGTGAAGCTCGTTACACAAATCAGTCATACATTAAAGACCTGAGATTAATTAAGCTTCAGGTGAACAAGGTATATTAAACGTATTAGGTACAGGGAAGGCGATGGCAGTGGGGGTGTACTATCGACCGCCTGGCCAGAATGAACAAATGGATGATGAAATGCTCAAAGAAATCAAGGAAGCTAATAAAAGTTACAGAGCAGTAATAATAATGGGTGATTTCAATTACCCCTATCGACTGGGTCAGTGTCACGGCAGGACATGCTAGGGAGATAAAGTTCCTAGATGACATAAATGACTGCTTCTTGGAGCAGCTGGTTCATGAAACGACCAGAGGGGAAGCCATATTAGACCTAGTCCTTAGTGGAACACCAGATCTAGTGCAAGAGATAAGGGTGTTGGGGCCACTTGGCAATAGTGATCATAGCATGATCGCCTTTGATTTAATTAGTGGAGGAGGGATAGTAAGGAAATCCACAGTACTACCTTTTAACTTTCGAAAGGGAAATTATGATAAAATGAGGAAAATAGTTAAGAAAAAACTAAAAGAGCAGTTGCAAAGGTTAAAGACTTACATCAAGCTTGGGTGTTGTTGAAAAATACGATCTTGGAAGCCCAAACCAGCTGTATTCCACGCTTTAAGAAAAGTGGAAGGAAGTCAAAAAAACTGCCAGCATGGTTTAAAGGTGAGGTCAGAGAGGCTGTTGTTGCCAAAAAATCATCTTTCAGGAAAAGTAAAAAAGAGCCAAATGACGAAACCTGGAAACAGCACAAGCACTGGCAAGTCAAATGCAAGGCATTGATAAAGCAGGCAAAGGGAGAATTTGAGAAGAAGCTTGCTGCGGAAGCAAAAACGCGAAATAAAGATTTTTTCAAGTACATTCGTAGCAAAAAACCTGTGAGAGAGTCAGTTGGTCCATTAGATGATAGAGGAGTTAAAGGGGCACTAAGAGGCGACAAGGCGATAGTGGAAAGACTGAATGAATTCTTTGCTTCGGTCTTTACTGAGGAAGATGTAAGGATGTTACCCATGACTGAAGTGGTATTTAAAGGTGCGGAAGAATTGAAGGAAATATCGATACATTGGGAAGATGTATTACAACTATTAGATAAACTGAAGAGTAGCAAATCACCTGGGCCAGATGTTATACATCCAAGGGTGTTGAAAGAACTGAAATATGAGATTGTAGACCTGCTATTAGTAATCTGTGAACTATCATTAAAATCATCTCTAATACCTGAAGATTGGAGGATCGCCAATGTAACACCAATTTTTAAAAAGGGTTCCAAGGGTGATCCGGAAAACTACAGACCGGTGAGCCTGACGTCAGTACCGGGAAAAATGGTAGAAACCATCATAAAGAATAAAATTACTCAGCATGTAGATAGTCATGGCCTAATGGCAGACAGCCAACATGGCTTTAGACAAGGAAGATCTTGTCTTACTAATCTGTTTTTTTGAAAGTGTGAATAAACAGGCGGACAAAGGTGAGTCGGTTGATATAGTGTATCTGGACCTTCAGAAAGCCTTTGACAAGGTCCCTCATGAGAGACTTTTGGCAAAACTAAAGAGTCATGGGATAGGAGGCAGTGTACTACTGTGGATCAAGAACTGGTTAAAAGATAGAAAACAGAGGGTTGGGCTAAATGGCCATTTTTCCCAATGGAGAAGGGTGAATAGTGGTGTACCCCAGGGATCTGTGCTGGGTCCGCTGCTTTTTGACATATTCATAAATGACCTGGAAAGTGGAATAACTAGTGAGGTTATCAAATTTGCAGATGACACAAAACTATTTAAAGTTGTTAAAAACCCAAGTGGATTGTGGAAAATTGCAAGAGGATCTTGATAAATTGGAAGACTGGGCATCAAAATGGCAGATTAAATTTAATGTGGACAAGTGCAAAGTTATGCACCTAGGGAAGAACAACCCAGACTATGGTTACACAATGCAAGGTTCCACATTAGGAACAACAACCCAGGAAAAAGATTTAGACTTCATTGTGGATAATATGTTAAAACCCTCAGCCCAGTGTGCAGTGGCAGTCAAGAGAGCAAACAGAATGCTAGGTATCATAATGAAAAGAATGGAAAATAAAACAAAAGATATTATAATGCCTCTATATCTGTTCCATAGTGAGACCGCACCTTGAATATTGTATGCAATTCTGGTCGCCGTATCTTAAAAAGGATATAGCGTTATTAGAAAAGGTTCAGAGAAGAGCTACCAAAATGGTAAAGGGGATGGAAGGATACTCCTATGAAGAAAGGCTAAAAAGGTTAGGGCTCTTTAACCTGGAAAAGAGACGGCTGAGGGGAGATATGATAGAAGTCTATAAATTAATGAACGGAGTGGAACGGGTAAACGTAGATCGATTGTTTACGTTATCAGAATATAGAAAGACTAGGGGACATGCAATGAAGCTACAGGGTAAACTATTTAAGACTAATAAAAGAAAATATTTCTTCACTCAACGTGTAATCAAACTCTGGAATTTGTTACCGGAGAATGTAGTAAAGGCTGTTAGTGTAGCTGGGTTTAAAAAAGGTTTGGACAAGTTCCTGGAGGAAAGGTCCATAAACCATTATTAAGAAGGGACCTAGGATATCAATGCTTGACCCAGTACAAGCATTGCGGAACCTGTGTCTTTTGGGGAAGCTGCTAGGTACATATGACCTAGATTGGCCACTGTTGGAAACAGGATACTGGGCTTGATGGACCTTGATCTGACCCAGTATGGCATATCTTATGTTCTTATGTTCTTATGTTCATGGAAGGGTGGAGGGATGGGGGCTCCAGATCTCAGGAGCTATAACATGGCATGCTTGTTGCGGAATTTGCGGGATTGGCCGGGAACAACAGCAGAATACACACCTCTTGCATATGAACAAGAAGTAGCGCGCCCATTGGCCCTGAGATATATATTACATGCGAAAACAGCAGATTTGACCCAAGAGGCTAGTGGCCATCCGATCTTTAAGGTAATGAGGAAGACGTTGCGGATGCTTTGTCAGAAATGTTCATGGAACCCTGGGGTCACTCCATTTCTGCCCTTATATGGCAATGGTAACTTTATTCCGGGGATGCAGGGAGGAGTGTTCCAGGGGTGGGAATCTAAGGGAATAGTGGCCCTAGATCAGGTAGTAAACGAAACAGGGCAGGTATTGGAATTTAAAGACCTGCAAAGTAGATATGGACTGACAGGCAAGGATTGGTTTCTCTATATGCAAATGAGCAGTTTTGTACGAAGTTTGGGAAGGAAGGATCTGCATACAGGAATTTGCACTAATTTGGAGGAACTGCTGTATTCTGGAAAGGAGTCACAGGCTCGGGTCGCAATTTTACAAAAGGAATATCTTAATTTATTGGGGGAACCCACGGAGAGGGACTTGGCTTTAGCATGGACTCATGATTTGGGGGAGGAGGTAGGAGGGGTAGATATGGTGGGTATTTTAGCTGATATACCTAAGATGATTAAGACTGCGGATTATAGGGAAATGCAGTACCGTATATTGAGAAGAAGCCACTTTGCCCCATGCAGAGCATTTAGAGTGGGCAGCAGTGCTTCAGCGAGTTGTCCGCGGTGTGGGATGGATAGAGCAGATTTGGGGCACATGTGGTGGCAATGTTCGGGGGTGGTGAGATTTTGGAGGAATATGGTGAAATATCTTGCATCCATTCTGGGGTGCTCACTTAAAAGAGATCCTGTCCAAGTCTTTTTGAAACCCAGCTACACAAACAGCTTTTACTACATCCTCTGGTAAAGAATTCCAGAGTTCAATTACATGTGGACTGACAAAATATTTGCTTTCAGTAGCCTTAAATGGGTTACACTGTAGCATCACTGCATGTCCACTGGTCTGCCTACATGTTGATGGCATAAACGATCGATCCACGTGTACATGTTCCACTCCATTCATTACTTTATAGACCTCTATCATATCTTCTCTCAGCCATCTCTTCTCCAGGTTGAAGAGTCCTAACCTTTTTGGCCTTTCCTCATAGGGGTGTCCTTCTATCCACAGTACCATCTGTGATGTCCGGCATGATGCCACAGTGACAGTGGTTGCACACAGACATGCTGCTGCTGCAGAAAGGAGAGGTGGCACATTTGGCAGTCCAAGGGTCCTGGCACCCTACGCAGAGATCCCGACTGCCCCCTCTCCCCACTGCCGCTGAACCCAGCTGTGGAGGAAAAGGCCAATTCTGCCAGCAGCTGTAGCCCTCCAGGTAGCTGCGACATGCAGGTGCCTGGGGAACTACCACAGCAGTGGCTGTCATCCTCCCCCTGAGATGTATCAGTGGCAGGCGGGATGGGGTCCCTGCAAAAGCAGGTGGTTGGGAGGGCTACTTGACCATCCATGTGTGCCTCTGCCCCCCGCCCCTTACGGACCTTGTGCCCTAGGCACCCGCCAAACCCGCATGTTGGACAGGCTGGGACTACGCACCATCACCACTGACAGCACGCGGACATGTCAACATGGTATGGGGATGTTTGTGGAGGGGGCAGCAATACCCACCTGCAGCAGACCAAAGCCATGTCCTGGTCCTGTGTGCCGTGCACATTGCAACATGTGCATGAGTCTGTCTGATATAGGCAACGGGTCAGCCCTTATGACAACATTGTGGTTCAACACATGCAGGCAGTATTATATGAGCTGAAGGGTCCAGGTAAAGGATCATTTATTGTATGTCCTTGTGGCTAAACATTAGCCTACAGTGCAGGTACAGGTATAGCACCATCATGTTCAACCCCCAATTAACTGGCTAGCAAGGGTGCAAACACTTATTAGCCACACAGACAGGCTCCACCATTCACAGCTGGATGGAGAGGCAGGCTAACAGCACAGGCACACTAGGGGTGTTAATGTCAGAGCATGCCACTAGTGTCTGCACAATGAGCACACATTAACAATGCTTGAGCTAATATGGAGACCAAAGTGGCAGGCAGGAATGCCAACCATCTCCACTTTTGCACAACGTGCTCATGTGAGTGCATGTGTATGTCTGTCTCTCCATTGTTCTGTGGCTTTCTGCACTTCACTGTGCCTCACATTGCCTAAGCTGTTCCCAGTATTAGTCTGCAAATGTGCATGATGAGGAGCAGAGGATTATGGGTATGGCCTGAAGCAGAGCAGAGTGGCCGGGATGTGTCTGCCTCAGCAGTGGGGTCAATGACTCTGACATCATAGTGCCCATCTCACATGTGCATTGCCTGGGTGGCCATAGCATGTCATGCTGAGAGGGCACGCTCACTCTGACCAAGCAATGACAATGGCATGGCTGTGTAGCTACATAATGTCTGATTCTGGTGACATGGGTGCAATTTTTGTTTGGGGAGCATGCTTATTGAGTTAATGCTCTGTGTCTATGTGGTTCATCCTAAGCCAGAATGCCCATGTGCATTCTGTACACGTGCATTGTGTGTGGACCAGTAGTCCAGCCACAGTTGGGATGTGCATCTCTGAAACAGCCCAGTGGTAGGTAACAGTCTGACTGAGCTCACTGTGGTAGAGTGCTAGTCCTAAATGGTTGGGACAGCTGTTGTTCTTAGCCTACTTGGTGTGGTTGTAGCAGGATAATAGCAGTATTCCAGGTAGACCTAGAAGCCCCCACTGCATATGGGAGCAGCTTTGTAACAGTGGGAACTGCTATGCACTGTTCTAGGAGGGTCCCTATCCAATAGGGGCAGGACACATGGCCCAGTTATAACTTGCACCTACTGTACAGCATGCTGCAATTGTGCAAGAAACTATGTGACTAAGATAAAACACTACAGACAATACCTGCCACACACTGGTAGTGATGTGTATCTGCAGCACTGCCAGCAGAGACCATCCTTAGCAGTGCAGGTTCTGGGGCCCAGGTGCTGTGCGCCCATTCTCACCCTCAGGGTGACTGCTAAAACTGCTTAGTAGCACAGTATGTAGCTGTTAGGTGATTGAAGCACACACTGTCAGTGCATCATACTGAAATGATATGATGGATCATTCCATTCTCTATTTGGTGATCAGCTGCAGACTGCTGTTCTGCATGTGCAATTTATCATGGGTACTGAAGGGGCTAACCTATACTGGCACACACAGCAAACAGTTTAGGCAGAGACCTGCAGGCTATTTGAATCCAGATATTACAACCTAGTGAGGTAGGGTGATGTAGCATCTTGGTTAGTGCAATGTCCCCCCATAAACAGGGGACAAAGGTTTGATTGGCACCTGTTCATTTTGTGCCTGTGTATTACTCAGGTCATATCCCTTCCTGTAACAGTACAGTCTCTACTGTGACTTTCAGCCACTTATCCTTCTACTTTGTTATGCGTTCTAGCCACACTTTGGGTCAGCAAACATGCTACTTCCCATCATATCCCTCTGAGAGCATGATTTTCTTGGCTCTGCTGCAGCCCATTGCATGGGGTCAGACATGTTCACCATGAAGATGTCAGGCCCTTGCTTGGAAGCATGGCATAATGGTCATGCCAATGGCTTAGTGGCTAAGATGCCATGGCTTAAGGCCTTCTACGTGACTTTTCAGAATGTGTTACTGTCACATTTTATGTCTGCCAAAACTTTCATGGACCGGCAATACCTCCTTGTGACCTTGAGCAGATCGCTTAATTCACCAATGGCTCAGCTGATTGCAGGTCCATACAGTCCCTGTTTAACATCAGACATTACAAATTGATGGTAAGATGTACCCCGAAGTGACTACACTGCTACAGCAGTATGCTAACAGTCAGTTCAATGCATAGAACTCTAACCTATTTGAACAACATGAAGCATGTTTGACATCATGTTTGCTACTATAAAGCTTTGGCTCCCTTACATCTCTGAAGTACATGCAGACACATCCTACCCCTTGTATACCACCTGCAAGCCTCAGCTCATGTCCATACGTACCCCATGTGCCTGGTATGGATAACACCTGTGCAGTTGTTATCAGCACATTTGTCTGAGGTGTTCTTATGGTTGTGTGGCTAAGCCTTCCAGGTGGCAATGCCACGCATTTTCATGTGCAGCACAGATACATTGTGAATGACACCTACAGCACATTGGTGCTAATAGCCTATACCACACTCTCCTCTGCTGCCATCATTCCCTCAGCCCATCCATCCACTTCTGTCAGCTGGGTGCAGTCATGTTTTCTCATGCAGGCTGCTATACCATGGCCTACACTGGTACTCTTTCCCACAATTTGGGACCACACACACATCTCTCCTATGCCTGATGTGCACATTGTCACTCCTACTCTGTCCTTCTGTCACTGCACACATCCTGCCACTTCTGATTCCACTAGGGGACACGTTTTCCACATCATATGCCACACACTCATTGTGCCATATTACATTGGCACACCCTGTGCGTCGTTACAGCTGCCTCCCACATGTTCATCCACTTTACTGGCTGCCACATAGGGTACCCATGGATCAGGCAGGTCCATCAGCTCCCAGCTGTCCTTCCATCCATCACCTCCAATATTGACTTTCCAGGCTGCTCCTTTATCCAGCATTAGGGTTACTGCCATTTTTGGATATTGAAAGTGCCTTCTTGACATCTTACCACCCGATGTCCCATTACCGCACGTTAAATAGCCTATAGCACCCTTAATGCTGGAACCCCCCTACACACCCGGAGGCTATTTCACATGGAAACCCCTTTTCGCTGCTGTTAATGCTCGGAAAAGCATGCTCCCTTACCACCGTTTAGTAAACACATACCTCATGGTTCATGGACAACCATGGACTGGGATGTAAGTATACCAGGCTATACTTTATTCAGGAAGGACAGGGCAGGAAGGAGGGGATGAGTAGTTGCACTATATATAAGAAATAATATTAAAGATATAGAATTACAGGGCTTAAAAGGGAGCAAGGAGGCACTGTGGGTTAAACTAGAAAGAGGGAACAGGAAATCTATTTGCACTGGTGTGATACACAGATCTCCTAAACAGGGAGAAGAAATGGACAGAGATTTAATATCAGACATATGCAGAATTGCCATAAAAGAAGACGTGCTACTGATAGGTGATTCAATATGCTGGATGTTGATTAGCATATCTCTGCTACAGTTTCATCTAGAAGTAAAGGGATCCTGGATTCTCTACAGGAAAAACTATTCTGGCAACTGGTAACAGAACCCACACACAAAGGGGCCATACTTGACTTAGTGCTTACCAATGAGGAAAGTGTTTCTGATGTTATAGTGGGAGATCATCTTGCATTCAGTGATCACAAGATGATATGATTCAGTATTAGGACTACGACTGATAAAGTCCATTCAAAAGCAAAGGTCTTAGGGGTATGTTTACTAAACCGCGAAAAGTGCAGCGCTAACATGAGCAATGCCATATAAGGACATGGGCGTACCGGCGTTAAAGTAGCAATGGCCGTTTAACATGCGGTAAAGGGCGCCTTGTCAGTTATCGCGCGTTAACGGCACACTGCATATTAAATCTGACAAACCAAGCACATTACAAGGCTGACAAGGTACTCTATAAGGTGCCCAACACCCTAAGGTGCACCAAAAGGCGTCATATGAGGCAGTCCAGGTTAAGGCACTCTATAAGGTGCCTTATAAGGTGCCTTAACCTAAGGTGCCATATAAGATGTCCTAAGGATGTGAAGGTGACCCAAGAAATGGTGCCCAAGGTCAGTAAGGTGCCCCAAGTTGACAAGCATGAAATGTATGGCCAAAAGACAGATGTAACCCCAACACTGCACAGAGCACCAAGGAAAGGCAATGGACAAGTGATGGAAGGAAGCAGAGGTGGGAGCTAATGGACTTGCCAAATCTGTGTGCAGCCTATGTGGCAGCCGGTAAAGGGGACAAACATATTGGAGGCAGCTGTACCTATGCACCGGGTGTTGGCAATGTAAAGTGCTACAATGACAGTGGGTGGTAGAGGATGGGAATACGTGTCCACAGTAGAGGTAGAGGTGGCATGATAAGTGCAATCTGTGTATCACACCAGTGGGATTGAAAGAACATAGGAAGATTTCATCGGGTCCTTTAAAGCTTTAAAGCTGAGTACAACATAGCGATTATTTGGACAGTATGATATCTTCAAAATGATCGTAGTTTAAAGATTCATTTTCAAAAAACCTGGCAAAGAGGTCATTGATGTGATACAATACTGACGCTGTCAATGAGTGTGAGCTCAGTTGTAGCGGTGTTATTTTAAACTGAGACCTCACTTGCTAGATATTGTTTCCATACACTAAGAAATAGTGGACGATATTTGTGGATTTTCATAGTGTTTATTATCGTCCGGTGGCCATTTCAGTTTTATGATAAGTGCAATGACAGGAGGACAGAGGAGTAGTAGTACCATGCAGAGCAGACAAAGGAGAGGCAGGCATGAAGAGCCTCAATGCAGAAAAGGGTACCAGTGCAGGACATGGAGTAGCACCCTGCACATGAGGACATGATGCTACACAGCTAGCAGACACAGATAGATGGACAGAAGGATGGCTGACAACTGTAATGAGGATATTATGTGCTGGCAGAACAGATCTGCAGAGATATGACTGTCACAGGAATGAAAAGGACTTGCCTGGGACAGGCTTAATAAAAATGAGACCACCAAGGGACTGAACCCATGACCTCTGCTACAGAAGTCCTTGTATTAACCATTGGGCTACATCTCTATGACTTTTATCACAGCAATGGCTGGCTATAGAAAGACTGCACGTCACCGCACAAAATAGAAACATAGAAACATAGAAATATGGTGACAGAAAAAGACCACATGGCCTATCTAGTCTGTCCTTCCATAACAACTA
The DNA here is from genome assembly GCA_033557465.1 of Ichthyophis bannanicus. NCBI lineage: Eukaryota > Metazoa > Chordata > Amphibia > Gymnophiona > Ichthyophiidae > Ichthyophis > Ichthyophis bannanicus. The sequence continues at coordinate 806,344,486 of CM066034.1, read as the reverse complement.
CAACAGTCCCCTTTTTACCTTTAGAGATCCTCTGTGTTTGTCCCATGCTTTTTTGAATTCAGTTACTGTCCTCATCTCTACCACCTCCACTGGGAGACTATTCCACGGATCCACTACTCTTTCCGTAAAGAAATATTTCCGTATATCACTCCTGAATCTATCTCCCTTCACCCTCGTCCCTTGTCCCCTTGTAGCAGAACTTGCTTTCAATTGAAAGAGGCTCTCTCCCTGAACATTTATGCCACGGAGCTATTTAAACATCTCAATCATATCACCTCTATCCCGCCTTTCCTTTAAGGTGTACATATTAAGATCCTTCAGTCTGTCCTCATATGCTTTATAATGAAGACCACTAATCATTTTAGTAGCCACCCTCTGCACCGACTCCATCCTGTTCACATCCTTTTGAAGGTGTGGTCTCCAGAATTGCACACCATACTCCAAATGAGGTCGCACCAAAGACTTATACAGAGGCATTATCACCTCCTTATTTCTGCTAGCCATTCCTATCCGTATGCACCCAAGCATCCTTCTAGCTTTTGCCATCGCCTTTTCTACCTGTTTAGCTACTTTAAGATCTTCAGACACAACCACGCCTAGGTCCCACTCTTCTTTAGTGGACAAAAGTACTTCACCCCCTATACTATATTGCTCCCTTGGATTGCTGCAGCCCAAATGCATGACCTTACATTTTTTAACATTAAATCCCAGCTGCCAAATTCTAGACCATTCTTCAAGCTTAGCTAGAACCCTCCTCATGTTATCTACCCCTTCCTGGGTGTCTACTCTATTGCAGATTTTAGTATCATCCGCAAAGAGGCAAACCTTACCTGAAAGCCCTTCTGCTATATCACTAACAAAGATGTTAAAAAGAATCGGACCAAGGACAGATCCCTGGGGCACACAACTGATAACATCCTTCTCCTCAGAGTGAGCTCCATTTACTTGTACTCTTTGTCGCCTCCTACCCAACCAATTTCTAACCCAAGCAGTAACTTTAGGGTCCATCCCTAGGGTGCTCAGTTTGTTTATAAGTTGCCTGTGAGGAACAGTGTCAAAGGCTTTACTGAAATCTAAATACACCACATCTAGGGCTCTCCCTCGTTCCAACTCCCTGGTCACCCAGTCAAAGAAATCAATCAGATTTGTCTGACAAGATCTGCCTCTGGTGAATCCATGCTGCCTCGGATCCTGTAATCCGCTGGATTCCAGAAACCTCACTATTTTTTCTTTCAGCAGCGTTTCCAATAATTTACTCACCACCGAAGTTAAACTAACCGGCCTGTAGTTTTCAACCACATCCTTACTTCCGCTTTTGTGTAAAGGCACCACATGAGCCTCTCTCCAGTCCTTTGGCACCACTCCCGACTCCAACGAGGCATTGAAAAGGTCAGTCAGTGGAGCTGCTAGAACGTCCCCAAGTTCCCCCAGTATTCTCGGGTGTATCCCATCCGGTCCCTTCGCTCTGTCTACTTTAAGTTGAGATAGTTTCTCACGAACACAGTCTTTTGAAAATTGTTCCAGATGCCCTTTGCTTCTGTTCCTATTTGTGGGTGATTTCTGAGGTCCTGCTCCTGGTTCTTCATCTGTGAACACAGAACAAAAATATTTGTTAAGCAATTCCGCTTTATCCTTATCAGCTTCTACATATTCCTCCCCTGCACCCTTGAGTCTGACAATACCACTCTTGCCCTTCCTCTTCTCACTAATATATCTGAAAATTGTCTTATCCCCCCATTTTATTGCATTGGCTATTTCCTCCTCCTTTTGAATCTTTGCCTTCTTGACTACTTTGCTAGCTTCTCTAAGTTTTTCCAAATACAGATGCCTGTCTTCCTCTCTCTGTGATCTCTTGTATTTCATGAAGGCCTCCCTCTTTTTCTTCACTTTTTCAGCTACTTCTTTTGAAAACCATAGCGGTCTCCTTTTCCTTTTGCCTTTATTTACCATTTTAACAAAAAGGTTGGTTGCCTTTAAAATATCCCCTTTCAGTTTTCCCCACTTTTTTTCTGCATCCCTCAGCTGTTCCCATCCAACTAAAGATTCCCTGAGGTATTGGCCCATCTTCGCAAAGTTAGTCTTCCTAAAGTCTAAGATTCTCGCCTTTGAATGGATTCTAACAGCCCTAGTCCTAATACTGAACCACACCATCTGGTGATCACTGGATGCAAAATGATCTCCCACTACAACATCAAAAACACTTTCACCATTGGTAAGCACCAAGTCCAGTATGGCCCCTTCACGTGAGGGGTCTGTTACCAATTGCCTGAATAGTTCTCCCTGTAGAGAATCCAGGATCTCCTTACTTCTAGATGATACTGCAGCAGGAATGTGCCAATCAACATCTGGCATATTGAAATCTCCTATCAGTAGCACTTCCCCTTTCCTAGCAATGCTGCACATGTCTTCAATTAACTCTCTGTCCACCTCTTCCTCTTGTGAGGGAGGTCTGTATATCACACCAATGTAAATAGATTTCTCTTTCCCTCTTTCTAGTTTAACCCACAATGCGTCCCCTCTCCCTTTTAAGCTCTGTAATTCCAAAGCCTTAATAGTAGTTTTTACATATAGTGCCACTCCTCCTCCCCTACTTCCTACCCTGTCCTTTCTGAATAAAGTATAGCCAGGTATAGTTACATCCCAATCATGGTTTTCTGTGAACCATGTTTCTGTAACTGCCACTAAATCCAAGTCAGCCACTCCCACCAAAGCTTCAACATCAGGGATCTTATTTCCCATGCTACGGGCATTTATACACACTGCTTTCCATATGTTACTCCTGTTACCCATTTCCATAAAGTTATTTAATGTATCACCTACCTGGGGGCTTTCATTTACCTGGGGGCTTTCTTCACCCATCCCCAACGAATCTAGTTTAAAGCCCTCTTCAGTAGATTAGCCAGTCTACTACCGAAGACGCGTTGACCTTTCTTGGACAGATGGATGCCATCTCTGCTCTGCAACCCTTGGAACAGCATCCCATGGTCTAGGAAGCCAAAATGTCTGCTGTGGTTACCAGGATAGGGTAAATTCACCAGTACCCATAATGCGATTCACATGCGGAACAGCAGTCTACATCTGCGCACCAGATGGGGTATGCACCTCTACATCACCTTAGCTTGGTAGGGGGAACTGACCGTGTGTGATACTGGCACAGAGTACATACAGACCATGCCATTGTGCGGGTTCCGTGCTCACCCTGAGGGCGAGGTGGGGCGCCCAGCACCAGGTCCGCAGTACCCGGGTTGATTGAGGTAGGCTTTGCTGCAGGTTCCCATCAGTGCCAGTGTGTGACAGGTAGTTCTTGCAGCCACACCTAAGATACTCCTGTGTCCATCTGTATTCCCCAGTCATGTCTAGCCCTTGTGGATCATGATGCACCCAGAATAGTGCATATCCACTGTGGTTGCTGTGGTCACTTGTTATAAGAGCAGGGGGGTGTCTGGACCCACATGCAGATTATGTAGTACCACCTACTAACCTGCCCTCTCTGGGTCAAGTTGGTGGACAGGATCTAGCCCCAACAAACCCACACTCTACATGATGAAGGGCCATGGGACCAGCAACTCCAGTCCGGCTGGTGAAAGGGCACCATCCAGGGCAGTTGATGCAGCTTTGTACTTATCACAAGGGCACTGGCAGACAGGCCGTAGGCCTGGAGAAGTTCAGCTGTCCCCCACCATGATCTGACATTCATGAGCAGAGAGCACAGTCCCTCTGCACCCTGCAAGGTGTTCCAGCCATGCAGATGCTAACTGTAGACAGTCTGCTAGACAGTCTATAGTGCATGTTCCCAGAGGAGCTATGTGCACCCCAAAGTGGGATGTAAACACAGACACCAAGCAAGCATCTTAGTGATTAAGCCCCCAATACAGAGAACATACAAACATCACTTGAGAGAAACACAGTGTAGCACTATGTGGGAACCTAGACATGCCATGGTCACTGCTCAGTCAGAGTGAGAGTGACCTCCCAGCATGACATGCTGTGTCCACCCTGTCCATATAGATGGTGGTTGGCCACTACAATGTCTCCGGCCATTGCCCCACACCCGTGCAGATGCATCCTGCCCAGTCTGCCCTGTCTGGGCCATACCCACAATACCTTGCTCCTCATTATACACATTGGCAGGCTAACGCTGGAATCATTGAAAAAACAGTCTACAGGCAACTCCAAGATCATATCGACACCAATGCCCCACTGGATTCATCTCAACATGGATTTAGAGAGTCACATGGAGTTGAAACATTACTCACAACTCTCCTCAACACTGTAATCTCAGGCATTGATAACATACGACATGGCTTTGCGCTCATCTTTTTAGATATAGCAGCGGCTTTCGACTCTGTTTGTCATGAGATTCTCATATACCGGCTAAGAGAAAAAGGCATCAGCGGATCAGCACTAGAGTGGTGCAGATCTTACCTGTCAGGAAGATGGCAACATGTTCGATCAGACGGAGCCACATCCGAACCATTTCCTCAAACTCAAGGAGTGCCTCAAGGATCTTCCATATCATCCTTGATGTCCAATATATACATTCAACCCATCTGCAACATCATCAGATCGTTCAACGTGAGTTGTATGCTATACGCCGACGACGTACTGTTGTACATGCCGATTTCACTTGACTGCCCAAACCTTACCCCTCTGATTGCATGCTTCAACACCATATCCGATTGGCTGCTATCACAAAATTTAAGAATTCAACACAAGAAAACTGAGGTGCTTTTCATCTCGAGAAACCCTAACTTCACACCACCCAGTTGTTTGAAGGTACACAATGCCGAACTACAAGTGAAATCAACTATTCGTTACCTTGGGGTGACATTGGACCAACATCTTGACATGAAGCAACACATAGCTAACACTGTCAGAGCGGTCTACTTTAAAATTCGATCCCTCAGACACTTACGCCCGTTACTCGAGCCAGAAGATTTCCGCACCATTTACCAAGCCCTCATCATTCCTCATTTCGATTTTGCAAATGCCATCCTTCAAGGACTTCCCCGAGCAACCTTAAACCCCCTGCAACTGGCCATGAACAGTGCAGCACGGATACTATTCGGAGCCTCAAGGAGAGAACACATCACACCTCTCCTGAAACAGCTGCATTGGCTTCCCATTCAAGCCAGGATCTGTTTTAAGACCTTGCTGATGACGTTCAAAGCTATCAAGGGGCTATCATCCCCCTCTCTCTCTGACGTCATACAATCGCCCGCCCCCTGCAGACTAAGAAGAACTGCAGAGACTAATATGTTATCTATACCTAAGGAAACAACAAACTGCACCAAAACAACATCCAACCGAGCCTTCAGTATTTGCGCCCCAAGTCTATGGAACACCCTACCACCACACATCAGAGCAATCCCCAACCTGAGCCAGTTCAGGAAGGCCCTGAAACATTTCCTCTTTATCAAACACCTTACCTACAGCCCTGAACCCCAGCCACTCTCATATAGTTCATCCCCAAAAATGTAACACACCAAACAGGAGCTTTCTCCATTGAACTTCTTATGTATATAGTTCACCTTTGTTCTCCAAGTTCCTTTATATAGTTGATACTTGTTCTCCAAATCCCACTCCCTGTTCAATGTAATGACCAGACATATGCATTTTGTCGGATGTTTTTTGTTACATGTAAACCGCGCTGATTGCAAATAGTGCGGTATATAAGAATTGTAAAATAAATAAATAAATAAATAAAATAAATAAAAAATAAACAGTGTAAGCATTGTGGGCCCAGTGAGGAGTAGGCAGCCACAAAACAATGGCTAGGCATACACAGGCTCCCACTCCTATTTCAGCATTGTGCAAAGATAGGGGTGGTTGGCAGCCCTGCCTGCCACACTAGTCCTGAGCACAGTGCAGTAATTGCTATGGTATGCAGGTGCTGGTAGTAGTGCTTTGGTGGTAACTGCTGCTCTACACTGGGCCCAACAGCCTGACTCTCCATGAGGCTTTGGATGGTGGAGCCTGTGGGTGTGGGCGTGGGTATTTGTGCTCCTGTTGGCTGATGCTCTAGGGAGTGCACATGTTTAGGGAGGAGTGGTCTAGTGGTTAGGACAAGGTACTTCAGGCCGGAGGGCCGGGAGTTCAAGTCCCACCTGGGGACAGCAATCTCAGGCCGGAGGGACTGGGATTTCTAGTCCTATAGGCACTCCTTGTGGTCTTGGGCAAGCCACTTAACCCTCCATTGCCCATGTTCCCTGTAAGTATTAGCGTATGTGTCTCATATCCCCTCGTGTTAAATGTATCCCCCAATTGACCGCTTTGACCCGGTGAAAAACGGGATATAAATACAGCTAAATAAAAATAAAATAAAATAAATGTGCTCTGTAGGGACATCGTCTGCAGGAGCCACAGCTGGGACTTGAACCTGTGACCTTCTGCCCCAGAATGCACTAGCTGTGTGCACTGCACCATACTGTTGCCACAGAAGAAGGTTAGTCCCTGGGAATACCATGGCTGTTCATCAGACAGACCTTGTCTGTTGCACTGCACGCCACCCACCTAAACAGGGCTTGGCCTTGGTCTGCTGTGGGAAGATGCCACTGCCCCCTCTACCACTAGCACCCCTCCCCCACCATACTGACATCCCCATATGCTAGTGGTATGCAGTCCCAGGCCATCCAGTGTGCAGGTAGGCAGCTACCTAATGTGTGGGGTCTGGGGTGGGGCTGCCTACATAGACACCCACGCTTCCCCCCTGGCACCACCTGCCAATGTTATGTGCCCCTTGGAGTACCTGCTGAGTAATGTCCCCTGGCTGAGACACTGTGGGACACAGACTCCTGGGCATGTTTGACTTTGGTCAGTTGCTGTCTTGCTGGTTTCCAGTTACCGCGTTCCTATGTGCCACCTAGGCATCTGCCTAGTCCACCCTGTACCCCAGCTGCTCCACTGCATGTCCTACCTGCGGCCCCCTATGCCCCATTTGCAACATCATCTTAGTGCCCTTTCATATATGGGCACTATGCTGTTGTTGCACAAGTAGCACTACTATCACTTTTCTTGGGCTCCCTGCCTCTGCTATACATTGCTGACACTGAAATGGTTTCTCTCTCCTGCAAATCTGCCCCTAACGACAGGTTTTCACTCGCGGTAAATTTTGAGCCTTCAGTTCCCGGTGTTAGTGTACCAGGAGTCTCTCCCCACCCACTCCCCTCCCACTCCCCTCCCACTCCCCGCTCATTGACCCTTTTTCTCTGCCCTTTCTTCACCCTCTGCGGCACTTATCACCGCCGGAGACGTTATCGCGCTATAGGTAATATTAATGCACGTTAACGTTACTTTATCACGTGATAACGTTACTTATTGCATAATAACATAGCAGCTTCTACGTTATTGCAGTTTAGTAAACATACCCCTTAGACTTTAAGAAAACTAACTTTGCCAAGATGGGACAATACCTCAAGGAGTTATTAGCAGGATGGGAACAACTGAAGGATGGAGAAAAGCAATGGGCAAAACGGAAAGGGGATATCTTAAGGGCAACTAACCTTTTTGTTAGAAAAGTAAATAAATGTAAAAGAAAAAGGAGGAAAACTAGGTTCTCAAAAGAAGTAGCTGAAAAGGTGGAGAAAAAGAGGGAGGCCTTCATGAAATACAAGAGATCGCAGTGAGAGGAAGACAAGCATCAATATTTGGAAAAACTTAGAAAAACTAAGGAAGTAGTCAGGAAATCAAAGATTAAAAATGAAGAAGAGATAGCTAATACAATAAAATGAGGAAACAAGACATGTTTCATATATGTTAGCGAGAGGAGGAAGTGCAAAAGTGATATTGTCGGACTCAAGGTGGAAGGAGAGGAATATGTAAAAGATGATGGGGAAAAATCAGAATTGCTGGGGGGGGGGCGGAGCCTGGAGCGAAGCAGGGTGGCTGTGTAGAGCGTTAGCTCCGGAGAGGCCTAGTCAAGAATCCTGCAATTGTGCTTAATTTTGGTGGAGGAAGCCCAAGAGCGCTGAACCCTGAAGAGTGGAGAGATGTCGGGACCCAAACCTGCACGTTTGGATTTTAATGCGGGGCAAACCACGGGCACGAAGAGATCCAAGCCGGAGCCTCCGTCCCCGCAGAAAATGGCGGCGGCGCGAGATTACCCTGAGGCTCTTCAAGAATTACTTGCAGAGATGCGTGCAATAAAGGAAATAGTGTCTGCAAACAGCGAAACACTGGCTACCGTGCAGGGCGACATGAGCAGGCTAAAAAGTGGCAAGGAGAGCCTTAGCCTTCGGCAAGAGCAGACGGAGCAGAGACTGCAGGCGCATGAGGAAAGATTGAAGACCTTGGACAGACAGGCCAGGCAAATCAAGCAATTGCAGAAAGAGTTGGAAGATAATAATAACAGATCCCACAGAAACAACATTCAAATTGTTGGTATCCCTGAGGGGGCCGAGGGGACGGATATTTTTGCCTTTCTGTACAAATTGATTCCTGCTGCACTGCACCTGACTTTTGACATGCCGTTTGAGATTGAAAGAGCGCATAGGGTGCCCTCACAACTCCAAGCTGGTAGCAAACGGTCGCGGCCGATAATCCTTAAAGTGTTAAGGCACCAGCAGGTACTTAAGATCATGGAGGCAGCTCGCACTCGAGCACCTGTTGAATTTGAAGGGCATAGACTGATGTTTTTCCCGGATTTTGCCAAAAGTACTGTAGACAAGCGGAGAAGGTTTTTGGAATTGCGGCCCAGGCTCCAGAAACTACAGGCGAGATTTGGGTTACTCCACCCTGCAAGGATGAGGATTACACTCCATAACAACACGAGGACTTTTGAGGACCCTGACATGTTATATGCCTTCCTGGACGAGAAAGAGCAAGAGCTGATGCGATGAGGCCTGCAAGGAGAGACTCGTATCTGGATAGTGGTCGGTTATGATGGACCAATTTGAAGAGGCCTGAGGGATACGCCCTGGGCATAGCGTTTTGGGGCTTCGTTCTCTATTGTTATTAACATGACAGTCAATGTCGTTTACTGTATAACCACTGACAGCACAACTGCTTATATGTCTACTTAGCTATCAATAGGCACTTCTGTACCTGCTCTGCTTGCTCTGGGTTTACCTGGTAGAGTTTCAGGTTCCCCCCCACCCCCCCGCCCGGGGTCTTCTAGGCATATTTTGTTATCTGATATTTACTATGGGCTAGTTATGGTTGATTGTACTGCATTGTCATTTTCACAGCTACGGTTTGGTGGATGGGCAAAGTATGACGGGGCATTGTGTATGAAAGTGTTGAATGTATTTCAAGAAGTCAGCAACTTGGTCAAGAGAGATGTGGCCTGTAGTTGCAGGATGAGACATGGCGCCTATTAAGGTTCTCTCTTTAAATTTTAAGGGTATAAATAACCCTATAAAGAGGAAGAAAATTATCTTGTATGGCAAATATGAAAAAAGTGACATCTTACTCCTTCAAGAGACTCATCTCAGCGGGAAGGAGTCGCTTAAATTAAGTATCAAACCTTTTACGCTTTTAGCCTTCTCTGCTGCACAGGGCAAGCATAATGGGGTTGCTATTTTAGCCCGTAAGTCTCTTAATGCTGTTGTGCATAATGTCAGGGCTGATCAGGAAGGGAGGTGGGTCAAAGTGTGTGTGAAAGTGGGGGCTTTGGATTTGGTTTTAATGAATGTGTATGCCCCTAATAGAGACTGTCCGGATTTCTTTCGCACGATAGCGGAGGAATTGCATGCAGACTCTTCATCCCTGAAAGTGCTGGCTGGGGATTTAAATCTAGTAATAGATGGTCTGGTGGACAGGAAACCATTGAGAACTCTGGGGCCTACTAGGGCACAGAAGGTTCTAACTTCTATAATGGGAGAAATGGGGCTTATGGATGCATGGCGTATGTTGCACACTAGTGATTTGGAATTTACCTTCTTTTCGCCTCCTCACCAGTCCCTGTCACGAATAGATTATATCCTGATATCGAAGCCCCTGATACCAAATATGGTGGCGGCTGAAATTCATCCGATGCATATCTCTGATCATGCTGCAGTATCGGTGGTATTGCAGGATGGGGTGTTGAGCTCCTCAACCTCTGGATGGTCTTTCGATAGAGCGCTGTTGGACAATGAGAGCTTCTGCTCAATGATTCGAAAGGCCATTCAGGATTATTTTATCTTTAATACCCCACACTTGACTAAAGGGTGGGCTAGGTGGGAGGGGTTGAAAGCTTCCCTGCGAGCCGTTATTACCAGCATTAGCATTGGACAGGCTAAGCAGCGTGGAGAGCAGCTTAAGGCATTGGAGTCGCAAATACAGGCCGGGGAGCGGGTATTGACTAAGCAATCTGACCCCTGTATATTGTTGAGGTTGCAAAGGTTACGCTTTAGATATAATCAGCTCCTTACATCGGAGGCCTCGCAGTGCATTAAAGCCCAGAAGAGTATGTTCTATAGCGAAGGGAATAAGTCCGGCAGGCTGCTTGCCAACACGTTGAGAGCCCGTAAAGAGGCTGGCAGAATTGCTGCTATCAGAGATCAGGGAAGCTCGGCGTTGTTGTTAGACAACTTAGACATTGCGGAGTCTTTTAGGTCCTTCTATGAACAGCTGTACACCTCTGAGACGGGGTGCTCACCGGAGGCTTTCCTGCAGTTATTATATGAGACTCAATGACCAATGGTAGAACCGGAGGTGGCAAATTGTCTTGATGAGCCGCTGTCTCTGGAAGAGATACAGAAGGCAATTGCCTCCTTAGCGACTGGGAAGGCTGCGGGGCCGGATGGGTTGTCCGCTGAATTTTTTAGAGTCTTTGCAAGAGAACTGGGACCATTTCTACAGCAGTACTTCCTGGCATTATTGGAAGAAAGTCCTCAGCTGGGCTCTTTTGCTTCGGCAAAGGTGGTTGTGATTGAAAAGGCGGGGCAAGATCCGCAACTGGTAAGCAATTACCGGCCAATCTCTTTACTTAATGTGGATTATAAAATTTATGCAACAGTTCTGGTGCGGCGCCTTGCGGGAGTGCTACCCCTTTTGATACACCCAGATCAGTGTGGTTTTGTGGAAGGAAGGTCTACTGCGGATAACGCCAGACATTTCTGTCATGTCCTGGCCGGGGCAGAGAAGGTGGAGGGCCCGCTGGTGGGGCTGTCGTTAGATGCCGAAAAGGCGTTTGACCAGTTGGAATGGTCGTTTTTGTTCTCTACTCTTAAGTGGTTTGGATTCGGCCCTGGTTTTATTAACTTTATTAGGGTGTTACATAGAAACATAGAAACATGATGACAGAAAAAGACCACAAGGCCCATCTAGTCTGTCCTTCCATAACAACAACTACAACAGTCCACTTTTTACCTTTAGAGATCCTCTGTGTTGGTCCCATGCTTTCTTGAATTCAGTTACTGTCCTCATCTCTACCACCTCCACTGGGAGACTATTCCACGGATCCACTACTCTTTCCGTAAAGAAATATTTCCGCATATCACTCCTGAATCTATCTCCCTTCACCCTCATCCCATGTCCCCTCGTCGCAGAACTTGTTTTCAATTGAAAGAGGCTCTCTCCCTGAACATTTATGCCACGGAGGTATTTAAACATCTCAATCATATCACCTCTATCCCGCCTTTCCTCTAAGGTGTACATATTAAGATCCTTAAGTCTGTCCTCATATGCTTTATAATGAAGACTACTAATCATCTTAGTAGCAACCCTCTGCACCGACTCCATCCTGTTCACATCCTTTTGAAGGTGCGGTCTCCAGAATTGCACACCATACTCCAAATGAGGTCGCACCAAAGACTTATACAGAGGCATTATCACCTCCTTTTTTCTGCTAGCCATTCCTCTGTTGTACGCCCATCCATTAGCAAGTATTTGCGTGAGCAACACTCAATCCCGTGAGCTCTTGCTGGGCCGCGGTTCGAGACAGGGGTGCCCCTTATCCCCAATGCTGTTTAATATCGCTTTGGAGCCTCTTGCCTTGTTGCTACGGCAGAATCCTAGGATTCAGGGCTTTACTACTTTGGGTATGGAGATTAAGCTTTCGGCCTATGCCGATGATCTTCTCCTGTTTACCACCCCTGATTCGATTTCCCACATCCTTGATCAGATTGGAAGATATTCAGTCCTGTCGGGGTACAAGATCAATTGGACTAAGTCTGTAGCCTTTGCCCTTAACTCTTCTGCCTACAAAGATATGCTTTCAGAGTTTCCCTTTGTTTGGGTATCAAACCCGGTGAAGTATTTAGGTGTTCACTATTGTTACCCCTTAGAAGAAGCGGTTAGCTTTAATGCCAGCTCTCTAATTTCGACCATACAGTCGATGACTACAAAATGGTCTCCGTTGCGATTAACATGGTGGGGGCGACTAGAGACCATTAAAATGGCAATAGTTCCTAAAGTAACTTATACTTTGGAGATGTTGCCATTGTTCCTTCCGGCACAGACATATCGACAAATGGAGAGACTTTTGGTCTCGTTTTTGTGGAATAATAAGCCCCCCAGAATTGCCTCTATAAGCTTAAGGTGAAAAAAGAAGATGGGGGTGTGAATTTTCCAGATTTCCGGCTTTATCATAATGCCTTTTTAATGAAGCAGGGGGTGAGGTGGTCGGAGCAACAGAGTGCCCAAAGCCCGGTTTGGCTTAGGCTTGAGGAGAAACTGGCAGCCCCCTTTCCATTGTCCTTGCTTTCAAGTATGGTATTTAGTGATGTATCCTTAAAGCCTCGAATGATTACGGACACGCAAAGGACTTTTCAGACTTTATTGAGTGTTAGTTGTCCAGAAGATGTGCTGTCGGAGGGTTTGTCTTTGTGGCTCAACCCACTTTTCAAGATACAGCATAAATCCTTTGCGTGGAAACCTTGGTATAGTAGGAATATATGGACAGTTGGTCAGTTAATTGATAAAGGAGAATGGAAAAGTTTTGGAAAGTTGCAATGGGAGTTCCATCTTCCGGGCTCGGCCTATTTCCAATGGCTCCAGTTGCAGCACTGTGTTAGGAGAGTTCTTGGTGACCTTCGGCAGCTGAAAGCCGTGGGAAAGCTGGATGCCACAATTGAGCAAGTTCAGGGCATGACGGGGAAGGCCTCCTTTTTGTACAAAGTGCTGAAGCAGGCTAGCCCTGGGCCTCCTGGTAACATGGGAGGTGCATGGGAAAAAGACACCGGGGTAGACCTCTCCCAAAGGGGGTGGGGGAAGTTTTGGTCTTCTCATGTAAGGATTACTAAGTCTGCCTCTGTTACCCAAACGTTATTTTTCTTTGCCCATAGAGCTTATATTACCCCTGTACGCCTTAGTAGGTGGGACAAAACGGCAAGCAATAAGTGTTGGATTTGCCAAAAAGAAATTGGCACTTTTAGGCATGTTGTTTTTGACTGTCTCAATGTCCAAACTTATTGGTTGCAGGTCTGGGAATGTATCCAAAAGGTATTAGGCTTCAGTACTCCCCTCACATGGGAAATCTTGGTTTATCGCTCTGTCTCAGATATCTTGTTAAAATGCAGTAAGGATGGCTTCCTCTTAGATTTTTTCTTAGGCATTGCTATATGTTGTAGGATACGGAACTGGAAAGAAATTTCCTCCCTTCATTGGCAAGCATGGTGGGGTCTCGTATGTGATTACTGTAAATTTGAATTAATGCTCCGGCGGGGAGAACAAAAATCATCCAAGCACAGGGAAAAGTGGAAAGCTTTGTTGGAATTTGGGGAGGCGGCCAAGTGTTAGATGCCCCAAAGCTGTGAAATTATCCTGAGTTAGCAGTCTTGGGTTGGTAGTAGCATTTTGCCCATTAAAGAGCTGTAGCATATGTGTTGACCTCGGGGGCGGGGGAGGTGGGGAGGTTGGGAGGTGTTGTTTTTCTTTTAGTTTGGTGTTATGTTCTCTGTTTGGATGTTATTGTATTGTTTGTGTTGGAAAATTTAAATAAAGTATTTAAAAAAAAAATCAGAATTGCTTAACAAATATTTTGTTCTGTGTTCATAGATGAAGGGCCAGGAGCAGAACCTCAGAAACATCCACAAATAGGAACAGATACGACAGGGATCTTGAACGATTTTCAGAAGACTGTGTTCGTAAGGAACTAGCTAAACTAAAAGTAGACAAAGCAATGGGGCCAGATGGGCTATATCTGAGAATACTAAAGGAACTTGGGGACTTTCTAGCAGCTTCACCGTCTGACCATTTCATTGCTTCTTTAGGGTTAGGAGTGGTCCCAGAGGCCTGCAGAAAAGCATATGTGGTCCCTTTACGCAAAAGCGGAAGTAAGGATGAGGTTGAGAACTACAGGCCGGTTAGTCTGACCTCTGTGGTGATTAAATTAATGGAAACACTGCTAAAGCAGAGGATAGTGAGGTTTCTGTATTGCAGCATCTGAGGCAGCATGAGTTTACCAGAGGCAGGTCTTGTCAAACAAATCTGATTGATTTCTTTGACTGGGTGACCAGAGAGTTGGATTGATGGAGAGCCCTAGATGTACTTGGATTTCAGTAAACCCTTTGACACTGTTCCACAAAGGCAACTTATAAATAAATTGAGCACTCTTGGGACAGACCCTAAAGTGACTGACTGGGTTAAAAATTGGTCGAGTGGGAGGCAAGAAAGTGTACAGGTAAATGGAGCTTGGAAGAAAAGGATTTTTCCAGTGGTGTGCCGCAGGGAACTGTCTTTGGTCCGATTCTTATTAACATCTTTTTTAGTGATATTGTGGAAGGGCTGTTGGGTAAAGTTTGCCTCGTTGTGGATGAAACCAAAATCTGCAATAGAGTAGACACCCAGGAAGGAGTAGATAACATGAAGAGGAATGTAGCAAAGCTTGAAAAATAGTCAAGAATTTAGCAGCTCAGATTTAATGCTAAAAAATGCAGGGTCATGCATTTGAGCTGCAAAAATACAAGGGAGCAGTACAGTGTAGGGGTGAAGTAATTCTGTTGACGAAAGAAGAGTGGGAACTGGGCATGATTGTTTCTGATGATCTTAAAATGGCAAAACAGGGGGGGCGGAGCCTGATGTCCAGCGGGTTAGACGCTTCGCGCTGAAGCTCCCGAGAGGCCTACTCAGAATCCTGACTTAATACCTACCTAAACTTAATATTTTGCTCCGAACTTACCGGGGTACCTCGGGGGGGATGGCGGCCCACAAACCAGCGCGCTTAGACTTTGGGTCTCCCTCTTCTTCACACGGAAAACGCTCCAAAACAGAGTTGTCTTCCCCACAAAAGACAGTTCCACTTCGGGAAAACCCCGAAATGCAACAGGAGATCTTGGAGGAAATACGCGGTGTGAAGGAACTGGTACAGTCCAACGGAGAGAAGCGCTCCGAGCCATGCGAGAAGACTTCGGTATGCTTCAGGACCGGCTTGAAGGTCTCTCACTACGGCAAGACAACATGGCGGGGGTCCTCGACTCGCACGCGGTGCGCTTGGTGAAACTGGACAAGGCTGAGCGTCAGATACAGAATCTTCAAAAAGAGTTAGAGGATAGCAATAACCGAGCCCGTCGCAACAATGTAAGGCTCATTGGAGTACCGGAGGGGGCCGAAGCAGGAGATATAAGAGAATTCCTGGTCAAAACTCTTCCCTCCTTGCTGAAGATCACTTTTCACAGAGATCTGGAAATTGACCGAGCACATCGTGTTCCTACCAACATGGCCCTCAATCGGACGACCCCCCGGCCTATCATCTTTCGATTACTGAGATATCAACAAGTTGAGCAGATTCTAAATGCTGCCCGGGCGAATCATCATCTGGAGTTTGAAAGTCATAAAGTCTCCTTCTTCCCTGACTTGGCAAAGCCCACAGTTGACCGTCGGAAGAGACTCCTTGCTTTTCGCCCTAGACTTCAACAGCTACAGGCTCGCTTTGGCCTATTGTATCCAGCGAAGCTCAGAGTGACCCTCCATAACCAAACTAGAACATTCGAAGATCCTGATCTACTAGCAACATTTTTAGACTCCAAAGAAGCAGACCAGATGCGCTAATCCAACCACTTGGATCTGTAATCTGCCGGAACTGCCCGCCATTTTGAATGGCCCGACGCGGTGATCACCGCCTGGAATAGAGACTGCCTGGACTTTTCTTTCTGTCTATATATAACTTTCTCGGTCTCCTATCCCTCCATGATGTGTACCTCGGTTGGATTCGGAACACGCACAGCTATACAGGTTATATGTTTCATTTAGGCCTTCTCTGGGGTTTCTCCCCGCAGACACATGGTCGCCAGTAATTTCTGGGGTTTTGCTTCTTCTCTAACGCACTTCGGTGCTTATTTTTTTATATGGGGCGCTTCATTGTTTTTCATTAGCTTATTGTCTATCATGTCATGTGTACAGCCATATACAGTTAATATGAGGGACATTGTGAAATTATGTGCGTTATCATGTTCTTTCTCAGAATTTTTAACTTTTCTGAATGGCCTTATGTAAGCTCTTATCACTGAATGTAAAAGGCATCAATAGTCCAATCAAAAGAAAGAAAATCCTTAGCTATCTTAATCATGAGCATGCTGATTTAGTGTTTCTTCAGGAAACGCATTTAAACTCCGCTGAAACACTGAAGCTTAATGCCAAGCCTTACATGGTGGCTGCCTACTCTCCCGCCGTTTCCAAACGGTGTGGGGTAGCCATCTTGGTTAAGAAGTCTTTGCAAGCTACTGTACTGGATACTAGCTCTGATAAGGAGGGTAGATGGGCCCGTGCACACCTTAAGGTTGGAGATAGTGAAATCACATGTATTTGTATTTATGCTCCGAATGTGGATAACCCTGCTTACTATGCAAGTATTGCGCAGTTGGCACAGGCCTCTGCCAATACTCCATTAATACTTGGCGGCAATTTCAATCAAGTACTTGATCCTTTGATAGATAGACAGCCGCCTAGAACGAGTGGTCCACCCAAGAGTCTTGATACCCTTACAGCTCTGATGAAAGATCTTGCGTTAGTAGATATATGGAGGCTGCTTCACCCCTCCGACTTAGAGTTTACCTTTTTCTCAGCCCCCCCCCCACTCACAATCTAGAATAGATTTTTTTCTTATCTCCAAAACACTGATACCCCAAGTGGACACGGCTAGGATTCATCCTCTCCATATTTCAGATCATGCTGCCATATCTTTCTCATTACATGTCACTACGCAAGGTGAACACCCCCGTGCTTGGTTTCTTGATAGATCCCTACTAGACCAAAAAGATTTTCAGGTTGACATAAAGGCCGCTATCCAAGACTATTTTCATTTTAATTCACCCCATGACACTGCGAGCTGGGCTTGGTGGGAGGGTTTCAAGGCGTCTATCCGTGCAACTATAACTAGCTATCAAATCCGACAGGGGAAACAACGAAAGCAACATTTACTGATTCTAGAACAACAGATACAAGCTGGAGAGCGTCTCCTCACGTCCCGTACTGACCCATGTATTTTACTTCGCTTACAACGCCTTCGTTTTCAATACAATCAACTTTTATATACCGCTGCTGCTAAAAATATTGAATCACAACAAGGGATGTACTACCGGGAAAATAACCGTGCTGGCAAATTGCTAGCCAATGCCCTGAAAGGTCAAAAAGAAGCCAAGCGTGTTACTGCTCTCCGCAATCCGTCGGGGGGGAGCTTGGTCACTAAAGATACAGAAATATTAGAACTCTTTCGTGATTTTTATACTCGGCTTTATCAATCTGAATGTGACTTCGAGCCAGAAGTATTTGAACGATTACTATCAGGGGTACAGCGACCGACCCTATCTGACGAAGATAGAGAGGCCATGGACAAACCATTCACTTTATCAGAAATTCAATCGGCACTCAAGAGATGTGCCACAGGTCGAGCCGCAGGCCCGGACGGTCTCCCAGCTGAATTCTACAAAACTTTTAACGCTGACTTGGCTCCGTTTTTGAAACTTTATTTTTCTGCTCTGGCCGAGGAGGGATCTCCCTCTGGATCCTTCTCAACGGCAAATGTAGTAGTTTTTGAGAAAGAAGGGAGAGATCCGCAACTAACAGCTAATTATCGTCCAATTTCCCTACTAAACGCAGACTATAAAATATTTGCCACCATTCTCTCCACCCGGCTCTCTGACAAGATGTCTACTTTAATACACCCAGATCAATGCGGTTTCATTCCCGGTAGATCAACTGCTGATAATGCTAGGACCCTATGTCATGTACTAACTGCCGCAGTTAATCTTGATCGACCATTGGTTGGCCTCTCACTTGATGCTGAGAAGGCCTTCGACCGCTTAGAATGGCCCTTCTTGTTTGCAACTCTTCGCTGGTACAGATTCGGAGAAGGCTTTCTCCGTTGTCTCCAAACCATGTATGCACAGCCTACAGCTAGTATCTGTGCTAATGCTTTAAAGTCTCAGCCATTTCCCCTGCAACGCGGTACTCGCCAGGGATGCCCACTGTCTCCACTTCTTTTCGATCTCGCACTCGAACCCTTAGCTTTACTAATCCGGCAATCCAAGGATATTCATGGAGTCCCTTTCTCTCATAGGGAAATCAAAATTTCAGCATATGCTGATGACCTGATGCTCTTTGTCTCCCTGGACTCAGTGCCGGCTGTCCTAGAGCAAATTGGTAAATATTCACAACTCTCGGGCTATAAGATAAATTGGACCAAATCGGTAGCCTTTCCACTAAATCCTTTGATCCATCAGGCAGATATGCAATCCTTTCCCTTTTTATGGCAACCTCGCATGGTCAAATATCTTGGGGTGCACTACTGCTCTCCTTTAGAAGACACCATCACCTTTAATGCTAAAGACTTAACCTCTAAGGTCCGGGCGCTTACTCAACGCTGGACTCCTTTAACACTTACTTGGTGGGGCCGCCTAGAAACCATTAAAATGATGATTGTTCCCAAAGTGAACTACATTTTAGAAATGTTACCATGTCTCCTACCTCGACGTACATATAAAGATTTAGAGGGTCTTCTGACTAGATACTTATGGCAAAACAAGACACCTAGGATAGCGAAACATAAGTTACAAGCAGATAAAGAAAATGGTGGTGTCAGATTCCCTGATTTCCTGAAATACCACCACTCTTTTCTACTCAAACAAGGCGCTCGATGGCTGGAAGACCTCACACCGAGTAGACCAGTGTGGCTGAATATAGAGGAGGACCTTTGCAAACCAATCCCTCTTACTTATCTCCCTGGTATGACTCTCCCATCAGACTCCCACTATCCACCAATGCTCTTAGACACTTTAGGTGCCTTTAATACCCTTGAGCAATCTCTAGACTCCCGACTTTGTCCGCTAGATAGACTTCCGCTTTGGCACAATCCTCGATTTCAAATTCAAAATAAACCGATGGCGTGGAGCCCCTGGTACACTAGGGGTATTTGGATCCCTAACCAGCTGTTCTCTGATGGTCGCTGGAAGACTTTTAGCGAATTACAAACTGAATTTGGTCTCCCAGCGAAACACTACTTTCAGTTGGTGCAACTTCAGCATTGTCTTCGGAGTGCTAAGGTGCTCCCGCCATCGGAACCCCATACCCAAGGATTGTCGGAGATTATCCGATCTATCGGGAGCTTATCGGGTGTAGCATCTAACTTTTACAAAACTTTATGTAATACTGTAAATAGAGGCACTCCTACAGCACAGAAATCTTGGGAGCGGGAAATGCATGTAACTTTGACCCCGGAGCAATGGATCCTCGTCTGGAACAAGGTGACACGGGTCTCCCGATCCGCCTCACTTACTCAGACACTTTTCTTTCTAGCCCACCGATGTTTCTATACTCCTGACAGGTTAGCCAAATGGAACGCCACCCAGAGCAATAGATGCTGGACATGCCATGCGGCCATTGGCTCACTCACTCATGTTATGTATGAATGTCCCGCATTACAGTATTACTGGAGTCGGGTCTGGGGTCGTATTCAATCTATTTTGCACTTTCAGGAGCCCCTCTCTTGGAAGATAGTGGGACTCCGCTCAGCTGCGGGGATCCCCTCTCTTCCCAAATCGGCTTACTTCCTTTTAGACTTTATGCTGGGCATAGCTATTTCCCTCATTACGAAATACTGGAAAAATAGCTCCCATCTGAGCCCCAATGAATGGTGGAATCATGTCTGTCTCTACAGTAAATATGAGCAAATACCTCGTATGTTAGCTTCTTCCGCTCAGACCCCCCACCACTTGTCTAAATGGAAGATGCTCAACGACTATGTTCAAACTGCTCAATGCTCTCATCTGACTGTTTAAATCTGTGTAAATCTCTGTCACATGACCATTCTGTATCGCAGATACTATTTCTGTTTGTTTTGATGTACAATTACTGTTGTTTGTAAGCGCTTATATGATGATACTTATCAGCTTAGAGAAGAAGCATAGGGGTGGGGGGTAATTGGGGTTGCTTTTCCTTATTGTGTGTTTGTATTTGTTTCCTTTGGTGTGTTGTTTCTTTTTGCTTGTTGTAAAATGAAAATAAAAGTTAAAAAAAAAAAAAAATGGCAAAACAGGTAGAAAAGGTGATTGCAAAAGTCAAAAGGGTGCTTTGGAGAGGAATGGACTGCAGAAGAAAGGAGGTAATAGTGCATCCGTATAAGTCTCTGGTGAGACCTCATTAGGATTATTGTGTGCAGTTCTGGAGATCACACCTCCAAAAGGACATAGATAGAATGGAGTCGGTGCAGAGGGTTGTTACTAAAATTATCAGTGGTCTTTGTTATAAACCTTATGGGGACAGACTTAAAGATCTTAATATGTATATGTTAGAGGAAAGGCGGGATAGAGGAGATATGATTGAGATGTTTAAATACCTCCATGGGAAATGCACAAGAGGAGAACCTCTTTTGATTCAAAGCAAGCTCTGCAATGAGGGGGCATGGGATGAGGTTGAAAGAGGATAGACTCAGGAATAATATGCAGAAATATTTATTTACGGAAAGAGTGGTAGATGCATGGAATAGTCTCCCAGTGGAGGTAGTAGAGACAAGGACAGTATCTGTATTAAAGAAAGCATGGGACAAACACAGAAGATCTCTAAAGGGGAAAAAAGGACTATAGTAGTTGATATGGAAAGGCAGACTAGATAGGCCATATGGTCTTTTTATGCTGACATGTTTCTATGTTTTTTCTCTGTTTCTCTTTGTATATACCAGTCATTCTTTTTACATCCCACACATTGACTTGCCACCAGAGGTTAATATAGGGCCACCTCCCTCAGTAGATCTCTTCTCTCCCACTACCCACCACCCACTTGGCCCTTGGTAGGCTTTAACTTAACAAATGTTGGCTTTGGAGAGGATGTCTTTCTTTAGTAGAGGCCACAAAGTCCTTCCAGTATTCTCAGGCTCTTCACTCTTCAGTTACATGGACACAAAGTGCTCTATCATAAGTCCAGTGTCCCAGCACAAGGTTTCAGAATCCACTAATGCCAGCCTTTAAATTTCCTCTGTTCTCGGTAGGTAAACCAAACAACACTGTTCTACAAACAAACAGTCTCTCCTATCTTCTATGCTTTCTTCTGGAGTTCAGTCTGCTGTAGTACAGAAAGCACAGTTACTTACCTGTAACAGGTGATCTCTGGGAACAGCAGGAATAAGTCTTCACATATGGGTATCGTCGGTACCAACGAAGCCTGCGTGGGAACACTCCCCAGCGTCCAGAAAGAAAGCTTTTGGGAGCATCCCACAGCGCCTGCGCGCTGCCTTCCCGCCTTTCCTAAGCGCCTCTCTCCAGTTCGAGTTTTAAGCTGAGACAAAGAGAGAGAGAGAGGAAAGGAAAGAAAGATAGAGAGATACAACTCCTAGGGGAGGTGGGTGGGTTGTGAAGACTTATTCCTGCTGTTCCCAGAGATCACCTGTTACAGGTAAGTAACTGTGCTATCTCCAGGAACAAGCAGGAATGAGTCTTCACATATGGGAACTCCCCAGCTAGAGATGCCAGGGAGATCTCCAAGATTGTGAGTCCCTGAGAAGGGCTCTACCTCCCCCCATGGATCTCGGACATCCAACCAGGGATGGAGGGTAGGAGTTGATTAGGTATGGAACAGGTGTTTGAGAACAGCCTGACCAAACAAGGCATCCCGGCGGGAGTCCTTGTCCAAGCAGTAATGGGCTGTAAAGGTATGAACCGAGGCCCAGGTGGCCGCTCGACAGATTTGGTCGATGGACACAGAGTTTAGATGAGCCATAGAAGCTGCCATGGCCCTCACATTGTGAGCTGTGACATGGCCCTCCAGAGAAAGGTTCTTACTCTGGTAGGCGAAGGAAATACACTGAGCAATCCAATTGGACAGAGTTCTCTTAGAGACTGGAAGTCCTAAATGAGAGGGATCAAAAGCAACAAATAGTTGAGAGGACTTCCTATGTTGCTGTGTCCTTTGTAAGTAAAAAGCAAGAGCTCTCTTACAATCCAGGGTATGAAGATTCCTCTCTGCACTTGATGCATGAGGTCCTGGAAAAAAGACAGGTAAATATACCTCCTGGTTCAGATGAAAAGGTGAGACCACTTTAGGCATAAAGTGTGGATTAGTCCTGAGGACTATCTTGTCATGATGGAATCTTGTATAAGGAGGATTAGCCACCAAGGCTTGCAGCTCACTGATACGGCGAGCTGAGGTGACTGCAATGAGAAAAATAACTTTCCAGGAAAGGAATTTCAAGGAGATAGTGGCTAAGGGTTCAAAGGGTGGCTTCATAAGGAGGTGGTCTAATGGGATGTTTAGTTAAAAGAAGGCCTCTCATGAATCTTGCAATAAGAGGATGAGAGGAAATAGGATGTCCATTGAGAGGCTTAAGGGATGCTGCAATAGCACTCAAATGGACTCTTACTGAATTCGTTTTAAGGCCTGCATGGGATAAATGCAGCAAATACTCTATTAAAGAATTCAGAGGTATTGCAAGAGGGTTAAGACCCTTCTCTGCACACCAAATGGTAAACCTTTTCCATTTAAAAGCATAGGAACATCTAGTGGAAGGCTTTCTGGAAGCATGAAGGATATCCTTCACCTGCTGAGAAAGATGCAAATCTTGAAGGTCTAGGCCTTCAGCAATCAGGCTCTGAGATGAAGAGACTGGGGATTTGGGTGCCACAATGTTCCCTCCTCCTGGGACAGGAGGTCTGGAGCAGATCCCAAGTCCAGGAAGGGAGCTTGAGAGAGATGAAGAAGTAGAGGGTACCACACTTGGCGTGGCCAACGTGGAGCTATGAGGATCATAGACCCCTTGTCTCTCTGAAGCTTGAACAGTGTCTTGGAAATTAGGGGAATGGGTGGAAAGGCATAGAGGAAGTCTTGCCCCCAGTGGAGGAGGAAGGCATTTCTGGCCTGAACTCCCTGACACGGAATCCTGGAACAGAACCGGGGAAGTTTGGCATTCCACGGACTTGCAAACAGGTCTATGTCCGGGGTTCCCCAAATTTGAAAGATCCTGGCTATCTGGTCCCCATAGAGGGACCATTCGTGTGGAAGCAGAACTCGACTGAGTCTGTCTCCCAAGAGTTTTGAACTCCTGGAAGATACACTGCCATGAGATGAATTTGATGCTCTCTGGCAAAGGCCCACAATCTCAAAGCTTCGTTGCAAAGCGACAGAGAGCCAGTCTTGCCCTGCTTGTTCACGTAGAACATGGCTACTTGGTTGTCCGTATGGATGAGGACTGTCTTGTAGCTGAGCAGGGTGTGGAAGACTCTGAGAGCTAGAAGAATTGCTTTGAGCTCTAAGAGGTTGATATGTAGAGATGTCTCCTGTGGAGACCAGATGCCTTGGGTGGAGAGATCTTGTAGATGAGCCCCCCAACCCCTTGGGGAGGCATCTGTTGTAAGGATTGCTTGGGGTAGCAACTGTTGAAAGGGGGACCCCAGCAACAGATTTTGAGTGGACTTCCACCACTAGAGGGACCAAAAGAGGTGACTGGAGGTTGCTATTTTGTCTGACAGGCAACCTGATGCCTGGGTCCATTGGGTGGATAGAGTCCACTGAGCTGCCCTCATGTGAAGGCGAGCGTAAGGAACTACATGCACGGTGGATGCCATGTGGCCTAACAGTTGTAACATCTCTCGAGCAGTTAAATGGGACTTTAACTGAATTTGAGAGGCTAACTGCACCAAGCGTAGGCAACGGGCCTGGGGAAGATAGGCCCTTGCAGTTGTGGTATCCAGCAAGGCCCCTATGAACTCCAATGACTGAGTAGGGGTGAGTTGTGATTTTGGGATGTTTATTACAAGTCCCAGATACTGAAGAACACGCCTTGTGCAGGCTAGGGAAGTCTGTGCCTCTGACTGGGATGGAGCTCGGATGAGCCAGTCATCCAGATATGGGAATACAAATATTCCTAGAATGCGTAGAAATGCAGCTACTACCGCCATGCATTTTGTGAACACTCTTGGAGCAGAGGCAAGACCGAAAGGAAGCACTCTGTATTGGTAGTGCTTTCCCTGATAAAGGAACCAAAGGAACCTTCTGTGTGTTGGATGGATGAGGACATGGGTGTACGCATCCTTGAGATCTAGAGAACAAAGCCAATCCTGACTCTGAAGGTATGGAAGGAGAGCACCGAGAGAAATCATCTTGAATCTCTCCTTGCATAGAAACTTGTTCAATTCTCTGAGATCTAATATGGGTCTGTAGCCCCCTGTTTTCTTTGGGATAAGAAAATAGGGGGAGTAGAACCCTGAACCCTGTTGAAGAAGGGGTACTTCTTCTATTGCCCTTTGGGCAAGAAGGGTAGCAATCTCCTGACCCAGAAGGTCGAGGAGAGATGTTGGAGAATTGAACTGTCTCACCATGGTGTGAGGAGGAAGGTTTAAAAAATGAAGCTTGTACCCCTCCCTTATGATGGAGAGGGTCCATTGCTCTGCTGTGATTTGTTCCCATCTGGGAGCAAAGTAAGCTAACCTTCCTGGAATGGTGAGAGGCTCTGGTTCTTCTAGAGCCAGAAAGGCTAAGTTCTCTAGTTGTAAGTCAAAGGCCCTGAGGAGGCTGAGGCTGTTGGGCCGTAGCAGTCCTTGCAGCCTTAGGCTTGGCTTGTTTAGGTTGTTGCTGACACTTTGCAGCAAAACGACCTGCAGAAGATGCCTGGTGACCATAACCAGGATAATATTTCCCTTTTTTGCGAAAGAAAGCCTTTTTGAATAACCTTTTCCTAGCAGGAGCAGAAGTAGACTTTGAAAGTCTATCTAAGGCAGAATTTTCAGCATCCATCTGAGTGGCCTTTGCTTGCCAATCCTTGCCAAAAAGGTTTTCACCTGTACAAGGAAGATTTCCTAATCCATCCTGGACCCAGGGTTCCAAATCAGAAGCTTGTAACCAAGCAAGTCTGCGTGCACCTATGGCAATAGTCGAGGCTCTGCTGGCACACTCAAAAGAGTCAAAGGCTGCACAGTTGTAAAATTTGGAAACATCCTGTGCATGTTTAAGCCAGGTGAGAAACTCCTCCCTTTTATCTTCTGAGATAAAAGGAGATAAAGTTAGCAGATGATCTGTAACTTCCTTTAGAAACATCCCCATATAGAGACTATAGGAGTTGATTCTGGCAGTAAGCATATTGGCCTGGAAAATTCTCCTGCCAAAAGCATCCAAGGTTCTGCATTCTCTTCCTGGAGGATTAGATGAGTGTCTTTTTGCACTCTTTATCTTTTTCATAGCAGACTCCATCACAATAGAGTGGTGAGGAAGCTGAGTCTTATGAAAGCCAGGACAAGGAGGAACACGGTACATGGTGTCCAACCTGCGAGAATGAGGGGAAGTAGTAAGAGGTGTTTCCCATATGCCCAACATGTGATCATAAAGGATCTCATGAATTGATAAAGTAGCTGCCTCTTTAGGAGCCTTAGGATATTGTAAAATATCTAATTTCTTGGCTCTAGACTCTGGTTCAGGGGCCACTGAGATAAAGAGGCCCCTGGCCACTTCCCTAATGAAGTCTTGAAAAGACAAGTCTTATGGAGGAGACATTCTTCTTTTTGGAGAAGAGGGCTCCTGAGGAAGGAGTACCGATGCTTCGACAGAAGCCTCTGATTCATCAGAGTCTTCGGAGGAATCGAAGTATCACCTGTCTGGATGCTCTTGCAGAGCCCGATATGCGTACCGAGTGGTATCGACATCGGGCGTGATCGGTACCGATTCGGTACCGATGGGCATCATAAGACAGGGTACCGCTGCAGTCGACACCGAAGCCGATGTCGATGCAATCGGTACCGGCACCAGAACCGATATCGGTGCCGGTGCCAGAACCGGTACCGACAACGGAGTTTGTTGCGGTACCGGAGGCGTCGCAGCTTGTATGAATGCCGTGATGGCACGCTGCATGGTCAGAATATTCTGATCCATCGACGTAACCAATGTCTGGATGTCGGTACCAGTGGAAACCACCGGTACCCCAGAACATGGCAACAGGTGATCGGTCGAGGCCACGCCATCGATGTCAACCTGTGACCCCATAGATGAAGCTTTGGAAGCCGGAGCTTCCCACTGGGGTAATTTTGCCGGTGCAGGATCTTCGAGAGCAAGCCCGGAGGCATCTCGATACTTAGAGGGAGATCTACCCTTCGAGGACCGGCTGGACTTATGTTTGGTTACCTGAGATCCATGGGAGGAAGAAGAAGCCCTGGAAGATGTTGATGCCACCGAAGCTGCATCAGAGGGAAACAGGGTACTGAGCTTTGCCGCTCGATTCTGTCGACCTCTTTTAGACATCATGGAACAGGACTCACAATTGGTGATGGAGTGGTCAGGACCCAAACATTTTAGACACCAGTCATGGGTGTCAGTGATAGAAAGAGTACCGCTGCACTTCGTGCACTTTTTAAACCCGGAAGCGGGCTTTTCCATGAGGAAAATTCTTCTAGGCCTAAGGCCCAAAAGGAAAAATTGCACAGAAGTGGGAAATGGTAGGTTTTGTTTTGTTTTGTTTTTTAAAGAAGAAAGAAGAAAAGACCGGCGATACGGGTCCGACATCGAAGAAGGCAGATGCGCGACCAAAGAAATAAAGAAAAATAAAGAACTTCTTCAGCGGTGACAGGAACATGGCCTGCTGGCTCCGCGGAAAAGAAGAACTGGAGAGAGGTGGTTAGGAAAGGCGGGAGGGCAGCGCGCAGGCGCTGTGGGATGCTCCCAAAAGCTTTCTTTCTGGACGCTGGGGAGCGTTCCCGCGCAGGCTCCATCGGTACCGACGATACCCATATGTGAAGACTCATTCCTGCTTCTTCCTGGAGATCTCAGTGATTTCTTCTGGAAAATCCACTCTTACTGGCTCTATAGGCTTTGGCTTTTCCAGCTTCACAGGATGGTTTGTCCAGCAGAATCTCCTCTGTCTCTCCACTTCCCCGGCCAACCCCCAACTGACTTCCCTGGGGAGCTTATATTTTCCCTTTGGGTCAGAAGCACCACCCACCCTGCTCTCTGGACTTCCACTCACACATCCTCCCTTCTCCCAACATTCCTTCTGGGATTCACCCCTCTCTCTAAGGACATAGGGAAATGTAGTTCTCTCCCTGCCATTTACATTTTGTGGCCTGTGAGTTTTAACAAATCCAGTAGAATTCCTGCCTGGGGTTTCCTTTCCATCTCACAGAGATAAACAATAGATAACGCCCAGTAAAAAGTTAAAGTCAGTCTAGACCTTAATTTTGAAGTCTGTTTATAGAGGCTGCTTTTCGTTTCATTGCAATCCTATTTGCTTTTTTCTATGTTGCTTTTGCAAAACATCAGCTACGGAAAGTAAAAGATTGAAATGTAAAAATCTGTATGAGATAATTTGGAAGGACTGCTTTCTAAAAAGGAAAAGTTTATCAAACAGATTTAGGTCTCATTTAAAGCACAAAGAATGTAACTGATCAGAAAGGGGGAGGGTGGTGGTTTTATTGACAACATATAGAATTTAGCCTTTAAAATAATATATCTGCTGTACATAATTCTGTAAAATTGAAAAGACAGAGCACATAGAAAAGATAATTTATGGAAATGCTTACCCTAGATCCTGTCCAGCCAAGTAGTGCATAAGCATATTGATCATAAGGGGTTATAACCAGATCCACACGGATTGCCTTCCAGTTTCTAGTCCCCATCTTATCAGCTTCCTGGGATCCATCAGAAATGCTGACATCCAGTCTTTGTTTATGTAGTTTAAAAATTGCAAAGCATTTCTGAAAATGATCAAATGCATCCTCTCTTCTGCTTGGAAACTTTGTTTCATCAAATGTGGATTCAGTCACATCATAGTACATAAGCATGTCCTATAAAGGAAAGCATTGTTCATAAGTAATTGATGATTTGAAGCATAAACTAAGGGGTATGTTTACTAAACCATGGTAACGTAGCAGTGGCTACGTTAATGCGCGCTAACGTTACCAGATGCAACGTTAACGCACACTAATTGCAAAGATGTAGAGTGTGAGTCTGTTGGGGGGCAGATCCTGTCCACTACCTTGACACAGAGAGGGTGGTTTGGTAGGTGGTGCTATATAATCTGCATGTGAGTCCAGACACCCCCTGCACTTATAACATGTTACCATGACAACCACGCTGGATATGCACTATTTTGGGTGTGTCATGGTCCACAAGGGCTAGATGTGACCGGGGAATACAGATGGACACAGGATTATCCTAGCTGTGTCTGCAAGGAATACCTGTCACACACTGGCACTGATGGGGACCTGCAGCAAAGCCTATCTCAACCAAACCCGGGTACTGCGGACCTGGTGCTGGGAGGTGCTGTAGAGGTGCATACTCCATCTGCTGATCAGATGTCGACTGCTGTTCTGCATGTGCATTGCATCATGGGTGCTGGTGGGTTTACCCTATCCTGGTAACCACAGCAAACATTTTGTGCGGTGACCTGCAGTCTTTCTGTAGCCAGCCATTGCTGTGATAAAGGCCATAGAGGTGTAGCCCACTGGTTACTACAATGACTTTCTAGGCAGTGGTCATGGGTTCAATTCCTCTTTGTTCTCCTTTTTTCTGCCTGTCCTACACACCTACTTGTCATTCCTGTAACAGTCATACCTCTGCAGATCTGTGCTGCCAGCACATAATACCCTCATCACATTTGCCAGCCATCCTTCTGTCTATCTATCTGCATCTGTCAGCTGTGTAGTGCCTTGTCTTCATGTGCAGGCTGCTACCCCATGTCCTGCACTGGTACCCTTTTCTGCATTGCGGCTCTTCATGCTTGCCTCTCCTGTGTCTGCTCTGCATGACACTACTTACTACTCCTCTGTCCTCCTATCACTGCAAATATCTTGCCACCTCTTCCTCCACTGGAGGACACCTATTCCCATCCTCTTCCACCCACTGGCATTGTAGCACTTTACATTGCCAACACCCTGTGCATCGGTACAGCTGCCTCCAATATGTTTGTCTATTTTACTGGCTGCCACATCGGCTGCACACAGATTTGGCAGGTCCATCAGCTCCCACCTCTACTTCTTTCCATCACTTGTCCATTGCCTTTCCTTGGTGCTCTGTGCAGTGTTGGGGTTACATCTGTTTTTTGGCCTTACATTTCATGCTTGTCAACTTGGGGCACCTTACTGCCCTTGGGCACCATATCCTGGGTCACCTTAACATCCTTAGGGCACCTTATATGGCACCTTAAATTAAGCTACCTTATAAGGTGCCTTATAGGGTGCCTTAACCTAAAGCGCCTCATGAGGCGCCTTATAGGGTGTCTTATAAAGCGCCTTATAAAGCACCCTATAAGGCACCTTATAAAGTGCCTTGTCAGCCTTCTACTGTGCTTTGTTTGTCAGCTTTAACGTGCAATGTACCATTAACGTGCGCTAACTGGCAAGGTGCCTTTTAATGTGTGCTAAACAGACATTGCTACCTTGCCGCCAGTACGTCCACTTCCTTATATGGCATTGCTCATGTTAACGCTGCACTTAACGCTGGTAACGTTACCGCGGCTTAGTAAACATACTCCTAAGAGATCTGAGGTGCTCTACTAGAAGGCCTGAGATAACCACAAGCCAGTGCAAACACGGTGGAGCTGAACTTTGCTAGAACAGACTGAGTCCATTTCAGATAATGGAATTTTCCGAATAATGAAGCCAAACAACTTTTGGATAATATAAGCTTTTTGTATACTGTATTAGGGCCCATGTAGCACAATTGCTTTTAACAGTGAGTGCATCTAGTGAATGGATCTTCATTTACACCATGATCTACTGTGTAGATGTTTGCATTCCCAATTTGAAAATATTATGTTGGATTTCAGCAATTTTGGGGCAGAGGGATTTGCCTGACTTCCAAACCCTATCCCAGGTTTCAGCCCTGAAATAAGCCATCCCCATCATCTCCTTGTTTTCTCCTCTTATCATCCCGTTAATGGTATGCCTCCCTCTGGTGATGTCATGAAAACTTTGAAAAAGTATAAATGAGCTCCTTAAAATCATGCTTCATCTGAAAGTGTGATCAGGTGTGACAATATGGCAGCCAATTCAGGCTCCTGGGTCTGCAGCAGGCCTTCCAACAAATGCCCACTCACACCACTGCATGCAGATAAAATTAGTTTTATCGATTTAACACGAGTAGATACACGTGGCACCCGATTCAGAGAGGGGCATGTCCAGGCTGTCTGCAAGGCCCAAAGCAAGATGGTCCTCTTTGGACCCGATTCTGGACCGCAGAAACAAAACTTTTCGTTGGTGTCTAGAATTGGGCCCAAGGACAGCCCCGGCGTGCCCCTGCCACCTGCGGGGATGTCCTTTCTGCAGGCGCCCCCAACTCCTGTGGCTCCAGTCCCCTTTTTCCCTGCCGTTTGACCCAAGGCTGGCCTTTTGTGGCCTGGATCAGAAGGCGGGGATCCCCTGCACCTGGCCCCGGCCCCGGGGGGGATCCCCAGGCCTGATCGCTGGGTTTTCATTGCTTATTCCACTTTTAAAGTGAAATAAGCAGCATGTCCCCATGGGCCCAGCAGGACATACATGGCCATGTACGTCCTGCCTGGCTGATCAACCCCTGGTCCACCCCGATCCCTCCCCTCCTGCCCCCCCCCCCCCGCCAACTCTCCCCATCCTGAGCATCAGTACATACAGGGAGAGACGGAGGAGGAATCGGACCTAGGAACCTTGCGGGGCCGCAACCTGCATCCCAGAATCAGGCCCTTAATGACCACTTATCTTGCCTTCTTTGACTGGCCATTTTCAGAGATCCCTCACAACTCCACTTCAGGATGCAGAACACCTGCCTCCTGTAGGGCTGACAGTGACAGTACCTCACAAATGATAAAGGTTCCAGTAATCTGTTCTTACTCATGCACACATCGTAAACAACAAACATAGCTGGGCTCATTTCCCCAAACCAGCATGGCATATAATTGAGCAACTGGTATATTAGCAGTTCACTGCAACTCCTCAACCTGAGTTGTTTAACAGACTTGCTACAGTAGTTTAGTTCTCCACACCTATGTTAACAACAAAACCTGGCTTGGTCCTCTGCTGGCTGGCCTCTGGAGTTTCTCTTACTCCCCAGCACCTATTGAAGCAGTAAACACCACTTTCCCACCAGCCTGCCTCTCACACACAGATTGGTCATTGGTATTCTTTTTCTCTCTTAGCTTCCTGTGCTACAAACAAATCAATCCTCAGACTGCATCTCACACAGACTGGTCACTCTTAAGCTATTTATTCACCATTCTGGTGGGGTTAAAACATAAAGCTTACTACTGGCAGCAGCATGACATTCTCCAGGGCAGCTATGGGAGAATGGGAGATTCCTGCTTCCATCTCTCAGGGCCTCCCTGACTCTCTTGCACTAGGGGGTCTGTTTACGAAGTGTGTTGGGATTTTGCAGCTAACATGGCAAAAAATTGCAAATAGTACAACGTTGGCTGCAAAAGCTGTATAGTATCTGTTGGGGGAGTGAATAGCTTTTCTCCAGCAGACAGCACCCAAAAAATGCGGCGTGCAGTCTGACAACAGCCTAGATGCAGGTAACACCACCCACTGAGGTGGCACTAGAAGCTCCGTGTTGTCTGCAAATCCAATGGTTACTGCGTGCTGTTGAGACCTGTGGTAACTGCGCATTGCAGACATTCCCATTCACTCTAAACTAGGGTTGCCAACTTTTTCACCAAGAAAAACCCGACACCTTTGGCTCGCCATGCTCCATCCATTCTCCTCCCCTAGGCCCACCCCTGCCCCACCCACAAAAATTACCGAGGATACGTGTAGGCGAACTTCCTTGGTCAGATAATAATTAAACTGGGAACCCCAAAATCCAAACATGAAATGTACAACACTGGAGAAATAAAACTATAAAGTAATTTCCTCTTGCACTAAACAAAAACGCAAAGATGTTAGCAATACACACTTCCCAGACCAGACATATTCCAGTTAATAAATTCAAAATAAAAAGTATTTTTCTACCTTCTGTTTGGGCATTTCATTTTTCAGTTGCAATTGCTCCAGTCACTTTCTTCTGGTTTCTTCGTGTCTTCTGCGAGCTATCCATTTGTCCTTTCTTCTCTTTTAGATGTTTTCCATTCTCTCTCTATATCTGCTTTAACATACTGATTGTTTCCCTTTTGCTCTTTCCCCCAATTCTGTCCTTATCCTTTATCATCCATTTAAATTCCACTCTTCCATTCTCAAGCCCCTCTTACTCTCCCAATACCCGACCCATCATAGACTTTTCTTCCACACAAAATATTTTTTCCCCTCTCCATTCTCATTCCCCATCCATTCTAGTCCTCCCCCAAAATCAGTTCCCTTATAGTTCTAGACCCACCCAGCATCCACTCCCTTCTAGTCCCATTCTCCCATGCCCCACATCAGCCCATTCCCAGTCCTATTCCAGCTCTTCATAAGCCCATTTCCAGTGCTAGCCCTCACATCACAGGCCATTTCCAGTCCTAGCCCCGCCCCCAATCACAGCCCATTTACAGTCCAAGTCCCCCATCACAGCCTATTTCCAGTCCTAGGCCCCGCACCATCACAGCCCATTTGCAGTCCTAGCCCCCCTAATCACAGCCTATTTCCAGTCCAAGTTCCCCCTCCCTCCACCATAGCCCATTTCCAGTCCAAGTCCCCCCCCCCCCCCATTTTCCAGTCATGGCCCCCCCCCATCACAACCCATTTCCAGTCCAAGTCCCCCCCCCCCCATAGCCCTTTTCCAGTACAGGTCCCCCCCCCCCATCACAGCCCATTTGTAGTCCCCCCCTCCCGTGCAGCTGCTGCTCCTACTTCTTACCGAGCAGCAGCTGCAATAAAGTTAATTTAAAAGTAAGGAAACCTGTGAGAAACCCTCAGCTCCTATGAAACTCCTTCTGCAGGGTCCCTGGCTGAAAAGGAAGTGACATCAGAGGGGCGGGCACTGCAGAAGGAGTTTCATAGGGCCAGAAGGCCCCTCAAAGGATTCCTTACTTTTAAATTAACTTTATTGCAGCCACTGCTCTGTAAGAAGCAGCAGCAGCGGCTGCAAGGGGGGCCAGGACTGTGATCGCAAGCGCAATTGCAAGCGCAAAGCCGGTTTTCTGCTCTGGCCGCTCCCGATCTCGCAGCCAGAGCAAAAAAACGGCTTTTCAATAGCCGGTTTCGGTTCTCTGCCGGCAGCCGGCCCGACCACAGGAAAACCGGCCAGGCCGGCTGAAAACCGGCTGGTTGGCAACCCTACTCTAAACCTAGCCACTCATGTGATAATGTGTTTTCTGCAGAAAGTGCAGAAAATCACTGCATTATCTGCATTTTGCATGTGTTATCTGTTAACACGACCAGAAGCATCACTATCTGCCATGTTAACAGTCAGTGTAGCTTAGTAAACATGCCCCTAGGAGTTTTTATGCTGTCTGCCTGGCTCATACCCTCTTGGCTAGACTTCTTATTTCCACTTCTCTTAAGGTGGCTTCAGGCAAATAAACCGTTAAGGAAAATTTTACTTCTCCTAGAAAATCCCTTACAATTCCACAGCACCAGAGCTCCCCCCTCTCCCCCTGTTCTCTGAAGCACCCCTAGTGCCTGGAGACCCAAATTTCATAGCATGCTATCTTTCACACCACACATGATATGTGAGCACAAAACTAAACCTCACGTCCATTCTTTAAAGCAGTGGTTCTCAACCCAGTCCTCTGGAACCCCCAGGCCAGTCAGGTTTTCAGTATACCCACAATGAATATGCATGAGATAGGTCTGCATGCATTGCTCGAGCATCCAGTGCTGAATATCTGGTTTCACTTTTGCCCACAGTGGCCAGGTGCTTTACAAGCACTGACGTTTTTGGGCAGAATATTGGACCCATAACTCTCAGGTTTAGAGCATAAATCCTTTGAATATCAAGCCCACAGTGCCTATAGTTTTCGCAGAAAGGAAAGTGCCATACTCTTTTAAGAAAGATGTACAAAACTCTAGTACATAGGATAGGAGTGGAGGTGGAAAATGTCAGGGGAATAAGATAGAGGTAGAAAAGAATTAACAGGAATAAACTTTAACTTCCTTTTTCTGTTTTAATTTTTATTTTTATGTGAACTGCATAGTCATACTATGATATGTGGTATATCAATTAAATCAACATAAACATAAGTAAAGGTGAAAACACATAAGGAAGATGGCAAAAGGGAAGGAAAACCTAGGGATGGAATATAGAAGAGCTATGTGGACAAGACTAGAACCAATCCATGGGATGAAGAATGGAATCTGGCAAAAAGAAGGTGGAAGAATACATGAAAAGGAGTTTAGAGAAGAGCTAACAAGATATTGTACCATCCAAATTTTGTAGGAAGGAATCTTTAACCAAGGATGATTCATAGAATTCTTAAACCATTTATGCATAGCGTCCCCGAAAGGGGGACGCTCAACTTTTAGGCCTCAGGTCATATGAAACCATGCATAAAACAATTCAATCACGCAATATTTGATTAGGAACAAATGTAGAATACATGCATTAATGGGTTAATTAATGTATCTGATTTTCTATTTGTCTGAAATATTTTACAGAAATCTGAATAAAATCATCTGTTAAAATAAGTTATGTTAAGAATGCCCAGCAAAATAAAATGACTTTACAGTAGCAGCTTGTTACCTGATTTTTCCATTGGTTAATTGCCTTATGCAAAATGTCTCTTTCTTTTCCTGGCCTAGGACAGGTGATCAGAAGATCTACATCATGCCCTGTCTTCTTCTCTCTAGAGGTTTTAGATAAGAAACAAGAAAATATGTGTGTTTTATCAGAATTTGTGCCTGATTGTTAAATTGTTTATTCTCTCTTCTTAACAAAACAACTTGTGTAGACTATTCATTGAAAGCCTAGTCAGTGAAATATAATCAAAATGAAACATATGCTTCAGAGAATTAGTTATTATTAAGCAGAATTTCACATTTTGTGATGTACTGTATGAATTTTAATGTTCTGAATGGATAGTAACATAGAGACATAGGGGTATGTTTACTAAACTGCGGTAATGTCATTCGCGTTAGGTTCCACAGTAAAGGTACAGATGCCCATATAAAGACATGGGCGGAGCATCATATGACAAGCAGTGCCAGGTAACCTGCGTAACAATGCGCCATCAGATAACGCGTGTTGCAAGGTGCCATATAGGGCACAGCAGAAGGCACATTGTCATGCGCCTTACAAAGTGCCCAACCGAAGGCACCATGCAGCCACCCCTGAAGGCCCCGTATAAGGTGCCGGCAAGGTGCCCCATAAGGTACTGTAGGTTAAGGCACCTGAAAAGCAGGACATGGGGTAGCAGCCTGCACATGAATGCCGGGTGCCACACAGCTAACAGACGCAGATAGACGGACAGAAGGATGGTTGGCAACTATGATGAGGGAAATATGTGCTGGCAGCACAGATCAACAGAGATATGACTGTCACAGGAATGACAGGTACCGGTGTAGGAAAGGCATAAAAGAAGGAGAACAAAAAGGGAGTGAACCCATGACCACTAAGCTGAAAAGCACTGCCTAAACCAATAGGCCACACCGCCACTGTGAGTTCCACAGCAATGGCTGCATACAAGAACACTGCAGGGCACCACACAAAACGCCTGCTGTGTGCCAGGAGAGGCCAACCCAAACAGTCACCATGATGCAACGCACATGCACAACAGGCATCCCACAGCTCATATCACAGTTTGTAAGTGGGACGGGAGCCACATAGAAACACATGCACACATACCATGAGATGTAATGCATGGTAAACAGCATGCAAAAGAGCATGGGAGCGATACACGAAGGGTGTCAGCGGCCGGCTGAAGGGACAGCTAAATGGACAGCCCGTGGACCAGGGCAACGGAATAAAAAAGGAGCATGTGAGAATCCAACCTGCACAGTGATGTGGCACAGATCAGCCAACAATAGCAGTACCAATCCACCAAGCCGACTGGTCACATGGACACTACAAAGATATAGCCATATGTAACACAATATGCAACAGATAGGCTACAGAGAGGGCACACTGTGGCGCACAGCACAGAGATGGAAGGATGTGTAGAGAGGTGACGAGGCTGCAGCCATCGCATGGGCAGGTTAGCAGAAAACAGAAAAGGAAAAGGAACAGAAAATGTGGGAATCAAACTGGCAACCTATGGACTGCCAATGGGTGTCTGTGACCACTATTCCAAAGAACCCTCACAAGCACAATGCAAACAAGTTGCCACAAAAGGCACTCACTGGATCACAGCAGACAACGCATCCCTCACCCTGATGCACCGTATGTCTGGAATAAACTCACGGGGTCTGTGTGCCAGGCACCTTTGAAAACACACATCTAATCCATGCTGAGAGCTCACCTAACCACTGCTGCCTGTGGACTCTAACTACCCTGATCCCCCTCCACTGTTGCCTTCCCTACCCCTGCTCCCACATTCACTCACTTATTGTAACTACAATGTAAGCTGTGGTGAGTAAGGTGTCTGCTTGACATGTCTGTGCAGCGCTGTGTACAAGGGGCAGTGACAGACATAAGTACTGAGTTATCTCTGTAAGTAACCAGTTGTCTATCCCGCCGTACCCATCAAATGAAGCAGTGGCCAATGGAGGGCCACGTGGTGTGCCCAAGGCCACAAGGAATGGCAATAAGACAAGAAACCCCAGTCCCAACATTGCTGTCCCCAGGTGGGATGTGAACCCACAGCCCTCTGGTCTGAGGTACCCTGTCCTAACCAACAGGCCATGGCCCCACTGTGCAGGTGCAGTAGGTGTGGTAGTATTCAAAGTAGTGAGATTAAACTTTGTGATGTAACTATACCCAAACACGGTACACAGTAACAATACCTGTACACCTACCCCCTCCCCCTCAACCCCACACCCGGATGGTGTACCCCAAGGATATGGCGTGGATACCCCCTACCCCCTCCATACACAGTCCCCTGGTGTGCCCATCAGCACCCATGGCTGGCTGTACCAGCTAGATACTGATGGCTCATCGAGCCACCTATGCACACCTGAACCCTCCCCGGCTAACCAAACCCTGATCCACGCCTGTCGTGACGACATCGCTGCCTGGATGTTTCACCTCGGCCTGAAAATGAGCATGGCGATGACCGTACCTCCCATCCATCATCGTAACACCTCCCTGCCCCCCCTTGTTGTCGTTGTCTGTGGATAACTCTGTACCTTCCCCAGTGTCCCCAGGCCACAATCTGGGCCCATCCCTGACCCTTCACCCCTGTCCACGACACACAGCCATCTGATAGCTAACACCTGCCCCCCTTCCTCCACAACAGCAGTGATACCCGCCCCATCCACCCTGAACACACCACCAATATGCCCATGCACTGCCCAATCGCATCCCATCAGTACCTCAGTAGTCTGCCCCCTGCATGTCTCACCTTGACACACCTCATTCCCTGTCCCTCTGTGCAATAAATTGCTGTGCATCCAACCATGCACCAGGCCAGTCATGGCCATACCACCCCCCTTGTCCGGTCACGTCAAAACCCCCTAACCTCTATCATACCCATGGCAAACCTCCCCTGCTGAGCTCAAGATGCAGAGACTCTGTAGCTACCCACCACCCCTCATCTCCCATCTCCCCGTACAAACACCCCTGAAAACATCGGCCCCAAGCAGACACCCACCACCTGCGCAGTACACCCCTACTGGCAACCCCGCACTCCGCCCCTTTCTCCGTGATGCTACGTATGCTATGAGCAAACCTACGCTGTCCATATAGCAGGCACTGTCTCCAAACCCCCACAGATCCAGGATGAAACCCCACATCCTCGCTGCAGCCATAGAAGTATGATCCCCCTGACAACCCCCACTGTCCCCAGCGATATCCCTCCCACCCCATCTGTGTCCGTGCTGACTGGATAGTAATCACTGATGTGCAGAACATGTCTCCCACCTGTCTGCACTGTGTCACATTCACCATGTAGCACTATACAAATGCTCAGTAGTGGTAGATGTACATGTCTGCACCATCATGGCCACAGCACCAGAACATACAGCTGACAGGTGCCATGTATCAGGCAGGCACACCAAGCTGACAACACACACACAAGGCAAGAAGGTCTGAAGGGAAGATACAGAGATGCAATGTGATGCTGCCACACAGTGAAGTGCATACGCAGTGCACAGGCAAATGCACAAACATGCCAATGATGTCATGTCCCAATGGCCCAGCACCACCCTTCAGATGTGTAGACCTGATGTGTGTCTATCAGTGGGTCATATAGCAGTGTAGGTGTCCCTAGAACAGCATGGGGTGTGCTGAGAAAGGCTGGACATCAGGTAGTCCTGTAAATAAACACCTTTAATGCACACATAGCATCAAAAACAGTGGCACAATGCAACATGAGGACACAGTATCAGGACAAGAGTCACATGTGGGCAAAAAGCAAATAAGATGGTATCCCACTAGCATACAGAGGTAGCACTATGTGGAAGTACACCGCAATGGGTGCCATGGAAATAGGAGCAGTCATAATATGACAATGTACAGGGACTGCACAAATGAAGCCTGGAAATGGACACACCTGCCCCCACAGTGCAAAGGTACTGGTGCAATGTGAGTGGAGCAATGTCATGTCAGAGAGAGGACTGTGCACACATGCAAAGATAAGCCATCAAATCAATGTACATTGCCAAATCTGTCCAGTAAACACCCACAATAGCATGTACATAGAGCTACAAAGAGACGTCCACAACGGTGCATGTACCCACACAAATCCCACCCCGGCACATGCACCAGTGTAAGAGATGTGCATGCACCGTGTACATTTAAACACCACAGAGTGCTGCCCCATATCCACTGTAACACCCCATGTGATGGTCAAACAGCTATCAGAGATGGTGGCATGCATCACAGTGTTCTGGAGGAGGATAGCATGTCATGTTGAAGTGGAAGTTGGCCACACAAATAAGCAGGACCTACAGAACGTATCTCCTGTGCCACATATGTGACTGCATGTAACTGTGTAGCCAAATATTGGTGCAATTCCTGCGATGCGAGCCACACACATTGGCCACACACAGCTACACAATGTCAGATGGATGTGCAACATAGAGCGCGCATGTGAGTTCCATCTGTAGATGTATGGACAAGTGTCCACAGTGCAAATGCCACCTGTGACACCACAAGTGTGGCTATGACCATCCCAGATTACATGGCCATGCAAAGTCATAAGTGACGTCTCAATGTTACACAACAATGCAAAGGTGATGTGTCTCTACTGCGATAAATGCAACACCCAGACAGAGCACAGCAGCGACAGTGTGTCATTCACCCCAGTGATGCCCAAAGCAACAGGCCAACAATGATGTCCAACATAGGCATGTGTCCGACTCACATAGGTCCATCTCCCACTGGCACCATCACCCAGGGACCATTGCACGGAGGTGTCTTGTCCAACCACATTTGGGCGATGGGGACTCCAGATGCAGCGTAGTAGATGTGCCGTGTGTGTTGTCTGCGCCCTGTGTTAAAAGGAGTAGAGAAAAGGTAAAGGTATGCCACACCCACCATAAGGTCACAATGCAGACAGTGACAGCACATTATGTGCATAATGAATGCCCAGATATTAAAACATGGCACGGCCACAACACACAGCACAGTGCATGTTGACCACATCAGGAGATGGCACTGCAGACCAGGTTACCATTTCGACATGGTCATGTCAATGGCCATGTCACACAGGCATCCCAGAGATCCACAGCATGTCCAGCAGTGGTGGTGCACAGAGATCCCACAGAAAGGCACGATGATACAACCAGCCCAAAAGAAACATCTACACGTGGATGTTAGTCACAGAAGTTTGAAGGTGCAACCTACCGTCATTGTACAGCAGGTGTCTGCTGTGGACAGTTGGAGCCAGGCAGACGGCACAAGGGGCCACAGTAAAGGCTGTGGATGTCAATGAACTGCATCCATCACCACTTCATCATGGTCAGCTGTCAGTGGCACATGTCCAAGGAATGGTGAGTTGTGTGTAACCTAAACGTTGATGTGTAGTGTCCTGTCAGAAAACATGAGACACGTTAGGCAACAATACATGACACATGCGCACAATGTACAGAAAGGCAAAAGCAGAAAGTCACAGAGAGACGGGTGAACACCACTGCACAGGTAGCCAGACACATCCCTGCACCAGACAATGGCAGAGGGCATCAGAAGGTACCGTCACCCAGACATGCCCCAAAGACACAGAGCCATACACGGTGAGGCAAGGTGAGCATGCCGCAAGTTGCAAGTTGCAAGTCTGTGCACAATCAGGAACCAGTGGAGACAATCATCACAGTCCATGCAAGGATACACTGCTGTTGTGTAAAGCCACAATGCCAGGGAAGGCTGTATGTGCTATCCACCAATCCCACACCCTGTGCCTGGAGACACACATAGCACGGTAACCTGTGCCCTAGGTACAGTGTGTAAACACCCAAAATGTGCACAGGCCAATGGCCATATGCATGTCAACCGGAACATATGGGGGATGGAGCCACAGGCAAAACACGTGTACAATAACAGAGGTGCAATGGAGAGGGAAACACAGATATGTGTAATGCTTTACTGCCCCACAGTACACTTACCTGTATGTCCACCAACCCCAGTCACCTGCAGGTCTTAATGACGTACACACAGTTCCCACATGCACCACAGCACTGGGCAGGGTCGGCAGTCTATCCTGGGGAGTCCAAAACACAAGTGACATATATATATGTCATGATAGTGGCATGAAACACACAGGTCAGCACAAACATTGAGACACATATGCACATCCCCACATATGCAGAACTTACAGGAGAACAGCTCCTCGATCAGATGTTGTCTGACTGCCATCCCCTCACAGGTGTCACCACGGTCACGTACAGGAGGGCACACAGGATCCTCCTCCAGATCCTCATTAATTTTGACTGGGACATTGTGCCTGAGAGCAATGTTGTGCAGGATGCAACAGGTCAGAATGATATGTGCCACAGTCATGAGTCCATACTGTAAGGCACCGCCGGTCCTATCCAGACACCTGAAGTGACTCTTCAAAATGCCAAAGGTGTGCTCAATGACTGAGCGGCTGGAGGCATGGGCCTCATTGTACCTCATCTCTGCACCTGGCCATGGGAGACGCACAGGGGTCAGCAACCAGGCATGACAGCCATATCCCGCATCACCTGCAGAAATAAATGTGGTATGGTCAATTTGGAGATGATGGACACACAAAAGCACAGACGTAGCAACATTTAACTGCACAGCAGATAAACAGGGACACAAACATACAACATCATAGAATGGCACATGATGGCACTGCACCAGCGTCTGAAGATGGGAGACCCAGAACCCCATGGAAGGCTAATGAGGGCAACACACATCAACTGTATCCAGGCCACACGGCCAAAAACCTGTGCCCAAATGGCAGCAGTGGCAGGTGTGAAGGCATCTGGCCAACAGTGGCAAAGCATACTGGAAGTGGCAGAGATGCGCATGTGTGCAACCATGTGACACTCATGATACAGTGCACACACAGCAGATGTCACAGGAACACATACCCGAGGGGCCAGGTCGGAATGGCAGTAGAGACAAGACAATGTGGGCAGACATACAGCATACATGTGTGAAGTCAAGTGCGACCACAGCTCCACCCACGTGTTATCGCATACATGGTCAGCGGAGAAAAGGCCCCATACACACTATACAGCATGAGGATGGTTCTGTGCACATAACTAACCCCCCCCCCCACCTGGACAGCACACACACACATGTTGGATATGGGGTCCATGAGGGACACACCACAAAGGCATATACATGTAAATCTGCATGTGTGGTATGTCTGAGGCCATGTACGGGAGCCATGGACAAACAAGAGGTGTCACACCTAGCCATAGAAGGGACACACCATATGTGCTCAGAGTGTCCCTATACATAAGACCTGTGCAACCGAACAGCAGTAGCAGATACCAGTCTCAACCGCATGTGTGCTGAGACACCCACATGAGCAATGAGACACACATGGTATACCTAGAGACGTCTAGCAGCACACAGAGGTACGTGACCACATCCCCGGTGACAGGGTGTGATGTTGTACAAAGCCCCACACAAGGCAGCACCCCACAACCAGAATGCAAGGAAAGGCATGCAGAGGACACAGGTGACAATGGGACCCCAGATATCATACACTGTACGCGCATGTGAGATATGGTAAATACCCACCCAGCAGGACACAGTCCCCATATTGTCCGGCCTCAAATTGGCCAAACAGTGCCGAGTGCTGCAAGATATAGGAGACATGGGCTGACCCTGGGAACCATGGAACCACATTCAGAATGCGCATATTTGCATCACAAACAACCTGCACATTCAGGGAATGGAAGTGTTTGCAGTTGCAGAACACAACCTCCCTGTCGTGTGGCGGGACCAGGGTAACATGTGTGCAATCAATAGCTCCCATCACATAAGGTATCCCTGGATTCCACTGGAATGCCTGGCCCAGGGCCCCCCAATGTTGCCTACTGTTAGGAATCGCAATATAATTCCCAACCCGGCTGACCATGGCCCGCAGTACCTGGTGGAGACAGCGCGAGAATGTTGGCCTGCTGATCCTGCCCACTGTGACCATTGAGGATTGGAAACAGCCAGAGGCAAAGAAATGTAGGGCAGCCAGGAACTTGGCAATTCCCGGTATGGCATGTGACCGGGCAGTCCTGGGCTCGAGGTCAGGTCGTAGATCCTCATAGAGCTCCCTAATAGCCCCTGTATCCAGATGGTAGAGGGAGATGACCTGGTCTTCACGTATGTCCTGGAGCATGGGCCTGGGCCTGTAGAGGTGTGGCAGGCGGGGCCGTGCCTCAACATGCCTATGGCGCCATGCTGGTATCACCTCCGCCTGTGGAGCCTCCACAGCTGCA
This sequence comes from Ichthyophis bannanicus, assembly GCA_033557465.1. Classification (NCBI taxonomy): domain Eukaryota; kingdom Metazoa; phylum Chordata; class Amphibia; order Gymnophiona; family Ichthyophiidae; genus Ichthyophis; species Ichthyophis bannanicus. Next base: position 806,301,332 of record CM066034.1, on the reverse strand, counting down.
GGTCTGAGTTGCTGCGGGACTGCACCCATGCCCTGTGCCACAGCCCCAGTGTCACCATCTCCCCCTTCAGGCAACCGCAGCTCCGCCAGCTCCACCAGTACCACCACCACACAACTCGCATTCACGATGTGAGCCATGATAGACATGGGATGGAGCACAGGTAGATGTTAAATAGGATGTGGGGCCCTGTGCAGACATGGGCCCTACCACCCCAGGCCCCAATGGTGGTGGAGGTCCCATGGCACGGGCTGGCACAGGGCAGGGGTGGCATGTGTGGTGCCAACACTTACACCCCCTGGGGGCCCCCATCGCCGATGGCTGGCCAGGTACGCCTGCTGCACGTCTGTCATCCAGCCATCGCATCCAGTCAGCCACCACGGACATGGTCTCCAGCACCCACCCCAGAATGCGGGTGTGCTGCCGCTGGGCATATGCCTGGGCATGCACAGCTGCAGCCAGGCGTAGGCTGCACATGCACCCGCACAGACACACATCTCCCCTTGTCTGTGTGGCTGCATGTACGGCGCGGCTGTCTGCGGTTATGTGGGGCAGTCCCACGGCCAGATGGGGGCCATCGCTGGCACTGTGGGGCAGATGGCTGGGGCCCCCGGTGCCCTGTGGCAGCTGGTGCCACTTGGGACTAGCCACACCCTCACCCTCACTCCTCCCCATCTCCCGCCGCCCTCTCCCCCTCCCAGGCCTCCAGCCACCTCCCCGCCTCACCCACCACCACCCCCTTACCCTTCCCAGCCTCAGCCCACACCTCTCACACCTCCCCCCTCTCCCCCTCCTCCCCCCTCCTTCCCCCCTCCTCCCCCACCTCACCCTCCCCAGGCTCCCAGCCACCCTCCCCCTCCACCCTGCTCCCCCCTCCCTCCTCCCCTTCCCCCTCTCTGCTTCCAGCGTCCCCCTCCTCCTCGGACTCCCCAATGTCAGCTGACTCCATGCCCTCCGGGGCATCTTCACCCGGCATTGCCTGCCCGGCTCCAGCATCCAGCCCTGTGGGGCCCTCATCTGCGCGTGCGTCCGCTGTGGGGGCGAGGTTTGTAAATTACTGCCATGGTCACACATCTGGCACATCATTAGAACATGTCCTGTGGCCCCGCAGACCATTGCCCCACTGGGACGTGCCGCACCACTCACCGTCATGGTGGGCCAGCTGCTCCCGTGGCACCCGCACCATGAAACGGAGGTACCTGGCTCGCAGCTCACGGGCCTTCTTGCACAGGTCCTCAACCTGTGGGGGATTTAATGTGTGGGGACATTAGAGGACAGACATCCATCGCCAGCTGGTGCTGCACCACACAGATACCTGCGTGCAGCAGGTGGCTGCCCCTATTGTGTGCTATGTGTTGACCCCTAGCTTTTGCCCCTGTCACACACATGTGTGCATTGTGGCTGCACATGTCCAGTTGGGCCCCTACTTTCCCTGTGGGTGGGCCCCCTGGCACCCATTGCCACAAAGGTGGACTATCCGTGTTTGGGCGTACAACACCGACCATATGTGCCCTTGCCATGCTGTGGGTCACAGGCGCCATGCATGTGGGGCTGCATGGTATCGGCATACATGCATGGTGTGCCTTGGGGGTGAGCATGTGCCACTTCCCGTACATATGCACCACTATGTCAACATGTCTGAGGGACCCATCAGCCTGTCTGCAAACCTTGTCCAACATATGCACAGACTGCATAACCAGGTGCCACTATACGCACTGGCATGGGCGATGGTAATGTGTCTCACCAGTGGCATCCACACCCGAGTGTGCCATGGGGATGTACCGCTATATGTCCTGTAGGCTCCAGACACAACATGGCGATATGAGTGTCCTGCACACATCAGCCAGTGCACCTACCATAACACCGTGATGTAAAGTAGACCTCTGTAGTGAGGCATGGGGCATCCTGGGGATACGGCAGACCTGTGGAACTCACACAAGACCAGGTACCATAACACCAGGATGGATGATAGGCCTCTGTGGTGAGGCCTGGGCCATCTTGGGAGTATGGCAGACCTGTGAAACCTATACAAGAGCAGGTACCAGAACACCAAGATGGATGATAGACCTCTGTAGTGAGGCCTGGGGCATCCTGGGGATATGGCAGACCTGTGGAACTCACACAAGAGCAGGTACCATAACACCAGGATGGATGATAGGCCTCTGTGGTGAGGCCTGGGGCATCCTGGGGATATGACAGACCTATGAAACCTATACAAGAGCAGGTACCAGAACACCAGGATGGATGATAGGCATCTGTAGTGAGGCCTGGGGCATCCTGGGGATATGGCAGACCTGTGAAACTCACACAAGAGCAGGTACCATAACACCAGGATGAATAGTGGGCCTCTGTAGTGGGCCAGGGGCATCCTGGGGATAGGGCACATCAGTTACACCCAAATATCAATAATTACCTTCTGACCACCTAATCTTTCCTCAACTGCACACTATACTACACTACTCTACAGTACACTACACTACTCTACACTATGTATATAGTTGTTCTTGTTGCTGTTTCTGTATATAGTTCCTCCTGTTATCCAGGTTGACTTCCCTGTTATATGTAATGAGCAGATAAATGTAACTTGTCTGAAGTTTCTTGTTCCATGTAAACCGCGCTGATATCGAATAGTGCGGTATTTAAAAAATGTTAATAATAATAAATAAATAAATAAAATAAACAAGGTCAAATACCATAGCAATGGGATGGATAAAATTCTCTGTAATGGATTCTGCAGCCCCCTGGTGACAGAGCGGATCTGTTAGCATTGAGAGGGAGGCCTACATTGATCCCATTTGGACACACAGCCACCTGCTTTTCCCTTGCTTTGGGTGTCTGATATGTGTGTTGGTTACCAGAGTTTCTTTCTTAAGACCTAGGTTTGGGTGCCTGTCACCATGCACTTATCTCACGTGGGTAGTCTGAGCCTCTATTGTATCGCCTGGTGAGGTGCACCCAGGCCCTCCTTACTCTGCTGAGGTCCTGCCTATGGGAGGAGCCTGGAAATGGGCGCTCCTGGTGGAGGAAAATCAATTCGGCCAGCAGATACAGGTCTGCATGTGTGAAAGCAGGCTTTCTTGATCTGGCAGCCATCTTGTCTGCTGTATATGCTCAGACCTCATATGACTCAGTAAAAATGTGCCTGCGCAGTGTGCGCTTCTCACTACGTATACGAACATGTATACCCATGCGTGTAACCTCCCTTTGCGGCGTGTGTTGGTCTGTTTTGTTGCTCTATTTGTTTATGTTGGAGGAATTCTTTTCTATATCTGAGTACAACTAGTCTTTTATTTCTGACATGCCCTGTCCCCATCATTTTCCCATTCTGGTAGCCCCTTCTGGGATTTGAACTCACAAGACATTGTAGTCTGATGTATTGCCTAACCACTGCGCTACACATAACACGTTATATTGGTCTGATAGACCATCTTCTTGTGGGCATTGGGGCCTGACGTTACAGCCATCTGGGCCTCAGATGCGTGTTGGGCTAACGATCACGATGCCTTGGTGCGCGCCTTATGCAATGCTACGCTAAGAAATGCATCCTGGGGCTCCCCGGCCCTAATAGCATGTTGTACATCACCCAATACTGTGCCTCAGAACATGGCGCGTTCCTGGGTTTCTTCTATGGTATATTGTGCGAGTGTGCCTTAGTAGGTGCGTTACTGGGCGCCATATTGTACAGTGCCATATAAAATGCTCATCATGTGCCCTGTGAGGCACCTTCTGTGGCACCTTCTCGGGGTCCCTTGGCAGCGCACCGTACTGGGCACACCTGGACAGGTCATCCTCGTGGGCTCCCTGGAATTTTTCTACATAGTTCACAGTAGCATAACAATGTGATGGTGCCCTAGGTTACTTTGCCCTGCAGCCTGCAAGGTGGCTCAGGTTGGCATGCATTACGTATGTCCAGAGATACTGATGTCATGCTAACACTGGATCGGCCATGGTTTACTGCCACTGCACAGGTGCTTGCGGGTGAGGGCTTGACGCTCCTGGATGTGCCATATCTGCGGCCAGACCATGTGCCTGCCAGTGCTGGTGACAAACATGTTGTGGGCAACTGTACCACAGCACTGGGTATGGGCAATGTAAAGTACTGAGAGGGCAGTGGGTGACAGATGCTGGGCATACGTGTCCCCCAGGGGCATCTGGGTTGCCAGGATGGTTATGATGAGGGGTGAATAGAGGTGTGGTGGTACCATACCGCTAAGGTAGAGGCAAGGCAGGCAACATAAGGGCACAATGCAGGACAGGTTCACAGTGTATGGCCTGTGGTGGCAGCCTGCACAGGCAGTCCGGACTCTACTCAGCTGGCAGATGCAGATGGCTGGACCAGAGGACTGTCGCCCACTGTGGCGAGTCTCTTATGGGCTGGCAGCATATATCTGAAAGAAGATGAGTGTTAGAGGCATGCAGGTTATGTGAGTTGGGCATGCATGGGGTGGGACAATAGGTGATCGAACCCATGGACACAGTTTGGAATGTCATTGTATGAAACAGTGGGTTATACCTGTATGGCCTGGTGTACAACAGTGCCTGGGTACAGAGGGACTGCAGTTCACCGCATGGACCATTTGTTTTGTGTGCCAGGTTATGGTAACCACACCAGCACCCATGATGCATTGCACTTGTGGAACAATGGTCTACAGCAGATCACCAAATGGGGTCTGCACCTCTCTGTTACCGCAGCCTGGTAAGATGGACTGGCATGTGAGATACTGGCACAGAGTTGCTACAGACCCTGCCATTGTGCAGGTTCTATATTCACCCTGAGGGTAGGGATGGCTGCCCAGCACTAGGTCCACTGTACATGTGGTGCTACATATAGGTCCTGCTGCACATCCCCATCATTGGCAGTGTGCCAAAGGCACCTCTGTACCCATCTGTGTTACACAATCACAGGTGTCCCCCTGGGACCAGAGACCACCCAGATCAGTGTGTACCCAGTGTTAAGGTCTGGCTGCCATTGTCACCTGTTAGCAGGTCAGAGGGGTGTTCAGTGTCTTATGAGGGTTATGTACCACGGCCCCCCTACTGCTCAGAGTGGTATGCACTATGTGCCCCCAAGGGCCCCATTACACCCATCATGTGGGTGTGGGGGGACAGGTGCCTGAGAACACGGGACTGGCTGTGGGACCAGCAAGCCTGTTCCTGATGGCTAAGAATATCCCTCTAGGGCTAGTGCGCATGAGACATACTGGTGACCAGAGCATTGGCAGACCAGCCTTACTGTGGGGTTGCGCATGCGTGCATACACACACATGTCACTGATTGGGCTCAGAACTGGAGGGTCACACAGGTATAACTAGAGACAGATAGTATAGAGGACTATGTGGGAACCTGAACATGCCATGATCACTGTTTAGTCAGGGCGAGACTGCCCTCCCAGCACGACATGATGTAGCCACCCTGTCCATGCAAGTGGGGTTCGAACACTAACGTGTACCAGCCATTGCAATACTCCCTGTGCAGATGCAGCCTGACCAATTTGCCCTATCTGGCCCATACCCACACTACCTTGCTCCTCATTATGCACATTCGCAGGCTGATGCTGGTAAGAATTGGACAATGTGGGCCGGGGGTAGGTGGTAGGTTGGCAGCCACAAAACTATGGATAGACATATACACACACACTCCTACTGCAGCACTGTGCAATGATAGGGGTGTTTGGCAACCCTGGCTGCCACACTGCCAACATTTCTCGACTGAGCAGGAGGTAACAGAGGTGCTGTGATGTTACCTACAACTCCGTGCTGGAGCCAGCAGCCTGCCTATACAGCATGACTTGGACGGTGGCGCCTGTGTGAGTGGGTTTTTCTACCCCTGTTGGCCGCTGCTGTGGGGATTGCACGGTTTGATGTTGTTTATGCTTCGTAGGGTAAAATGTTGGGATGTGTTCTGCAGGTTCCAGCAGCTGGGACCTATACCTGTGACCCTCTGCTCCTGGACACACTGTCTGTGTTTACTGCACCATGGTATTGCCATGGAGGCCCAGCAGTCCCTGGAACTACCTTTACCTCTCTTCAGCCAGACATTTCCAGTTTTTCTGTTTTATCTATGTAGTAGGACAAAGGTTTGTGATGTGTTCTGCAGGGTCTGCAGCTGGGACCTGAACCTGTGACCCTCTGCTCTGAGTCACACTGGCTGTGTGTACTGCACCACAGTGCAGAGTCCTCCCTGGGCCATACCTTTATGTCTCCCCAGCCAGACATTTTCTTTTTTTTCTGTTTTTCTGTTATATCTACATAGTAGGGCAAACATTTGTGATGTGTTCTGCAGGGTCAGTAGCTGGGACCTGAACCTGTAACTCTCTGCTCTGAGTCACACTGTCTATGTGTACTGCACCACAGTGGGGCTGCAGGTGCATAGTCCTCCCTGGGCCATACCTTTACGTCTCCTCAGCTAGACATTTCCTTTTTTTTTCCTGTTCTCTGTTATATCTACGTAGTGGGGAAAAAGTTTGTGATGTGTTCTGCAGGGTCTGTAGCTGGAACCTGAACCTGTAACCCTCTGCTCTGAGTCACACTGGATATGTGTACTGTACCACAGTGAGGCCACAGAGGTGCAGCAGTCCCTGGCCCATACTATTACGTCTTCTTTGAAAAACTTTTTCTGTTGCACTGCACACCACGTACTGGTACAGGGCATGGCCTAGGTCTACTGCAGACAGGTGCCACTGCCCCCTCCAGCACGGACACCCCCCCCCCATGCTGTGCTAACAGAACCATATGCTGTTTGTGCTTGTTGTGTGCCATTCCAGGACATCCACTGTTCAGGTAGGCAGGTGCCTACTGTGCGGCGTCTGAGGTGGGAAGGCATACATGGACATCCACACCCCCACCCCCCATCACCGCCTAGCAACATTCTGTACCTTCAACATGGTGGTGTGATGGATGCGGGGGTATCCTGTCTCTGCCCTGGCAACTATTGGTTAGTGTGGACAAGTTTTTTGTATCTTGTGTTTGGCCTTTGTCAGATGCTGCCTTTCCCACTTCCAGTTCCTATGTTCCTATGTGCCACCTAGGCGCCCACCTAGTCTACCCTGTGCCCCAGCTTCCCCCACTACATGTACCGCCTTCAGCCCCCTATGCCCCATTTGCACCATCGCCATAGTGGCCTTTCATACTTGGGCACTATGCTGTTGCTGATAATGGAGCACTACTATCACGTTTTCTGGGCTCCCTGCCTATGCTGTACATTGCTGACACTGAAATGGTTTCTCTCTCCTGCAAATGTGCATCTAACGGCAGGTTTTCATTCGCGCTAAGATTCAGCCCTTCAGTTCAGCATGTTAGTATGAAGGGAGCCTCTCCCCGCCCACTCCCCTCCCATTGACCCCCTTCTCTCCGCCCTCCCTCCACCCTCTGTGGGGACATTAACAAATGTTAGGTAATGTTAACGCGCATTAGCGTTACGTACCACGCGTTAACGTAACATACCACGCGTTACCATTACCTAACGTTCGTTAACGTTACATATCGCGCGGGATGTAACGTTACCGCAGTTTAGTAAACATACCCCATAGAGGTCCATACTCAAAGGGTTTATCCAGCTAATATTTCAAATTAGATGGACAAACCCCATGGTCCACCACTCCACTCACACACACTGATCAATACCAAAATTTTGTCTTGTCAATTTGCTACTTGAATATTGTCTTGTCAGATTGTTGCTTGAACAAAATTTATTCAGCCAAAGAAGGTGACACTGAAAATGAGCACTATGGGTGGCATGCAGAATCCCGAATAGTGGGGTCAGACATCCGGGGTGGACGTCCAACTCCCGCTATTCATCTGGACCCGATTCCCGGTCCAGAGCTCCCTGCAGATTCAGGGCCGCTGTGCAGGAAGCTCTGGATTGGGGCGGGAGGGGGCAGGCAGGGGGAGGAGACAGAGCGAGCTGGAGGTGGGGCCAGATCCCTGACGTACAGGGCCGATACCGGTCGCGGCCCAGTACGTCCATGCTGGATGAAATGAGTGGGTAACCTATTCCACCTTGGGGGTGGAATAAGTTACCCCGAGTGTGGCAATCTGTGGCAGTGGATCCCCCCAAATGGTAGAGAGGGCACAGGAGATTCCCTGCAGCCCGACCACGGCCTCAGCAGGCTCATTCGGGGGTCAGGAAGCAGGGAAAGCAAGTTATCCTGAGTGTGGGGGTGAGCGTGGCTACTGCATGGCGTCCTGATTCCATGGCAACAGGACACCATGCTATATGTAACTAGTTCTTGTTGATACCCCACAGTTACCCTATTCTGCTTCAATATGTATTAGTTAATATGCATCCATTATCCAACTGTTTGATATAATTGTTTGGTTCTGTTCATTGTAAACCGCTTTGATTTCTAGAAAAGGCGGTATAGAAAACTCTTAAATAAAAAATAAAAATGGCACCAGGCTCCATGCAGGAGTTCTGGCAGGGTGGATGGGGAGGGAGTGGGGCATCCAAAGGGCCTGAATTGGGGCACGTCCTGCACTTTCAAGGCCTTTGCACCTGATTCTGATCCCCTGAGATCAGAATTGGATGCAAATCCAGCCCGTCCAGATTTTGGATGCCAGAACAGGCCAGACGGGCCTCTTTCTGCATGAGGCTCCACCTCTATAGTGCCACTGGATATCTCCTTCAGGTGCTGCTAATAAGATAAGTGCTACTGAATATCAATCCCACAGCTCCTGGAACAATAAAAATGTAATATAGGAAAATCAGTAAACAAATAGAGACATGAAAATCCCAAGGCATGGGGAGAGCAGCAAAGCAGTACCAACATTGGCAGGAAGACCTTGAGGCATTAGGAAAGAGGAAAGGCAGCACCAATATTAGCAGGGAGTCCCCAAGGCACCGAGAGGGAGTAAAGTAGCATCAGTACAGTCAGGGAGATCTCAGGAAACTAGAAGAGGAGTAAAGCAGCACCAACATTGACAGGAAGACCCAAGGAAATGAGAACAAAAAACTTAGGCATTAGTGTTCAGTGGGTGAGGGGCCTGATCCAGATTTAGACACTGGGCTCCATTAGACAAGTCAGCGTTCTATGTGACATAGTAACATAGTATATGATGGCAGATAAAGACCATCATGGTCCATCTAGTCTGCCCAGCAAGGTGGCTAGAGTAGGTGCACCTGCTGCTCCGTGTAGGTCACCGCTCACCATGCTTTTGTTTAGGGGTGTAACCACCGCTCAGTGCAGGTCACTCCTATTTGTTGAGATTATTTGATTTTATTCTGTTACTATAAATGGATCCACTGTGTCTATCCCATGCCATTTTGAATTCTGTCACTGTATTTGCCCCCACCACTTCCATTGGGGGGACATTTCAAGAATCCACCACCCTTTCAGTGAAAAAGTATTAACTGGCATTACACCCTTGCAGCTTCATGTTATGTCCTCTAGTTTTGCAGCTTCCCCGTCATTGAAATAGGTTTGTTTGTTCATTAATACCCTTTTAAGTATTTAAAGGTCTGTATCATATCTCCCCTGTCTCTCCTCTCCTCTAGAGTCTACATATTTATGTCTTCGAGTCTCTTTTCATACGTCTTCTGGCACAAGCACCAAATCATTTTGGTCACCTTCCTCTGAACCGTTTCCAGTCTTTTTATATCCTTTGCGAAATATGGTCTCTCCACCATTCACATTTGTTTATTTGTCAATCACAGGTGATCCTTCTCCAAGATTTTCTTTAGTAAAAACAGAACAGAAGTATTTGTTTAGCATTTTCGCTTTTTCAATGTCACTTCGGATTCATTCCCAGCACTTCTGAGTCTCGCAAATCCACCTCTGATCTTCCTCTTCTCCCGAATATACCTGAAAAAAGTTTTATCATCGTGCTTTAGATCTTTAGCCATCTTTTCTTCTATATTTGATTTTGCTATCCTTATTTCTTTTTTTGTCTCTTTTAGCTTTATCCTATATTCTTTACTGTGTTCCTCTGTTTGTGAACTTCTGAATTTTGTGAAAGCTGTGTTTTTTGCCTTTATTTGTGCAGCTACCTTTTTGAAGAACCAAATAGGTTTCCTTTTCCTTTTATTTTTATTTACTTTCCTTTCATATTTATCTGTTGCCCCTTTTATTGCTTCCTTTAGTTTAGCCCACTGCAATTCCACTTCCCTTACCTCCTCCCACCCATCAATATTTAATGTCTCCTGAGGTAGTTGGGTGTACAAAAATTTTTAACCTAGGAAATGTTACCTTTGGTTTTATATATATATATATATATATATATATAGAGAGAGAGAGAGAGAGAGAGAGAGAGAGCGATGCCCTAGCTTGGGCCCGAGAGCTTACAAGCATAAAACAGCCTTATAATGTCCTTTTTAAATAAAGCTTCCCTTGTGTTCCCCAGGGATTCTGGGACTTGTAGTTGGCTTACTTATGTAAGGACAAATGTAGTTGTGAGTCCGGCGGTTTAAGGCAGCAAGAAATTAATTTTATTGTAGGATTCCCAAGGCATTAAATCTCAAAACACAAATGCAAAAAGGATGCTTCTCCAACATAAGAGTAAATCAGGTTAACAGAGAAAAATGCAACAAAAAGCCTTCTTTCACTGGGCAGCAGCTTTCATCCAAATAAACTTTCACCGAGCACAGTTCCTGGTGGTCATTCAACATAACAAGGTAAACGTTTCACAGCTGCTGTTTTCTTTTCCAAACTAAACATTTACTAACGACAGCTCCTGGGCTTCAGAAGCTCACATATTTAGTAAAACACATTCTTGGCTTCTCACAACTCTTTGCAGTCATAAGAATTAGAAGCTATATTGTTTCACAGTCTTTCAACCCTGTTCAGCAATGCTTAATTCTCCTTGAGACAAAAAGAGCAATCCATTGGTGATATTTCTGAGTCAGACTCTGGCATACAAGAATCCACCTAAATATCTTCTATGGATACAGGGTACTTCTCTCTTTCACCAGTTTTATAAACTTTCCCAGACTTCCTGTCTTCTAAAAACTCTTGGAACTGTTTCCACAGCAAATCACCCTGAGAAGGCACACTGGTATTGGGAGGGTAAAGCTTCCTTTCTGCAAACAGTTTTCTTAATGCTTCTAGTGTTAAAAGCTAGGTTTCTCTGCTCTTATCTGGATTTCTATTTTCTCCATGCATAAAACTATCCACCTACCTGTTAACAGATGAAGACGTTAGGTCCGGCTCCTGGACACTAGCTGTAGCAAACTGTTTTCCTGCAAGCTGTTTAGCTCTGCACGTGCTGGCTTTACCTTGGGGCAGGTCTCTCAGACAACTACTGATTCCTTTCCTCCTGTTATCTTTCAGGCTATGGAACTCAGCCTTCTGGTGTCTTTCTCCACTGCTTCCCAGATAGTTACTCTCTTGAAAGTTTCCTTGGAACCTTTATCCCTTTCCAGGATCTCTCAGAGTTTCTCCTTCTGGCTCTCTCTGCTGCGTCTCCTGTGTGTGTGTCTCCCTTCTCTCGTGTCCATGTGCTTCTCTTCCATGTGCGTTTCTCTCTCTCTGCTCTGAATGTGTTTTTAAAAGCCGTTTGCTGCAGGGCACTCCCTTGCTTTTGCACAGGTGTGACCAATCACTGAGCAAGCTTGGCTCCTTGTCTGAACTAGGGCGTGGCCTGGCCTTAGCAGAGAGCTGAGTTTTTTCCTTGCAAGCACTGTGCACAAGTGAACTGCCACTTGTTTTAAAGGGAAAAACAGGGTTTTCCTCCACTTCCATCTCTTCCTGGGAGCTCTCCTCACCACAATATATATATATATATATATATATATATTTGTTTATTTCACATGATTTGATATACCACCATTCGAATAGTACATCATGTACAATTATAGAGAGGACCCAAGAGCAATGGTATAAAAACAAAAAACAATAAAATAATAATATAAGATTTAAAATATGGTAAAAAGATTCTGCTTATGACACAAGACTTGATAACTGGAGACTAGGAGGTACGGCAGTTATTTTGTCTCCATTACCATGAAGGGAAAAAAGATCCCCAAGGCACCACAGAAGGGGTAAGACAGCACCAGCAACAGTGGAATGAAGAACCAAGGCACCAAGAAAGGTTAAAAACTGTTAATGAAGGAAGACTAGCATCAGAAGATGTAAATGGATAGCATGGTTAGTAGGATCAGTCTGGAGGATCACTTGGATCATATGTAAGTAATCTTAGAAAGAGTCAGCAACTTCAGAGAATGAAGAAGAATTCAGCAGATGTTTTATGCCAGGAACAACCCTAGTAGAATTACTACAAGGCAGGATAACTCCCCCCCCCCCTCCAAATATAAGCCAGAGCATAAGTGCAACCACTGTTTTAGTGGTCTTTCTATGACATCTCTTCCAAGCCACTACTTCTGCAACTTTAACAGAAATAATATCAAAGTGCATTTATTTGCTTGCATAGGTAAATGAATAATTCTGTCTGCCTCTTTTTGGCTATCAGAAGCAGGGCTTCTAAAGCTCTATACCACTTACCATCATGCAAACACTTATCTAGAAGAAACAAATCTGTTGTACATATACAGGCACATCATATTCTTACAACATTCAATTTTAGTAGATGAACCTTAAACTTTATGGCCCCTTCAATAAATTTCCAAGGCCCTAGCACCCCAAACCCAGGTTCTGAATAGAACAATCATAGTAATCACCCCATAAACACTCCTACCACAATGAAAGAACATCCCTGTGGAAACAGAGTGGCCAGGCAGGAACAGCTAGAGTAGCATGAACAGGCCAAGGAACAAAAACTGCAACAAAGCACAACTAACAATGGCTTGAAAAGCCCAAGAAATTAATTCTAGAAAGGGAATTTTTTTTCTTTCTTTCTTTTTATTCTTTTTTTTTTTTTGTGGACATAAGAGAATGGCAGGACGGCTGATTGTGCTGAGCCGCAGCAACTGGAGTGCACCTGGCAACAATACAGAAGGGCAATGGCACAGGATAGCAACATGTTTGTGGTTATGGTCTTGATAGGCTCTGTAAGGTAACATTCTGCAGAGGTTTGCAATGTCGCAGTTGCACTTTACTTGATGTTTGTTTCTGTTGCTTATCACTATATATATGGCTTTTGTCAACATAGATGACTTTCTGGTGTCCACCAGGAACAGGCAGATAATGAAGAGGAAGGAAGTGGCAATTGAAAGGGTGCTGCCCATGCTGACAGAACTGCTTGGTGGTGTGCCTAATCTCTCCTCTATTGCATCCCCACTGTCCCTCTGTCTCTGGCACGCCCTCCACCTGAATCACCAGCAAATTTCTCCAATACATAAGGACATTGTACCGCAGGGTGCTAGCCCCTTTCACCCATGGGTCCTTCTTGGTGAGGAGTTTCAAACCTTTTGTACTTCTAGCCACAATGAGTCCAACAGCATTAATACCTCTGTTTGCTCCTCTCACTGCTGAAAAATCTCAAACTTAGCCTCTAAGGTATTCACTGTTGGGATGATTACACTCAAGGTGGCCTTTCTTGAACTCAGTTCCACCTTGGTATCCTTGAAAGGCTTCAGGACTACTATGACTCAAGTGATATTTGTCCAATCCTGATACCCCAATGGGCTTTCAATATAGACCTTGGTATCAAATGGCAGCTTAGGAAAGACTGTCTTTTGCTTCACTAACCTCTCCAGCTTTAGATAGGTGGAATTCCACCGATTTCCACCATCCTGAATGAGCTCCTGCTCAGATACCCCTGCAGCTTACTGCTCCTAATATAGTTCATGTCCAACCTTCATACTCCAGTGGAAATGCTTTGCTATTTTTCAGCACTTCAGAACATAAGAACATAAGATATATCATACTGGGTCAGACCAAGGTCCATCAAGCCCAGTATTCTGTTTCCAACAGTGGCCAATCTAAGTCATAAGTACTGTCACGCCACCACCACTCGCCTCTAGGTTAGAGGGGCATGGATTATTGAAGGAACTTTCTGCTGTATGCTTTTTCAGCTTTTTTTTAACTATTTCCCTGAAATGCCCTCTGGGAAATGTTGTCCTTATTCAGCTGTATGAGTGCACCATGCAGAAAGCTGTAGTCAGGCTCAAGTAGGTAAGGCAAATGACAGAAATTTATTATTTTTATATACACAATGGTTTGATCATACCACACACAGGATTGTTGGTTCAGGACTCTTGGAAACAAAAATTGTCCAAAACATATCCAACCACAAAATGCAGTTTTAAAGGTCCTCTCTTTTGCAGGATACACAGTCTTTACCAGCAAGCCTAATTGTATTCCCTTCTTAGCTTTGCTGGCTAAAGCACCAAACAAAAAGCACATTTAAAGTCTGTGGTAAACTTCCCTTTTATAAACACAAGGGAAACAAAGCCACCCTGCTTGTGGGATAAGGGTACCTTTTTCCTGGATAACCTTCTTTCAGGACTGGCTTGCTTTCTCTACGTTCCGAGGTTTACAGCATGGCACAAGGAACAGTCCATGGGAGTGTCCTCCTCAATCAGCTTCACCTCGGGTTCTCCCAGCTGCATAGGCTCTGACTCCCCGTCCTGCTCAGCATGCTCAGCTAACAGCCTCCCGGGGGATCTTGGAGTCTCTCTTTTTCCTGGCTACAAACTGTCCTGCAGCCATGCTACATGCCAAATAGCACTATCTCCAGCTGGAAGCTCCGTTCCTCTGCTCTGCTCAGCCTGGCTTCCTGCTTCTCCTCTCCTCCTTTCTACTAAATCATACTCTGCTCTGGGTTTATACTTCCAGGGCTCTAGCTCCAACCCCCCTACCCTACTCAGGTGACAGCAATCAGCCTGACTCCGGGCACCTGAGTGCTTGAAGCATTCACTGCCTAAAGGGTTCTTGGCCTTGTATCCTCTCCCCTTCATTCCACTAGGGGGAGCCTGAAATGTTTTCCACGTGGACATTTTCTGATCCCTGGAGGTGTTTATGGCTTTCCTACTCTGTCTTGGTAAAAGGGGGCCCTTTACTATGGTGAATTCCCTGTCTCTTTGTCCTCCCCTGGACTCTGGATAGGCCTCCTTGCCACATACCCCCTACTTAAGATATTACGGGCTGGCGGAGGTTGTTGAAGCTCCTCCGAACAGTCCGTAATCCTGGATAAGGCATCTACATTGTGGTGTAGCTTCCCTGCCCGATGCTCTATCTTAAAATCAAAAGCTTGCAGGGCCATGTACCATCTGGTTAATCATGCATTGTGGTTCTTCATCTGCTGGAGCCACTTCAGGGGTGCGTGATCGGTAACTAGCAGGAATTTTCGTCCGGTGAGGTAGAACTGGAGGGTCTCTATTGCCCATTTGATGGCGAGGCACTCTTTCTCAATCGTAGCTTCCTACTAAAGAACATCACAGGATACTCATTTCCTTCATGCTTTTTGGACATGATGGCCCCTAAGCCTACCTCTGAGGCATCTGTCTGCACAATGAAGGGCTGCGTGAAATCCACCCCGCGTAACACCGGGGCCATGCATAGCCGCTTTTTCAATTGGTTGAAAACCCTCTCCGCATCCGGGGTCCAACGGAGTTGATTTGGGCAATTCTTTTTTAACATGTCCGTAAAGATGGAACTTTCTTCCGCGAAATGTGCTAGGAACCTCCTGTAATAGCCGATCATGCCTAGAAAGCTTCTTAATTGCTTCTTTGTTGTGGGATGGGGAAAGTTCTTGATGCTGTCCACTTTGTCAATCAAGGGCTTGATCCTTCCCCGGCCTACCATATGCCCCAGGTATTTCACTTCTCGCTTGGCGAAGGCACACTTACTCGGGTTCAGGGTGAGGCCCACCTGCCTCATAGATCGCAGGACGGCTTCAACCCTCGGGATATGTTCTACCCAACTGCAATTGTGGATAATAATATCGTCCATATAAGCGAAAGCATATTCTTGATGAGGACGCAGGACTTGATCCACAAGTCTCTGGCAGGTCGCTGCAGCGCCATGAAGGCCAAAGGGCATCCTCTTAAACTGGAATAGCCAAATCGGGGTACTGAAGGCAGTCTTCGGCCGATATTCCCTAGTCAACGGAATCTCCCAGTACCCCTTCGTCATGTCTAGGGTGGTCAAAAACTGAGCCTGCCCCAAGCGGTCCAAAAGCTCCTCGATACGGGGCATCGAGTAAGCGTCGAATATCGAGATGGCATTCACCTTTCTGAAATCGATACAGAAGCGTAATTTACCATCCGGTTTTGGAACCAGAACAATGGGACTGCACCACGGGCTCCTTGATTCTTCAATTACACCCATCTCTAACATCTTGCGCACCTGTGCCACGACCTCCTGCTTTCTAGCTTCTGGTAGGTGGTAGGGTCGTTGTCTGACCACCTTCCCCAGTGGCGTCAAGATCTCATGTGCCACCAGTCGGGTTTCACCTGGGTTCGGGGTCAGTACATCTGGGAACCTCTCCAATAGTCGAGCCAGAACCCAACGATAGTTCTTCCCCTACTTGGGGCTCGAGGTTCTTCCTGCAGTCTGCAACTTGAGGTCCCAGGTCATCCTTCTTAGTCTCTTCCATTCTCTCTCCACAGGTGGCTGTCAGGCTTTTCATCTTGGCCCCTCCAGTGGAACCAAATGCAGAGGCTCCCCGTTCCGTAGGAGACAACATGGGGACCTCTTCCAGTGGGGGAAACCCCACTCTCTCACACAGCAGTTGGGCAATACGGTCTCCTACCTTCACATGGTAGTCTTCATTGCCAAAATTAAACAGCAATACCTTTACACTCCCTCTATAATCAGGGTCGATCACCCCAGCGCCGACGTCCAGGAAATATTTCAGAGCCAGACCCGATCGCGGTGCTATCCGACCATAACATCCCACAGGTATCTCCATCTGAAGGCCGGTATCAATGAGAGCCTTTCCACGGCTGGGTATCACCCAATCTTCGGTGCTGCATAAATCATATCCTGCGGCTTGCGAGGACGCCCTCCTGGGAGCCTGGGCCTTCTCGGATACCTTAGAAAATTTTAATATAAATTTCTGTTTAAGGGGAGCAACACTTCCCAGGAGTTCTTTCCCTGGGTTCTCACTTGGCTTTCGGGGGTTCTCAAAAAGAGGGCCAGTGACCACCGTTACCATCCCATCCCCTTTTCTCCCAAGGCCTTTCTCTAATCCTTCTCTAAATTAGGGCCAATCCCTTCCCAATACTAAATCATAGGGCAGTTTTGGAACCACTGCCACGAGAACTTCTTTCTGCACCCTCAATCCTTTTATCTCCACTCTGTACACAGGGTAGAAAGAAGCAGATCCATGTATGCACCTAATTTGCACCTGCCCTTCTGGCCTCCTCTGGTGACACTCATCCTGGGCCTCAATTGCCTGCCAAAGCTTTCGTGACACCATGCTTTAGTCGGCCCCAGAGTCGAGCAGAGCATGGGTAGTGACCCCCTGTATGTTTACATTTAAGAGAAATCCCTCTCCTAGATGTTTCCCATTGGTACCAGTTAACCCAATGCGGGCTTTGCATCGCCTCTGCAGGTGTCCCATCTCCCCACAATGATAGCATTTTTTCTCAGCCCACTTACCCTCAAGAGCAGACACACAAGTTTTAAGACATTTTACATTATTTCCCTGTTTCTTTTCTGATAAATCAAAACTGGCCTCTGCACCTACTTTTGGAGGCCCCGCCTTTGGGAGAAACGCCAATTCAGCTTCCATGTAGCGCTCCGCCAAAAGGGTTGCCTCTCCTGTGCTCTGGCAGTTTGCTGAATCAGAAAGAATTGTACCCTTTTTGGTACTGCAGCCATAAATTATTCCAATATCATCATATCCACCACCATATCCATAGTTTTCGCTTCCGGGGCTAGCTACTTTAAAGCTAAACCTCAAATTATCTGGCTTAAGGCCTTAGGTGTCTCTCCGGCCTTTAAGACCGTGGCTCTAAACATATGGTGATACAACATTTTTGTTAACCCTAATCGGTCTCTAATTGCATTTTTTACTGCATTATAGTCCATGGCCTGGGCAGCTGGCATAGCCCTATATGTGGCTAGTGCTTCTCCTGTTAAGGAGGTTGACAATCTCACCGCCCACTGGCTATCTGGCCAACTCACAGCTTGAGCCACCCTCTCAAATGACTCCAAAACGTCATCTATATCATCATCAGGAGAAAGTTTTACAAAATTAAATGCCCCGCTGGTGTGTGGGCCTGCTAGATTATCCATTCGCAGCATCTCTGGTCCTTCTGGGGTTAGTGTTCCTCTGGGAAGTAACAAGGGCTTGCCTCCTTGCCTCTGGGAAGTAATAAGGGCTTCCACTAAGTCCAGGACAGGCTTTTGCTGCTCCCTCATAGCCGCCACCGCATTCTCCTGCGCTAGCTGGGCCAACTCCTGCTGGCATTGAAATTGAGTGGCCATCCATTGCACCAGCTCTTTTGGATCCATCTCCAGCGATACCTTGCTCATGTGTAGACTCTCAAAGAGAAAAAAAAAACTTTATCTTTTCCTCCAACCTTCTGTGCTATCACTCTTGTAAGTGTATATCCTGGATGGTAGAAAATCCTGAGTGGTAGAAAATCCTCACAACTACGCCACTGTCACGCCACCACCACTCGCCTCTAGGTTAGAGGGGCGTGGATTATTGAAGGAACTTTCTGCTGTATGCTTTTTCAGCTTTTTTTAAAACTATTTCCCTGCAATGCCCTCTGGGAAATGTAGTCCTTATTCAGCTTTCCAGTCTTTTGCATTGAGAGTCACATGTATGATTTTCTCACAGTTGGTGAGAGGTCTTACGTGTGCATTAGGTGCAAGGAGCTATTTGCTCTCAGGGAATGAGTCCATTCTCTAGAGGCTAAAGTAGCAGACTTGGAAAGCATAAGACAGACAGAGAGATACATTAGCGAGACCTACAGGGATATAGTCCTGAAGTCCAACCTCCAGTCTGGCAGCATCCCTGTTGCCATGGAGGAGAGAGGTCACGTGACAGGAGAGCATCACCCTGGTGTGGCAGGAAGTGATCCTGTAACTAGGACCTGTCCTCCAGGTGATGTAAAACCCTCTCACACCGAGGACGTTTCCCCAGGGCCATGTGCCCATGAGGGAAGGGTTAGGACAGCCGTTATAGTTGGTGATTTGATCATTAGGCATGTAGATAGCTGGGTGGCTGGTGGACATGAGGATCGCCTGGTAGCATGCCTGTCTGGTGCGAAGGTAGCGGACCTCACGCGCCAACTAGATAAGGTCTTAGATAGTGCTGGGGAGGAGTCTGCTGTCTTGGTACATGTTGGTACCAATGACATAGGAAAATGTGGTAGGGAGGTTCTGGAGGCTAAATTTAGGCTTTTAGGTAGGAAGTTGAAATCCAGAACTTCCAGGGTAGCATTCTCCGAAATGCTTCCTGTTCCACGCGCAGGACCCAAAAGGCAGACAGAGCTCCGGAGTCTCAATGCATGGATGAGACAATGGTGCAGAGATGAGGGTTTTGGATTTGTTAGGAACTGGGGAACATTCTGGGGAAAGGAGGGGCTCTTCCGAAGGGATGGGCTTCACCTTAACCGGGATGGAACCAAGCTGCTGGCATTAACCTTTAAAAAGGAGATAGAGCAGCTTTTAAACTAGATATTAGGGGAAAGCCGACAGTCGCCCAAGAGCGGATGCTTCGGAAGAATGTATCTTTGAAGGATACTACCAAAAGCAGAGAGGTTCCACAAAAGAGTAAAGTAGCCCAAATGCCCTCAAATATGCAGCAGACAGAGCTTAAAGATCCCAAATTACCCATGTCTAACAATAGCCAAATTACTATGAATAAAATACATTCTCTAAAATGCTTGTATGCAAATGCTAGAAGTCTAAAAAATAAGATGGGAGAGTTAGAATATATAGCACTAAATGAAAGGTTAGATATGATTGGAATATCAGAGACATGGTGGAAGGAGGACAACCAGTGGGACACTGTGATACCTGGGTACAAACTATATCGAAATGATAGAGCTGATCAAATTGGTGGAGGGGTTGCTCTCTATGTTAGAGAGGGCATTGAGTCAGAAAGGATTAAAGTTTTGCAGGAAGCAAAATCTGCTGTAGAATCTATATGGAATGAAATTCCATGTAAAAGGGGGAAGGCAATGGCAGTGGGGGTGTACTTTTGAGCGCCTGGCCAAAATGACCAAATGGATGATGAAATGCTCAAAGAAATCAAGGAAGCTAACAAACGTTACAGCGCAGTAATAATAATGGGTGATTTCAACTACCCCGGTATCGACTGGGTCAGTGTCACGTCAGGACATGCTAGGGAGATAAAGTTCCTAGATGAAATAAATGACTGCTTCTTGGAGCAGCTTGTTCATGAACCGACCAGAGGGGAAGCCATATTAGACCTAGTCCTTACTGGAACACCAGATCTAGTGCAAGAGATAAGGTTGTTGGGGCCACTTGGCAATAGTGATCTTAGCATGATCGCCTTTGATTTAATTAGTGGAAGAGGGATAGTAAGGAAATCCACAGTACTACCTTTTAACTTTTGAAAGGGAGACTATGATAAAATGAGGAAAACAGTTAAGAAAAAACTAAAATGAGCAGTTGCAAAGGTTAAAGACGTACATCAGGCTTGGCTGTTGTTGAAAAATACTATCTTGGAAGCCCAGACCAGCTGTATTCCACGCTTTAAGAAAAGTGGAAGGAAGTCCAAAAAACTGCCAGCATGGTTTAAAGGTGAGGTCAGAGAGGCTGTTGTTGCCAAAAAAGCAACTTTTAGGAAATGGAAAAAAGAGCCAAACGACGAAACCTGGAAACAACACAAGCACTGGCAAGTCAAATGCAAGGCATTGATAAGGCAGGCAAAGGGAGAATTTGAGAAGAAGCTTGCTGCGGAAGCAAAAATGCGAAGTAAAGACTTTTTCAAGTACATTCGTAGCAAAAAACCTGTGAGAGAGTCAGTTGGTCCATTAGATGATAAAGGGGTTAAAGGAGCACTAAGAAGCGACAAGGCGATAGCAGAGAGACTGAATGAATTCTTTGCTTCAGTCTTTACTGAGGAAGATGTAGGGATGTTACCCATGACTGAAGTGGTATTTAAAGGTGCGGAAGAATTGAAGGAAATATCGATACATCGGGAAGATGTATTACAACTATTAGATAAACTGAAGAGTAGCAAATCACCTGGGCCGGATGGTATACATCCAAGGGTGTTGAAAGAACTGAAATATGAGATTGCAGACCTGCTATTAGTAATCTATGAACTATCATTAAAATCATCTCTAATACCTGAAGATTGGAGAAGAAGATGTCTGATATTCGCGTGAGTGGAGAGGACTCTCGGAATAGACTTTCTAGTTTGGAAGATCAATTTGCTATTTCTCAAAAAGATTCTATGACGTTACATATGAAGTTGGAGCAGTTAGAGAATCTTTCAAAAGCTAGTAACTTGAGAATAGTTAATTTTCCCAGGTCACCCTCCATTTGTGCAAAAGATATGTTTAAAGATTATCTATCAGATGTTTTAGGGGTAACACCTGATTTGATGCCTCCTTTAGTGAAAGTTTTCTATTTACCTAAATCAAAGTCTGTTACTTCTGAAAAAGTACAAGAGGGTGGCTTGTTGCATGGGGATGTATTGAATGTTACTGATATTTTGGAAAATACTGGTTCTGACTCTTTTGAACCTTCTACTCTTTTGGTAACATTTGCCTTATTATCAGACCGAGAATGGCTGTTGAAGCTCTTTTTCCGTAAACGGAAATTGCTTTTTCATGGGTTTGCGGTCCGTATTTATCCTGACCTGTCGTGGCTGATTATTCTGTCTTTTGGAGGCAATTTTATAACAAGATCTTAGTTTAATAGTAGGCATGTGCATGCCAAAAACATTTTGGAAACTTTGTATTCGCCCAGAAAAACCTATTTGGTTAGTGTTCAGGAGATGAACCGCCAGTGCATTTGTCCCCATTCGAAGGCTATGTGGAAGCTATTTTATAAAGGAACAGTGAGGCTTGCCATCGATTTTGAATCAAAACTGTTTGAAACTTTATGGCAGGCATCTATAACAAAGGCAAGAGCGCTACAAGCCATTAAGAGTGTCAAAAAAACCCCAGGGTAACAGAAGAGGGGCAAATATGAGAGCAGACGAAGCCTCTGTGGATAAGTGAATATTATCTTTTTGGTAAATTTGGTTACTTAAAGCTTGGAAATAAAGGATAAAGTGTGGGTTTATTTGGAAAAGTCTGTTTTTTATTTCATTGAAAAGCCAAAATAGGGGTATGTTTACTAAACCGCCTTAATGTAGCAGCGTTGACGTTATCGCGCGATACGTGATATTATCGCGCGATAATGGCGCTTTACCGTGCGAGAACGTCACGTATCTCGCGATAATGTCTGCGGTGGCATTAAGGTGCGCAGAGGGTGGAGGAAGGCTCCCCAAAGGGCGGAGTAAGGCTCCCCAGGGGCGGAGATGAGGGGTCAGTGGGCGGAGAGTGGGCGGGGAGAGGCCCCATGCACACTAATGCCGTGAAATGAAGCTCTGAAAATTAGCGCCAGTGAAAACCTTGTGCTAGAGGCACATTTGCAGGAGAGAGAAACCATTTCAGTCAGCAATGTACAGCAAAGGCAGGGAAACCCAGAAAACTGATAGTAGTGATACATGTGCAGGAACCAAAAAGGCAAATAAACATATTAAATGACCTGAACCACATTTCAAATCCCCATAACCAAGCTGGCCAATAGTGCTACTAATGATAAACATAAAGCAACACTACTGACAAAGCGTAAAAAGGAAGATATCATGTTTGGAAGGGGCTATGCTCTGTCCCCCTACAAAGTGAATGATCCCACAATGAAATAGCGGTGAGCAGGGTTTTCTCCTTTAACCATTTAAGTTAACACAGCCATCATTGTAAATATGTAACTGTAAATATGAATCATAAACACACAATGTATATAGCTTCACATCAAAATCAACCACACTTTCTCACACAGCACACTGTGACGAATCACCCACTGCATGCTACTGACAACACCTATTTCATTGATTTGTGTGCTGTGACAACTGCTTTGATTTCATGAGAAAGCGGTATACCAAATCCGTTTAAATAAATAAATAAAATAAATAAAATATATTGGGCAGGTTTGTTATGCTGTGGTCCAGATGGGGCACAGTGCCGACTAGACAGATGCCTAGGTGGCACATATGTGTGCTCACATCCCATTTTTGTGTGCACACATTTCCTCCAGGAACATGCACTATGGACTAGCTAACAGACTGTCTGCGGTTAGTATGTGTATGGCTGAGAACACCTTGAAGGGTGCAGTGGGTAGAGACTGACTGTGCCCTCTGCTGTGAATGTCAGATAGTGGTGGGGGGCAGCTGAGCTTTTCCAACATGCTGTCTGTCTGTCTGCCATTGCCATATTGATACATACAGATCTTCATTGACTACACTGTAGGGTGCCTTGTTCCCCAGCAGGGCTGGTGTTGATGGTCTCCTCTACTGCCACCAGTGCAGAGATGTAGAATGTGGATCTGTGGGTGGGAGATCCTTTTCCCTCACCCTGAGCCACAGAGGGCTGGTTGGTGGGTGCTGCATAATCCTCTTTTGGGTCCAAACACCCCCCTTCACTTATAACATGTGACCATGGCACCCACTCAGGATATGCACTATTCTGGGTGCATCATAGTCCACAAGGGCTAGACGTGACTGGGAAATAGAGATGGACACAAGTGTATCTTAGGTGTGTCTACAAGGACTACCTATCACACACTGGCACTGATAGAGACCTGCAGCATAGCCTACCTCAGCCAAGCCAGGTGCTGCGGACCTGGTGCTGGGCACCCCATCTCACCCTCAGGGTGAGCACAGGACCCGCACAATGTCATGGTCTGTAGCTACTCTGTGCCAGTAACACACACGGTCAGTTCCCCCTACCAGGCCGAGGTGCTGTGGGGGTGCATACCCCATCTTGTGATCAGCTGTAGGCTGCTGATCTGCATGTGCAGTGCATCATGGGTACGGGTGGGTTTACCCTATCCTGGTAACCACAGCAGACAGTTTGTGTGGTGACCTGCAGTCTTTCTGTAGCCAGCCAGGGAGGTGTTATATAATGTTCCCTATAAAGCGCTCTATAGGGCACATTATAAGGTGCCTTGGCGAACAGTGCACTTTATAATGTGCCCTATGGAGTGCCTTATAGGTTGCCTTATGCAGCACCTTAGGTTACTGCACTGTGGGGTTTTTTTTGCTGGCAGCACTAATTTAAATTAAAAAAGGTAATGCTTCAGACAGCCTTACTACATAACACCACTGTGGAATCAAACCCATGACCTCTGCCTCCACAGTCATTGCAGTAACCAGTGGGCTACATCTTTATTCATTCTAACACTGTGCTGGCATGAACTTAGGGTTAACGCGCGTTAGCGCACCACCGCACATGCACAGCATGTGCGCCGTGCACGGCATGAGCACCATCGCGCTTGTGCGGTGTGCGTGCATGTGTCAGCAACCCAGTCACTTCCGTGAATATGGAGAGGCGCTCACGTCAGCCAGCCTTCACCAGGCGTGATCTAAAACTGCTCGTAAACTTGATCTGCACAAAGCAGACCAGATTATTTCCTGGATCATCCAGAAGGCAAGACCTCCACCGCGTCAGGAGGGCATGGCGCCACATCACTAGGCTCTTTAATCAGATTGCTGACTACCCACATGAGTTAAGCGAATGGGGTCAGGTCACACGATACAAGGTGTGCAACACAATAACCAGCAATCAATGCACATCTTACATGTACAACATGGGAGAGGCAACATTCTGTGGTGCAAGCAGTGCTGAAAGTAGGTGTGGATGCTGCTGTGTGCAAGTATGTCTTATCCCCAGGAGACCATGACCTGCTCACAGAGGTCAGGCATAAATCCTGTAGGTATGGAAGTTGCTGCTGTTCATGTGTTTATATCCACCCTACTCCCAGGAGGCCTTGATCTGATTACAGAGGTCAGTTATACATCCTGTTGGTACAGTACTTGCTGCTGTTTCTGTGTTCTAATCCACCTTACCCCAGGAGGCCCTGACCTGATTACAGAGGTCAGGCATAAATCCTGTAGGTATGGAAGTTGCTGCTGTTCATGTGTTTACATACACCCTACCCCCAGGAGGCCTTGATCTGATTACAGAGGTCAGGCTTAAATCCTGTAGGTATGGAAGTTGCTGCTGTTCATGTGTTTATATCCACCCTACCCCCAGGAGGCCTTAATCTGATTACAGAGGTCAGGCTTAAATCCTGTAGGTATGGAAGTTGCTGCTGTTCATGTGTTTATATCCACCCTACCCCCAGGAGGCCTTGATCTGATTACAGAGGTCAGTTATACATCCTGTTGGTATGGTACTTGCTGCTGTTTCTGTGTTCCAATCCACCCTACCCCCAGGAGGCCTTGATCTGATTACAGAGGTCAGGCTTAAATCCTGTAGGTATGGATGTTGCTGCTGTTCATGTGTTTATATCCACCCTACCCCCAGGAGGCCTTGACCTGATTACAGAGGTCAGTTATACATCCTGTTGGTACGGTACTTGCTGCTGTTCCTGTGTTTACATCCACCCTACCCCCAGGAGGCCATGACCTGACTACAGAGATCATTTATACATCCTGTTGGTACGGTAGGTGCTACAGTTCATGTGTTTACATCCATCCTACCCCCAGGAGAGCCAGACTTGATTACTGTGGTCTGTTTGAAATCCTGGTGTCAGGGTACCTGCATCTGTTGTTGTTGCACTGCTGAGCCCAAACACCAGGAGACCCACACCTGATCACAGAGGTCTGTTAAAGCTGCTGGTGTCAGCATACCTGCAGCTGTTGGGGTGTCACTGCTCTGCCCGACCCCCGGAAGGGTCTAGACTGGATAACATAGGTCTATAGCTCAGCTAGGTGGTTTTGTGCATGCTCTGGTTGCATTCGGCCACAACTGCCCTATTCACAGGAGGCCTAAGTCCTGACCACAGAGGTAGAGTTGTAGGTCTGATGTCATGGTAGTGGCCCCTGCTGATGTGCCTGACCCACCCAATCACTGGGCAAGGTCAGAACATATCACACATGTTCCTTAGAGAGCTCATGGTGCCACGGTGGGTGTGTCGGCTGATGTGTGTGGGTGAGCCAAATACACAGGTGTCTGCCGCAGCATACAGGGAGATTGGAAATCCCACTTTTGGAGACCAACGTGACCACCACACACATGGCATGGTGCACCCATGTCATGCAAGGAGGGTGTGGGAACAGGGTAAGGGGGCCGGGGGTAGCACACAGTACATGTAGCTGGCACCCCACACATGGGCAGACCCACAGGCACACATGCATGCGGCGCTGCCAACAGGTAGTAGAGGTCCCACTGGCCAGAGCAGCAGTAATAGTTGCCTACAGTTATGTGTGATATGCAATGGCCACCCACCAGAGATACCCTCCCCCTGATGTTCCCACCCATTGCATTCCCCCCCCTGGTGGAGGACCTTTGGAAGAAGGGACGGGAGTTGCGGCTGCACTGCCCAGATGTTCTTGAATGCCTACAAAGGAAGGCACAACAGGAACATGACGGTGAGTGTTGCGGCCACTGCAGGGATGTACAGCATGTCACAGTGGACCAATGTTTATGTGGTGTGGGAATGGCATGATGGTGTCCTAATGACTGTCTTCCCCAACAGAGGCCGCTGCTGCTGGGGAATGGGCATCCACATCCGGGACACACACCACAGGGCCCGCAGCTCCAGACCAGCCAATGGAGGAGGAGGAGAAGGAGGGGGCAGAGCCGGAAGACGACTCTGCGGAAATGGAGTGGGCGGAGAGTGGTGTGGGGCGGGAGGGAGGGGAAGGTGAGGGTCGTTCCAGTGCACCAGTGGGTGGGTGGAAGGATAATGTGCAGGAGGAGGAGGAGGAGAGTGTGGAAGGGGGGAGGGCGAGGTTGGGTGGGAGGTATCAGGGGGTGGAGGGGGAGAGGGTGGCCCTGGGCTCAGCTCCAGGGCATGCTTGAGGACCAGGTCATCTCCCTCTACTGCCTGAGCATGGGGGCTATTAGGGAGCTCTATGAGGATCTAAGACCTGACCTCGAGCCCCTGACTGGTCGGTCACATGACATACTGGGTTTGGTCAAGCTCCTTGGTGCCCTACATTTCTTTGCCTCTGGCTGTTTCCAGTCATCTGTGGCCGCAGTGGGTGGCATGAGCCGCCCAACCTTCTCACGCTGTCTCCACCAGGTACTGTGTGCCATGATCAGCCGGGTGGGGAATTACATTGCCATTCCCAACACTAGGCAACAGTGGGGAACCTTGAACCAGGCCTTTGAGGCGTTTGCCAGGATACCACACGGGATGGGAGCTATTGATTGCACACATGTTGCCCTGGTCCCACCCAGAGACAGGGATGTAGTGTTCCGCAACCGCAAACACTACCATTCCTTGAATGTTCAGGTTGCATGTGATGAAAATATGCATATTCTGAATGTGGTCCCTAGGTTTTCAGGGTCCACCCATGACTCCTATATCCTGCATCACTCATCACTATTCAGGCAATTTGAGGCAGGACAGTATGACGACCGTATACTGCTGGGTGTGTATTTCTCATCTCTGACATGCACATGGTGATCCTGTGACTAACCGTATGTGCACATGTCTGTCTTTGAGGTGTAACCCTAGTTGTGTGTGTGTCTCATCTGTCTGTGTGTGATCTAACGTGGGGGGGGGTGGGGGGGTGGTGCCCTCCAGCTCTACCTTGCTATGTTGCTGTGTGATGATGGTAGCATGGACGCTAGCATTTGTGTCGTGGTTACAGATAATGTTGATTGCAATCCGTACACCTACCCCTTGTTTTGTGTGTCATAACTTCACACGCTGATGCATACTTGTGGTGTCCCATCATGTGCTGTCATATGTTTCGGTCAGGATGTTTTGTGCTTTTGGTTTGCACGTACATATTTGTGCCCATTTGGGTGGATATCAGCTCCTTCTTTAACGTTCCACATTTCTTTCTCCAGATGATGCAGGATATGGGTGTCGCCTCTGGTTGCTGACCCCTGTGTGTCAACCACGGACACGTGCAGAGAGGAGTTACAATGAATCCCATGCCTCCAGCCACTCCATCATAGAGCGCACCTTTGGCATTTTAAAGAGTTGCTTCAGGTGTCTGGATAGTACAGGCGGGGCCTTACAATACAAACCACAGACTGTGGCAGAGATCATTATAGCCTGTTGCATCCTGCACAACATTGCTCTCAGGCAGCATATCCCTGTCCAAATTAATTAGGATCTGGAGGATGATCCTACGTGCCCTCCTGTACATGCCCGTGGTGACACACGTGAGGGCACAGCAGTCAGGCGGCAGGTGATTGAGGTGCTCTTCTCATGTAAGTACTGCATATGTTGCCACATACATTTGTTTAGATATGTGTGTACTACTACTACTAGTGAACATTTGTATCCCAATAGAAGTAAGATTCAACACTGCACTGACATGTAACAGACACTGCCTGGCCATCCCAGCTTACAATCTAGTCATGACTGAAACGCAGAAGATGTGAGCGGGGTACAACAACGAGTGGAGGTGGATTATGTGTGTCGGGAGTAGGAGGCTTGTGGGAGGTGTTAAGCTGTCATACCTGATTTGTGGCTGATTGGGATAGGGGCTGCTGTACAGCCACAGGTGGTTAGTTTGAGGCTTTGGGTGCAGCAATGTGAAAGGCGTGTAGTATGGGGTAAACAGTAGGAGAGCAGACCATAGATGGGACCAGTTGCCTAGATATGTGTGTTTCACATTTTTTAATTTTGAGCTGATTGATTGGTTGGTATGCTCTGATGAGCAGGGACTGTGTGTTAGTTGTTTCTGTATAGTGCTACATGTGATACGTAGCACTATATACATGTTGAGTAGTAGTTGGATTACTGGCATTTGAGATCAGTAAGGGAAGTTACTCCAACACCACAGTGTGCCTGTATATATAGGTCAGCACGTAGCCTTGGCATGGATGCGGAAACGGACAGGGAACCTGTGAGGTGTCCTGACAGGGGGAATATTATTGCCATTATGTGTGTGGCTGTAGAATAGCCATGCAGTGCAGTGTTGCATATTTTCAGGCAGAAAGAGATGATTCAAGACCAGATCAGCAAGGTGTAGGTTACAGTAGGCAAGCCGGGAGATGATTGGGGGGGGGGGGGGGGATTTGGGTTTTAGTTGTGTTTTCAGGGAGGACTGGGGAAATATAGCTGATGACATCTAGACATAAACCACAAGCCTCAACTACAAGCTGGGTATGTGTGTAGAAGAGGAGAGTGCAGTCCAAGACAACAACTACATTGCGGACCCTAGAGAAAAGAAGTTATGGTCACAAACACAAAGACGCTCTGATGGGAGGGGAGGGTTTAATTGCACATACAGGATATCCATGCTTTGCCATTATCAATTTCACACAGTGGGATGACATGCAGCCATCAATGTCAGGTGGCAACCAGACATTGGGGTGTGGTTTGGCAGACATAACTCAGGTGTCGAGAGATATATTTGCAACTCATCAGCACACAGCTGTTAATGTAAGTCAAGGTATGAGATATACACACCAAGGAAATATATATGGACAGAGGATGAGGATGGAGCCCCTGCATATTTCCCTGTGTTACAGGAACTGACAGCGGGGTAGCAGATGACATTGAGACACCAGAACACACACTGAAGGGGCATTGGGAGCGATATGGGGGACACAGGATAGTACTGCGGCCTTAGAGCCAAGCAGGGACACGGTAGCGAGGAGAATGTTTTGTTCCACATTTTTTACGGCAACAGAGAGGTGAGGAAGGGGACAGACAGAGTACAGACCTTTGTAGTTTGCCACACACACTTCAGTGATAACTTTAACATGAAACGAATCTGTACAGTGTGATGGGGTACAGTCAGTCTGTTAAGGATCTTGGGGTGTCTGCGAGCTGAGGACATGAAGGTGCAGTGTGTGTTGCACAGCTACAACATGACATATGTATGTTTCTCTTGTGTTTCTCAATCCACAGGACATACTTGGTGACCCTCCTGGTGCTGTGGTGCATTGGCAGTTGACTGTACATCATCCAACATGCAGTAGTCTGTGGTAGGTGGAACTACGGCTACTTTGTCTGTTGCGACAGTCAGGGGGAGCACATGTCTGCAGTGATCTGTCATATTGTACTTATGTTGTTGTTCACCTCTTTTCCCTGCACCCCCATACCCCATATGTTGCTGTTGACACACATATCCACATTTGTTCCTGGCCAGTTTGTCTTCTCCAACACTGTCTCTAGGACACGTCCAACAGAGCTGCGTGGGTGTGCAGGTCCTAGGTGTTTGGGTGGTGGACTGCACGTACACCCTTCCCTGGCATTGTAGCATCAGCCAATAGCAGTGTATCATTGCATTTAACAGGCCTTTATCTCCACTAGTCTCCAATTGTGCACATACAGGCCATATGCTACTGCTGGTATGCTCACCTTAGCATACTGTGTGGGTGTGTGTTTTTGGGTTGGCTGTGTGATGATACAGCATGCAGGAAATTTGCATTATCATGTGGTGTGAGGGGTCTGTACACCTGGGGAGCGGTGGTGACTGTGCTATCTCTACCTTACTGCTGTTTAACTTGTGAGCATTGTGGACATGTGTTGTGTGTTGTGAGCTGACCTATCTCTTGTGTGCTGACAGACCACTGCGCAACAGCATTTTTGTATCACAGATATCGCCATAATGTGGACATGCATCAACAGTGGCTGGCATGGGGACATGGTGATTCTACACACTTCGATGACATCTTCTCCCTTCACTGTGACGTGTTTTGGCCTTTGAGAGCCTCAGGGGATCCCAAACATACACTTGATGCAAACACACGGTAGGTTGCACCTTTGGTCTTTTGTGAATGACATCAGCCTTTACATGTTAATGATTTACGGTATGTCTCATAGACATTTCATGTTGGGTCTCTGTACACGAACGCTGATGCACATGGGGTGGAGCTGTGAAATGCCTGTGTAACATGGGCATGGACATGACCATATCCATGTGACACCCTCGTCTGCGGTTCCAATTCAAAATATCCCCAACATGCAGTTTGCTCTGTGTTGTGATCATGTTATGTTTGCCTGTGTGACATTTCCTTACGTACATATTGATGTTTGACTCTCTGCAATTTGGGCTGATGTTGCAAGCAGCATACCAATACATTGTTTATCCTCTTCTGACACAGAGCAGTGAACACACAAAGCACATCTACTACAGTGCATCCGGCGTCACCATCACCCACCTGTTGGAGGACACAACAACACCATGGAACTATCCCTAGGAAATGGTGCCATAGGATGTTTGACCTCTGCGAGTGGGACACATGCCTAGGATGGACAGTATTATTGTTGGACTGCTACTTTGGGCATGACAGGCCTGTCCAACACACCGTTGCTGCTGTGCTCTGGCTGGGTGTCGTGTTCATCGCAGGAGACACACATGACCTTTCCAGTACTGTGGCATATTGGGATGTCACACTTGACTATGCATGCCCAGGGTTTCAAGGACTTTTTGGATTGCAGACACCCTTTGCACTTTGGACACTGTGTACTGGTCCCCACGTGTGCAGCAGGGACTGACATTGTCGCTGTATGTTGTACATCCTTCTGACATTGTATTGTTGTGTTTTGCCCATGTGTGTGACATGGAACGCAGGATACGCTCATCTGTTTGGTTCAACACGAGCATACAGCCATGCGTGTGGCACAGAGGGAGCAATGGAGAGGTCCTCTAGTCCATGTCCACCTACCCTCCACTTGGACATGACACAGTATTTGCCACGACACCACTTTACTGCACACCAGCATCTTGGATTGATGTTTGCACTCACCAAGGGTGTCACAGTGCATGTGTGGCATCACTGTATCATGTTTCAACGTACACAATGCATGTGCATGTGACTGACTATGTTGGTGAAACACAGCATGTTGCAATATGGCTTCTGTGTGGGTTACTGTAACATGTTTGACCTTTCTTTCCATCTCTATACACAGGTTATTGTGTTTGTTCACTATACAGACGTGATGCTCTGCATTGATTTACAAACCTAGCATTGCATGTCTGCACATTCCTATTTATCCCCTGAGGTAACGACACTCACATTGCCCTGTTATATTTGGAGTGTGGCAGTGTGAGTGTCCATTTTCTTCCTTCATTTGTGTATTCCATGTACCGTGATATATGTGTACAGACACTGTATCCACACCAACCAGTGCAGGGGGACCTTCTGCATAGTGTTATCTCTGCATGTTTCTGCGGATGGTTTCATTTGAATTCTCTGTGTTCATGTGCCTCTGCTACCTGTTAGCATATCCTCATTGTGCATTTGACGATTGTTTAGGGCTACATTGTTGCAGCTTTTATTCCTATATCAGGCATTATGTGACAGCTGTAACATATATTTCGATATGTGTGTTTACACTTTCTTACTTTTAATAACATATGCTGTTTCATTTGTGTTCCTCCTGTGTTGGCAGACAGATATGTTTTAAGGAACAGATCATGATTGATGTGTGTTGGACCCTCATCATGCACCACCTACTGTCTACATGCACACATATGTAACTAACACATATGGGGCATGCAGCAGCATGTGGGGGGTGGGGGTCTAATGCATACTGCACACCATGCACCTGATGCACATTATCTCTCCTGCCCATCATCTGTAGACGGGCCAGTGACCTTTCTGTAACATGTGGGTTGTTGCTCTGCAAAATGTGTTTTCAGATTTTCCCCTGGGATCCACTCACCTTGATATTATGATAGGCAGTATCTACACTATCTGTGATGATTAACCAAAATAAAAATATGTGTTTGACATACATTTGTCTCTGCTACTGCTTGATCACACTGACGCATATATTTAGTGATTTCCTGGTCATGTACATGGCCCACCTGGGCTCACAACACAAAAACCAGTCTAGAAACGTGGCAGCAGGGGCAAAAGCAGCCTTTATTATTCTTAAAAGGACTAGTGTGCCAATAAACCCGACACTGGCCATGTTTCATAAGATACTTCGTGCCTTCACGATATACTTGATTTCTTCGTGCCTTCATGATATACTTGATTTCTTCGTGAGCGGTTGTCATATGGTGGATTTGGGATTCTAACTCTCAGTAAAATCCGAAGGTGGATTCCAGGGCTACATAGTTGCACAAAAGAACGTGGTATTAGCGATTGACCTTATATACTCATAAGTAGTGAGCCAAATACCCCTTACGAAACACGGCCAGTGTCGGGTTTATTGGCACACTAATCCTGTTAAGAATAATAAAGGCTGCTTTTACCCCCACTGCCACGTTTCTAGACTGGTTTTTGTGTTGGTTGCTTTCGTGGCAGCTTGCTGTTTTTTTTGATCCACCTGTGCTCACATCCTTGTATGGTGCCAACTGTCTATCTGCCAGTCGTTTGCCACATCACTGGGTGTTACAGGTTCCCATACACACATTCCCTTTGAGGTAATATTTTTGCATTGTGCTTGTTGTGGTTGTTTGGGATAGTGGTTATAGACATGTGTTGTAACACCATAGGTTGCAGGTTTGATCCCCACACGGGGTTTACTTATTTTTTTCTGTTGTGCTAACCTGACCATTAGGTACCTGCAGGTTCATCACCTATGCACACGCCCTTCCATCTCTTCACTGTACACCAAAGTGTGCCCTCTGTGCTGCCTCTCCATCACATATTAGCTGTTACATATGTCTCTTTCTTTATAGTGTTTACATGGCAGTCCGCTTGGGGGATTGGCATTGCTGTGGTTCAGCTGGTCTGTGGCACACCTGTTTGCAGGTTCAATTCCCTCCTGTTCTGTTCCACATTTTGCCCTGCTCCACAGAGCATCCCTTGCCACCCTTTGGGTTTATTTATTTATTTATTTTATTTATTTATATTCTCTTATATACCGCGCTATTCTGCATCAGTGCGGTTTACATTGAACAAACTGAAATTACATTGAACAGGGCATTATAACTTGGAGATAACTATTTTACAGGGAACATGGGCTTTGGAGGGTTAAGTGGCTTGCCCAAGACCACAAGGAGCACCTATGGGACTAGAAACCCCAGTCCTTCCGGCCCAAGGTTGCTGTCCTCTAGTGGGATTTGAACCACCGACCTTCTGGCCTGAAGTACCTTGCCCCAACCACTAGGCTACTCCTCCAACCACTAGGTTCTTTCCTCTTTTGCATGCTGTATCCACTGCATAACATTTCATTGTGTGTGTGCATGTGGCTCTGATCCCAATTACAGACTGTGATCTGATCTGTACACACCAGATCTGCATGTGCATTCCATCATGATTACTGTTGGAGGTTTGCCTATCCTGGCAGACAGCAGGCTTCTTGTGTGATGCCCTGCAGTATTCTTGTATGCAGCCTTTGCTAATGACCTCACGTTGGTGGTGTGGCATACCGGTTTGTGCATCGACATTTGTGCTAATGGTCATAGATTTGATTCCCCTCTGTTCTCTTTCATTTGTATGCCTGTCCTGCACAGCTACTTTTCATTCCTGTGACAGGCATATCTGTGCAGATCTGTGCTGTTAGCACATTGTACCCTTATCACAGTTGCCAACCATCCTTCTGTCCGTCTATGTGTGTCTGCCAGCTGTGTGCCATCCTGCCCTGATGTGCATGCCGCTACCCGATGTCCTGCACTGATACACGTTTCTGCATTGCAGCTCTTCCTGGTTGCCTCTTCTGTGTGTGCTCTGCATGGCACTGCTACTCCTTTGTCCTCCTGTCATTACTCCTATCCTGCCACCTCTACTTCTTCCGCTGGACACGTCTTCCCATCCTCTGCCACAGACTGTCATTGTTGCATGGTACATTACCATCACCCTGTGCATCGCTACAGCTGCCCCTGATATGTTTGTCCATTTTTCCAACTGCCACATGGGCTGGACACAGATTTGTCTGGTCCATCAGCTCAGATCTACTTCCTTCCATTACTTGTGCATTGTCTTTCCTTGGTGCTCTGTGCAGTGTTAGGGTTACATCTGTGTTTGGCCCAAACCTTTCTTGCTTTTCAACTTGGGGGACCTTACTGCCCTTGGCCAACATTTTTTGAGTCACCTATACATCCTTGGGGCATCTTTAGCCACACCTTAGAATAAGCCAGCTTATGGGGTGCTTACTATGGTGCCTTGGGAGTTGATAACCTTTTGACATGCCCCCTGGGGCACATTATAACCCGCCTTGGCTGACGTGGTGGTTTAGGATGTGCCTTCTGGTGCGCCCTAAAGGGTGCATTAGTTTATGGCACTGGGGTGTGGGTATTTTTAGCTGGCAGCACAGATTGTTGGACTGTTTCAAGCAGGAAAAGGAATTGCCGTGGCAACCCTTATTCATTAAGCCCACTGGGGGATGGAACTCATGATCCCTGTTTCAGCAGTCATTGCATTAACCAGTGTGCTACACCTCTGTTGCTGTAATTTTAGGTCAGCACGCGAAATTAAGGTTAACGCGTGGTAACGTGCACGGCTCCCTCTATTGTGCGATAATGTACACGGCGCACTTTATCGTGCGATAACCCGCGATTGCTACCTTAAGAACGGAACGCCCACTCCTTATATGGCATCCTTCACATTATCGCTGCAACTAGCGCCGGGAACATTAAGATGGTTTAGTAAACATACCCCATAGTTTTCAGCTTGCTTTAGAAGTTTAAACTTAAATTGTATTAGATTTAGGTATGCCTTTATAGCATTAAAAGAAAATAGACAGCTTATTCCCACCCCAGATACATTCCTTAATTTATATTCAGTTATCCCAATTAAAAGGGAGAGTGAAATCTGACACCACAGTGTATTTTCATCAGCAAGCAATTAACCCTTAACAGAT
This sequence comes from Ichthyophis bannanicus, assembly GCA_033557465.1. Classification (NCBI taxonomy): domain Eukaryota; kingdom Metazoa; phylum Chordata; class Amphibia; order Gymnophiona; family Ichthyophiidae; genus Ichthyophis; species Ichthyophis bannanicus. Next base: position 806,265,622 of record CM066034.1, on the reverse strand, counting down.
CATTAGGTGCTTATTAGGAGACAAACACACAATAATATCATAAACTATACCAAAAATTCCTAAAGACCTTTATATTAGCTTAGGAATCCCTACTCCTTTAGCAACTCTAAACAACAAATCTCACTAATATAAAGATGGAGACAGCAGTCCATCAAAGAGATGGGGAGCTCTACAGTCTTTTGCATTGAGTCCACATGTATGATTATCTCCCAATAGGTGAGAGGTTATATGTACGCAATCAGTGCAAAGAGCTCCTGGCTCTCATAGAATAAGTCCAATCTCTGGAGAACAGAGTGTCAGACTTGGAGGAGCTGAGTTAAACAGAGAGGTATTGAGAGGAGACCTACAAGGACATAGTAGAAAAGTCTCACCTCCAGACTGGCAGCCTCAGTGCTGCCTCTGGAAGGAGAGTATCACGTTGGTGTAACAATAAATTATCCTTTAGCTAGGACCTGCCCTTTAGGGGATGCAATATCCTCTTACGCCCATGATGTACCGCCAGGGGCCTCTGCTCAGGAGAGGTTAGGATGGCTGTTTTAGCTGGTGATTCAATCATCAGGCATGTAGATAGCTGGGTAGCTAGTAGGCATAAAGATTGCTTGGTCACTTGCCTGCCTGATGTGAAGGTGGTGGACCTCACATGTCACCTAAATATGATTCTAGATAATGCTGGAGTGGATTCAGCTGTCCTGGTACATGTGGGTACCAATGACAAAGGAAAGCATGAGGAAGGTTCTTGAAGCCAAATTTAGGCTTCTAGGTAGAAAGCTGAAATCCAGGGTCTCCAGGCTAGCATTCTTAGAAATGCTTCCTGTTCCATGTACGGGATCCAAGAGGCAGTTAGAGCTCCAGAGTTTCAATCCATGGATGAGACGGTGGTGCAGGGAAGAAGGATTTAAATTTGTTAGGAACTCCATCTTAGCCAGGGTTGAACTAGGCTGCAGGGACTAAACTTTTATAGAGGAGATAGAACAGCTTTTAAACTAGATAATAGGAGAAAGACAACAGTCTCCCAGGAGTGCATGGTTTGGAATAATGTATTTTTGAAGGATACTACTAAAACAAGGAGGTTAGGATATCTCAATAGAGAACTTGTGATAAAGACAAAAGTAGTCCAGGTGCAAATTTGAAAGATTCCAAATTATCCTGACAAATTTGAAAGATTCCAAATTATCCTGGTCGACTGATAAGTAGCTTGTCTATATGAATAAAACACATACTTTGAAATGCCAGTATGCAAATACTAGAAGTCTAAAAAATAAAATGGGAGAGTTAGAATATATAGCACTGAATGAAGAAGTAGATACAATATAATTGGCATCTCAGAGACCTGTTGGAAGGAGAATAACCAATGGTACATTGTGATACCAGGGTACAAATTAATTATAATGCAATGATAAAGTAGATCAAATTGGTGTAGATAGTGCTATGTGTTAAAGAGATCATTGAGTCCAACAGGTTAAAAGTTTTGCAGAAAACAAAATTGATAGAAATTCCATGTGAGAAGTGGAAGGGAATAGTAATGGGGGTATCCACTTTGACAGAATGATCAAATAAATAATGAAATGCTAATAGAAATTAGTGAAGTTAACAAAATTGGCAACACAATAATAATGGCTAGTTTCATTTACCCCACTATTGACTAGGTCAGTATCATATCAGGACATGGTAAAGAGATAAAGTCTATAGATGAAATAAATGACGACTTAGTGGAGCATCTGGTTCAGGAAATGACTTGAAGGAGAGCTATTTTAGACCTAGGGGTATGTTTACTAAACTGCGGTAAAGTCACTGGCGGTAAGCTCAGGGCTAATGTTACCGATGACATATAAGTCTATGGACGGGTGTGGGCGGGCCGGCGTAAAGGGAGCCATAGGCCATGTACCGCATGGAACAGGGCACACTGACCATGTACCATGCGGAACAAGGTGCCCTGACTATGAACCACACAGTAACGGCACGACACACATCAAGGTGACACGCGTGAAGGTGCCCAAAGGGTATAAGGTGCTGCAACCAAGGGTCAAGACGCATGTAGGCATGGTGCCCTGAGGGGTCAATGCGGACAAGATGAAAGGGCCCTGAGGGGGAAGGTGCTGGATAATGGAGCATCAATGGAAGTCAATCAGAAGGTGAGGGATGGACAGACAGGCGGTAGTTTGTAGACCAGATGACCCCTGTCCATCTGATATTATAGTCAGAAAGTGAGATATGAACCACAGCTCAGGCTGCACATTCTACCTTTCTGGCAGGAGGGATTGAAAAGGGCATTTATTTATTTATTTTATTTAACAAACAGTTCTATACCGCACTTTCCCATAGATCAAGTGCGGTTTACAATGAACAGTGGTTTACAAGGTATGGTAAAATGCATACCTAGTCATATTACATGGAACATTTGTGAACTTTTTACAGATAACATGGCAACTATATACATTCAGTACAATTTACATTCCAGGAAGTATACTTGGAGTGTAATCTGAGCTTTTTACATTTTTACATTACCAAGGGAATGGAGAAGCAACTATATACAGGGTGGAATGTTTGTTTGAGACAGTATTAGTTTAGTTTTAACATATAGGTTATTGTTAGTTAGCATATGTCCCTTTGTGTATCTAGGTTAACCTGTGTGACATAGTGTGTTAGCCTATGTCCCTTTGTGTATCTAGGTTAACCTGTGTGGCATGCATAGTGTGGTAAATAGGTGTGTTTTTAATTTTTTACGTAATTCACTAATATCAGTCAGCTGTCGGATGTCATCAGGTAGTTCATTCCAGAGGGTTGGGGCTGAGTGTGAGAAAGCCCTATTATTGGTACATTTTTAGCTTTTGTAAATTCTTTTGGTATCACTATTTTATTTGTGTTATTACTCCTTTGGCTGCGTTTAGGTATTTCCTTGGTGATTAAGGTATCGAGAGCCAATGGCACAAGATTATTTACTAATTTGAACGTAGTTACTAGTATTTTGTAGTTTATTCTGCAGTAGATTGGTAGCCAATGGAGTTTAGCTAATATGGGTGTAATATGTTCTATTGAGCGGACCTTCAGTATGATCCCGGCTGCTACATTTTGTGCTAACTGAAGATTTTTAAGATTTTGTTTAGGGATGCTTTGAAGGATTGTGTTCGCAAAGTCGAAGTGGCGTGTCATGATTGCTTGGATTATGGCTATGAAGTCTTGCAGGTGAAGCAACGGGCGTATTTGTTTCAGTGTCTTGAGTTTAAAGTGTATTTTTTTTGTTATGTTTTTCATGTGTGAGTCCATACTAAGTCTCTTATCAAGTATCACTCCTAGGTACTTTACTTCGTTTTTTGTTTTCATCTCATGGTTATGTAGGACAATGGAAGTTAGGGGTGTGTAAGTTTGGTTTCTTGTGACATATAGGACATCTGTTTTTGCGAAGTTAATGTGTAAGTTGTGTTCATTGAGCCATGTTGTCAGTTCATTGAAGTATTCTGTTATTAATTGCATTGGTGGGTTTGGGATCCTGAATGGGAGGTATATCATTATATCATCTGCGTAAATATGGTAGTGGACGCGGAACCATTTGAAAATGTTGCAGACTGGTTGAAGGTAAATATTAAACAGGAGTGCTGAAAGGGCAGATCCTTGTGGAAGGCCCTGTTCCTGCTTTAAAGTGTCTGAGGTTTGATTGTTAATTCTAACTGTTTGGGATCTGTTGTTTAGATATGAGGTGAACCATTTGTGTACTGTAGAGGTTAGCCCTATTTGTTGGGGTGTGCTTAACATTGTTGTGTGGTTAACGCTGTCAAATGCAGCAGAGATGTCCAAAAATAGTAAGATGAACGCTTGTTTAGAGTCATCTATTCCTCTTGTCAATGTGTCGAATAGGACTGTTAGTAGCATTTCTACCCCATGAAATGGGTGAAAACCATATTGGTGTTCATCGAGGGGGGCCGATGTGTCAATGTAATCCTGAAGTTGGGTTTGGATTACTTTTTTGATTAGTTTAGCCATGAAGGGAATGCTCGATATGGGTCTGTATGAATTGGGAGATGATTTGTCTAGGTTGCTATTTTTGAGGATTGGTCATATTTGTACATGTTTAAGGGATGGTGGTAAGTACCCTTTTTTGAAGGATAGGTTGATCATTGGTAGAATGAAAGGTGATAGTATTGGTTGTGTCTTTTTTATCCAGTCTACTGGGCATGGGTCTAGGTAGAAAATTGTGTTTATGTTAGAGATTATGGTCTTGAGTGTGTCCTTGGATATCTATTTGAAATCCGACCAGTTATCAGTCAGGTTGGGGTTTGTTTCATTGTGTGTTGTAGAGGGTGTTGCCTGCAGTTTTGTTTTGTTCATGTAGTAGTGAGCTAGTGTTTGTGGTGATATATCTATGATCATTTCATTTGTGTTGTATGTTTTGTTTGTTAAGTTTTGTATGATACTAAACAATTCTCTAGGCCGATTGATGGACTTAGCTAGTAAGTTGGAGTAGTGGTTTTTCTTAGCACTATCTGTTGTCTCCCTGTATATGTTGAGAGCATTTATGTATTTCTCTTGGTTTGTTAGGGATTTTGTTTGTCACCATTTTTGTTCTGCTTTTCATAGTTTTCTTTTCAATTGTTTGAGTGTGGTGTTGAACCAGGGGGCATCTTTGTTTTCGGTCTTGTTATCTTTACTGTTTGAGTGTGTTGGGGTTAATTTGCATGTTGCAGTTTGAGTGATTGTTTTGTACCAGTTGTCAACTGATTCTTCAAGATTTGCTGGCGTGAGTGACAGGTGTGAAATTATTTGGTCAAGGAATTCTTCCTCATTGAATTTCTTGAATCTATTTGTTAGTGATTGTTGTGATCTTCTTGCTTGGGTGTTGTCTATGTAGTTGATACTAAATTTTAGGAGGTGGTGGTCTGACCATGGGACAGGTATGGATTCAAGCGAATCAAAGTTGAATAGGCTTTGGAGGGAGTTTGGTAGAAAGACGAGGTCTAGTGTTTTGCCTTTGATGTGGATTTGTTTGTCTATTATTTGGTGGCAGTCCATGTCGGCTATAGAGTCTAGGAAGTATGTTGACTGTGTGTTGGTTATTGAGGGGAGGTTAAAGTCTCCCATTAGTATCACTGGATTTGCATCTGTGGAGGAGCCTAGTAATTTGATTAAGGTGTCAGTGTTGTCTGAGCATTGTTCTGGTGGTCTATATACTGGACATAGTCTTATGTGTCTTATTTTTAGGGTAAGAGTGTCCATGTTGTTAATGTTGCAAGAGGATAGTAGTCTTGCGTTGAGGGCTTTTTTTGTTATGATGAGTACACCTCCCCCTCTTTTGTGGGTTCTGTGAGTGTGGAAAATCTCATATTCTTTTGTCTTTAATTGGTTGATATAGACCAAATCAGTGTCAGTGAGCCAGGTTTCTGTTACACAAACTATGTCCAGCTTTTGGTCATTGAGGAGGTCTGTGAAGATAGGGAGTTTATTTCTCATTGACCTTGCATTGATTGGGAAACATGAGAGGGTGTTGTGTTTCAATGCATGGGGTTGTGGGGTCATATGAGGGTCTGGTGTTAAATTTATGTTGATAAGTCTAGAGTATTTATATTTGTGATTGTGTACAGTGTTGTGTACTGATATGGTGACATTGTTGCGTATTGCTCTTTGTATTATGGGGAGTGGTCTGTAGTTTTTGTTTTTTAGGCTATTTGTTAAGGCTGTGAGAGTGAGGAGTATGATGCAGATGCATATTTTCCTAATGAGGGAAGGTGTTGGGGGTGGCATATTCTCAGGCTTTAGTGGAGCTTTGTGGATTTCTTTTGTTGCTGAAATGTTGCGTTCTGGGCTGGTTATGTGGTATGTTAAGTATCTAGGCGTGGTATTAGTGGAGCTATGAGTATCTACAATGATTTGTGTATTAATGCTTCTTGTGGGAAAAGTTGTTTAAGTAGCACAATCATTGGCTTGCTATATGCAGTTTTAAGTATTGAATCTTGCAAAATCACTTAGACATATTATCAGATACATTCAGAGATATGTAAATGCAAATTGGGGTGCTGGCTATCATTTATTAAACTTATTGTGAGACACATTTGGGGATAGTCAAGTACGGTTTAAAGTAATAGGTGTGTCAAGTTCAGTAAGCTTATTTAGTAATACATTCAGTACATATTTAGCAAATATGCATAAAGTAGCTCACACAGAATAGATCCAACACTTGCTGCCTTTAGCTCCGCCTACCCCGGAGGTGAACGTGGCCGCGGACCCCCAGGTAACTGGCTGAATCATCAGAATTTAAGGACATCTCCTGCGGCGCCGCTCCCTGCACATGCCCTCCTTATCTGTGTTATCTTGTTCCTGTGCTTGCTTACTGTCTTTAGTAGTTATTATTGTGCTGTGTGTCTTCAGTAGGTCAATCCAACACTTGCTGCCTTTAGCTCCGCCTACCCCAGAAGTGACACAGCCGCGTTCATGTGGCCGCGGACTCCCAGGTAACTGGCTGAATCACCAGTATTTAAGGACGTCTCCTGCGGCGCCGAAGGAGTGCACCTAAGGAGCACGGCGTGCTCCTTAGGTGCGCTCCTTGTGGTCATTCCGGGGGTGCCGGCATTCACTTTCCGTTCCTCCTGTTTGCCCTGAAGTGCCTTGTGTTTCTCAGCTGCGCCACATCTACATCCTCGACTGTTCCAAATTTCCACTATCAGCTGCGTTACAGCTTACTATTCCTCTATCAGTTCCAGTGGCTTCTACTTTGCCTCCTGTTTTTATGTCCACCATTCCTGTTGTGTGGGGGAATCGGCCCTCTCCTCCCCATCATTACTCTACGATTTGTGGGGCCCCATATCGCACCCTGTTTAATCTGTGCCTGTGCTCATTAACCACTCCTGCCTCCTGTTCTGCCCTTCCACCCCTTTCATCTTCGCTCTCTCGCCCCTTCCCCCTTAAATGTGGTGTTGTTAATTGCCGCTCTCTGCGGACAAAATCAATCCTAATCCAGGACCTCATCCATCAGGACTCACTGGATTTGCTTTGCCTAACTGAAACCTGGGTTAAAGACGGTGAACATCCCCTTATCACCCGCTGCTTACCCCCTGGTTTCTCGGCCTTCTCTGTCCCTCGTGTCGGTCGAAATGGAGGTGGTGTTGCCATGCTCTATCGTTCCACTCTTCCTCTGTCTCAGGTTTCCTCTCCTCTCTTACATTACCCTGAGTCCCTTCTTGTGTGCTTTCAAACTCCCCCCCCCCCTTCCCACATTCTCGTTCTCTATTCCCCTCCTTCTCTTCAGACTCATCTGGGGGACTACACACTCTTACTCTGGCTGATATTTCTCTACAATTTCCTCACCTAGTCATTATGGGTGACCTGAATGTTCACTTTGACTCCCCCACTTCTACCAGAGATCTTTCCTTCACTACTCTTCTCCGTGACCTCTCTCTCCAGCAGCTGGTACCTTTCCCCACCCACACAGATGGCCACATCCTTGATCCAGTGATCACACCACTATCTTCTCTTTTCTGGATTTCACATCTTACTGGGAAACCTCTGCCCTGGACCAATCATTTTTGCTTGTCTTTCCTGCTGGATCGTCCTGATTGCAAATGCTCCAATTGTTTAGCCTCCACATCTGCAACCATTCCTCCTTCCTCTGCTCAATTGCGCCGCCGTATCACTCCTCTCACTCTCCAGCTCTTTCCACCTGCGCATCAGCTTTTGCCAGAGAACTTCACTGATCTCTCTTCAAACACTCAGGTTTTAACTTGGAACTCTACTCTGTCCTCCACCTTGGATTACCTCGCCCTCCTTCAGTCTTTTCAGCCTAGGTGTCCTTCTACTCGTCAGCCATGGTACCATGCTGGCCTACGTCTCCTCCGTACACACCTTCATCGAGCAGAATGCCGTTGACGTAAGCATCGTACTTCCTCCACACTGGTACAATTTCAAGAACAGCACCGGCACTATCGTTCATCTATTCATCAGGCCAAATTATCATATTTCACTGTCTGTGTTACCAATGCTCCCAATTCACACAACATCTCCAATCTATTAACTTTCTTCATCCACGGCAATCAGGTTTTCATCAGGGTTTTAGTGTGGAGACTGTCTTAGTAGCGCTTCTTAATGAACTTCACTCTTCACATGATTGGGGTGACATTTCGGTGGTGTTTTCTTTGGATCTCTCTGCAGCGTTCAATCTAGTTGATCATTCACTCCTACTTTCTCGCTTCCGGGATGCTGGTCTCCGTGGTATCACCTATCATTGATTTCATTCTTTTCTCTCTCTCCGTTCTTTCTCTGTTGTCTCTTCCGATTCACAGGTATCCTTCGACCCTGTCCCTCTCCCCTGTGGTGTCCCCCAGGGGTCAGTCCTTGCCCCACTTTTGTTCAATCTCTTCCTTGCACCCCTTGCCCTTTGCATCCAACAATCCGGTTTGTCAGCTTTCTTCTATGCCGATGATGTCATCATATTGCATCACACTAATTCACTTCACCCTGATCTCAGTCCCTTGAACTATTGTCTTGCCCTTGTAGCTGACTGGTTATCTTCAAACTGCCTCCACCTCAATTTAGCAAAAATGTCTTCCAGTTGGTTCACCTTTGGGAATCCCTGTCCTTCACTTGCCCCTTCTCTCAGAAATTCTGCAATCCCCATGGTTTCCTCTTTTTGGTATCTGGGGGTTCTTCTTGATTCTAATCTCACCTTCCGGGACCACATCTCTCACCTTGCTAAGACATCATACTTCTTCCTCCGCCAAATACCTTCAATATGTTCTTTTCTTTCCCCCTCTGCCCTGACTACCATTACTCTATCTACAGTTGTAACTTGTCTAGACTTTTGTAATTCTACTTTCGCAGGTATCACTCATATTATGTTTATGTTTATGTTTATGTTTATTATTTACTTAACCGCCCTTCAGGGTAAACAGAGCGGTTTACAATAAAAAACAACAATACAGCAAGGCTCGGAGCCAGAAAAGGAAAAGAAGTTACAACTTAGTAATAGGACAGAGAAAAGAGGACAGGGAGAGAGTAGCAGACACAGGGGAGAGGCTAAGGCTGGGAAGAAGGAAGGTCGAAGGCAAGGGTAAATAAGTGGGTCTTTAAAGCATGTTTGAAAGTGGGGTGATGTGGTTCAAGACGGAGGGTAGCGGGGAGGGAGTTCCAGAGGGCGGGACCTACAAAAAAGAAGGTTGAGGAACGGGTGGAATGAAGGTGGGCCTGTGGCGGGGGGAGGGGGGTAGTGCAAGGCGATTGAGGTGGAAGGACCGAGGGGTGTACCGAGGGGTATGAAAGTGAATGAGATCGGCAAGATATTGCGGGGTAGTAGTATGAAGGGCCTTATGAACGAGTGTAAGAAGTTTGAATTGGATACGGAAGGGTATGGGAAGCCAGTGAAGACGAAGCAGAAGGGGAGTGACGTGGTCTCTAGGGGAGGAGTGGGACACAAGTCGGGCAGCGGTATTCTGGATTCTTTGCAAGCGTGTCAACTGGAACTTGGTGATGCCTGAGAGAACAGAATTGGAGAAATCAATCCGGGAGATGACAAGGGATAGCAGGAGGGTAGCAAGAGCAGAGGGAGAGAGGAAGGGGCGAATTGCACGAATCTGACAAAGATAAAAGAAGGAGGTCTTTGAGACATGTGAGACGTGGGCAGAAAAAGAAAGATCAGAATCGAAGAGCACCCCAAGATACCGAAAGGTGGAAACTAGAGAGATGGATGTACCCGGGAAGGAGGGTGCCAGTGATGGGGAAGGGTGACCATGAGGGAACCAGATAGCAGTGGTTTTTGAAAGATTGAGGTGTAAGCAATTTTGGGTCATCCAATTGGAGATAGCAGTGAGACAGGAGTCAAGTGGGGCAAGATCAGTACACAGAGGGGAGGTGTGGTATAGAATAAGAATATCGTCCGCATAATAGAATGCCGAGATACCGAATTGTTGAATTAGCAATGTGAGAGGGGTTAAGAAGAGATTAAAGAGCAGAGGGGCCAGAACGGAACCCTGGGGAACCCCACAGGATAGGGGAAAGGAGTCAGAGGAGGTGACGGATGGAGAAGATGAGAGAACAGTGCCAGACCGAGAAGAGAGGAAGGAGTGAATTCAATTATACCGTCTTCAACTTATAAAAAATACTGCAGCTCGGATCATAACCCATTCCTCACGCAGAGATCACATTACCCCCCTACTTTTCCAACTGCATTGGTTTCCTGCAGAATACTGTATCCAATATAAGATTCTTACCCTAATGCACCAAGACACTCACATGCCACAGTACCTAGCTGATCTGCTTCATTTCCATACTCCCTCCTGTAGTCTACGTTCTCTTCATATAAATCGTCTTCACCTTCCTTCCCCTTCACGTGCGCACTTACAGTCTACTCGTCATTCTGCTTTTTTCTTCTTTGACCCTGCCCTCTGGAATTCTTTACCCACTCTACTCCATCAGGAACAGACTTACTCCACTTTCAAATCCCTTCTGAAGACACATTTATTCTCCACTGCATACAATCTCTCTGACAGCCATCACTGACCTGGTTTACGCGTGTTTGTCCACTCTTCTCTCTATGTCCCGTCTTTGTCTTCTACTCTTTCCTCTTTCCTGTTGTTTTTTGTAGTTCTTTTTCCATTTAGGGGCTATGTGCCAACCTCTAAATGTTATTACTTGTTTGCAAACCGCCCTGATGTAACAAAGGGTGGCATATCAAGGATAAATAAACAATAATGAAAAGGTGCCTGGGGCCATGTTGAACCTGCAGCCCTTTTGGATGGTCCTTGCACCAGCCAAAAACAAAATGAATAGAAAAACCACCAGTAGGAACTGAACCAGCCCTCCAGGAGTGTACAAAAACAGTGCTATAACCACCATGCTAAACCTACAAGGTATCTGGCATGGCAGGAATCACCAACAAAGGGAATGTATGTATTTGTCTGCAAGGTACAAACAGGTGGAAAGATCCACATCACCCGTGTAGGATGTGGCTGCATGTCCAGTATATATGTGATAGAGGCCCCTACCGGCCACCACTGGCAGCCACCAGTTCCCCAAGCCTGTCTACTGTATGGGTCATTCATCAGCTGCGGAAACATGTCCAACACTATCCAATGGTCCACAGCTCAGGCTATATACCCTACCTGTCTGACAGGATGGATTGAAAAGGGCATGCATAAAGTAGCTACCACAGAATAGATGCAAAGGTGTCTGGGGCCGTGCTGAATCTGCAGCCTGTTTGGATGGTCCGTGCACCAGCCAAGAACAAAATGAATAGAAAAACCACCAGTAGGAACTAAACTGGCCCTCCAGGGTGTCCAAACACAGTGCCATAACCACTGTACTAAACCTACAAGGCATCTGGCATGGCAGGAATCACCAACAAAGGGAACATATGTATCTGTCTGCAAAGTACAAATAGGTGGAAAGATCCACATCACCCATGTAGGATGTTGCTGCATGTCCAGTATATATGTGATGGAGGCCCCCACTGGCCCCCATTGGCAGCCACCAGTTCACCAAACCTGTCCACTGTATGGGTCATGCATCATCTGCGGATACATGACCAACACTCTCCAATGGTCCACAGCTCAGACCGCACACCCTGCCTGTTGCATAGAATGGATTGAAAAGGGAATGCATAAAGTAGCTCACACAGAATAGATGCAAAGGTGTCTGGGGCCATGTCAAACCTGTACCCCTTTTGGATTTCCTTGCACCAACTAAGAACAAAATGACCAGAAAAACCACCAGTGGGAACTGAACCAGCTCTCCAGGGTGTCCAAACACAGTACCACAACCACTATGCTAACCTTGTACACTACCTGGGATGGGAAGGTCTACTAATAAAGAAAATGTTTGTATATAAGTAAGTATCTGTCTGTAATGTTTCAGCAGGTTCTAGCTCAATCTCACTGGATATTGATTGACCTGTGTGTTCTAAACATATTGGTACGTACATACAGATGCAACAGTTTATCTTGCACTGAATGCAGGTGAGTTAGTCGCATGTTGCATACCAACAGGTATACCTTCCACTGGGTTGTTCTGTGTACAAGGACAGTGCAGGAGCCATGATGCTAGGCCCCTGTAACGTGTAACTGTGCGAAATCAGCAAACAATGCAGCAGCATGTGCCTTCCTGCAATGTGTGAGCATGTAGACATCTCCCCATGTCAGCAGTTGATGGACTAGTGTGTAGTTCAGAGATGGGAAAGATACAAAGTCTGTTACCAACAGGTCCTATGTACATCCAGTGCTGTGTCCAAGGCTCACCCCCATGACAGATGCTGAGTAGGAGCTGCATTATGTGTATTGTGCTGCATGGCCCTCATTGCAGTCCATGGTTCACATGCCAGAATGTTCAGAGCATGTGTGTAGACATCATGTTGCCAGTTATAAGTCACCAACACTCATTATGTATGTCACACTCTACATAACATTCCTGCCTGTCATGTTAACCATGACAATCCAGCACATGCATACCCTGCAACAACAGTGGAGGTGTATGTAGAGCTCCAGATGTGTTAGGGATGCTGTGTGTACCAGAAGGTGGAAGTGGGGGCTATTTGTTGCTCATCAACCTGGATAGCCAGTGCTATATATGTCATAGGCCAACTATGTCCCTAATGGGCCAGTCAGATGGGGATGTTAACTTACCAAGTTGGCCCTAGTCATCCTGCCTGGGGGGAAATACATGTGGACAAATTGAAAACAAGGCAGGAAGAGATGCAGGAGCCAATGGCATATTGTGGTTTTGGCAGCATGATACAATGTTGTTAGTTGGCCTGGATAAGAGCACCATAATGGTGCTTGACAGACAGGGAGACAGAACCAGGGCAACTGCATAGTTTATTGGGAACCAGGGGTTCAAACCATAGGGGCACATCACATGGCACTGCTTTGCTTTCCATGACAGGGCTGTGTGTACAGAATTGTTTAATTTTGGACGTATGTATGTATATGACCCAAGATATCCATTGGCGGCAGGTAGTACTATTGTGGATCAGGAACTGGTTAAAAGATAGAAAGCAGAGGGTAGGGCTAAATGGCCAATTTTCCCAATGGAGAAAGGTGAATAGTGGAGTACCCCAGGGATCTGTGCTGGGTCCATTGTTTTTTAACCTATTCATAAATGGGAATAACAAGTGAGGTTATCAAATTTGCAGATGATACAAAACTATTTAAACTTGTTAAAACTCATGAGGATTGTAGAAAATTGCAAGAGGATCTTGATAAATTGGAAGACTGGGCAGCCAAATGGCAGATGAAATTTAATGTGGACAAGTGCAAAGTTATGCACATAGGAAAGAACAACCCAAACTATGGTTACATGATGCAAGGTTCCATATTAGGAAACACCACCCAGGAAAAAGATTTAGGCGTCATTGTGGATAACATGTTAAAACCCTCAGCCCAGTGTGCAGCGGCAGCCAAGAGAGCAAATAGAATACTAGGTATCATAAGGAAAGGAATGGAAAATAGAACAAAGGATATTATAATGCCTCTGTATTGTTCCATGCTACGACCACACCTTGAACATTGTGTGCAATTCTGGTCACTGTATCTTAAAAAGGATATAACTTTATTAGAAAAGGTACAGAGAAGCGCCACCAAAATGGTAAAGGGGATGGAAGTATACCCCTTTGAAGAGAGGCTATAAAGGTTAGGGTTCTTCAACCTGGAAAAGAGATGGCTGAGGGGAGATATGATAGAGGTCTATAAATTAATGAATGGAGCGGAACGGTTAAACGTAGATCGATTGTTTACATCATCAGAATATAGAAAGACTAGGGGACATGCAATGAAGCTACAGGGTAACCTATTTAAGACTAATAAGAGAAAATATTTTTCACTTAACGTGTAATCAAACTCTGGAATTTGTTACCGGAGGATATAGTAAAAGCTGTTTGTGTAGATGGGTTTAAAAAAGGTTTGGACAAGTTCCTGGAGAAAAGGTCCATAAACCATTATTAAAAGGTACCTGGGATATCACTGCTTGTGACCCAATACAAGCACTGTGGAACCTGTGTCTTTTGGGGAAACTGCTATGTATTTATGACCTAGATTGGCCACTGTTGGAAACAGGATACTGGGCTTGATGGACTTTGGTCTGACCCAGTATGGCATTTCTTATGTTCTTATGACTGTCTGCAATTGGTCTGTTCATGGCTGGGATACCTGGTGGTGGGCAGTAAGTGCTTGCTGCAGGTTAATGTTAGACCTAGGTGATTGGGAAATGAGGTGTTTCAGGCTTACTCCCAGTATTACTGGTAAGGCCAGCAGGACTCTAGTAACAACTCCATGTAAGTCAAGAGATCTCGCTCCCCTGATAGTTGACCGCCAAGGTTTCAGCATTGTAACACTGGGTATTGCAATGCACTGTTCTAGGTGGATCCCAGTCCAATAGGGCCAGATGTGACTGAAGCATACAGCAGGACACAAGGTGACTAGTATATCACACTATAGACAGTACTTGCCACACACTGGTGCTTGTGGGGATCAGCAGCAGTGACCATCCCTAGCACCGCTGGTACAGGGGAGCTGATGCTGGGTGCCCATCCTCACTCTCAGGTTGACTGTGGAAACCGCTCTGTAGCTCGGTTTGTAGCTGCGCTGTGTTTTTATCACACACTGTCAGTGCATCTTACTGAGCTGAGGTGCATTCTCCTTTTGGTGATTAGCTGTAGACTGCTGTTCTGCATATGCACTGCATCATAGGTACTGGTGAGGCTACCCTATACCAACACACACAGCAGACATTTTAGGTGGTGACCTGCAGTCTCTTTGTATCCAGCCATTGCTATGCAGTGAGGTGTGGAGATGTAACCTCCTGGTTAGTTCATGAGTGTCCGTAAGCAGCAGACAGGGGTTTGATTCCTTCCTGTTCTTTTTGTGACTGTGCTACTCAGATCATTTTCATGCCTGTAACAGTCAGGGCTCTGCAGATCGGGCTGGTAGCCCATACCACCCTTTCCTCAGCAGCCATCCATCCTTCAGCCCATCTATCTGCTTCTGTTGACTGTGTACAGTCCTGTCTTCTTGTGCAGGCTGCTACTCCATGACCTACACTCATACCATTTTCTGTATTACAGCTCTTCATGCTTGCCTCTCCTGTGCCTGATCTGCACATAATCACTACTACTCTGTCCTCCTGTTGCTGAAAATATCCTGCTGCTTCTGCCTCCACTGGGGGCATGTCTTCTCCATCCTATGCCACACACTGTCACTGCAGCACTTTACATTGGCACCACATGCAAGTCCACTTTACTGGCTGCCACATAGGGTGCCCACAGACATGGCAGGTCCATCAACTCTCACCTGTCCTTCCTTTCATCACCTGTACATTGACATTCCTTGGTGCTCTATTCAGTGTTTGGTTTACAGACATTTTCCTGCCTTAAGATGCATGCTTTCCACCGTAGGGCACCTTGTCTCTCCTTAAGACACCTTCTCCCCTGTTAGGGCACTTTATCTCCTATTAGGTCACCTTATCTCATGTTAAGACGCCTTATCTCCTGTTAAGGTGCCTTATCACATCTTAAGGCGCCTTATCTCCTCTTAAGGTGCCTTATCACATCTTAAGGCACCTTATCTCCTGTTAAGACACCTTATCACCTCTTAAGATGCCTTGTCTCTACTTAAGACGTCTTGACACCTTACTGCACTTAGGTTAAATGGCCCAAGGCACCCTAATGCCGGCATGCCCCCTACCCACCCACTGCCTTATATGGCTTCAGGCACCTTAACTCTGCCCTTACCGCCGGTGACTTTACCGAGGTTTAGTACACATACCGCTAAATTACTTAAAAACATTAGCCGATGTTGGGGCTCCATGAATGTTTTCAGAGGGAGGTTCAGCTAGTGTATAGTAGGGGTCCAAATATACAGAATTATGTAGTTTCTACCACTGCATGTGAAGATACACCTCAACGTGCTTGTTCTTCCCCTTTTTTGGATGGATTACCTGGACATTTTAAATGTGAATCATGCAATTTTTGTCAGCAAGCCTTGATGGGCATAAGCTGGATAGACTTCAGTACTTAAGCAACATATTACTCTCGATGGCATACCACATACTCTACTGAAGTTCTGGTCATATTTGTTGATATGTCCTTGTTCATTGAAGTATTTAGGGTGAACAGTTCGTCCAGTAAAAGCCCGACTTCAAGAGCATCAGTCATGTTTAAATAATAGGGGTATGTTTACAAAAGGGCGTAACATGTCCCCTTAATGCTGCAAAAATACAGAGTTTCCTTGCGTAAAAGGCTCCTGCAGCGTAAAGGGAACAGGAGGCGGAGAGCTGACATGAAGGGGTGGAAAGTGGCGGAGAAGGGGGCAGTAACACCGTGTGTTACTTTAACACCCCTTGCGTTAATACCCCTAAGATTCCCTTAACACCTGCAACCTTACTGCAATGTAAAACCTCACGGAAAGGGTGTCTGCAGAGGGGAGAGAGCCTATTTTAATGTGCACAGTGTGATGAAAGGACATGGGAATCCAAGTCAGTGATAGTAGTGCTCCATTAGCACCAGCAGTATGGTGCACAAATAGGAAAGGGCACCATGTTGATGCTGCCAATGGAGCAAAGGAGGTGGCACGTTGGTCATGCAGTGGTAGGTGCAGGTGAACATTGCGGACCAGGGAGCTGCCCGGATGGCATATAATGGCATAAGAACAGAGGATCCGTAAATATGCCATACTGGGTTAGATCATAGTCCATCAAGTCCCATATCCTCTGTCCCACAGTGGCCAATCATGCTCACAATTACCTAGCTGTGTCCTTAAAATGTACCCATGTTCAACAATGCCTGTAGTGGGGTAAGCTGTGGATCCACAGTGCCCCCTGCATAATGGTACAATGACTGTTCCCCTGGAACCTAACCAAAACTTCTCTAAGCACAGTTACATGAGGAGCCTTTATGACATCTTCGTGATCAGAGTGCCAGAGATTGCCTATGCATTGCCTGACAAACTATATGCCCCTATCAGTCCGTAATGCGTTACACTGTAGCAGCATTGTCTGTCCCCTTGTCCACCCACATTTTGATTGTGTAAACAACTGATCAATGTTTACTCATTCCTTGCCATTCAGTAATGTATACACCCCCAGCATATCTCCCCTTAGCCGTCTCTCCTCCAGGTTGAATGGGCCTAACCATTGTAACCTCTGCACATAGGAGCATCTCCCCATCCACAGCATCTGTGATGTCCATCATGATCACACAGTGACTTTGGCAAAACACAGACATACAGCAGCTGTGGAAAATAGATCTGCCACATGGGGCAGTCCAAGGGACATGGCATCCTAGGCAGAGATCCCAGCGGGCACCCCTCATGGTGTCGCTGAACCCAGTTGTGGAGAAAAAGGCCAATAGTGCCTGCAGCTGTAGCTCTCCAGGTAGCTGGAAAATGCAGGTGTTCAGGGAAATATTACAGCAGTGACTGTCATCCTCTCCTGAGATGTATCATTGGCAGGCAGTGATGGGGCCCCTTCATAGTCAGCTGGTAGGGGGGCTGTATAGCCATCCATGTGTGCCTCTGACCCCCCCATCCAGACCTTGCACCTAAGGTGCCCACCTAACCTACATATTTAACATGCTGGGACTACATACTACCACCACAGACAGAGCGTGGGCATGTATGCATGGTGTAGTGGTGGTAGTTGCGTGGGCAGCAGCACCAGCCTGCAGCAGATAGAAGTCTTGTCCTAGTCCTGTGCACCATGCGCATTGCAGCATTTGCCAAAGGCCAGCCAAAGGGAAGTATGTCAACAACAGGGGCTGTTATTACTATATGGCAGCACTGTGGTGCAACACACATGGTCAGTGTGTATATGTGTGGAGGGTCACAGGTTTAAGTCCCTTCTGGGGCTTTTGTACTGCATGTTCCTGCAGATAAGGTTTAGCTGACAGTACAGCTCCAGCATATGCAACCCCCAAGGAAATGACCAGCAAGTGTGGAAACACTCACCAGCAGCACTGATAGGCTCCACTATCCACAGCTGGTTGGAGGCTAATAGCACACTGACCAGGTGGTAACAATGTGTGGAGAGGCCAAGCTACACTAATAGTGCCTGCACAGATTATCAATCGTTGAGCTGACATTGAGACAGGAATGTCAACCATCCCCACTTTTGCACAGTGCGCCAATGCATGTGTGTGTGTGTGTATGGCTCCTCTTTGTCCTGTGGCTTTCTGCATTGCACTTTGGCTCACATTGTCTGAGTTTTTCCAAGCCTTTGTTTGAAAAATGTGAATAACGTGAGGTAGAGGATTGTGGGTATCGCCTGAAACAGCACAGATTGGCCTGGATGTGCCTTTCTCAATGGTAGGATCAATGGCTGAGACATCATTGTGCCCATCTGTCATGTGCATTGCCTGGGTGGCCACTGCATGTCATGCTGAGATGGTACTCTCACTATGACCAAAAGTGAGCATGGCATGGCTATGTATCCATATAGTGCTATTATACTGTCTGGCTCCAGTGTTGTAGATGCAGTCTCTATCTGGGGATGCCAATCACTGAGCAAAATGCCAGATATCCCAAGGCAAGGTGCTTGTGATTGTACTAAGCACATGCCATGTGTTCGGCTCAACAGCAGTTGGTTTATGCTTGGCTAACACAGCCCAGGGAAGGGCAGTTCTACTGCATCTGCTATAGTTGATTGTTAGTCCTCAATGGCTGGGGGCAGCAGTGGTTCATGGCCTACTCACTAGGGTCATGGTAGGACAGTAGCTGTCCATGGCAGCAGCAGCATGTTGGCACTGACCTGCACTATTAACAAAGAGCTAGTGTCCAACATGGGCAGAACACAGGGCCTAGCTGTCACCCACAGCATACTACAGACAACAACCTACCATACACTAGCAGTAATGTGGACCTGCAGTACAGCCAGCAGAAACCATCTCTAATAGTGCAGGTTCAGTGGACCAGGTGCTGGGCACCCATCCTCAGCCTCATGGTGACTGTTGAAACCGCTCTGCAGCACTGCTTGCAGTTGTTATGTGCATGTAGCACACACAGTCAGTGTGTTTTACTGAACTAATGTGCTGATCAGTGCATTCTCCATTGGTTCTTTAGCTGCAGACCGCTGTTTTGCATGTGCAATGCCTCATGGGTAGTGGAGGGCCCAACCTATACCGGCACACACAGCAAACAGTTTGATCAGAGTCCTGCAGACTCTATGCATCTATGGGGCTTGTTTACAAAGCCGCAGTAGCGGTTTCCGATCGTTATCGGAGCCGCGGCCCCATTGATTTCAATGGGGCCGCGGCTTGAATAACAATCGGAAACCGCTACCGCGGCTTTGTAAACAAGCCCCTATGTGTAGAGGTGTAGTTTACTGGTTGGTGCAAAATCTCCATAGTCAAAAGTCCAGAGTTCAATTCCCACATGTTCATTTTGTGTTGGGGTACTACTCAGGTCACTTGTCCACCTTGCACAGTTCTGGATCTGCTGTGACCTGCAGACAATCATTCTTCTACATTTCTATGCGTTATGGCCACATGTTGGGTACCCAACATGGCATTCCCCATCATGAACATCTGAGAGCATGGCTTTAGTGGCTCTGCCATGGCCTATTGAAGCGGGTCAGTGATGTATATGCAACAGATGTCTGGGACAACTGGTATGGATGTGTTTTCTGTTGTGCCATTATTGTGACCTCCCAGCTTTTTGTAAAGAGGATATATCTTGTACATTCAGGCACCTAACACTCATTGCATAGACATCCTCTGCACTGTTCTGCCATCAATACTTGCTCCACATGGGGCAAATGGGTTCAATTTGTCCATTTCTATCATGCCACTCTGTCGGGTGTATTGCCTTGCAGTTGCACAGGCTGAGGTACCAGTCCCACCCACACAAATAGTGTTTCATGTACTCCATGGCACTACTACTTTTGGATCACACACACCAAATGCTTTTGGCCAGTATAATCCCATTACACTGCAAACTCTCTGCTTGAAAAATCCATGGCACAGCCGTGCACCCACCATTCAACTGTCAGGGGGATTCATGGTGGGGCAGCTTACTGGCACAGCCAGTAAGCTGCCCCACCATGGCCAATAAGGTTCATTTGCAGCAGTTAGCCATATCATGTACACCAGTCCTGTGACTGCTCCACATGAGCACTCATGGAGAATACTCAGTTTGCTGACCACATCAGGACATCAGGGCACTATCATGGCCTATGGCATGCTGCACCCTGACAGTACATCTGGATACATGTTCATACCTCACAGACACTATAATATAGCTTACGGCATGGTGTATGCTTTCAGGACAATCTAGGACTGCACGCCTGTCACAGCACCCGCTGCTGCTGCATCCCCTCCACTGATTCCACTACTGCCAGCACCTGCACTGACCAGCATCACTAGGCAGCCGCCTATCTTGCCTAATCAAAAGCACAGGCCTGCTGTACTGTCAAACATGCTCATCACATATACTGCCACATAGCCAGGTATCAGATGAATCAACTTCATCAGCTACCAACTGTGCTTGCATCCATACCTTCTCCAATGGCTTCTCTGCCACTCTTTCAGCATTTCAGAGGCTTTCCTGTGTTAAGGGGCATGCAAGATACCTTAACGCAGCATGTCCTGTTACTACACAGCAAGTGTCCACTACCACCCCTTAATGCTGGAACGCCTCTAACACGCCCAGCACACTTACTGCAAAGTAAACTCTTATTGCTGCCATTACCGCTCGGAAAGACATGCTCCCTTACCGCTGTTTACTAAACATATCCCATAGAGTTCTAAGTGCACCAGTTGTAAGCCATTGCATTCAATTTGATCATGTCTTTTCCGATTCGAAATGGCGAGTACTGGATTGGGTTCCTCCAGATCCCAGAGGCGGTGACCGAGAGCAGAAGTTGCAAGTACTTCATGGATTTTCAAACTAGCCACAGTTACAACTGTTGGCCTGAATCAAGAGCTTGATTGGTGGAGTCTTACATAATAAGGAAGAGAGGTTTTCATTGGTTCCAGTGAACATTGCCATTTCAGATTTGAATTTACCAGTGCTTTTTAACCCAGCTGGGAGGATGTTCAGTTTGGCTGCTATGAGGCTACTACTACTAAAGACATTTTACATGTGAGAAAATTCCAGTTGAGCATTGAGACAGAGCCCTGAACAGAGGTCAGGCTCCAAACGCAGTGCTGTGTTCGCTGAATAAATTATAAGCTGTTGCTGGATCTAGCCGGATAAACTACACATTGGATAAATTACAAGCTCTTGCTGGATAAAGCTGAAGGGAACTAAGATATGCATTCTTTTTTCTATCATTTAAAATAAAGAATACTATTTTCAAATTAGTTTTTAAGCGAGTACTGAAAACTGAGGTGTTTCACATATTTTTATGTTTGAATACACTTTCAGCTTGGGGTCACTAAATGTTTGGTAAACCTTTAAATGATTAAAAGGAAAATTTGTTTCAGGAGGTATGGTACCTCATGACAAAAATTCTGACAAAAAATTAATATTTACCAGTTGGACATAATTTGGTCTACTTTTCTTTTTTTGGGACCTTCAAAACTATGGCACACATTAGTAAACATGGTAAAATGAATGTATGAAATGTACAAAAAAGTACTTGAAAAATCAGTAAACATTTAGAAAAACCTGAAAACTAATTTTTTGTCTGCAACATCCATAATGTGAGGAATAAAATAACTACTTGGCACTGACACTTCTGTAAATAACATCTTTCTTGTATTTTTCTTCCTTACCACAATGACCAGTTTTCTTGTATCAAACGTTTTATTAATTGAAATGGAAATGACCCAAGTGATAGCTACTTCTTCATTCTCCTGGCATCAATACTCCTTGCTATTTATGATTTGGACACTGATACTCATATTTAAAATAGGATTGCAGACATACTTTTATACACTAGCCTTTGATGTGGCCAGTGGACCATAGAGGCATTTTCATTGAGCCCAGCGCCACTAACACACATGCGGGCTGTGTTACCAGCATGGGACTTCTAGTTAACTGTGGGGGGGGGGGATGTACATCCATCCTCCTGCAGTTAGTGTGGGAAAGCCATGCTTTAATGGGTCAAGGGACTATGGGAGCCTTTTACTAACAGGCGCCACAACTAACCCTGCCCATAGCGCATGCTGTATTAGTAGTGCAGGTGCACCAAATGCCACCTATTGAGATGGCATTAGATGAACCCACACTAATGAGGTTAGTATGTGGTATGAACACAGCACTAACTGTACTGAGCTCATCATGCCCAATCTCCACCCCTATCCTGCCCACTCATGACCTTAACACGGATTGTGCAGTTAGCATGGGAATCATCCTGTGAAATCATGGTCTTGCACTACCTGGCAATGTGCATCCCATCGCACCTTCAATGCATGCCAGAACACATGCAGTTAGGTAGAGTCCGTTAATAAAAGACACTCCTATTGTGCAACTAATGCCACCCACTGAGGTAGCATTGGTTGCACCCGTGCTACCTGTGTGAAGTGCGGTTAGTGTGGGTGACTAATGCCCACGCTAGCAGCTGGGAATACCGCTATCCTCAACACACACTTCCAGGATAGCATGGGATTTTTAGCACAGATTCCCTATGCTACATTTTAGCACAGCGCCAATACCGCATGCTAACCCTGTGCTATTCTAGTGGCAAACATGCCCCTTAGTGCCCTAGAATTGATGAGGTATGGGTGGATGCAGTTCTGTCTGTATTTTCTTTACTTATGTTCTAGTATTGTTTTTATTTTCTATTGCTTATTTTTCCTTATTTTACTGAGGCACACATTGCATTGCATGACATACTATAAACCGCATTGGTATTCTTAAGCATTAAACATTAAAACAAATGCTTGAATGAAGTGAACTAAACAGCTCTTTAGTATTTTTCTGGTATTGCAATGCTATATTAATGTAAGTTTATAGTAACCAGATCCAATTGAATAACATGGGACCTGTGCTAAACTAACGTGCATTATGATGAATTAACACGTGTTAACGTTAGGGCACCTTAGGGGTCTGTTTACTAAATCGCGGTAAACGTGAATAACGCGCGTTGTATGACATTAACGACCGCAAGTGCAGTATAATGCGCGTAAACATGCGCCAACAACCGGTAACGTCATACTACGCGCGTTGACCGCGCTTAACGATCGTAAAGCCCCGCGGCGCGTTAAAACAGCGCAGAAGGTGGAGAGTGGGCGGAGAGAAGGGGTCAATGGGCGGAGAGGGGGCGGGGAGAGGCTCCCCCTCACTAACGCGCTGTAATTCTGAGCTCAATTCCAACGCGAATGAAAACCTGCCGTTGAAGGCATCTTTAAAGGTAAGAGAAACCATTTCCGTCAGCAATGTACAGAGAAACCTGGGTAACACACAAAACGTGAGCAGTGTGATACATGTGCACAGAATGAAATGTCACAGAAGACAATAAAAATGACCAGAGGAAACCCCTTTAAAAGCATAAATCAGCAGTTAAACAGTGATAGCAATGGACAACAAGGAACAGAACTCCCTGGAAAGCACAAAATAAAAACCTAATGATATGTGGAAGGGTTCACGCTTCGCAGACCCTCTAAAAGGGAAAGTCACTGTAATGGAGCTGACCTGGGAGTGTAGTGTAATGTCTCCCAATGATATCATTGTTGCCCAGCTCGGATATGGGTGTGTGTCCCTTCTGTGAGGTCCCCCTGAGGTGTATGTGCACCGTTGTCTGCATACAAGGGAAATGAGGTCACAGTAAACCTTTTGCAGAGCAGAGTCCCTGACCAGCCAGGCAGGTCATACTAACACCAGGGACAGCACCATCTCTGTGGCCCCAGTGTGGTGCAATGGACACAGCCAGTGCCTGTAAGACCAGAGGGTCACAGGTTCAAATACCAGCTGGGACTGCCGCCAACCCAGTCACAATAGTCCTACCCACCACTAAAAAGTGAAAGTAAAGACACACCTTTAATGCAGAGAACAAAGGCATGGTCTATTTTTACACCACACCAAACACAGACACCAGAAACAGGCACAGCAACGAAAGCTGAGCCCCGCAAATGCAGCCCTAGAGGGCCCCACAGCATTCCTGTCCCATGCTGTCACATCAAAGATGCCTGTGCTGTATAGCTATGCCCCACCCCCATGGTAGGCAGATGTAGGTCAGGCATATGTATGAGGGACAGCATGAAAACACAGATAAAACGTGGAAAATAGCAGAAAGAAAACTGTAAACATCACAAGTCAGCTGGGCAACAGTGATAGCAATGGGCCACAATAAAAAACACACTCCCTGGAAAGCGAAACCAAAAAAGAAAAGATACTTGGAAGGGATCACGCTACGGAGACCCTTTCAAAACACATCCCCTGTTATTGGAGCATTCGCGGGAGTGTCGTGTATTGTTGCCCAATGATATAATTGTTGGCCAGCTTGGTAATGGGGGATTGCCCCCTCATGCGAGGTTGTATGTGAGGTTACGTGCAAATTGCCTCCATACAAGCTATATGAGTCCACAGTAAAATGGTGCAGAGCAGGGTCTCTGACCTGTCAGGCCAGGTATCCCATCTCCAGGGATCGCATTGTCTCTGTGGCCTCAGTGTGGTGCAACAGACACAGCCAGTGCCTCTAAGACCAGAATGTCACAGGTTCAAATCCCAGCTGGGGCCATGCCAATCCTGCCCACATATTCTCCCCACAACTAAACTGTGATGGAATGGTCACACCCTTATTGCTGAGAACATACGCATGGACAAAACGCCAATATTTTACCACACCAGATATAGGCGCATTACCCAGAGCATAGTCCCCCAAATGCAGTCCTGGAGGGCCCCACACCATTCAGTTACCATGCTGCCCCCAATAAAGATACCTGTGCTGCATAACTATGCCCCCCCCTTGTCTGCAGATGTAGCCCATGCATATTTATGAGGGACAGCATGAAAACCCGATCAGTGCCTGGAATGACAGGACTGGAGTTGTGGAACCCTGCCGTAAAGCAGCAGCTAACAGTGACACCCACCCACCCACCCACCCACAGGCCCCATTGGCCAATGAAACCCGAAGAGGTAAGACAATTGGCCCTGCTGTCAACTCCCAATACTAGCAGGTGCATACCTTAGCAATGGCACCCTACACATGGGTATATGGTACACATGCACTAAAGGTTGCCAATGATAAAATGTAGAACTCATGTCCTATGTAAAGCACATTGTGCACATTGAGCTGCGCCACAACAAGCAGTCAGATGTCTGTGGTGTGTGCCGCAGGTCTGGCCCCTGACAGTGTCCAACACCCTTGGGAGTGATCCACCAGAGTATGTCGTACCACATCCATGCATGTACTGTGCCCATGACAGGTGTTGTGTGTATGGCTGCAGAACCCCCCTACAGTAGCACAATGCTGGCATAGGTGTGGGGGTGGCTGTCTGTCCAGCCAGTGTGTGGTGGCTGCAAACACTGTCGACAGGCCACACTGCCAGCAATGTTGCCAGTAGTGGGCTGCCAATGTGCATAATGAGTAGCAAAGTACCATGGGTAGAGGTCGGATAAGGCGGCCTGGCCAGGGTGTATATGCACAGGGCAAAGGGCAGTGACAGGTACATTGTAGTGCCAGGCAACCACCTGCCCAGACAGGGTGACCACGGTAGATGCCGCTGCAAGCTCAGTGTCACCCTGAATGTGCAGTGACCACAGCATGTCTAGGCTCCACCATGGTGCTACATAGTAGTTCACTCATGTGATAAATATGGGTGTTCCCCTGGGGCCCAGTCACAGATGTATCTGCTGGCTGTGTATGCTGGCACCCCAGTTCTGGGTGCAGGCATCTCTGCTGGTCACTAGCAGCCTGTTTGCAGCTGGTAGGTGATGTGATGGAGTGGCCTGCAGGGTGTGTTGGCCTGCACCAGGGGAATCACAGATAGTGGTTGGGATTGTCATTTTCTACCAAGTCCCAATGTCAGATTGCTCCTGTGGCATGCATGTGTCTGGATCTGCAGTGACTGACCTGTGGGGTGTCTGCACCTCAGTAGGACTAGGGTTAATGTCCCCCCTCCACTGGCACCTTCCAAGGGAGGTAGAATGTGCAGATTATGATGGGTGACCCTGTTTGCCACCCAGGGGTGAGGGGGGGCGGTGGGGCATGGTTCTACACCTGCCCCAAACAGACAGAGATGTCCAAGGTGGTCATGCAGAAAATATCTATTTCACACAGTAACACTGCTGTGGACTTGCGCCATGGACCGTGCTGAGGACCTAGGGCTGGATGCCCCACTGCACACTCAGGGTGAGCAGAGCACCCGCACAATGTGGTGTTGGGCAGGTCCTCAATGCCAGTACAACAAATGGTCAGTACCCCCTATAAGGGCAAGGGGCTGTGGGGGGTGCACATGACAATTTACCCCTACCATGTTCAGAGTCTGTGGGGATGCATTCCATATGGTGTGCCTGTGTGGAGAGCTGATTAGCATGTGCAGTGCATCATGGGGGTGACTGTATTATTCAATCCCTCTGAAACCGCAGCACGAGCTCGCAGCCATTGATAAACCATGGGACAGCACACGTACATCTGGTAGCAGAAAGCATAGGTGCACGACACCCTACAGAGTCTGTAATATATGAGATGCCCACACTGCTGAAACCCCGACGTACCCACACACATAAAAGAAAAGATCCCCGGGCTCAATGATACGCGCGTCGCTACGCGCGGCGCTGCACACGCAACAACGCACGTAGCTCGGCTCGCATACGCAATGTCCCGTCCAAAAGCCTCAGCAATCCCCCTCCAATATACAGGCCAATACCCCTTCCAATATACAGGCCATTGCCCGGGACTCGAACCCATGCTGCCCGTATCAGCTGTCAGTGCAGTAACCATTGTGCTACAGCTCTGTATGGGTCAGGGATGTTTGCTGGCAACCCTCCGACACATAACAGACATATACATGCCCCCACACTCAGTGAATAATGTGTGGGTGTGTTTACTTACACCCCATACGGACAGCAAACATAGACATGCCCCCTCACTCACTATCTGATATATGGGTGTGTTTGCCTGCATCCCTCCGACACGTCCAGGAAATAAAATATAATTGGCGCTGCCCCCTCCCTCATTGTGTCATGTACAGGGTGCTACATCAGCCAGCCTTCTGCTAATGCCACCCTGGGGACTCGAACCCATGCTGCCCATATCAGCAGTCACTGCAGTAACCATTGTGCTATAGCTCTGTATTAGTCTTGTATGTCTGGGTGGCTACTTATGCTTTACGCGCGGTGGCCCGCTCGTTAGTTTCGTAACGCGCCAGTTAACGCTCGTTGGTTTCGTAACGCGCGCTAGGTCTTCCGCGGTCCCGCCCATCTCCTTATTTGGGGGTTTGTCTTCTTAACGCGGCTCCTACCGCGAACTGCACTAACGCGATTTAGTAAACAGACCCCTTAGTAACTTGTCCTCTTAGTAGGATGATTTGTTAGCTATGATCCTGAAAATGTTTACAAAAAATAGTGTAAAATTGTATAGTCTGAAAAACTTCAGTTCAACTCAACACTCCGGCCCTTGCAGATGGCACAAAACACTGCCGTTCGCATAATAACTGGATCATCAAGACACGCTCACATCACCCCCATTCTCAACCACCTCCATTGGCTCCCAATCAGCTCCCGCATCAGATATAAGACACTGCTAAACATCTTTAAAATCAAACAGAACTTCTCAGCAAATAGTCTGCAGCCCCTCATCAGATCTGACCTAAGCACCAGAACAAGGAGGAGAGGCACCTCAGACACCATCGATACCCCTAAAGCATTCACCAGAGTACAGCAAGACACCTCAAGAAGAGCACTATCCCTGGCTGCACCCGCTCTCTGGAACTCCCTCCTGGACGACCTACATTCAATTGTGGACCTCACGGACTTCAGGAAGCAGCTCAAAACCAAGCTCTTCATTGAACACTATAGTGGCATCACGTGAACTGACCAACAACCCCAAAGTCTACATCCCAATCCTCCAGACCCCCTTTGTACCCCCCCACCCCTCCCTGTATATAGCTCCTTGTACATAGCTCACTCTGTAACTAGCTCACCAAGAAATCATCACCATCACACACACACATACTCACTCACGTTAACATTGCATGCCTCCACCTACTGACATTGAACTTTGATTTGGTTGAAGTGTAAACCGATTTGATTTCAGGATAAAGTGGTATATAAATCCTTTTAAATAAATAAATAAATCTTACTACTACTATTCTCTAAAAATAGTCACATCTTCTTATTTCCACTAATTTCTAAACAACATATGAAAAAAATCCATCAGATTATAATAACCATTTCCCCACTTAAATTTGTCATTGCCATAAAAAATGTTGTTTCTGAATCTGGTCCAATCAGCTAGTATAACAATCCCCTGACATTCAAGAAAATACTTGATCAAAGAACAACGGTTTTAAAAGTTTTTGAAATCTCAGGTATTACTGCTGCTGCTCCCGTTATATTTCCATTAACCCCTAGACGTCACAATGTCTACTCAGTCTTTGCCTAGCTACATGCAGCTAATCTTATATTATTTTGACAGACACAATGCTAAATGAAGAGAAGTAGTATGTTCCTCTTATACTCAATGTATTTTAATTAAAATTAATTCTCGTTTTAAAGATAATCTTAGAAGATTCTAGTGAAATACTGACTATGTACTGCCCATATAGCAAACACATAGAACAAGCAATATTTTGGGATGCCAAGCATGCATATTGACTGGATAGATTTTTGCTGCTGGCTGGAGGTGCCCAAGCTCACCTTTCTGCATTCATCAGGAGAATAAAATCCACAAAACAGAGCCCAATATCTCTCCAGTGAGTCCAGATTATTTTTTTTCACAATATAACATTCCACAAACTGCTTATAATTAAATATTTATTTGCTAGCCTCAGGAATTTGACCAAATAGGTCCATATGACTTTGGTGTCAATTTTATTTACGAGCTTTACAACATTTTTAGACTGTCCTCTTTAATTGATTCCAGTCTAGAAATCACAGATATCTGAATCAAGCCACTGAATCAGGCAGCATTCCATAACCATAGTACTTTACCACAAATGTTTCCGCTGCCATCTCGTTACAAGCTAGTTACATAATTCAAGAGAAAACGGTTTAACCACATTTATCCTCCAGCCAAGATAGCATAAAATGGCACAGATGTGTTATTGTATTTTGTAAGTTATAAGCCTTCATTTATGATTCAAAATAATACTGGCAACAGTAAGGTCAGAAGGAATTCATTACAGGGATTTCCTGTATCGGTGTTTGGAGTCTCTGATGCAGTGTTTCTCAGTGGATTGCTTTGGACGAGATAAAAAAAAACAACATTTATTCAGAGGTCTATTAAACTCCCAACAGCAAAGTTGTTTTATTTAAAGCAAACAAGATACCAGATTTTGCAGTAAAATGTATATTAGGATTTCTTTTTGGAAGATATAGGGACATGTTTACTAAAACTTAGTGCAGGGTAATTCATACCGGTGTTAATTTTGGGGGGCATGTGTGCCCATCCCCTGCTGTTAATATGTTGGTTATGTGCCATATCATGCTAACTGACATATGGGGTGCACTTACTGCCACTGCTTGAGGCAGCATTAAATGCACCCATGCTAATGGCAACGTCCATGGATAATGTGCCCACACATAACTATGATGTGCAGTCAATATCCACGTTATGCTTCTAACCTGCCCAGTTCCCTGCCTGAAGATTGGAGAGTGGCCAAAGTAGTGCCGGGTTTTTAAAAAGATTCCAGGGGTGATCCAGGAAACTTCAGATCACTGAGCCTTATCTCAGAGATGAGCAAAATGATAGAAACCATTACAAAGAACAAAATTATTGAACATATAGATGGCCATGGCTTATTATATTTATTATTGGTATTCAGCTCATGCCTTTCCAGAAGACGAAAAAGGCAAGTTACATCCAGGTACAGTATGCATTTCCATGTCCCCAAATGCTCACAAGGTAGGTTTTATCTGGGGCAATGGAGGGCTAAGTGGCTGTGCTAGGCTGCTGCCCTAACCAATAACCCACTCCTCCATGCCATGTTATGTAAGAAGACTGTCTGAGGCATTTCCTTTTAATTTAAATCAGTGCTGCCAGCAAAAACACCCTCACAATGCCGTAACCTAAGGTTCTGCATAAGGCGCCCTATAAGGCACTCCATAGGGCACATTATAAAGTGCCCTGTCCGCCAAGGCACCTTATAATGTGCCCTATAGGGCACTTTATAGGGTGCCCTATAGGGTGCCTTATGAGGCACCTTAGGTTACGGCACTGTGAGAGTGTTTTTGCTGGCAGCACTGATTTAAATTAAAAGGAAAAGCCTCAGACAGCCTTATTAAATAACACCACTGTGGGATCAAACCCACAACCTCTGCCTCCATAGTCATTGAAGCAACCAGTGGGCTACAACTCTATAGTGCCTAATGCACTGCTGGATGGCTAGAGAAAGACTGCAGGTCACCACACAAACTGTCTGCTGTGGTTACCAGGATAGGGTAGACCCATCTGTATCCATGATGCACTGAACATGCAGATCAGCAGCCTACATCTGATCACCAGATGGGGTATGTGCCTCTATAGCACCCCGGCATAGTAGGGGGAACTGACCATGTGTGTTACTGGCACAGAGTAGCTACAGACCATGACATTGTGTGGTTCCTGTGACCACCCTGAGGGTGAGGTGGGGCACACAGCACCAGGTCCGCAGCCCCTAGCTTGACTGAGATAGGCTGTGCTGCAGGTCCTCATCAGTGTCAGTGTGTGATAGGTAGTCCTTGCAGACACACCTAGGATACACCTGTGTCCATCTGTATGTCCCAGTCACATCTAGCCCTCATGGACTGTAATGCACCCAGAATAGTGCATATCCTGCGTGGTTGCCATGGTCACATGTTATAAGAGAAGGGTGGTGTGTAGACACAAAAGCAGATTATGCAGCACCACCCAACCCACCCTCTGTGGTTCAGGGTGGGGGACAGGATTCCCCCACCAACAGATCTACATTCTACATCTCCGCAATAGTGCCATTAGAGGGGACCATCAACCTCAGTCCTGCTGGGGAATAGGCACCCCTAGAGGTCAGTCAATGCAGATCTGTATGCACCATAGAGGGCACTGGCAGACATGCAGTAGGGCTGGAAAAGCTCAGCTGTCCCACACCACTATCTGACATTCACCAGCAGAGAGCACAGTCAGCCTCTACCCACTGCACCCTGCAAGGTGTTCCAGCCATACACATGCTAACTGCAGACAGTCTGCGAGTTAGCATATAATGCATGTTCCTGGAGGAACTGTGTGCACCCAAAAATGGGATGCGAGCACAAACACCACACAGGTATGTCAGTGATTGGGCCCCAGAAAGAGAACGCACAGATATCACTGGGGGGGGGGGGGGGGAATGAAATAGAGCACTATGGGGTAACCTAGCCATGCCATGGTCACTTCTCAGTCAGGGTGAGAGTGACCCCCTGCCGCTCCCCCCCTCCCCCAGCATGACATGCTGTGGCCACCCTGTCTGTGCAGGTGGTGGTCGGGCAGTACAATGTCCCAGCCATTGCCTTATGCTCTGTGGTTAAAGTTATTCACGATTTCAATTTCTTCTCCTTCGACGATGAACCTGTTGATTATGCCAGCTGTCATGATCTTTGCCTTCTTTACATTAAGGTGCAGGCCCATTTTCAGACTATGTTCTTTGATTGTGAGAAGCAAATGTTTCAGATCATCTTCACTTTCCGCCAGTAATGTGGTATCAGCATAGCGAAGGTTGTTGATGAGTCTTCCACCAATCTTCACACCTCTGTTGTCTTCATACAATCCTGCTTCTCTGATGATTTGTTCTGCATATAAATTAAACAGGTAGGGGGAAAGTATGCAACCTTGTCTTACACCTTTGCTTATTTTAAACCATTCTGTTTCTCCTTGTTCCGTTCGAACTGT
Source organism: Ichthyophis bannanicus (assembly GCA_033557465.1). Lineage (NCBI taxonomy): Eukaryota > Metazoa > Chordata > Amphibia > Gymnophiona > Ichthyophiidae > Ichthyophis > Ichthyophis bannanicus. The sequence goes on along the minus strand of CM066034.1, from coordinate 806,233,741 downwards.
TGCTTCTTGATCAATGTACAGATTGTGCAAGAGAACGATCAGGTGTTCTGGTATACCCATGCTTCTTAATGTGGCCCAGAGTTTCTCATGGTTTACACAGTCAAAAGCTTTGCTATAGTCGATAAAGCACAAATAGATATCCTTTTGGTATTCTTTAGTCTTTTCAAGGATCCATCTCACATCCGCAATGATGTCTCTCGTTCCTCGCCCTTTTCTGAACCCTGCTTGCACTTCAGGTAGTTCTTGTTCTAGGTATGAGTGTAGTCTCTTTTGAATAATCTTCAGTAGAATCTTGCTGGCATGGGGGATCAGAGCGATTGTGCGATAATTTCCACAGTCAGTTGGATCACCTTTCTTTAGTATTGGTATAAACACAGATCTTTTCCAGTCAGTTGGCCATGATGCTGTCTTCCATATTTCTTGGCAGAGCCTTGTAAATACGGTAACAAGATCAGCTTTCCTAAAGCTACGAGAGTTAAAGAAAAAGTTCCAGCCTCGAATTGGAATGTTACAAGATGCTCAAGGTTCTATGTTAAATGATGCTGAGAAGATCAAGAAACGATGGAAGGAATATACAGAGTTTTTATATGATAAAGATCAAGTGGACCAACAGCCGTTTCAATCTGTACCTTATGATCTGGAACCATTGGTGATGAAAGAAGAAGTTGAAGCAGCATTGAAAGCCTTATCAAAGAACAAAGCACCAGGCATTGATTGCTGCCCAATATACACCACAGCAAACCCTCATCAACACTATCAATGTTGGAACATTCACTTCGTAGGGGGAATCAGAATTGACACTTCCAAAAGTGACATCTTCCTTTCTATTCCTTTTATGGGTAGTGTTGATTACTGTTTATCATTGTTTTTTCTATTGGCCAGCTCGGTGTTTTGTATTTCTATTTTGGTTCTGGTCGTTATCTCTCTGGTTTTTGCATGTTGTGTTACTGCACATGTATCACTACTATCACTTTTCTTGGTCTCCCTCCCTTTGCTGTACCTTGCTGACTGAAATGTTTCTCTCTCCTGCAAATGTGCCTCTAGCGCGAGGTTTTCACTGGCGTCAATTTTCAGACCTTCATTTCACGGCATTAGTGTGCATGGAGCCTCTCCCCGCCCACTCTCCACCCATTGACCCCTTATCTCCGCCCCTGGGGTGCCTTACTCTGCCCTCTGGGGAGCCTTACTCCACCCTCTGTGCGCCTTAACGCCAGCGAAGACGTTATCATGTGCTACGTGACTTTCTCACATGGTAATGCGCCATTATCGCGTGATAATGTCACTTATCACACAATAACGTCGCCGCTGCGACGTTAGCACTGTTTAGTAAACATACCCCTAGGTCTCCTATGAGAGTATCTCAAGGAAATTAAAAAGTCCTGGGATAGAAGGCAGTGTACTATTATGTATTGCAAACTGGATAAAAGAGAGAAAACAGAGTAGGGCTAAATAGCCAGTCTTCTCAATGGAGAAAGGTAAATAATGGAGAATTAATTGGTTCTTTGCTGAGCCCGCTGCTTTTTAACATATTTATAAATGACCTGGAAATGGGAACAGCAAGTGAAGTGATCAAATTTGCAGATGACAAAAAATTATTGTGCAGCTCTGGTCACCATATCTAAAAAAGGATATAGCAGAATTAGAAAAGGTACAGAGAAGAGCATCCAAAATCATATTCTTATGATACAACCTATGAGGAAAGGTTTAAAAGATTAGAACTCTTCAGCTTGGAAAGGAGATGGCTGAAGGGAGACATGATAGAGGTCTATAAAATATTGAGTAGAATAGGACAGGTAAACGTAGATCAATTGTTTACTCCTTCAAAAAGTAGAAAAACTAGTGGACATGCAAGGAAAATACAACATAGGGGTATGTTTACTAAACCGTCTTAACGTGCGCTCTCCCACGTTATCGCACGATAAGGCGCCTTATCGCACGATAAGGCGCCTTAGCGCACATTAACGTGCGCTAAGGCGCAAACGAGCGCTGAAGGCGGAGAAAGGCTCCCAGAGGGAGGAGGAAGGCTACCCAGGGGCGGAGAGAGAGGGTCAATGGGCGGAGAGTGGGAGGGGAGAGCCTCCCTGCACACTAACGCTGTGAAATCCGAGGCTGAAAACTAACGCCAGTGAAACACTGGCGTTAGAGCTGATTTAAAGGGAAAAGAAACCATTTCCATCAGCAATGTACAGCAAAACCAGGGAAACCTACAAAAAAGTGATAAGTGTGATACATGTGCACGGAACAAAAGGGCAAAGAAACAGTGAAAATGACCAGAAGAAAATGTAAAAAAAACCCATAACTAAGCTGGGCAATAGTGATATCAATGGGAAACATCAAAAAACACCCCAAAGAAAGCTAAAAAAAAAAGATATGAATTTTGGAAGCGTCTATGCTCTGTCCCCATACAAGGTGAATGAGCCCACAGTGAAATTGCGCTAATCAGGGTTTTCCTCTCCATTGGACAGGTTTCCTATGGCATGCACATGTTCCACAACAGCAGGGCGGGCATGTCGGAATGGGCAACTGGACAGATGCTGGAAAAGGGGACACAAAGGGCTGCAGACGGCACATGCTGTACTGCAGCTGGGGCACAGTGCGGACTAGGGTAATGCCTAGTTGGCCCATAGGAATGCTGAAACAATAGAGCAGCCAGACAGCAACTGCTGAGGGCCCAACATGGGCAAGAGTGTGCTTCCCACGGTGTCACAGGGAATAGTACCCAGCAGGTACCCCCAATGGCACGGAACATTGGCAGGCGGTGCTGGGGGAAAGCATGGACAGCTATGCAGGCAGCCCTACCCCAGAACCCGCACCATAGGCAGTCGCCTACCCCCACACTGGATGGCCTCAGACTGCGCAGCACCAGCACCACCAGCAGAAGGGCATGTCAGCATGGTGGCAGAGGGGTACTGGTGGTGGAGGGGGCAATGGCAGCTGCCCAGAGCAGACCATGGCCTAGCCCTGTTTAGGTGGGTGCCGTGCACTGCAACAGACAGGCTCTGTCTGACAAACAGTCATGGTATCTCCAGGGAATGCACTATCTCTGTGGCAACACGGTGGTGCAGTGAACACAGCCAGTGTGTTCAGGAGCAGAAGGTTATAGGTTCAAGTCCCAGCTGTGGTTCCTGCCAACCCAGTCCCCATATTATACCCACTACTAAAACATGCTAATACAGACAGAACCTTTATTGCAGATAACAGAAACATGCCCAATAAACCTACATTTTACCCTACAGAGCACAGACACCATAAACATGCACATTACCTAGAGCAGATTCTCCCAAATGCAGTCCTGGAGGGCCAAACACCATTCAGGTTCCATGCTGCCTCTAATAAACACGGCTGTGCTGCATGTCTATGCACCGCCCCCATGATATGCAGATGTGTCTCATGCATATTCATTAGGGACAGCATGAAAACCCGAACAGTGTTTGGCCCACCAAGACTGGAGTTGGGAACCTCTGCCCTAGAGCAGCGGCCAACAGGGGCAGACACACCCTCATCCACAGGCTTCATTATCCAAAGCCTCCTGGAGAGGCAGGATGTTGGGCCCTGCGCGCATCTCCCAATACTAGCACTTGCATACCTTAGCAATGCCACCCTAAACCTGGGAATATTGTACACACCTATCAAACGATTGCTATGATTACTGGCAGATAGCAATTCCTAAGTTAAGCACAATTTGCTGATTGAGCTGCATCATAGCAACCTTTCTGCTGTCTGTGGAGTGTGCTTCAGGTCTGATGTCTGACAGTGTTTACCACCCTGGGGAGTGACCCCAACAGTATTGCGTACCATAACCATGCCTGACTGTGCCCAGGACTGGTGTGGTGGCCAGGGCTGCCAAGAGCCTCTATATTTGCACAATGCTGGCATAGGTGTGGGAGCGTGTGTTTGTCTATCCAGTGCGTGGTGTCTGCCAACACCTTCCTCAGCCCACACTGTTGCCAGTGTAAGTCTGCCAATGTGCATAATGAGGAGCAAGGTACCATGGGTATAGCCCAGACAGGGTGGCCTGGCCAGGATGCATCTGCACAGGGCATAGGGCAATGACTCGGACACTGTAGTGCCTGACAACCACCTGCACGGACAGGGTGGCCACAGCATTTATTTATTTATTTATTTATTTATTTACATTCTCTTATATACCGCGCTATTCTGCATCAGTGCGGTTTACATTGAACAAACTGAAATTACATTGAACAGGACATTATAACTTGGAGATAACTATTTTACAGGGAACATGGGCTATGAGAGGTCACTCTCATCCTGACTGAGCAGGACCACGGCATGGCTAGGTTCCCCCGTAGTGCTATACAGTGTTTTTCTCATGTGATGTTTATAGTTCTCTTTTGGGACCCAGTCACTGACTTATCTGCTTGGTGTGTATGCTGATGTCCCAGTTCTGGGTACATGCATCTCTGCCAGAAACATGCACTATGGACTAGCTAGCAGACTGTCTGCAGCTAATATGTGTCTGGATGGAACATCTTGCAGGGTGCAGCAGCTGGAGGCTTGCTGCTGGAGAATGTCAGATAGGGGTGGGGGGCAGCTGAGCATTTCCAGGCTTTCTGTCTGCCTTGCCTAATGGATGTGTACAGATCTGCATTGCCGGCCCTGTATGGTGTCTGTTCCCCAGCAGGACTTGGGTTGATGGTCCTCTCTACTGCCACCATTGCAGGGAGGTAGAGTGTGGCTCTGTTGGTGGGAGGTCCTGTTTCCCACCCTGAACCACAGAGAGTGGGTTCGGTGGTGGTACATAATTGACCTATGGGTCCAAATACCCCCCTTCACCTACATCATGTGACCATGGTACCAACACAGAATATGCACTATTTTGGTTGCATCATAGCCCATAAGGGCTAAACATGACTGAGAAATACAGATGTGTCTGCAGGAACTACCTATCACACATAGTAGCACTGATGGGGACCTGCAGCATAGCCTATTTCAGCCATGCAGGGTGCTGTGGACCTAGTGCTGGGTGCCCCACCTCACCCTCAGGGTGAGCACAGTACCCGCACAATGTGACGGTCTGTAGCTACTCTGTGCCAGTAATATACACGGTCAGTACCCCCTACCAGGCTGAGGTGCTGTGGGGGTGCACACGGACAGTTCCCCCTACCAGGCCGAGGTGCTGTGGGGGTGCATACCCCATCTTGTGATCATCTGTAGACTGCTGATTTGCATGTGCAGTGCATCATGGGTACGGGTGGGTTAACCCTATCCTGGTAACCACAGCAGACTGTTTGTGTGGTGACATGCAGTCCTTCTGTAGCCAGCCAGGGGCTTGTTAATAGCTGTAGCCCACTGGTTACTTCACTACCTGTAGAGCCAGAGGTCATGGGTTCAAACCCACAGTGGGGTTATTTGATAGGGCTATCCAGAGCATTGTCAATTTTTAATGTACATTAGTGCTGCCAGCAAAAACACCCTCAGAATACTGTAACCATAAGGTGCCTCAGAAGGTGCTTTATAGTGTGCCCTATAAAGCGCCTTCTGAGGCACCTTATGGTTACAGTCCATATAAGGTGCCTTATAAGTTGTCCTATGGAGCGCCTTATAGGGTGCCCTAAAGGGGACATTATAGGGTGCCGTGGCAGACAGTGCACTTTATAATGTTCCCTATGGAGTGCCTTTTAGGGTGCCTTATGTGGCACCGTAGGTTATGGCACGTGAGGGTGTGTTTGCTGGCAGCAATAATTAAAATGCCTCAAGAAACAATACTTACATGTCAAAGCTGATGCCTCAGCCAGCTTTTTGCATTAGGCACACTGGGGGATCAAACTCATGACTCCTGTATCATCAGTCAGTATATTAACCATTGTACTACACCTCCATTTCTGTGTTTGCATGTCTGGGTGCCTACTTAAGATTACCGCGCATTAACGCGCTTAGCGGCGCTTAGCCCGTTAATGTGCGCAGCAGCGCGCGTTATTGTGTGATAATCCCGTTTTGCTACTTTAAGACTGAAACGCCCACTCCTTTTATGGCAGCCTGCACACTATCGCCGGGCGCACATTAAGACGGTTTAGTAAACATACCCCATAGTCATTTAAGACTAATCGGTGAAAATATTTTTTTTCACTCAATGCATAATCAAACTATGAAATGCTTTGTCAAGGAAATAGTAAAAGCTATTAGTATAGCTGGATTCAAGAAGGTTTGTATCAGTTCCTGGCGGAAAAGTCAAACCATTTTAAAGTGGACTGGGGAAATCAACTGCTTACCCTTGGAATAAGCAACATGGGATCTGTCTACCTTTTGGGAATCTGATAGATACTTGTGATATGGATGGGCCACTGTTGGAAACAGGGTACTGGGATTGATGGACCTTTGATCAGACCCAGTATGGCATATCTTATGTTCTTATATAACTGATTAGTATGTGATTTTACCTTGGCGCCTTGTGCTAACAGCATAGCATGCTTTGTACGTGGCAAGCCTCATGCAAGCAATTATAGCAGTTTAATAAACATGTCCTTAAACGTGTGGATAATGCTGTTATCACATGCTAAGTGCTAAAAATTAATAAATAGAACCGCAAATTTTCCATAAAAATATATCCGAGACCTCACACTTATCATTTAATAAGTATTTAAACCACATTGGTGCTTCCTTTCCACCACTTATGCTTCCTTACATAAACTAAGAAGTCTTCTTTCAATAGTACTAAGAACTCATTTCACCAATAGTCCTAAGAACTCATTTCAGGCCGAATAGCAGGGAGATGTTCAGGATTTAGCTGAATATTCAATTATCATAAAATAATATTTGCCACAGGGTGGCAAAAGATATTTGTGCCATGTAGAAGAAAAGAGCACAGTAGATGCTTCTCTAACACCCACAGAAAATTCAGTATTAGGAATATGATTATAAATGTGTGGTCACTATCGAGAGTGCAAGCTGCTTAATGAAACAATGGCGACTGATGGTTTTTGAAGGGATCTCTATTTAGCTTGCACATTTCTTCTCAGTAGTAGCTCAAGGTGAGTTACAGACAGGTGCAGCAAGCATATTTTTTTGAAACATATCACTTCTTTACGACACCTTGAATCTCTAAACTGATCTTTTTATGTCTCTATGTTGATGTGGCGATAATCAAAGAGCCCATTTCTGCAGATCAAACCGCTTTCATTATTGCCTGTTGTTCATGGAGATGTGGTAGCCCATGACCTCTTGGCAGCATTTTATGAAGTTCAAGAAGGGATTAGATTTACATTTTCCTAGGACAATGAATAAATATATTGCCACCATTTTTTTTAAATCTTAAGTGGAGCCAAATTGAACCCATAATTATCAAACTTAACAAAACTGTATGGTGAGAAAAACAGAATGACAACCAAGCATATGAGAAAATTTGGAAAAGGCAATTACAAGGCTGTGTAATAGCCTGAAGTAACAACAGAGGTGGAAATAGCCTGAAGTAACAACAGAGGTAGAAAACAGGTTAAACTGAAAGAGCCCCAGCCCAGATGAAGTGACCAATTTTTTGAGTGAAACAGTTAGCATCTCTCCACCTAGACCTAGTAAACTGAAAACTTAATTGATCAGGCAGTCAGACTTATCATTACAATGACTAATAACAAGGAGAACACTTCTCCTTCCAAAGGGAGAACCAAGTAATATTCCCAAAAACTATAGACCAATAACTGTCTAAAATCTATGGCCACTGCAAAATATGCTAAAAGAGTACATGACTATATTGACTTCACTTAAGTAATGGTAATAGATCAGAAGGATAGTAAGAGAGGAGCATATGGGGCCAAAGACCAAAACGCCATCATGGCCAATGCTAAAAAAAGCAGAAAACTCAGTACAGCATGGATTGACTATTAAAAAGAACCTTTGACAGCATCTCACAGTCCTGGATAATAAATTACCTGGGCATCTAGGTTTGCAACTAGAGCCCTGCTAGTCCAGCTATTACCACAGGGAGTAGGCCTGGAACACCTCACCTCCTTACCACCTAAGTCTAACAATCATCCACAGCAAGTACAGTCAGACTGCACCTGCTGCTCACCACTGGGCTTTCCAGCCATACATATATCAACTGCAGACAGTCCACTGATCAATACACCATGCATATGCACAGAGTAACCATGTGGTGGCCCCCCAGCATTTGGTTCAGTGATAACCGTGCCATGGTCACTGCTTGGTCAGAGTGAGAGTGCCATCCCAGCATGACATGCTGTGGCCACCCAGTCCATGCAGGTGGTAGATGGGCACTACGACATCTCAGCCATTGACACTACTTCCGATGCAGCTACATCCTGGCCAATCCACCCTGTTTCAGGCCATACCCACAATACTTTGCTCCTCATCATGCACATTTGCAGACTAATACTGGAAATAGCTTAGGTATTGCGAGGCTCAGTGAGGTGTAGAAAGCCACAAAACAATGGATAGACATGCACACATACACACAAACTCATATCGACACGCTGTGCAAAAATGCTGATGGTTGACATTCCAGCCTGCCACCTTGGTCCCGATATCAGCTAAAGCATTGTTAATGTGTGTTCATTGTGCAGGAGCTTGTAGCATGCTCTTATGTTAACACTTGCTCAGTGTGCCGATGATATCAGCCTGACTCTATCCAGCTGTGGATAGTGGAGCCTGTCTATGTGACTGATGGGTGTTTGTACTCTTTCTGGCCGATTCATTGTGGGTTGCACATTGGTGTTCTGCCTGTTCTGTGGGCTAAAGATCAGCCACAGGGACATGCAATGCATGATCCACAGCCAGGGCCTGAACCTGTGAACTTCTGTTCATATACACACCAACTGTGTTCATTTACATCTACTCTGAAGTAAGCATAATGTCCATGCTCTCAATGTAGGTGCAATTTCTTTTGGATTTGCACTAGTATTTTATAAAGATATCTAGAAGCCTATGTATCTTTATAGAACAGGGTTAAAATAGCTGCCTTTCTGCTCCAATTAACCTAGGTGCCCTATAATAAACTTTCACTCAATGAGGCGTATTTATTAAATCACAATAAGGTTTTGCTGTTAATGCACATTAATGGCAATGTTTAACATGAGTTAACTGCAAAACCTCTTTAGTGATTGTAAGTATTAAAAGGGAGCATTCCTGACATATAAGGAGAACCAGCCTTGATGTTAAGATGCTTTACTGTATGTTAATGCAGTGGCAGATAACGCAGAAGCAGTTAACTTTGAAGATGTGGTAAAATCTCTATGGTATCTTCCTATTTTGCAGTTAAAGTGTATTAACGTTAACACCCAGCAAATTCCTAGCAGTTAGCACACGACAGTGTGTTGTGATTAATGTCGATGCAGCTAACGACATCTATAGAGGCATCTTTATGTACACTCATGCTAATTTCAATATTGCCACTGAGCGCACAAATGTCCTTGCCTAACGGCAATGTGCTTTCCATTCTCACACTCCACCCCTAAGCCACCCACTCTCCTGGCCACTTAGGGGTATGTTTACTAAAGGGTGTTAGCTGCTGCCATAGTGCTAACGTGTGGAGGTAGCAGCTAAGGTCAGAAAAAAAGCAGACATTGTGGCAATTTTCCATGTCTGCATTTCTCGTGGTAGGTGCAAACTTGGACTGGATTAGGGTGGAGGGTGGCGGAGAGTGGGCGTGCCTGCAAGGTATGATTACCACAGACATTACCTTTGCTTGGTAATCGCTAAAGTTTGCAGCCTTCATGGAGACAGCTATTGCTACCTCAATGGGTGGCAATAGCTGCATCCATAGGGCTACCACCTTGCAATCCTTGTGTTTTCACCATGATATCTTCAGAGGAAAGCTGAGAATGCCCCCTGCAGATACCACAGGACTTTTGTAACTAACACCAGCTTTTTGCAGCTATTGTGTGATGTACGTTGCAAAAGCCTAACATGGTTTAGTAAACATACCCCTTAATGTGCACTTTAGTGGCCAGTAACTGGCACTCACATATCTTAGCATTCTCAGCTTCCAGTCAATGCACACTAAAATTAGCATTAATCAGTAGCAGCTTTTAGTAGAAGGCCTCTATGTTTCCCCTCATTTCAGTTAAATTTATCATAGCTGTTTAACACAGGAATTAATGTGTTAATAGCTATGGGGTCTATTCCAAGCCACGAATAGTGGGGATGTATGCTCTGCCTGGACATACATCCCTGCTATTCATTCCCCTTGCCATCCCCGTGCAAGGCTCCCTATACGAACAGCGAAGTTGTACGGGGAGCCTTAGACGGGGCAGGAGGGGGCGGGTGGAAGGCGGATCAAGGGCGATGCATGGGCGGGCCATCAACCTGGACTTACAAGGCCAATTCTGAGGTTGACCCTGTACAGGTATGCCGGTTAGACAGGGGACTTATTCCACCTCACAGGTGGAATAGGTTCCCCTGGACACGGGATAGCAGCATGGGGACAAAGCACGGAGGCATGCAGGAGGTTACCCGCAGCCAGACCCTGGCTATGGGAGGCTAGATCAGGGGTCTGGCTGAGGGGAAAGGACAATCTCAGCAGCAGGCAGCATTTGCGGCTCCATAATGGAGCCGTGGTGCCATGGCAACGAGACACCATTGCACTACGGCTCCATTACAGAGCCAGGCTGAGTTAGCCAGCTGTGTGGCTGGGCATGCAGCCGCTCAGAATCAGGGTCAGCCTGCATGTCCAGGCCGGTAGACCCGATTCTGCCCGACTGCACAAGGGGCTAACATGAAAAGGTCTCCGCCTGTTTAACATGCATTAATTCCCACTTTAGGAAGATAACACAGCTTACTAAATAAGCTGCTCTATGCATAGAAGTGCAGAGTCAAACATTTGGGGTGCAGAATTCTAAGGGCATGGTATGTGATATGGGGTGAGATAATAATAGTATGTGTTTTATGAAAGTGTTTTTTGAAATAATATTTTATTCTTTGCCAACCACTCTGTTGTTGCTGCAAAGAGCAGAAAATCAATTTTTAAATAAACTATAATGTGCATGAACCAAGAGAGATGTTTTGGAATGATCATACCTAATAATCTGAGTGTAGTAAAACAATGGAACAATGAAGTGGCCATTGCCAGGAGAATGTTAGGGAGTGCAGGGAGAGGCCTAACCAGTGGCTCTTTATGAATTGTTAATGAGTAATGTGTTCATATCTAGAAGTTATATCTCTGAAAGAAAATAAACACAGTGGAGATGGTCCTGAGAAGGACTTACAAAACAGTACAGGGTCTGTACCAAAAGTCTTATGATGAGAGTTATGAAGCTAAATATGTAAAGATTAGTAGAAAAAAGAGACAAGGTGGATAAAGGTCATAGAGAAAGTTAAATATCTGAAGGGAATAATTTTGTAAAAGTTTTTTTGCATGTCAAGGCTGTTTTACATGTGGAAAAAGGCCTTTTATAAAATTTCCCCATTGTATACCTCCATGAAGTATGTGTGGTGACAATTTACGTGGTTAGCAGACCCGCTAAGCATTTTAATCATGGTGAGTGGGATATTCAGCGCCACATAGCCATTTTGTGCCACTGAACATCCCCTCCTAAACCTGCTAAATGCTCTGATGCTAACCAATATCTTTGAGGCCTTCTGGGAATGGCACCAAAGATAACTGGTCAGCAGTAATAGCCACTGGTTGGTGATCTTAGAGGCTAAAGTTAGGCAAGAAAAGTCTGCCCTGACTTTAGCTACTTTAGCTAACCGGGCAATGGCTGAATATTGCTGTTGCCTAGTTATCTGAATCACTCTCCGGCCAACTTGCCAGTGGCCTTGTTAATCATTGGATAGCAAAAGAATATTCAACTTCAGAAATATGGTGGTGTGTTATTGACTCAGTGCCCTATGATTGTAGAGTTCTGGATTTTTACACTGAGGGGCATGTTTACTAAACTGCGATAACGTAACAGTGGCTACGTTAAGGTGCATTATGTAACGTTAACGCACGTTAACGTTACGTTATGAAACATTAACGCGCCTTAACGTTACATAATGCGCGTTAGCATTCTTGGCCATGGTAAGTCCCGCAGAGGGTGGAGAGAGGGCGGCGAGAAGGGGTCAATGGGTGGGGAGTGGGCGGGGAGAGGTCCCTTCCACACTAACGTTGGGAAATGAAGGGCTGAATCTTAACGCAACTGAAAACCTGGTGCTAGATGCACATTTGCAGGAGAGAGAAACCATTTAAGTGTCAGCAATGTACAACATAGGCAGGGAGCCCTAGAAAGGTGATAGTAGTGCTCCATTTGCAGCAACAGCATAGTGCCCAGGTATGAAAGGCCACTATGTTGATGGCGCAAATGGGGCATGGGGGCTAGAGGTGGGACATGCAGTGGGGGCTACTGGGGCACAGAGTGGACTAGGCGGTTGCTGAGATGGCACATAGGAACGCAGAAAATGGAAACTGGCAAGACAGAAACTGACTAGGGTCAAACATGCCCATGAGTCTGTGTCCCACAGTGTCCCATCCAGGGGACATTACCCAGCAGATACACCAAGGGGCACATAACAGTGACAGGCAGTGCCAGGGGAAGCGTGGACATCTATGTAGGCACCCCTACCCCAGAACCCACACCTTAGGCAGCCGCCTACCTGCCCCCTGGATGGCCTGGGATGGCGTACCACCGGCACCGACAGCATATGGTCATGGTGGCATGGCAGAGGGGGTGGGTGATTGTGCTGGAGGGAGCAGTGACACCTGTCTGAAGTGGACCTAGGCCATGCCCTGTACAAGTACATGGTGTGCAGTGCAACAGAAGAGGTCTGGCCGAGGAACGTAAGGGTAGCCCCAGGGATCACTATGCTGTTGTGGCAACAGTGTGGTGCAGTACACTCAGCCAGCATGTCCAAGAGCAGAGGTTCACGTCCCATCTGTGGATCCTGCAGAGCATCTCCTCATAGTTTTAGCCCACAATGCAGTCACAACAACAACATGGGCAAACCCCAATGCAGCGGTGCACAGGGGTATAGACACCTACTCACAAGGGCTCCACTATCCACAGCTTCATGGAGTGTCAGGCTTTTGGCCCCATCACAGAGCTGCAATCACCAGAGCACTACTACTACTACTACTACCCCCTGCACAGATTAGTAATGTCGGCACTGCGATCAGGACCAGTGCGGTGGGTAGGGTTGTCAACCACCTCCATCTCTGCACAATGCTGAGATAGGTGTGGGAGTGTGCGTATGTCTCTCCATTGTTTTGTGTCTGCCAACACCTCACTGAGCCCACATTGCTCACACTGCTTCCAGTGTTAGCCTGCAAATGTGCATAATGAGGAGCAAGATATTGTGGTTATGGCCCAGACAGGGCGGATTGGCCAGGATGCATCTGCACAGGGTGGAGGGCAATGGCTGGGACACTGTAGTACTCGACCACCACCTGCATGGACAGGGTAGCCATAGCATGTCACGCTGGGGGAGGGGGGTGGTCACTCTCACTCTGACCGAGCAGTGACCATGGCATGTCTGTTCCTACATAGTGCCACACATTCTTTGTTTCCAGGGGTACTTGTGTGTTCTTGGTTCTTGGGCCCAATCACAGAGATACCTGCTTGTTGTCTGTGCTGTGTATCCTATCTCTGGGTGCACAGAGTTCCCCTGTGAGCATGCACTATGGACTGGTTAGTGGGCTGTCTGTAGTTTATCTGTGCATTGTGGGACCACCTTATAGGATGCTGCAGGTGCAGTCTGACTGGGCTGTCTGTTGATGACTGGCAGACCATGGCATGGGGAAGTTGAGCCTTCCCCTGTCTACCCCAAGTATCACTGCTGGTCTGCAATGGTCACAGGTATGGCACTGGCCCAGCATCCCTTTAGAGATGTCATCTGCCAGCAGGACTGTGGTTGCTGGTACTGAAGCCGTTCTGCAGCGTGCAGGCACTTGTCCAACCACACCCTCATCTACAAAAGGGGTGATTGAGGCCCCTTGTGGTATATAGTGCATACCAGTTAGACCTATAGTGGCAGTGCTACATAGCCCTCATGTGAGTCTAGACACCCCACTGCCCTGATAACAGGTACCCTGGCAGCCAGACCTTAACACCGGGTACACACTATTCTGGGTGGTGTCTGGTCCCACAGGGCATCATATAACTGAAAAACACAGCTGGAACAGATCTACTATCATTTGTACTGCTGGGAACATCTCTCATACACTGGCAGTGCTGGGGAAGTGCAGCAGGACCTATCTCCAGCACCTCATGTACTGTGGAGCTAGTGCTGGGCGCCCATCCTATCCCTCAGGGTGAACACGGAACCTGCACAATGGCATGGTCTGTAGCTACTCTGTGCCAGTATCACGCACTGTCAGTCCATCTTACCATGCTGCAGTACCGGAGAGGTGCAGACTCCATTTGGTGGTCAACTGTAGGCCGCTGTTCTTCATGTGCAATGCATCATGGGTGCTGGTGGGGTTACCCTATCCTGGCACACAGAGCAGATGGTTTGTGCGGTGACCTGTAGTCCTTCTGTACCCAGCCATTGCTATGCAACAGGCCATAAAGCAGAGCTACTCAAATCCAGTCCTGGAGGTCCGCAACCCTGCAGGTTTTCGGGATATCCCTAATGAATATGCATGAGATATATATGCATTGGAGATATCCTGCCAACCTGACTGGTTTGTGGTCCTCCAAGGCTGGATTTGGAGACCCCTGCCTTACACCTCTGTCATTTAAGATTGTGAGTGGGCAAGGTGCAGATGTCCAAGACATCAAAAAGGTTTAGATAAGACAACTTTTTGGTGGTGGTGAGAATCGAGGAGGAATGTGACACATTCTGTCTACCCTTTTGATGTCTAGGACATCTGTACCTTGCCCACTCCCAATCTTAAATGACAGAGGTGTATGGCAGAGGTCTCCAAATCCAGCCCTTGGAGGACCACAAACCAGTCAGGTTGGCAGGATATCTCCAGTGGGGACTTCCATGGCTATACCTGTTCCGGGTCATGAAAGGTGTGTGTTTCTGCAACTAAGTAACTGTAAGATGAAGAGGGAAATGCCTGTTCATTCCTCAAGAATTTCACTACTTCAAAAATACCTGCCAGTAAATAAGAACAACATTTCTTCAGGCTTCCACCCTGCTGCACATCCCTGTTAACAAAATAGGCCAGGACATGTTAGATCCACGGTCATGTTCTGTAATAGGGATGTGTGCATGTCTGTGTCCTCTATTCGGACGATGAGTATATATGATACATGCAAGTTTCTGAAATCTAGACATTCTGCATGTGTCTAACCCATACCTCCATGTGTCCCTGTTTTTGCTTTTATGCAGTGGATACCTGTATCTTTAAGGGTGGAGAAGGCTGATTTGACAAGGCACTTACACATGACCACCTTCTCAGCTGCCCCTCCCACTCTATCTCAGACATTTTGATGTGGATATCCTATTTTCCAGTCAGACATCCTTTCTAAAATGTGCTTTGTAAAATATTTAAAAAAATATTCTGAAGGATGAAATTGTGGTGGATGATTTGCAACTAAGAACTGTTTAAAATTAAACCGATGAGGAAAATGTGCATAGCATGATTAATTATGGAGTGATTCATGAATTTGTGCTCCTTTTTGATGGTTCATCACAAAATAATATTTTATTGAATTAAAGTCCAAGGTAAATATTTTTGGATTTGCTTTTAGAAAATTAGTTTAAAAATAGGCAAATGAGATCTTGGAAAAGGACTTAGGGGACAATAAACATGAGGAAGTAGCAAAGAGATTTCTCACATAGGTGTCTTCTTACTCAAATCGAGCTTGACTTTATAACAAAGGAGAATGAGGTCCATAGAAAGGGAAGTACTGCAGCATTCTGTGGTTCAGAAAAGGTCTTAGTCAGGTTTTCTTTGATGGGATACACAGTAGTATCGAGAACCACACCTTTTTCATTGTCTGCTAGAAAGAGCCTTGCATATAAGTACCGGCACCTTTTTTCTAGGAAAAATGTACTGGTCTTAGGGGTATGTTTACTAAACCGTCTTAATGTTACCGGCGCTAGTTGCAGCGTTAATGTGAGGAATGCAAAATAAGGTAGTGGGCAGTCCGGAGGGAAGGTTGCAAGGAATCGGTATCGCGCGATAGTGGGCACTGTGGCACGTTAACGCGCGTTAACCCTAAGTTCATGCCAGCGCAGTGTTAGAAGCTATAAAGATGTAGCCCGCTGGTTACTGCAATGACTGTGGAGGCAGAGGTCATGGGTTCAATCCTGCAGTGGTGTTATCTAAGAGGCTGTCCAAGGTGTTTCCTTTTAATTTAAATCAGTGCTGCCAGCAAAAACACCCTCACAGTGCCCTAACCTAAGGTGCCGCATAAGGTGCCCTATAAGGCACTCCATAGGGCACATTATAAAGTGCCCTGTCTGCCAAGGCACCTTATAATGTGCCCTATAGGGCACTTGATAGGGAGCCTTATAGGGTGCCCTATAGGGCACCTTAGGCTATGGCACTGTGAGGGTGTTTTTGCTGGCAGCACTGATTTAAATTAAAAGGAAAAGCCTCAGACAGCCTTATTGAATAATACCATTGTGGGATCAAACCCATGACCTCTGCTTCTGCAGTCATTGAAGTAACCAGTGGGCTACATCTCTATAGCACCTAACATACTGCTGGCTGGCTACAGAAAGACTGCAGGTCACCACACAAACTGTCTGCTGTGGTTACCAGGATAGGGTAAACCCACCCGTATCCATGATGCACTGCACATGCAGATCAGCAGCCTACATCTGATCACAAGATGGAGTATGTGCCTCTATAGCACCCCGGCCTGGTAGGGGGAACTGACCGTGGGTGTTACTGGCACAGAGTAGCTACAGACCATGACATTGTGCGGATCCTGTGCTCACCCTGAGGGTGAGGTGGGGCGCCCAGTACCAGATCTGCAGCACATGGCTTAGCTGAGATAGACTGTACTGCTGGTCCCCATCAGTGTTAGTGTGGGATAGGTAGTCTTTGTGGATACACCGGTGTCTATCTGTAATCCCCAGTCACATCTAGCCCTTGTAGAGTATGATGCACCCAGAATAGTACATATCCTGTGCGGATGCCATGGTCACATGTTATGAAAAGGGTGGTGTTTGGACCCAAAAGCAGATTATGTAGCACCACTGAACCTGCTCTTTGTGGGTCAGGGTGGGGGACCATCAACCCCAGTCCTGCTGGGGAATAGGCACCTCGACAGGGCAGTCAGTGCAGATCGGTACACATCACATAGGGCACTGGCAGACAGGCAGTAGGCCTGGAAAAGCTCAGCTGCCCCCACCCCCTCTATCTGACATTCACCAGCCAAGAGCACAGTCAGTCTCCACCATGCAAGGTGTTCCAGCCATATACATACTAACTGCAGACAGTCTGCTAGCTAGTACATAGTGCATGTTCCTGGAGAAACTGTGTGCACCCAAAAATGGGATGTGAGCACAAACACCAAGCAAATACATCAGTGATTGGGCCCCAGAAAAAAAAACCACATAGATATCACTTAAAAGGAATAAACTATATAGCACTATGGGGGAAACTAGCCATGCCATGGTCACTGCTCAGTTAGGGTGAGAGTGACCTCCCAGCATGACATGCTGTGGCCACCCTGTCAATACAGGTGGTGGTCGGGCACTACAATGTCCCAGCCATTGCCCTATGCCCTGTGCAGATGCATTCTGCCCAGACCGCTGTGTCTGGGCCATACCCACAATACCTTGTCCTCATTATGCACATTGGCAGGATAACAATAGAGACAGTGCAAGCATTGGGGGCTCAGTACGGTGTAGGCAGCCACAAAACACTGGGTAGACATACACACACTCCCACACCTATTTCAGCATTATGCAAAGATAGAGGTGGTTGGCAGCCCTGGCCGCCACACCAGTCCTGGGCACAGTGCAGGCATTGCTATGGTACTCAATACTGTTAGGGTCACTCCCCAGGGTGGTAAACACTGTCAGAAACAAAAACTGAAAGACACTACACAGATATCAGAAAGGATGTCATGATGAATCTCTGTCAACAAATTGTGTTTAACTTAGGATTTGTTATCTGCCATTAATCATAGCAACCTTTTGATATATGTGGAATGTGTTTCCAAATTTAAGACGGCATTGCTAAGGTATGCAGGTGCTAGTATTGGTAGATGCTGCTCAGCGCAGGGCCCAACAGCCTGGCTCTCCATGAGCCATCGGATAGTGGAGCCTGTGGGTGTGGGTGTTTGTTTATTTATTTTATTTTATTTAATATACATTTGTATACCGCTACTTCCAGCGATCAGCAGCGGTTTTGATTACAGATTGGAGATTGTCAAATCATGACAGGAAATTTTTGAGGTATAAACACATTGATTAGACAGGAAAGCACAGCACACAGAGAACAGGAAAGCACAGCACACAGAGAACTATTTTACAGGGAACATGGGCTATGGAGGGTTAAGTGGCTTGCCCAAGACCACAAGGAGCACCTGTGGGACTAGAAACCCCAGTCCTTCCGGCCCAAGGTTGCTGTCCTCTAGTGGGATTTGAACCCCCGACCTTCCGGCCCGAAGTACCTTGCCCCAACCACTAGGCCTCCTCCTACCTGTTGGCCACTGCTCTAGGGCAGAGCTTCCCAACTCCAGTCCTGGTGGGCCAAACACGGTTCAGGTTTTCATGCTGTCCCTAATGAATATGCATGAAATACATTTGCATACAATGGGGGCGGTGCATATAAATGCATCACAGGCATATTTATTAGGGTCCTCATGAAACCTGAATGGTGTTTGGCCCTCCAGGACTGCACTTGGGAAACTCTGCTCTAGGGATTGCACATGTTTATGGGTGTATGTGCTCTGTAGGGTAAAGTATAGGCATTTATGGCATGTTTATTTTATCTGCAATAAAGGTTCCATCTTTACTGCTACGATTTAGTGCTGGGTAAAATATAGGGACGTGGTCTGTAGGAGCCACAGCTAGGACTTGAACCTGTAACCTTTTGCCCCTGAATATACTGGCTTTGTGTACTGTACCAAACTGTTGTCACAGAGGCAGATCATTCCCTGGGGATACCATGACTGTTCGTCAGACAGACCTTGTCTGTTGCAGTGCACGGCACCCAACTAAACAGGGCTTGGCCGTGGTTTGCTGTGGGCATATGCCACTTCCCCCTCCACCACCAGCACCCCTCCGCCACCATGCTGACATGCCCTTTTGCC
The DNA here is from genome assembly GCA_033557465.1 of Ichthyophis bannanicus. NCBI lineage: Eukaryota > Metazoa > Chordata > Amphibia > Gymnophiona > Ichthyophiidae > Ichthyophis > Ichthyophis bannanicus. Next base: position 806,214,629 of record CM066034.1, on the reverse strand, counting down.
GGTGGTGCTGGTGGTGCGCAGTCCCAGGCCATCCAGTGTGCCAGTAGGTGGCTGCCTATGGTGCGTGATATGGGGTAGGGGTGCCTGCATAGACATCCACGCTTCCCCCCGGCACCGCCTGCCAATGTTATGTGCCCTTTGGGTACTTGCTGGGTACTGTCCCCAGGGACACTGTGGGACACAGATTCGTGGACATGTTTGCCCTTGGTCAGTTGCTGTCTTGCTGGTTTTCCGTTTCTACATTCCTATGTGTCACCTAGGCATCTGCCTAGTCCACCCTTTGCCCCAGTTGCCCCACTGCATGGACCGCCTGCAGCCCCCTGTACCCCATTTACACCATCACCGTAGTGCCCTTTCCTACGTGGCCACTCTGCTGTTGCTGCACATGTGAAAGCCACATAGGCAAGCTGCCTAATATACACCACAGCAAACCCTCATCAACATTATCAATGTTGGAACATTCACTTTGTAGGGGGAATCAGAATTGACCCTTCCAAAAGTGACATCTTCCTTTTTCTTCTTTATAGGTAGTGCTGATTACCGTTTATCATTGTTTTTTCTATTGGCCAGCTCGGTGTGTTGTATTTCTATTTTGGTTATGGTCATTATCTCTCTGGTTTTTGCATGTCTTGTTACTGCACATATATCACTACTATCACTTTTCTGGGTCTCCCCTGCCTTTGCTGTACATTGCTGACTGAACTGGTTTCTCTTTCCTGCAAATGTGCCTCTAACGCAAGGTTTTCACTGGTATTAATTTTCAGACCCTGATTTCACAGCGTTAGTGTGCTTGGGGCCTCTCCCCGCCCACTCTCTGCCCATTGACCCCTTATCTCCGCCCTCTGGGGAGCCTTACTCCACCCTCTGTGCACCTTAACGCCGCCGGAGACGTTATCGTGCGATACGTGATGTTATCGCATGGTAATGCGCCATTATCGCGCAATAAGTGACGTTAGCACTGTTTAGTAAACATACCCCTTAGTCTAAATGCTCACCCTATTCTATCTCATGCACAATCATTGCTCTAGGTTTGAGTTAGCAACTATTCTTTTTTACTGGCCTGCTTGAACCGCTTTTCATCTCAATCTCCTTTCGGGCCACAAAGTAGGTGAATTGACCCCATAGAGAACAGTTGGGTTTCAACTCTGCAGCTCTCGACTGACCGCCCTAGGAAAAGAGAAAGTGAAAGGAGGAAAGAGAAAAGAAGGAAACAAAGAACGTGACAAGAATAAAGCCAGCCACATGAGGATATAATCTCTTCACCAAATCCACATGTGCTTGAGCTTTCCACCTCCACCTGTCAAGCAGGGACAAAGATACAAGATTGATGAGGAAGCCAGAGGGAAGATTTGGTTTTATTATTCAACCTGCTATACGGACAGGGGAAAGATACATACAGTTCATCATGTAAAATGTATAATAAAACCGAAGCACTTGAAATATTAATTCAAAGGCAGTCATGCAAATGTGAAAGTGACATTAAAGTGAAAGGGAAGTATGGGCAAACACACCTAGGAATTCTTTTCAATCGTAAAAAAAAGTCATCAGTGTTAAATTTTGACAGCACGTGGAGATTTATAATTCACTCAGGGGCAAGATTCAAACATGAGCTCCTTCCAAATGCGCACCGAATAAAGGAAACAACTCGGTAAACTGGTTGAAAAGTTGATTCATGATATGCAAATACATAATTGGTTATAAAATACTGAACACATAATCAGGGAGAATTTGTTCAAGCTGATAATATCCTGGCCAGGTCTTGTAGCAAGAGAAAATTAGAAACAAAACATCATGTGTACTCCAAGCTTTGCCTATTAATAATACTTCTAGCCTGGATACTTGGTTTTAAAATAAATTATTCCCCAATCACTTTCAATTACTGCATATACTATATCTTGGGAGTATGTTTACTAAACGGCGCTAACGGTGCAGCTGCAACGTTATCGTGCGATACGTGATGTAATTGCGCAATAATGGTGCATTACCATGTGAGAATGTTACGTATCGCGCGATAACGTCTCCTGCGGCGCAGAGGGTGGAGTACGGCTCCCAAGAAGGCACAGTAAGGATCCCCAGGGGCGGAGATAAGGGGTCAATGGGCGGAGAGTGGGCAGGGAGAGGCCCCATGCACACTAATGCCGTGAAATGAAGGTCTGAAAATTAACGCCAGTGAAAACCTCACGCTAGAGGAACATTTGCAGGGGACAGAGACCATTTCAATGTGCAGCAAAGGCAGAGAAACCAAGAAAAGTGATAGTAATGATAGATGTGCAGCAACATCATAGTGCCCAAGTATGAGAGGGCACTACGGTGAGGCTGCAAATGGAGTACAGGGGGCTGCAGGCGGGACATGCAGTGGGGCAGCTGTGGCACAGCGTGGACTAGGCAGATGCCTAGGTGACACATAGGAATGTATTAGCGGAAAACCAGCAAGACAGCAAATGACCAAGGGCAAACATCTCTATGAGTGTGTGTCCCACAGTGTCCCAGGGGGACAGTACCCAGCAAGTATCCCAAAGGGCACATAACATTGGCAGGCGGTACCGGGAGGAAGCATGGATGTCTATGCAGGCACCCCTACCCCATATCACTCACCATAGGCAGTCACCTACCGGCACACTGGATGGCCTGGGACTGCGCACCACCAGCACCACTGGCACAAGGGCATGTCAGCATGGTGGCGGATGGGTGCTGGGGGCAGAGGGGGCAGTGGAATCTGCCCAGAGCAGACCACAGCCAAGCCCTGTTTAGTTGGGTGCTGTGCACTGCAACAGACAAGGTCTGTCTGACGAACAGACATGGTATCCCCATGATCTGCTTCTGTGACAACAGTTTGGTGCAGTACACACAGCCAGTGTGTTCAGAGGCAGAAGGTCACAGGTTCAAGTCCCAGATGTGGCTCCTGAAAACCATGTCCCTATATTTTATCCAGTACTAAGCTGTGGTAATAAAGACAGAACCTTTATTGCAGATAAAATAAACATGCCATAAACGCATATATTTTACCATAAAGAGCACATACACCATAAACATGTGCAATCCCTAGAGCAGAGTTTCCCAACTGCAGTCTTGGAGGGCCAAACACCATTCCGGTTTCATGCTGTCCCTAATAAATATGCCTCTGCTGCATATGTATGCACCGCCCCCATTATGCAAATGTGGCCATGCATGTTCATTAGGGACGGCATGAAAACCTGAACCGTGTTTGGCCCACCAGGACTGGATTTGGGAAACTCTGCTCTAGAGCAGGGGTACAAACACCCACACCCATAGGGTCCACTATCCAAAGCCTCATGGAGAGTCAGGCTGTTGGGCCCTGCGCGGAGCAGAATCTCCCAATACTAGCACCTGCATACCTTAGCAATGCCATCCTAAACATGGGAACACGTTACACATATATCAAAATGTTGCTATGATTAAAGTCAGATAACAAATCCTAAGTTAAACACAATTTGCTGACAGAGATTCATCATAGCAACCTTTCTAATATCTGTGGAATGTGTTTCGTTTTTTATTTCTGACAGTGTTTCCCACCCCGGGGATTGACCCCAACAGTATTGCGTACCATAACAATGCCTGCACAGTGCCCAAGACTAGTGTGGCGGCCAGGGCTGCCAAAAACCTCTATATTTGCACAATGCTGGCATAGGTGTGGGAGTGTGTGTATGTCTATCCAGTGTTTTGTGGCTGCCTATGAGGATAATGAGGAGCAAGTTACTGTGGATATGGCCCGGACAGGGTGGCCTGGCAGGATACATCTGCACAGGGCACAGGGTATAGGGCAATGGCTGGGACATTGTAGTGCCCAACCACCACCTGCACGGACAGGGTGGCCACAGCATGTCATGCTGGGGGGGGGTCACTCTCACCCTGACTGAGCAGTGACCATGGCATGGCTAGGTTCCCCCACAGTGCTATACAGTATTGTTCTCAAGTAATAGCAATGAGTTTCTTTTTCTGAGGTCCAATCACTGACGTACCTGCTTGGTGTGTATACTCGCATCCCATTTTTGGGTGCACACAGTTCCTCCAGGAACATGCATTATGTACTAGCTAGCAGGTTGTCTGCAGTTAGCATGTATATGGCTGGAACATCTTGCAGGGTGCAGTGGGTGGAGACTGACTGTGCCCTCTGAGGGTGAATGGTAGGTAGTAGTGGTGGTGGTGGTGGTGGTGGTGGTGGTGGTGGTGGTGGTGGTGGTGGTGGGGGGGGGGGGAAAGCAGCTGAGCTTTTCCAGGCCTACTGCCAGTGCCCTATGTGATGTGTACAGATCTGCATTGGCCCTGTAGAGTGCCTATTCCCCAGAAGGACTGGGGTTGATGGTCCCTTCTATTGCCACCATTGCATGATGTAGAATGTGGATCTGTTGGTGGTAGATCCTCTCCCCCCACAGAGAACGGGTTGGATGGTGCTACATAATCCGCTTCTGGGTCCAACCACCACCCTTTTCTTATAACATGTGACCATGGCAACCAAACAGGATATGCACTATTCTGGGTGCATCATAGTCCACAAGGGCTAGACATGACTGGGGAATACAGATGGACACAAGTATATCCAACATGTGTCTGCAAAGATGACCTATCACACAATGGTACGGATGGGGACCTACAGCACAGCCTATCTCAAGCAAGCCAGGTGCTGCGGACCTAGTGCTGGGCACCCCACCTACCCTCAGGGTGAGCACAGGAACCACACAATGTCATGATCTGTAGCTACTCTGTGTCAGTAACAACCACGGTCAGTTCCCCCTGCCAGGCTGGGGTGCTATAGAGGTGCATACCCCATCTTGTGAGCAGATGTAGGCTGCTGATCTGCATGTGCAGTGCATCAAGGGTGGGTTTACCCTATCCTGGTAACCACAGCAGACAGTTTGTGTGGTGATCTGCAGTCTTTCTGTAGCCAGCCAGCAGTGTGTTAGGTGCTATAGCAGGGGTAGGGAACCCTGGTCCTGGAGAGCCGCAGACCAGTCAGGTTTTCGGGATATCCCTAATGAATATGCATGAGATATATATGCATTAGAGATATCCTGCCAACCTGACTGGTTTGTGGCCCTCCAGGGCTGGATTTGGAGACCCCTGCCTTACACCTCTGTCATTTAAGATTGTGAGTGGGCAAGGTGCAGATGTCCAAGACATCAAAAAGGTTAGATAGAATGTGTCACATTCCTCCTCACTTCTCACCACCACCAAAATATTGTCTATTAGACAACTTTTTGGTGGTGGTGAGAATCGAGGAGGAATGTGACACATTCTATCTAACCTTTTTGATGTCTTGGACATCTGCACCTTGCCCACTCATAATCTTAAATGACAGAGGTGTAAGGCAGGGGTCTCCAAATCCAGCCCTGGAGGGCCACAAACCAGTCAGGTTGGCAGGATATCTCTAATGCATATATATCTCATGCATATTCATTAGGGATATCCCGAAAACCTGACTGGTCTGCGGCTCTCCAGGACCAGGGTTCCCTACCCCTGTGCTATAGAGATGTAGCCCACTGGTTACTTCAATGACTACAAAGGCAGAGGTCGTATGTTTGACCCCACAGTGGAGTTATTTAATCAGGCCTTCTGAGGCTTTTCCTTTTAATTTAAATCAGTGCTGCCAGAAAAAACACTCTCACAGTGCTGTAGCCTAAGGTGCCTCATAGGGCACATTATAAGGTGTCTTGGTGGACAGTGCATTTTATAATGTACCCTATGGATTGCCTTATAGGGCGCATTATGCTGCACCTTAGGTTACAGCACTGTGAGGGTGGTTTTGCTGGCAGCACTGATTCAAATTAAAAAAAGAAATGCCTCAGACAGCACTGATTTAAATTAGAAGAAGGAAACACCTCAGACAGCCTTCTTACATAACACCACTGCAGGATTGAACCCATGACCTCTGCCTCCAGAGTCATTGCAGTAACCAGTGAGCTACATCTTTATAGCTTCTGACACTGCGCTGGCATAGAAACATAGAAACATGATGACAGAAAAAGACCACAAGGCCCTTCTAGTCTTTCCTTCCATAACAACAACTTCAACAGTCCACTTTTTACCTTTAGAGATCCTCTGTGTTGGTCCCATGCTTTTTTGAATTCAGTTACTGTCCTCATCTCTACCACCTCCACTGGGAGACTATTCCACGGATCCACTACTCTTTCCGTAAAGAAATATTTCCGCATATCACTACTGAATCTATCTCCCTTCACCCTCATTCCATGTCCCCTCGTGGCAGAACTTGCTTTCAATTGAAAGAGGCTCTCTCCCTGAACATTTATGCCACGGAGGTATTTAAACATCTCAATCATATCACCTCTATCCCGCCTTTCCTCTAAGGTGTACATATTAAGATCCTTAAGTCTGTCCTCATATGCTTTATAATGAAGCCCATTAATCATTTTAGTAGCAACCCTCTGCACCGACTCCATCCTGTTCACATTCTTTTGAAGGTGCGGTCTCCAGAATTGCACACCATACTCCAAATGAGGTCGCACCAAAGACTTATACAGAGGCATTATCACCTCCTTTTTTCTGCTAGCCATTCCTCTCCGTATGCACCAAAGCATCCTTCTAGCTTTTGCCGTCGCCTTTTCTACCTGTTTAGCTACTTTTAGATCATCAGACACAACCACGCCTAGGTCTCGCTCTTCTTTAGTGGACAAAAGTACTTCACCTCCTATACTGTATTGCTCCCTTGGATTGCTGCAGCCCAAATGCATGACCTTACATTTTTTAACATTAAATCCCAGCTGCCAAATTCTAGACCATTCTTCAAGCTTAGCTAGTTCCCTCCTCATGTTATCTACACCTTCCTGGGTGTCTACTCTATTGCAGATTTTGGTATCATCCGCAAAGAGGCAAACCTTACCCGACAGCCCTTCCGCTATATCACTAACAAAGATGTTAAAAAGAATCGGACCAAGGACAGATCCCTGGGGCACACCACTGGTAACATCCTTCTCCTCAGAGTGAGCTCCATTTACTTGTACTCTTTGTCGCCTCCCACCCAACCAATTTCTAACCCAAGTAGTAACTTTAGGGTCCATCCCTAGGGTGCTCAGTTTGTTTATAAGTCGCCTGTGAGGAACAGTGTCAAAGGCTTTACTGAAATCTAAATACACCACATCTAGAGCTCTCCCTCGGTCCAACTCCCTGGTCACCCAGTCAAAGAAATCAATCAGATTTGTCTGACAAGACCTGCCTCTGGTGAATCCATGCTGCCTCGGATCCTGTAATCCGCCGGACCCCAGAAACCTCACTATTTTCTCTTTCAGCAGCGTTTCCAATAATTTACTCACCACCGAAGTTAAACTAATCGGCCTGTAGTTTTCAACCACATCCTTACTTCCGCTTTTGTGTAAAGGCACCACATGAGCCTCTCTCCAGTCCTTTGGCACCACTCCCGACTCCAACGAGGCATTGAAAAGGTCAGTCAGTGGAGTTGCTAGAATGTCCCCAAGTTCCCTCAGTATTCTAGGGTGTATCCCATCCGGTCCCATCGCTTTGTCTACTTTAAGTTGAGCTAGTTTCTCATGAACACAGTCTTCTGAAAATTGTTCAAGATGTCCCTCGCTTCTGTTCTTATTTGTGGGTGTTTTCTGAGGTCCTGCTCCTGGTTCTTCATCTGTGAACACAGAACAAAAATATTTGTTAAGCAATTCCGCTTTATCCTTATCAGCTTCTACATATTCCCCCCCTGCACCCTTGAGTCTGACAATACCACTTTTGCCCTTCCTCTTCTCACTAATATATCTGAAAAATGTCTTATCCCCCCCCATTTTATTGCATTGGCTATTTCCTCCTCCTTTTGAATCGTTGCCTTCTTGACTACTTTGCTAGCTTCTCTAAGTTTTTCCAAATACAGATGCCTGTCTTCCTCTCTCTGCGATCTCTTGTATTTCATGAAGGCCTCCCTCTTTTTCTTCACTTTTTGAGCTACTTCCTTCGAAAACCATAGCGGTCTCCTGTTCCTTTTGCCTTCATTTACCATTTTAACAAAAAGGTTGGTTGCCTTTAAAATACCCCCTTTCAGTTTTGCCCACTGTTTTTCTACATCCCCCAGCTGTTCCCATCCCACTAACGACTCCCTGAGGTATTGGCCCATCTTCGCAAAGTTAGTCTTCCTAAAGTCTAAGATCTTCACCTTGGAATGGATTCTAACAGCCCTAGTCCTAATACTGAACCACACCATCTGGTGATCACTGGATGCAAAATGATCTCCCACTACAACATCAGAAACACTTTCACCATTGGTAAGCACCAAGTCCAGTATGGCCCCTTCACGTGTGGGGTCTGTTACCAATTGCCTGAATAGTTCTCCCTGTAGAGAATCCAGGATCTCCTTACTTCTAGATGATACTGCAGCAGGAATGTGCCAATCAACATCTGGCATATTGAAATCTCCTAGCAGTAGCACTTCCCTTTTCCTAGCAATGCTGCGTATGTCTTCAATCAACTCTCTGTCCACCTCTTCCTCTTGTGAGGGAGGTCTGTATATCACACCAATGCAAATAGATTTCTCTTTCCCTCTTTCTAGTTTAACCCACAATGCCTCCTCTCTCCCTTTTAAGCTCTGTAATTCCAAAGCTTTAATAGTAGTTTTTACATATAGTGCCACTCCTCCTCCCCTTCTTCCTACCCTGTCCTTTCTGAATAAAGTATAGCCAGGTATAGTTACATCCCAGTCATGGTTTTCTGTGAACCATGTTTCTGTAACTTGGATTCTATGTTTCTATGTTTCTATGCCAGCGCAGTGTCAGAAGCTATAAAGATGTAGCTCACTGGTTACTGCAATGACTCTGGAGGCAGAGGTCATGGGTTCAATCCTGCAGTGGTGTTATGTAAGAAGGCTGTCTGAGGTGTTTCCTTCTTCTAATTTAAATCAGTGCTGTCTGAGGCATTTCTTTTTTTAATTTGAATCAGTGCTGCCAGCAAAACCACCCTCACAGTGCTGTAACCTAAGGTGCAGCATAATCCAAGGTGCAGCCACTAAATCCAAGCATAATCCTAAGGTGCAGCCACTAAATCCAAGTCAGCCACTCCCACCAAAGCTTCAACTTCAGGGATCTTATTTCCCATGCTACGGACATTAATACACACTGCTTTCCATATGTTACCCCTGTTACCCATTTCCATAAAGGTATTTAATGTATCACCTACCTGGGGACTTTCACTTGCCTGGGGGCTTTCTTCATGAGTTTAGGGTTAATGCGCGTTAATGTGTCAGGGTGCCCATGATACTGTTTCCTTGCAACCTTACCTCCGGACCACCCACTACCTTATATGGCATTGTGCACATTAATGCTGCAACTAGCGCCGGTAACATTAAGGGGTATGTTTACTAAACTGCAGTAACGTTCCCCGGGTTAGGTTCCCTGGCTTCCCATATAAGCTTTAAGATTATGGCAAGCTGTGTCAGTTAATGCGCGTTACAAGACGCCTTAGGCTAACGCGCGTTATAAGGCCCGTTACAAGGCACCTTATCAGTGCCTTGTACTGTGCCTAGTAAGATGCCCAGTAACGTGCCTTATGACATGCCCAGTAACGTGCCAACGGCGTAGTTGGCGTATAGGTAAATCTGACCCTGCTATACATGAGATATATATGCATTAGAGATATCCTGCCAACCTGACTGGTTTGTGGCTCTATAGGGCTGGATTTGGAGACCCCTGCCTTACATCTCTGTCATTTAAGAATGTGAGTGGACAAGGTGCAGATCTCCCAGACATCAAAAAGGTTAGATAGAATTTGTCACATGCCTCTTTGCTTCTCACCACCACCAAAATATTGTCTATTAGGCAACTTTTTGGTGGTGGTGAGAATTGAGGAGGCATGTGACACATTCTATCTACCCTTTTGATGTCTAGGACATCTGCACCTTGCCCACTCACAATCTTAAATGACAGAGGTGTAAGGCAGGGGTCTCCAAATCCAATGCGTAGGGCCCACAGCTGACAAGGGCCCACAAAAATTGAAAACATTGTTAGCCTTCTTAAAATTAAATTAAAAAAAAAACGCTAGCTGCCGCCGCGGCAGCATGGACTGTCCCGCGGGGCCCCCTCTGCTGCCGCGGCAGCATGGACTGTCCCGCGGGGCCCCCTCTGCCCGGCTGAATCCGTCCGTCCGTCCCTCTCTCCCTCCCTCCGTGCTGGCTTTGAGAGGCGCGAAGGGAGTGTGTCTCCCTCGTGTCTCTGTTAAGCCCGCAGGGGCTGATGGGAAATGTCCCATCAGCCCCTGCGGGCTTATTAGAGACGCGAGGGAGACACTCTCCCTTCGCGCCTCTCCAAGCCTGCCCGGCGGGGCTCAGCCAGCGCGGGGGGAGGGAGGGAGGGAGGCAGCCAGGCAGAGGGGGCCCCGCGGGTCAGTCCATGCTGCCGCTGCCGCGGCGGCAGCGGTAGCAGCCAGCGTTTTATTTTTTTTATTAAATTTTACTTTAGGTCAATGGGGGGGGGGTAGGACTGTTAATGGACTATTGGGGGGGCTGGGACTGGAAATGGGCTGGGGGGGTTAAGACTGGAGGTGGGCTGATGGGGTTAGGACTGGTAATGGGCTGTGGGCTTTTGGGGGGCGGTTTAGAACTGGTAATGGGCTATGGGGGGGTTAAGACTGGTAATGGGCTGTGGGCTGATGGGGGCTGTCTGGTAATGGGCTATGGGGGGGCTAGGACTGGAAATGGGCTGGGGGGGTTAAGACTGGAGGTGGGCTGATGGGGTTAGGACTGGTAATGGGCTGTGGGCTGTTGAGGGGGGGGTTAGAACTGGTAATGGGCTATGGGGGATTAAGACTGGTAATGGGCTGTGGGCTGATGGGGGGGTTAGAACTGGTAATGGGCTATGGGGGGCTGACTGGAAATGGGTTGATGGGGTTAGGACTGGAAGTGGGCTGTGGGCTGATGGGGGGGGTTAGGACTGGCAATGGGCTATGGGGGGCTGACTGGAAATGGGTTGATGGGGTTAGGACTTGAGGTGGGCTGATGGGGTTAGGACTGGTAATGGGCTGTGGGCTGATGGGGGGGGGTTAGGACTGGCAATGGGTTATGGGGGGCTGACTGGAAATGGGTTGATGGGGTAGGACTGGAAGTGGGCTGATGGGGGGTTAGGACTGGGAATGGGTTATAGGGGGGGCTTAAACTGAAAATGGAGTGATGGGGGGTTAGGACTGTAAGTGGGTTGATGGGGGGGCTAGGACTGGTATTGGGTTGGGGGGTTGCTAGGACTGGAAATGGGCTGATGGGTGGCTAGGACTGGAAATGGGCTGATGCAGGGACTAGAAGGGAATGGATGCTGGGTGAGGCTGGAACTAGAAGGGAGCTGATGTTGGGGGAGGATTAGAATGGGATGGGGCTGGAAGAGTAAAATGGAGAAGGGAAAAATATTTTGTGTGGGAGGGATAAAAAATCTACAATTGGCCGGGTATTTGGAGAGTAAGTGGTGATTGAGGATGGAGGGGTAAAATTTGAGTGGATGAAATAGGAATGAGGAAAGAGCAAAAGGAGAAAGATTAGTATGTTAAAGCAGATGTAGAGAGAGAATGGAAAAAAACTAGAAGAGAGAAGAAAGGACAAATGGACAGCAGACAATGGAGAGTTAGCAGAAGACACGAAGAAACCAGAAGAAAGTGGCTGGAGCAATTGCAGCTGAAAAAAATGCACAAAAGGTAGAAAAATATCTCTTTATTTTGAATTTATTAATTGGAATATGTCAGCTCTGGTAAATGTGCATCATTAACGTCTGCGCTTTGTTTAGTACAAGAGCAAATTAATGTATAGTTTTATTTCTACAGTGTTGTACATTCCAAGTTTGGCTTTTGGGATTCCCAGTTTAATTATTGTCTTCCTGTTTCTAAATTGTGATTACTTGTTTGGTGATGGTCTATGTTCTGCATGTGTAACTGAGCTGAGGTGTTCTGTTTATATAATTCCTATATGACATTGCCACTTGTTCTCTTTCCCCAGTAGGTCATGTATTGCTGTTCTCTGAAATGTATTAGTTTAATATTTGCAGTGTTGCCTTTTGATTGTTAGAGTATGGTGCTTTGTGAGTCCTGGTAGTGCTGTTAGGATACGACGGGTTTGCTATGGGTTCTAAATGGGCAGTGTTTGTAGTAGTTCCTAATGTGTCTGGCAGTTGGCACTGGATTATAGTAATGTAGAAATCTTTTAGTCTTTCTTTATCCATACACTCATTAAGAGGCACGTTTACTAAAAGTTAGTATATGGTAACATTATGCAAATATTTATGCAAATGAGGCCCCTTATGCAAATGAGGCCCCGCACCCCCCTTGGGCCACCCCTGCTGGGGGCCCACAATTTTTGTTGGCCTAGGGCCTCACTCAAGGTAAATAAGGCCCTGATGTATAGTCATTAGGGCTATCCTGAACACCTGACTGGCCTAGGGGTTCAAGGAGGACTGGTTAAGAACCACTGCTCTATGGCTTCTTGCACAGCACTGGCTGGGTACAGACGGACTGCAGGTCACCACACAAACCATCTTCTCTGTGTGCCAGGATAGGGTAACCCCACCAGCACCCATGATGCATTGCACATGCAGAACAGTGGCATACAACTGACCACCAAATGGGGTATGCACCTCACCGGTACTGCAGCGTGGTAAGACAGACTGACAGTGCAAGATACTAGCACAGAGTAGCTACAGACCATGCCATTGTGCAGGTTCCGTGTTCACCCTGAGGGATAGGATGGGCGCCCAGCACTAGGTCCACAGTACATGTGGTGCTAGAGATAGGTCCTGCTGTACATCCCCATCACTACCAGTGTGTGATATGTGCTCCTATCAATGCAACCCAAAGTACTTCTGTTACCATCTGGGTTCTTCAGTCACATATGGCCCTGTGGGACCTGACACTCCTCAGATTAGTGTGTATGCAGTGTTAAGGTCTGACTGCCATGGGTACCTGTTATTGGGGGAGTGGCCTAGACTCACATGAGGTTTAGGTAGTACTGCCTCTATGGGTCTAAGTAGGATGCACTATATACCCCAAGGGCCCCACAATCACTGCTATTGTAGATGAGGGTGTGGTGGGACAGGTGGCTGTAATGCCAGCAACCACAGCCCTCCAGGGCTGATGGTTCAGAGCCATAAATGTAACCATGGAAGACCAGCAGTGAATGCTTGAGGTGGGCAGGAGAAGGCTCCACACCACAGTCCGCCATCTGCCAGTATAATCAGACTGCACCTGCAGCATCCTAGAAGGTGGTCCCATCATGCATAGACTAACTGCAGACAGCCCACTAGCCAGTCCATAGTGCATGCTCATAGGGGAACCCTATGCACCCAGAGATGGGATAGACAGCACAAACACCAAGCAGGTATCTCCATGATTAGACCCCAGAACCAAGAACAACCAGGTATCACTAGAGACAAATAATGTGTGGTACTAAGTGGGAACATGGACATGCCATGGTCACTGCTCGGTCAGAGTGAGAGCAACCTACCAGCGTGACATGCTGTAGCCACCCTGCCCATGCAGGTGGTGGTCAAGCACTACAGTGTCCCAGCCATTGCCCTCCACCCTGTGCAGATGCATCCTGGCCAATCTGCCCTGTCTGGGCCATACCAACAATACCTTGCTCCTCATTATGCACATTTGCAGGCTAACGCTGGAAACAGTGTGAGCAATGTGGGCTCAGTGAGGTGTTGGCAGACACAAAACAATGGATAGTCATACACACACTCCCACACCTATCTCAGCATTGTGCAGAGATAGAGGTGGTTAACAACCCTGTCCACCACAATGGTCCTGAGCACAGTGCCGACATTGCTAAACTGTGCAGGGGGTAGTAGTAGTGCTCTGGTGATAACTGCAGATCCGTGATGGAGCCAACAGTCTGACACTCCATGAGACTGTGGATAGTGAATCTGTGTGAGTGGGTGTTTGTACCCCTGTGCACCGCTGCATTGGGGTTTGCACATGTTGTTGTTGTGGCTGCATTGTGGGATAAATCTATGGGGTGATGCTCTGCAGGATCCACAGATGGGACTTGAAAATTTTGCTCTTGGACATACTGGCTGAGTGTATTGCACCACACTGTTGCCACAGCAGCATAGTGGTCCCTGGGGCCACCCTTACGTACCCCAGCCAGACCTCTTCTGTTGCACTGCACACCACATACTGGTACAGGGCATGGGCTAGGTCTACTGCAGGTGGATGCCACTACTCCCTCCAGCACAAACACCCCCCCCCCCCCCGCTATGCCGCCATGACCATATGCTGTCGGTGCCGGTGGTGTGCAGTCCTAGGCCATCCAGGGGGCAGGTAGGTGGCTGCCTAAGGTGTGGGTTCTGTGATAGGGGTGCCTACATAGCTGTCCATGCTTCCCCCAGCACTGCCTGTCAATGTTATGTGCCGCTTGGGGTTCCTGCTGGGTAATGTTCCATGGATGAGACACTGTGGGACCCATACTCATGGGCATGTTTGACCCTGGTCTGTTGCTGTTTTGCTGGTGTCCATTTTCCTCATTCCTATGTGCCACCTAGGCAAACACCTAGTCCACCCCGTGCCCCAGTTTCCCCCACTGCATGTCCCGCCTGCAGTCCTCCTATGCCCCATTTGCACCATCACCATAGTGGCCCTTCGTACATTGCCACTATGCTGTTCCTGCAGATGGAACACTACTATCACCTTTCTCGGGCTCCCTGCCTATGCCCTACATTGCTGACACTGAAATGGTTTCTCTCTCCTGCAAATGTGTATCTAACGGCAAGTTTTCATTCGCGGTAGGATTCAGCCCTTCAGTTCAGCGCGTTAGTGTGCAGGGAGCCTCTCCACGCCGACTCCCTGCCCATTGACCCCAGCTCTCCGCCCTCTCTCCTCCCTCTACGGTGTCTACCGCGCCGCAGAACGCTTCCACATGGGTTGTAATGTTACCGCGCGTTAACGTTACATAACACGCGCTAACGTTACCTACCGCACGGTCTGTAATGTTACAGCAGTTTAGTAAACATACCCCTAAGACGGTTTAGTAAACATATCCTTTGGTGTCACTGTTGCTTGTAGGAACTTTTAATAACCCCTCTTATGTGTTTTCATAAAACATAATGCATCATATCCCTTTCAGTTCCATAGCATCAAAGGTTCTTCCCATGATGGCCTTTCTCTTGACCATATAGAGAGCATATACATTGCATGCCTGTTGTGCTAACAAATTTGATCAACTTCAGTAATCCAACACGTTAGATATCTTTGGAAAATATTTCTCTTCTCAGTTACATTTTTGCACAAATGCATGTAATATTTTATCTTGCTAACTGGATAAATCTCTTTGAATTTCGGGCCCCATACTTTAACAGTTTTTTTTTTTTACTATTAAACTTTGCATTGTACAGTATGTATGTGTGTGCCCACTTTCTCTGCAGGTAAAAGAATATGCTGATGGCTATTTGGGTTTTTCTAGCTGGCAGGATCTACTGTTTTGCTTTGACTGCTGCTGATTTTTGCTGCCCCACAGAAGCTGCTGTCATAGGCAGCCGCCTAGTTTGACTGATGGCTGCAAGCTAATTGAAGTCTAGGAATGAAGTGGGAAAAGCCACAGAATAACTCTCAGGCCTTAGATGCACCAGGGGAGTGCCTGGGGGTGTAATACCATAGACAATCAAAATGTTGACACAAAGACAGGTATAGTTGAATACATTCATAACACAAAGGTCATTTCAGAGACTGGGAAGGATCACAGCTAAAGTACAGTGGGGATTCAGGGTCCAGGGATTAGCAGAACCTCAGCAGATCATCCAGGTCCAAAGAATAGCAGGATCATAGCAAGGAATCAAAGTCCAGAGAATAACAGGAACTCAGATGGGTCGGGTATCACAAAAGAAAATGCAAGCGTGACAGAGGATCAGGCTCAGGAGGCAGGCAAGGTCTAAGCATATATATATATATATATATATATATATATATATATATACAGGGTGGCCCAAAAAAATGAGAACATCTCAAAACATATAAGTTAAAAATTCAAAAAGACAGATGTAAACGATTGACAAATTTAAAAAATAAATATGGCGACCGGAAATTGTCGAAATAAAGACGTTATATAGCTAAAAAAGGTAAATAAGTAAACTATTTAAGCTTTTAATTTACGAGATGTTCTCACTTTTTTTGGACCACTCTGTATATATAAATTGTATGACAACAGGACATTGTCACAATGAAGATGGATCCTGAAAGGAAACAAACAAGTAAGAGTGATCAAATTGACTACAGCAACCGTACTAACATCCGCTAGTGGGAGGGTAGAAGTTCACTACATCATAAAGGGGCATGTTTATTAAACTGCAGTAACGTTACAGACCGCACGTTAGGTAACGTTAACGATCATTAGGTAACGTTAATGCGCAGTATGTAACGTTAACGCGCGTTAACGTCACCTAACGACCGTTAACGTTCCCGGCCACGGTAGACACTGCAGAGGGTGGAGAGAGGGCGGGGGGAAGGGGTCAATGGGAGGGGAGTGGACGGGGAGAGGCTCCCTGCACACTAACGCGCTGAACTGAAGGGCTGAATCCTACTGCGAATGAAAACCTGCCGTTTACAGGTGAGAGAAACAATTTCAGTGTCAGCAATGTACAGCATATACAGGGAGCCCAAGAACCGTGATAGTAGTGCTCCATTTCCAGCAACAGCATAGTGCCCAAGTATGAAAGGCCACTATGGCGATGGTGCAAGTGGGGCATATGGGGCTGCAGGCAGGACATGTAGCGGGGGCAGCTGGGGCACAGGGTGGACTAGGCGGGCGCCTAGATGGCACATAGGAACATAGAAACTGAAAATCATCATGACAGCAGCTGACAAAGGCCAAACACAATCCTCCTACCTCTACCTGGTCCACCCAAGCTAACAGTTGCCAGGGCACTGACCTGACATCCCCCCAGCCAACCCTCCCCCAAGCGGAAGGGACATACTATTGGTAGGCGGTGATGGCGGGGATGTGAGGATGCTTATGTATGCCCCATGCCCCAGACCCCGCTCCCTAGGTGACCACCTACCCATACAGTGGATGGCCTGGGACTGCACACTAACAGTACTGACAGCATATGGTCATATCAGCATGGCAGGGGGGGATGTGCCTGTGCCTGTGCTGCAGGAGGCATTGGCACCTGCCTGCAGTGGACCTAGGCTATGCCCTGTACCAGTACGTGGTGTGCAGTGCAACATAAAAGGTCTGGCAGGTAGCACTAGGGACCACCATGCATCTGTGGCAACAGTGTGGTGCAGTACACCCAGCCAGTGTGCCCAGAAGCAGAGGGTCACAGGTTCAAGCCCCAGCTGTGGTTTCTGTAGAGCATGTCCCTATGTTTTACCCTACAATGCAGATACAACAACAACATGTGCAAAGCCCAAAGCAACAGCGAACAGGGGTACAAACACCCACTCACACAGGCTCCACAATCCAAAGATGCATGGAAAGTCAGGCTGTTGGCCCCAGCATTGAGCTGCAGTTATCACCAGAGCACTACTACCACCTCCTGTACAGTTTAGCAATGTCAGCACTGTGATCAGGACCAGTGTGGCGGGCAGGGTTGCCAACCACCCCTATCTTTGCACAATGTACAATAGGAGTGTGTGTGTGTATGTCTATCCATTGTTTTGTGGCTGCCCACACCTCACCGGGCCCACAATGTCCCACTGTTACCAGCATTAGCCTGAATATGTGCATAATGAGGAGCAAGGTGCTGTGGGTATGGCCCGGACAGGGCAGATTGGCCAGGATGCATCTTCACAGGGTGTGGGGCAATGGCTGGGACACTGTAGTGCCCGACCACCGCCCGCATGGACAGGGTGGCCACAGCATGCCATGCTGGGAGGGCACTCACTCTGACCGAGCAGTGACCATGGCATGTCTAGGTTCCCACATAGCACTCTACGTCATCTGCTTCCAGTGATAGTTTTTGTTCATAGTGCTGGGGCCCTAGTCACTGAGGTGCCAGCTTGGTGCACATAGTTATTCTGTGAGCATGTGCTATGGACTGGCCAGTGGGCTGTCTGTAGTTAGACTGTGCATGGTCAGAATGCCTATCTGATAGTGACTGGCTGACCGTGGTTTGAGGCAGTTGGGGTTTTCCAGAGCTAACCCCATCATTGCGGCTGGTTTGCCACTGTCCCAGCTCCAGGTATGGTTCTGGCCCACCAACCCTGGAGGGCTGTTGTATACCACCAAGATGGAGGTTGCTTCACAGGGGCTAGGGCACCTCTCCCTTACCTTCAACAAAGGAAATGAGAGCCCTTTGGGGTATGTAGTGTATAGCACTTTGACCTATAAATGTACTGCTACACAAACCTCATGCAAGTCTGGAATCCCTTCTGCCCTGATATCAGGTGGCCATATCAGCTAGACCCTAACACAGGGTACATACTAATCTGGGTGGTATCTGGTCCCAGAGGGCTACGTGTGACTGCAGGATAAAGATGGACACCAAATTACCTTCAGCTGCACTGCAGGGAACACCTGTCACACACTGGTAGTGATGGGGAGGAACAGCAGGGCCTATCTCTAGCACCACATGTACTGCAGACCTAGTGCTGGGCACCCATCCTATCTCTCAGGGAGAACACAGAACCTGCACAATGACATGGTCTGTAGCTACTCTGTGCCAGTATCATGCACTGTCAGTTCGTCTTTCCAAGCTGAGGTACCGGAGAGGTGCAGACCCCATTTGCTGATCAGCTGTAGACAGCTATTCAGCATGTGCATTTCATCATGGGTACTGGTGAGGTTACCCTATCCTGGCACTCAGAGCAGTTTGTGCGGTGACCTGCAGTCCTTCTGTACCCAGCCATTGCTGTGACATACATCACAGAGGTATAACCTACTGGTTAATACAATGCAATTCTGGGCAGTGTTCATGAGTTCAATTCCTCATTGTTCCTTCCTCTCATGCCTGTCCTACTCAAATAGTGTGCATGCCTGTAACAGTCATATTTTTGCAGATTTGTGCTGCCAGCCTATAATACCCTCACCACAATTGCCAACATTCCCTCGGTCCGTCTATCTGCGTCTGTCAGCTCAGTAGACTCCTGTCTGCCTGTGCAGGCTGTCACCCCATGTCCTGCACTGCTACCATTTCCTGTATTGCACCTCTTCAGGCTTGCCTCACCTGTGCCTGATCTGCATGGCACCACCACTCCTCTGTCCACCCATCATTGTAACTAACCTGACACTTCCACCTCCACTGGGGGACACGTATATCCATCGTCTGCCACCAACTGTCTTTCTAGTACTTTACATTTCCAACACCCTGTGCTTTGGTACAGTTGCCCCCACCATGTTTGTCATCAGTAGTGGCAGCCACATGGGATGCCCGCAGATATGGCAGGTCCAGTAGCTCCCAGATCTCCCTCCTTCACTCACCTGTTCATTGCCTTTCCTGAGTGCTGTATCCAGTGTTAGGGCTACATCTGTCTCTATTCCTCACAGGTCATGCATGTCATCCTGAAGCACCTTGCAGCCCTTAGGCCACACTAACCTAGGGCACCATAACCTTCTTAGGCCACCTTAACTGATGGTTCCGTAATCCAGGGTGCCTTCTAAGGTGCCTTGTCCAGGGGTGCCTAATACAGCGCTTAGCCTAAGGAGCCCTACTGTCTATGGCACCTTACAAAGCGCCTTATGAGGCACCTTACAAGGCACCTTATAGGGCACCTAACAAGGCACCTTACAGGGCACCTAACAAGGCACCTTATAGGGCACCTAACAAGGCACCTTATAAGGCACCTTACTTATGAGGCACCTTACAAGGCACCTTACAAGGGTGGAATAAGTGCATCCGCATCACCGATGGTGGCCTGCAGCCACCCATTCATGATGGCACCCAGCCTGGATGGAGCCTGCCAGCACAGCATGCCCTTGTGAGCCCTCGCTGGCGGGTGGACAGCATCCTGCTGGTGCCTGTTTCGGCCACACTATTCCCGTCAGCCAGCTGGATGTGTCAGTGCCATGACAATGGGATGCCATTGCAGGGGCACTCCAGCTGGTGTGGGTTGTGCAGGGGACAGGTAGTATTTCGGACATCTTGTACCACAGAATATGATGCATGTCAGCCCATCTAAGTGCCCTATTCTTCAATCTTCAATCTGTCCATCTGCTGTGGAATTGGGTACAATTTGGCCTTGTCTGGATTTTGGCCGTTCAGGCGGCCCAGACATGCACCATTCTGAATCGGCCTCATAACTTGTAACAAAAAGGGAAAATAGGCACCACAAAATGCTGAAATCATAAGAAACTAAACTTAAAACAGAGAAGAACCCTTCCTGACCTGTTTGAAAAGAGTAGTCATTCTCAATTTAGTCCTTGGGGACTGCTTGGCCAGGCAGTTTTTCACGATATCCACCATGAATATGCAGGAGATAGGTCTGCATACAATGGAAGCAGTGCATGCAAATCTATCTCATGCATTTCTGTTGTAGATAGAAACTGCCTGGCCAAGCAGTCCCCGAGGACTGGGTTGAGAACCATTAGTATATTGGTTTTGTATTAATAAATTGCAGGAAATATATGAAATTCAAGTTGTCCAAAATACTTCAAAATCAGCTTTGCACAGCTCTGTTGCAAGATCAGCAAGCAGAAGCATGGAAGTAAATACAATCCCATTATTTTGTTACAAAGCACAGCACCTTAAAACAAATTAAGTGGATTCCACAGCACTAAGTACACAATGTTAGACTACATTAAAACCAAGTGAGCACAAATTAACCATTACACACATCATTAAAGCAAAGCTCTTCACAAAACATAGCATTTTTCACAGCAGCAAGTTTTCATGGCAAAAGGGGTCTGTGAACCAGTATACATAAATGCTTTGCAGGTACCTGCAGTTGTATATGATTTAATTAAAGTGCCTTTTCTCCGATTGCAGCTTCCTCCCCTTTGCCTTTAACAGACAAAGCAGAAATGGATGCAGAAATCTATTTTATTTTTTTATAGATTGTATTTTAGAAAACAGCTGTGCTGGCATTTCCCCCCATAGAACCCCTAAAAGAATACTTTTTAAGATCACATACCACAAAATTCCTTAAAATCCAAGCACAGCCACTTAGACTGGAAGTGTCCACTCCTATATTTCTAAAATATGTATGTAGGTTATAGTATTGTATAACTTGCACATGTAATTTTGTGCTCCATCCACGTTCTGCGCGTGTGCACAGTCACAGTGAAACTTGCTAAAGTAGTTACGCAAGTGTCCATTCACACATGTTAAGTCCTTGAAAATAGCGATTTACTGATTTTTATATTTATTTATTGCATTTATTATGCCTATCAGGACACCATCTAAGCAGTTACAACAGTACATTCAAAATGAAAACAATTAAAAATTGTGCATATCTTTATGTGACTCCTTAGAAAATTACCCCCTTAATGCATGCTAACTGGCAAAAATCATGTGATATTTGCACTGAACATGTTAGATTACTAGAGTGTGAGCTAAATAACAATGAGATGCCAAAATGCAAATTCATGCAAAGCACCTTATTGTTATGTAAATCAAATAATAGCTTGCATTTAACATTTCCAGCTGTGCTATTCTACGATTTGAGTTGGCATTATTAATCCTCCATTAGAACATTGGGCTGTTAACTAGCAGCCTGATGCTTCCAGAAAGCCTCTTACAGTAGCTGTTCCCCTCCCCAGCACCCTCAAAACCTGAAATTCTGAAGAACCAATCTCTCAATGTCTGAAAGCTCTGAAGGCTGAGTCCTCCATCCCTTCTAAAATCTTCCCAATACCCCACAGGCTCAAAGGACAATTCCCTCAGCACCTCATTCCATCCCACCCCTATCCTGGATCCCACACCGGCACCCACAGAGAATTCTCTGGTATCTAGTCAGCTGGCAGGAATGATCACCAGTTCTTTCTGCCCTGTCATTACTTGGGTTCAAAATGGTATTAGTTGACTCTTAGCTTTGGTATTAGTTGACTCCTAGTCTTGTGATGCTACCACGTGCTGCCCCGCTAGCCACCCTGCCGATATTCCGCCTCCGTCCCCTGCTTCCCACACAGAGCTGCTGTGCATACAGCGGGGGACAGGAGTGTGCCAGGGGTGGAGAGTGGGAGGGCTGTGGGCATGGGCCGGAATGACCCCTGGGCATACAGGACCAATTCTGCTCAAGGCCCTGTACGTCCAGGAGTTGCCGTGGGAGTATGGACTGTTTATTCCACCTCTGTGTGTGAATGTTGTTTGGCTTAGAAGGTACAGTGAAAGGAAGGGCATCTTGCCCTCACGTATAGCATGGCCTTTGAACAGGAGATTAATACTGCTGCTGTGTGTCTGTTATGCAGATGCAGTACAACATGCCCAGTGCAGTCCATACTGCAGGTGTACTGCTGCGGGCAGGTCCTAGGTGTGGTTTGCAACTGTCTCAGAATGTGCCTGTCAGGTTGTTTCAAGTCCTGGGTTTAGGCCATTAGAGGCAGAAACCTGTAACCTGGTTTATTCTAAGGTGTACTGTAAAGAAAGGTGTAGCCAAATGGTTAGAACACTGCTTCAATAAAGACCAGACCAGGGTTCAAATTGTAGTCTTGGGAAAGTCTTTTCACCCTCCAGTTGCCTGGGAGGAAAGGCCTGGCAATATGTTGCCAAGAAAACCTAGGAGTCAGCATAGACTTTTATGTGTTATTTTATATATTTATCTATTTTTGTATACCGCTTTATCTGGGAATCAAGGCAGTTTACAAGGAACATTACAGTTGTTTGCATAGAACTTTGGTAGGTGAACTGATTAAATGGTAAACATAACACAGAGATTAAGTATGTTACAGTATAACTATATTGAATCTATATACATAGCTTGTTGGGGGTGTGAAAGTAAGGCATAGGGGAGTAAGGGGGTTGGACGAGAGAGGTTATTGAGGAATTGGTGTGTGTCATCTACTGTGATGTATTTTTCATTGAATAATAAAATTTTGAGCTTTTTGAGGAAGATGGTGAGTTTGTGTGTTTCCCGGAGGTCGCTGAGACGTTTGTTCCATAGGTGTGGTGCATAGGTAGAGAAGGCCCTGTTATGAGAATTTTGGTTGATTCATGTGATGTTGTTAGGTAAGTTGAGGAGATTTGTACTGCATTTGTGCCTTGACCTGTTGTTGCTTGTGCATGAATGAGTGTCTTTAGGTACAATGAGGATTGGTCATGAAGGCTTTGTATCTGATTCTGCTGTGAACTGGTAGCCAGTGCCAGTCTTTTATAAAGGCTTGATGTGGTTAGTATTTCTTGTTCCAGTGAGAATGCGTGCTGCAAAATTTTGCACCATTTGTACTTGGTAGAGGGCTTGTTTAGGTACTCCTTGGTATATACTGTTGCAGTAGTCTAGCAATGGGAAGGCTTGAAGTACAGAGTGGAAGTCAGAGGCAGAAAGAAATGGTTGGAGGCTGCTGTGCATTTTTATCTTGTAGTAAATTGCTTTTGTGATTCTGGAGATGGGGGAGAAGGTAAGTCATTGATCGATGGTTATGCTCAGGTATTTCACTTCCTGTTTAGTCTCAAGGTGGGTGTCATGTATTTTGATCATGGCGGGGGAAGAAAGCAATTTATTTCTGGATGTATGGAGTACCTCTGATTTCTTGTGATTTAATTGGAGCCCATGTTCATATAGCCATGCTCAAATAGCCATAAGGATGCACATTGTAACATACCCACCTGGCAACATGACTTTATTGGCTCTGCTGCAACACATTGCAAAGGGTTGTACAACTTCACCCTGTAAATGCATGACATGAGTTGTACATGATTGGAAAGTTTTGTGATAACTGTGAAAGAAAATCTTTTGCTCCATCACATATATGCAGTACATGCAGGCATGTCACACTCCTGGGATGGCTACCTTCACAGATCATCACACCTCCTTACTTGTTCCATGTGGCCAATATGAGAGACTTATCAGTTCAGAGACATGAGTGGACGTCAGGTATGTAAAATCATTTGAGTGGCCTTGTTCCACCAGACAGTGTGAATGTAGACCTTGTAGAGCACTTGGTGTTTGCATGCAGCTTGTGCAGATGTATGGCTGTTATGTCCTTGGATCATAGCCTACTTAACTTGTGCAGTTGTTAAATGCCTATGTGTGAGGAAGAGTGTATAGTGATTAGAGCAGCTGAGATAGCTGTGAAACCCAAATAGATGGTATTAGACTTTCCCTGTGGCACAGCAACTATTTTTCACACATGCTACAACTGAGGTTAGCTGCATTTGTGTAGTCACATAGGGAACATTGGGGCAGCAAGGCCATAGAGCATTCTCATCTACTCCATCCATACTTCAGTCCACCCATCAGCATATATCCATCATGTTCATTCATGTATTCTTGTGCCAGCTGCTACACCTTGGCCCACACTTTGGCATTTTACTCAGGGCATATCACTCACACCTCACCTGCAAATGATGTGCAGGTCACCACTGCTGCCTATGCATTCTTTCTATGCCTACACCGTGATCATGGTAGCTACTCCATAGCACACGTCTACCCAATCCTAGGCCACCCACTGACATCACAGTGGATTACATGAGCACCCCTCACTGATACAGTCCAACTGCCTCCCACATTATCTGCACACTCACTGTCTGACACGTACGTGACAGATGGATATGACTTGTCCAGCACCAATTCCCTTTGTTCTTATCCAGCACCTCACTTCTAACCTCTCCATAGGCTCCCTTATCCTGCCCTAAGGTAACCTGAATGCTTGGTGCTCTTAATGCTCACTGTCTGCTAACTGGCCACTAGTGCCCTTTGCACAGGAATGCCTCCTCCGTGCCCTGGACTTTAAAGCCTATTAGGGCCGTTAACGCTGCTTTTTTTGCACACTAAAGAGCGCATCCTTAATGATCCTTAGTAAACATACTTCTTGGTGTTTCCTTCAGAAACCTCACTTGTTAAAATTAATTCCTTGGATACTTTGGCTCTTTCATGGACCAATAATTTTTTTAACTTTATTTTTATTTGCATCAACGTGAGTTAGCAGAAAATGGAAAAGCAAACCTCCTAAAAGGAAATAGGAGCTGTATCTATAATAACTTAATACATGAGAGCTAACTATTCAAAGATGTCAAAATTTTAGAAGTAGGCACACTTAGGGGTATGTTTACTAAACCGTCTTAACGTAGCAGCGCTTACGTTATCGCGTGATACGTAACGTTATCGCGTGATAACGTCACGTATCATGCGATAACGTTGGCAGCAGCGTTAAGGCACACTAACGCTGTGAAAACCGGGTCTGAAGGGTGGAGTAAGGCTCCCCAGAGGGCGGAGATAGGGGTCAATGGGCGGGGAGTGAGCAGGGAGAGGCTCCATGCACACTAATGCCGTGAAATGAAAGTCTGAAAATTAGTGCCAATGAAAACCTCGTGCTAGAGGCACATTTGCAGGAGAGAGAAACCATTTCAGTCAGCAATGTACAGCAAAGGCAGGGATACCCAGAAAGGTGATAGTAGTGATACATGTGCAGGAACCAAAAAGGCAAATAAACATAGAAAATGACCAAAATCACATTTGAAATCCCAATAACCAAGCTGGCCAATAGTGATATTAATGATAAACATAAAGCAACACTACTGACAAAGTGTAAAATGGAAGATATCATGTTTGGAAGGGTCTATGCTCTGTCCCCCTACAAAGTGAATGATCCCACATTGAAATAGCGGTGATCAGGGTTTTTGTCGTTTATATTGGGCAGGTTTGTTATGGCATGCACATGTGCAGCAACAGCAGAGTGGGCACATAGGAAAGGGCAACTGTACATATGCTGTAAATGGGATACAGGGGGCTACAGGTGGCACATGTTGTAGTCCAGCTGGGGCACAGTGTGGACTAGGCAGATGCCTAGGTGGCACATAGGAATGCCTAAACTGTAAAGCAGCAAGACAGCAACTGACGAGGGTCCAACATGGGCACGAGTGTGTGTCCCACAGTGTCACAGGGGATATTACCCAGCAGGTACCCCAAGGGCACATAACATTGGCAGGCGGTGCCCGGGGGGAAGCGTGCATTTCCATGTAGGCACACCTACCCGACAACCCACACCATAGGCAGCTGCCTACTGGCACACTGGATGGCCTGGGATTGCGCACCATCAGCACCACCGGCATAAGGGCATGTTAGCATGGTGGCGGAGGGGTGCTGGTGGCAGAGGGGGTAGTGGCATCTGCCCACAGCAGAGCACGGCCAAGCCCTGTTTAGCTGGGTGCCGTGCACTGCAACAGACAAGGTCTGTCTGACGAACAGTCATGGTATCCCCAGGGAATGATCTGCCTCTGTGGCAACAGTTTGGTGCAGTACACACAGCCAGTGTGTTCAAGAGCAGAAGGTCACAAGTTCAAGTCCCAGCTGTGGCTCCTACCAACCCTGTCCCCATATTTTACCCAGACTAAACCATGCAAATAAAGATGGAACCTTTATTGCAGATAAAATAAACATGCCTGAAACACCTATATTTTACCCTACAGAGAACAGACACCATAAACATGTGCAATCCCTAGAGCAGAGTTTCCCAACTGCAGTTCTGGAGGGCCAAACACCATTCAGGTTTCATGCTGCCCCTAATAAATATGCCTGTGCTGCATTTATATGTGCCACCCCCATTGTATACAAATGTATCTCATGCATATTCATTAGGGACAGCATGAAAACCTGAACAGTGTTTGGCCCACCAGGATCAGAGTTGGGAAACTCAGCCCTAGAGCAGAGGCCAACAGGGGTGCAAACACCCACACCCACAGGCTCCACTATCCAATGCCTCATGGAGAGTCAGGCTGTTGGGCCCTGTGCGGAGCACCATCTTCCAATACTGGCACCTGCATACCTTAGCAATGCTATCCTAAACTTGGGAACACGTTCCACATATATCAAAATGTTACTATGATTAATGTCAGATAACAAATCCTAAGCTAAACATAATTTGTTGATAGAGATTCATCATAGCAACCTTTCTGATATCTGTGGAGTGTGTTTCAGTTATTGATTCTGATGTGTTTACCATCCCGGGGAGTGACCCCAACAGTTTTGCGTACCATAGCAATGCCTGCACTGTGCCCAGGACTGGTGTGGCGGCCAGGGCTGCCAAAAACCTCTATATTTGCACAATGCTGGCATAGGTGTGGGAGTGTGTGTCTGTCTATCCCAGGGGTCTATCCAGTGTGTTGTGGCTGCCTACACCTTACTGAGCCCACACTGCTTGCACTGTTTCCAGTGTTAGCCTGCCAATGTGCATAATGAGGAGCAAGGTACTGTGGGTATGGCCCGGACAGGGTGGCCTGGGCAGGATGCATCTGCACAGGGTATAGGGCAATGGCTGGGACATTGTAGTGCCCGACCACCACCTGCATGGAGAGGGTGGCCACAGGATGTCATGCTGGGAGGTCGCTCTCAACCTGACTGAGCAGTGACCACGGCATGGCTAGGTTCCCCCATAGTGCTCTACAGCATTTCTCAATCACTGACATGCCTGCTTGGTGCGTGTGCGTGTGCATGCGTACATCCCATTTTTGGGTGCACATAGTTTTTCCAGGAACATGCACTATGTACTAGCTATCAGACTGCAGTTAGCATGTGTATGGCTGGAATGCTTTGCATGCTGCAGTGGGTGAAGACTGACTGTGCCCTCTGCTGGTGAATGTCAGATAGTGGTGGGGTGCAGCTGAACTTCTCCAAAGTTCTGCCTGTCTGCCATTGCTTTTCAGTGATGCATACAGATCTGCATTGACTCCCCTGTAGGGTGCCTGTTCCCCAGCAGGACTGGGGTTGATGGTCCTCTCTATTGCCACCTTTGCAGAGATGTACAATATGGATCTGTTGGTGGTAGATCCTGTTCCACCACCCTGAGCCACAGAGGGCGGTGCTACATAATCCACTTTTGGGTCCAAACACCCCCCCTTCACCTATAGCATGTGACCATGGCACCCACTGTGGTGATGAGGCTGCAGCTCAGCCCTGGAAAACAGATAAAAAAGAAACTTTTTCTTCTGTGTGGGGGAAGGGCTCAGCTAGACACACGTTTCAAAATGCAGGTAGTGGAAAAACCAACACTTCCAGAGCTACTAGGCTCAGACCACACCCAGACTCCATGGCAACCCAGAGGAGGGATAGGAGACACCTGTGGGAGGAGCCAGGAGAGGGACGACGCTTGCATACATTTAAGCTCACAGAAACACACAGGAACAGGTTTGGGAACAGGCTCGGGAACAGGTTGGAGAACAAGTCCAAGTTGGGACATGGGAACAGGTTCAGCAGCAGCAGCTGGGACAGAGCCAGGAGCAGGGCTAATCCCACTCCTTCCAAGAGAGAGGAACTGAGGAAGCTAGCTGTAATCAAGCTGGAAAGAAAATCCTTAAGCCAAACTAAAGAGGACCAAAGCTTCAGTGGTGGAGAGCAGAGAGAGTCTAGGAACAGACACCGGAGTGATTCCCAGAGCAGCTATGATTCTGAGGACGCTACTTCAAAGAAGAGCCCCTGCTGTGAGGGATTTACAGCCAGGCTTGGAGGTAGGAGGGAAAGACCTGGGGGAGCTGAAGAATACAGCCAAGATACAGAAATAGCCCTACAGGATTCTGAGGCAGAAGTTTTATCTTTTAAGAAGCCTGTCAGGAAGAATGTTCCCGGAAGTAAAAGGAAACAGACAGAACCTTTAAGTGTTTTATTAAAGGGTAAAAAGTCTGGTAGCCATACTGAAAACCCAGAGGGGAGACGAAAAGCTCATTGGGAAAAGGTGTTCAAGCTTTTAAAAGAAATTAGGCCTGAATACTCTGAGCCAGTCTCAAGCCCAGAGATATGTGTTTCTGAGTGTGAAGATATGGAGACGGAATCCTGTGAAGTGGAACAGGACTCCATTGATTCCTTAATGGAATGCTCCTTGTGCATAGCTTCAGACTGATGGGAGGCCAACGGTTTAAGCTAAAGAGAACCAGAAGCCAGTTAACCTGATACGCTGAGTGCTGGGAGCCTGAGATAGAGAAAGAATTATTCAAGGTTGAAAGTTACCACAAATGTTTATGCTGGAGTAAAATGTTTTAAAGCAGCAGTTTTCTGTTAGCAATGCTGATAAGCAGAAGAAGCCTTACTTTTAAAACCCTACGCAGTTGAAAGAAGCTGAGGGCTTTGCTGGACTTTGATAATAGCAATAAGTTACAACTGTGGCTTGTTGGGGAAAAGAAGTTATCTTCTGTTAAAGAGCTGAAGGAAGCAACCTCATTTATAGCATTGTTGGAGCACGGTTTATGTGACAGTTTTTGTTGGAGAAATTATCCTTTATTCTGTTGTTCTGTTCAGGAACTTTCATAACAGTTTTGTTTGCAAAGTGTTGACTACAAAAGAAAAAATTAATAAATTTTTCCTGTGTTGCCTCTAAAACCACTTGGTTGGTCTTTTTGTATACAACTACAACTCCAGAGGCCTTGGCCCTGGAATCACTGCAAAATACAAGAAATTAGATAGCACGCTGTCTCCACTAGGCAACCGCCTAGCTGGGGTGCAGTACCACACCACACAGGATACACACTATTTTGGGTGCATCATAGTCTACAAGGGCTTGACGCGATTGGGAAATACAGATGTACACAGGTGTATCTGCAAGGACTACCTATCACACACTGGCATTGATGGTGACCTGCAGCATAGCCTATCTCAGGCAAGCCAGGTGCTGCGGACCTGGTGCTGGGTGCCCCACCTCACCCTCAGGGTGAGTACAGGACCCGCACAATGTCACGGTCTGTAGCTACTTTGTGCCAGTACCGCACATGGTCAGTTCCCCCTACCAGGCCGAGGTGCTGTAGGGGTGCATACCCCATTATTTGATCAGCTGTAGACTGTTGATCTGCATGTGCAGTGCATCATGGGTACAGGTGGGTTTATCATATCCTGGCAACCACAGCAGACAATTTGTGTGGTGACCTGCAGTCTTTCTGTAGCCAGCCAGCAGTGTGGTATTAGCTATAGAGATGTAGCCCCCCCTGTTTACTTCAATGACTGTGGAGGCAGAGGTCATGGGTTCAATCCTGCAGTGGTGTAATCTAAAAAGGCTGTTTGAGGCATTTTCTTTTAATTTAAATCAGTGCTGCCAGCAGAAACACCCTCACAGTGCCGTAGCCTAAGGTGCCTCATAGGCACCCTATAAGGCACCCTATACAGCGCCCTATAGGGCACATTATAGGGTGCCTTGGTAGACAGGGCATTTTATAATGTGACCTATGGGGCGCCTTATGAGGCACCTTAGGTTACGGCACTGTGAGGGTGTTTTTGCTGGCAGCACTGATTTAAATTAAAAGAAACTGCCTTAGACAGCCTTTTTAGATTACACCACTGCAGGATCAAACCCATGACCTCTGCCTTCATAGTCATTGCAGTAACCAGTGGGCTACACTGTTATAGCTTCTAGCACTGCGCTGGCATGTACTTAGGGTTAACGTGTGTTAACATGCCACAGCGCCCACTCTCGCGCGATACATATTCTTGCTACCTTAGGACTGCAACGCCCACTCCTTATCTGGCATTCTTCACATTATCGCTGCAACTAGCGCCGGTAACATTAGGACGGTTTAGTAAACATACCCCTTAGAGACAGTACCCTTGCATCCCAAACCCGCTGCAACTGTTTGGAGTCAAAGATCACAAAGTTATTACCCTGAAATAATATGACATTTACAAAGAAATTAAAGAAAAAAAATGGTTCCACAAGCTAAGACCGGGGAATGCTTGTCCATAAAGGCTTACTTTCTCGCTTTAGGAATACTTCAGGGTTCATTTCTTTCACCCTTGCTTTTTAATCTCTTTTTGACTCCACTGGCAAGCTTAATTCAGTTACATACTCATGTGTGCTGATGATACTGAACTCCTGTTTGCCTTTAATGATGCTGTTCCATTACCACTGACTCCATTAGTTTCTTGATGCAGTAGCTTCATGGTTATCGAACCTTAGTTAAAGTTGAATCCATCAAAATCAGCAGCCACCACTATTCCTTTTTTTATTATTTTATCTTTAATAAACTTTACAATATATTCAAGTAAACTACTTGTACAGAAGAACATTCCATTTGGTGAAAAAAAACAAAATATTAATTGCAATATACAAAGGAAAACTAAACTCCAAAAGAAGACACAAATCCACATCCATTGTATTCTGAAAAGTTACATGTTTCGGATCCTGCCTGTCTCCGTGATGTACCCATGGACACCACGCCCTCGAGGAAAACATGCATCTCCTAAGCTGCCTTTCACACTGACAGTAGTGTGCTAATGCAAACTAGACATAAACACCAATGAGAAATGACTGCTGCTGCAACCTAGACCACATACCAGTCCTCTACAAGCCCTGAAAAGTGCTAGGTAATCCCATTGAACCCTAATGTGGTATAAGAGAATCATGTATGTCACGATATACCTTGCAGCAAATGGTACTTGGCAGTAGGAACCAGCTCCAGTGATTCCTGCCTCGGTCATCTCTACAAACACGTTTTAAACTGCTAAGGGTGGACCCATACCAAGTGCACCAACCCCAAAACTAAAACTGCAGTTCCCCAAAGGATGAATAATATTGCTGAGCAACAAATGTATGCCCTTTTTGTCTCTATGGCTTATAAGTGCACTCAATCTGCTGCTCCGCACTACCTTTTCCTTCTTATCTCTCCCTACATCCCTCCTCGGGAACTCCACTGTTCTGTCAGATTGCTTCTATCTGTGCCCTTCTCTTCTGCTGCCAAATCCAGACTTTGCTCTTTCACCTTGCTGCTCCCTATGCCTAGAGCAAACTACCTGAGTCTGTACATCAGGCTTCTTCAATGGCCCTTCCCAAATCCAGGCTGAGCGCTCACCTCTGCATTGCTGCTTTTGAATCTGATCCGTCTAAGCTCACTTGTTTTCCTTACCATTCCTACTAAATGTATCCTGTCCACAGCTGCTGCGTTGTCTGTTGTGACTAGATTGTAAGCTCTGCCAAGCACGGACCATCCTTTACGTGTATGCCTTGTAGCGCTATAAAAATTATCAATCGTAGTAGTAGTGGTAGTAGTATGGCCTTCTGACTATGTCATCTGATTCCCATATATCTGGCATTCCTCACCGCAGCTACACTTGCCCCATCGTGGTGTGTGTGTCGGTCTGTATGCATCCGCTATCTGGGGGCAACCCTCTCTGTCTTCCCACAGTCTTCTTTGAGGCACTACTCCCTTGGTCAAGCCTGTGTTGGCATGGGAGGGGGATCCCTGTGCCATTATACTCAGGCTGCCAGCCTCCAGATATATTACCACTCTCGCAGCTTGCATGGATCCTGGACTTGGGAAGGATGTAGGTCTCATGGCACAAACTGGGGATGTTGGCACAACATCAGTCATGTCTCCCAGTGTCTGGCACAGCTGATGTATGGCTGCTCTATCACACTGGCACCTGGTGACACTGTGGTCATCCATATGGTACAGATACTGGCCAGCTATTCATGGCCTCCCTGAATTGCAGCTCAGCATACAAGATCCTCCCATGCTACCCCCAAACCTCATACTCTTACTTGCAATCTGAAAAGATATCATTCTACCAAACCAAACCTATGGCTAACAGTTGCTCTACCATAATTACACATATGATCTCCCTTTCTCACTGCAACATGATTTGTTTCCAGACTCACTTACATACCATTCTTACATCAACATCCCAGGTTTCAGAACACAGGATTCATTAGGTTCCCCTGGATTAGCTCTTTTAGCACAAACAGCACATTTCAGCATAGACAGAAAAACTATTGCTCTCCTTAACATTTCTGTAAAGGTATTTATAAATGTTTCTTTACCTTACAACATTCCCTCACCTCTACTTCCTGTTCTTTGTAACTGCATCTTGTGTTTTTCCAGACTGCAGTCACACCAATTCAGCAAATACTGTCACAACCATTATTCTAGAAGGGACAAATTTCAGAGCACAGCTGAATATTTTCAAAGTCCTAGGGGTATGTTTACTAAACTGCGGTAATCGTTATGATGCGCTAACGATCGTAATGCCCCGTGGCGCGGTAAAACACCGCAGAAGGTGGAGAGAGGGCGGAGAGAAGGGGTTAATGGGCGGAGAGTGGGCGGGGAGAGGCTCCCTTCACACTAACGCGCTGATTTTAAGAGCTGAATTCCAACGCGAATGAAAACCTGCCGTTAAATGCACATTACAGGGGAGAGAAACAATTTCAGTGTCAGCAATGTACATCCCAGGCAGGGAAACCAAACAAAAGTGATAAGTGTGATACATGTGCACAGAACAAAAGGGCACAGAAACACAGAAAATGACCCCAACAAACTGGAAAAAAACAATAACCAAGCTGGCCAATAGTGGTATAAATGAGAAACATCAACCCCTCCCCACCCCGAGTAAGCTCCATAGAACAGATATAAATCGTGGAAGGGTCTATACTCCGTCCCCATACAAGGTGAATGGGCCCACAGTGAAATAGCGCTGCTCAGGGTTTTCCCCACCATCGGACAGGGTTCCTATGGCATGCACATGTCCCACAACATCAGGGCGGGCATGTTGGAATGGCAACTGGACAGATGCCGGAGAAGGGGATACAGAGGGCCGCAGGCGGCACATGCTGTGGTGGAGCTGGGCCACAGTGCAGACTAGGGTGATGCCTAGGTGGCCCATACGAATGCTGAAACAGCGGAGCAGCCAGACAGCAACTGCTGAAGGCCCAACATGGGCACGAGTTGTTTCCCAAAGTGTCAGAGGGGATAGTACCCAACAGCAACCCCCAAGGGCACGGAACATTGGCAGGCGGGGTTGGGGGGGAGCGTGGACGTCTATGCAGGCACCCCTACCCCAGAACCCGCACCATAGGCAGCCACCTACCTGCACACTGGATGGCCTGAGACTGCGCACCACCAGCTCCACCAGCAGAAGGGCATGTCAGCATGGTGGCTGAGGGATAATGGTGGTGGAGGGGGCAGTGGCAGCTGCCCAGAGCAGACCGTGGCCTACCCCTGTGTAGGTGGGTGCCGTGTACTGCAAAAGACGGGCCCTGTCTGACGAACAGTCATGGTATCACGAAGGAATGTACAGACTCTGTGGCAACAAGGTGGTGCAGTGCACAAAACCAGTATATTCAGAAGAAGAGGGTCACAGTTTCAAGTCCCAGCTGTGGTTCCTGCCAACCCAGTCCCCATATTTTACCCACTACTACAACGTGCTAATACAGACAGCACCTTTATTGCAGATGACATAAACATGCCCAAGACACCCACATTTTACCCTACAGAGCACGGACACCATATACATGCACATTACCTAGAGCAGAGTCTCCCAAATGCAGTCCTGGAGGGCCAAACACCATTCCGGTTCCATGCTGCTTCTGATAAAGATGCCTGTGCTGCATTTCTGTGCACCACCCCCATGGTATGCAGATGTATCTCATGCATATTCATGAGGGACAGCATGAAAACCCGAACAGTGTTTGGCACCGCAGGACTGGAGTTGGGAACCTCTGCCGTAAAGCAGCAGCCAACAGGGGCAGACACACCCGCACCCACAGGCCCCATTATCCAAAGCCTCCTGGAGAGGCAGGACTCTGGGCTCTGCGTGCATCTCCCAATACTAGCACTTGCATACCTTAGTAATGCCACCCTAAACCTGGGAATATGGTACACATCTTTAAAGAGGTTGCTATGATTACTGGCAGATAGCAATTCCTAGGTTAAGAACAATATTCTGAGTGAGCTGCATCATAGCAACCTTTCTGATGTCTGTGGAGTGTGCTACAGGTCTTGTGTCTGACAGTGTTTACCAACCTGGGGAGTGACTCCTACAGTATTGTGTACCATAGCCATGCCTGCCCTGTGCCCAGGACTGGTGTGGTGGCCTGGGCTGCCCAACACCTCTATAGTTGCACAATGCTGGCATAGGTGTGGGGAGTGTGTGTCTCTCTATCCAGTGTGTGGTGGCTGCCAACACCCTCCACAGCCCACACTGCTAGCTCTGTTGCCAGTATTGGCCTGCCAATGTGCATAATGAGGAGCAAGGTACCGTGGGAAAAGCCTGGATAGAGTGGCCTGGCCTGGCCGCATCTGCACAGGGCATAGGGCAATGGCTCGGACATTGTAGTGCCCGGTACCACTGCACAGACAGGGTGGCCATAGCATGTCCTGTTGGGCAGTCACTCTCACCCTGACTGAGCAGTGACCATGGCATGGCTAGGTTCCCCCATAGTGCTGTATAGCATTTCTCTCATGTGATATACATGGGTTTTGTTTTGGGGCCCAATCACTGACTTATCTGCTTGGTGTGTATGCTAGCATCCCTGTTCTGGGTACATGCAGCTTCTCCAGGACCATGCACTATGGACTAGCTGGTGGACTGTCTGCAGCTAGTATGTGTCTTGCTGGAACACCTTACAGGGTGCAGCAGCTGGAGGCTTGCTGCTGGAGAATGTCAGATAATGGTGGGGGCAGTTGAGCATTTCCAGGCCTTCTGTCTGCTACTGCATTGCGGATGTGTACTGCTCTGTCTGTTCCCCAGCAGGACTGGGGTTGATGGTCCCCTCTACAGCTACCATTGCAGGGAGGTAGACTGTGGATCTGTTGGTGGGTGATCCTGTTTCCCACCCTGAGCCCCAGAGGGTGGGTTGTGTGGTGGTACATGGTCTGCCCATGTGTCCATACACCCCACCCCCCTTCACCTACAGCAGGTAACCATGGCACCCACACAGGATATACACTATTCTGGGTGCATCATCGCCCATAAGAACTAGACATGACTGAGACATACAGCAGGGCACAGATGTATCCTAGGTGTGTCTAACGCAGAGCTACTCAAATCCAGTCCTGGAGGTCCGCAACCCTGCAGGTTTTCGGGATATCCCTAATGAATATGCCTGAGATATATATGCCTTAGAGATATCCTGCCAACCTGACTGGTTTGTGGCCCTCCAGGGCTGGATTTGGAGACCCCTGCCTTACACCTCTGTCATTTAAGATTGTGAGTGGGCAAGGTATAGATGTCCAAGACATCAAAAAGGTTAGATAGAATTTGTCACATTCTTCCTTGCTTCTCACCACCACCAAAATATTGTCTATTAGACAACTTTTTGGTGGTGGTGAGAATCGAGGAGAAATGTGACACATTCCATCTACCCTTTTGATGTCTAGGACATCTGTACCTTGCCTAGCTATTTCCTAGCTATTTCCACTAGCTGTTTAAGGATTTAGAGTTGTATTGTAGCACCTGTTATTTTCAGTGTCACTTTGGGGGGGGGGGTGATGTGTAAAGCATCATTCTTGATTTACATGTGATTAATCAGACAGATGCATATATAAATCACATCTACATGTAAAAGCCCTTTTGAGAAATGGCCCAATTTACATGTGGATATCCTTACTATGTGGAAGTTGTCAGAGGCGTGGACTGGGCATGACCTGAACAGAACAAAAATCTTAAACTTGTCTTGCTTATTTCATATTGGGAATTGTATTTATTTATTTATTTAACAGTATTTCTAAACCGCCTTATCTTAATAATCAAGGTGGTATCACAGCAAGCAATCAGGTAAAGTGTGTGTGTTGTACATGCAGTGAGGATGAAACTTAGTTGTGTGAGGGCTGTGTTGGGTGCTTGATTTGTTTGAGCTATGTACAAGGTGGGCTATTTACAGTGGTGCTAAAAACACATTTTATATACATACAGTTGTTTAGGAGGATTGGAGTGCTGTTATCCATTCTCTTAGGTTATGTGATGTGACCATAGTGCTCTATGAACAGCATGGTTTTCAGTTGTTTTCTGAAGTCTTTGAGGTCTGGAGTTGCCCTTAGATCGTCCGGTAGATTGTTCCATATTGTTGGAGCAGCCATGGAGAGAGCTCTGTCTGTTGTGTCCTTGCGTGTGTGCTTGTATTCATTTGGGGTACTGACTCGGTTGCGTGTTTGACTTCTTCTAGGACGTGCGCTGGTTTCCGGTTGTATGAGCGTGTGGAGGCTGTTGGCTGATGTGTGCTCTTTTATCTTAAATAGGTTTATGATGGTCTTGTATCTGATGCGAGCACTGATTGGGAGCCAGTGTAAGTCCTTTAATGTAGGTGTGATGTGCTCCTGCCTAGCGGCTCCGGATATGATTCGAGCTGCAGTGTTTTGTGCCAGCTGGAGTGGTTTGAGAGCTTGTTTTGGTAGTCCAAGGTATATCGGATTGCAGAAGTCCAGTATTGGGGTTA
Source organism: Ichthyophis bannanicus (assembly GCA_033557465.1). NCBI lineage: Eukaryota > Metazoa > Chordata > Amphibia > Gymnophiona > Ichthyophiidae > Ichthyophis > Ichthyophis bannanicus. The sequence goes on along the minus strand of CM066034.1, from coordinate 806,177,482 downwards.
TCAGTGCTTGACAGACGGTACGGAAGTGTTCTGGAGCGAGGAGTGGTTTCAGTCTCCTGATGATTCGCATCCTGTAGTAGGCTTTTTGTATTGTTTTGTCTATGTGTGGTTTGAGGTTGAGTTTACTGTCCAGAGTAACCCCAAGGTATCTCACCTCTGATCTTATCGGTATCGTGGTGCTTTGTATCTTTATGTTTGGTGGGTGTATGAAGCTTTGGTTCCGAGTGATGATTAAAGCTTCGGTCTTGTTGTAGTTTATTGCGAGGTTGTTGTTTTGGCACCACTTCGCCATTTGGGTAAGGCAGTCTGTTATCTTAGAGAAGTCCGGGTTGTCGATTGATATCGGGGAGTATACCATGATGTCGTCTGCGTATATTGTGTATTGGATGTTGTTCTCTTTCATAATGTTGCATATTGGTTGGATGTAGATGTTAAAGGATGTATAAGCCCATAAATCTCCACTCTGGAATTTACATCTGCTCCCTGGCATGTGTAGATTTTAAACAAACGTGTGTTTTAGCCATCCTTTTACAGGAGGAATTAAGGGGGTTATCATCCTTGACCCAACCCCCCCACCTAGTTTCTTTCTCCCTCAAAATGAGGGATGAGTTAAATATAGGGGTATGTTTACTAAGCCATCTTAATCTTACCGGCGTTAGTTACAGTCTTACTGTGACGAATGCCATATAAGATAGTGGGCGTTCCGGTCTTAAGGTAGCATTTCGGGTTATCATGCAATAAAGTCTGTTATCACGCGATAGAGGGCGCCATGGCACGTTAACGCGTGTTAGCCTTAATTAGGCGCTCTGACCTGCAAACACAGCAACAGCGGTGTAGCACAATGGTTAATATGTTGACTGATGAAGCAGGGGTCATGAGCTCAATCCCCCAGTGGGCTTAATGAGTAAGGCTGTCTGAGGCATTGGCCTTTACTTTAAATCAGTGCTGTCTGAGGCATTTCTTTTTTTAATTTAAATTAGTGCTGCCAGCAAACACGCCCTCACAGTGCCGTAACCTAAGGTGCCACAAAAGGCGCCCTATAAGGCACTCCAGAGGGCACATTATAAAGTGCACTGTCTGCCAAGGCACCTTATAATGTTCCCTATAGGGCGCCTTATAGGGCTTTATAGGGTGCCTTATGAGGCACCTTAAGGTTACAGCACTGTGAGTGTGTTTTTGCTGGCATCACTAATTTAAATTGAAAAAGGAAATGCCTCAGACAGCCCTATCAAATGACACCACTGTGGGATCAAACCCATGACCTCTGCCTCCACAGTCAGTGAAGTAACCAGTGGGCTACGTCTCTATAGCTACTAACAACCCCCTGGCTAGCTACAGAAGGACTGCAGGTCACCACACAAACTGTCTGCTGTGGTTACCAGGATAGGGTTAACCCACCTGTACCCATGATGCACTGCACATGCAGATCAGCAGTGTACAGATGATCACAAGATGGGGTATGCACCCCCACAGCACCTCGGCCTGGTAGGGGGAACTGACCGTGTGTGTTACTGGCACAGAGTAGCTACAGGCCGACACATTGTGGGGGTACTGTGCTCACCCCGCACCAGGTCCGCAGCACCTGGCTTAGCTGAGATAGGCTATGCTGCAAGTTGCCATCAGTGCCAGTGTGTGATAGGTAGTCCTTGCAGACACACCTAGAATATACCTGTGTCCTTCTGTATTTCCCAGTCATGTCCAGCCCTTGTGGACTATGATGGCACCCTGAATAGTGCATATCCTGTGTGGGTGCCATGGGCATGTGATTTAAGTGAAGGGGGGGGGGGGTGTTTGGACCCATAGGCAGATTTATGTAGCACCACCCAACCTGCCCTCTGGGGCTCAGGATGGGGGACAGGATCTCCCACCAACAGATCCACATTCTACATCCCTGCAATGATGGCAGAAGAGAGGACCATCAACCCCAATCCTGCTGGGGAACAGGCACCCTACAGGGCAGTCAATACAGATCTGTACACATCCATAAGGCAATGGCAGATAGACAGTAGGCCTGGAAATGCTCAGCTGCCCCCCACCACTATTTTGACATTCACCAGCAGCAAGCACAGTGAGTCTCCAGTCACTGCACCCTGCAAGGTGTTCCAGCCATACACATACAAACTGCAGACAGTCTGCTAGCTAGCCCATAGTGCATGTTCCTGGAGAAAATGCGTGCACCCAAAACTGGGATGTGAGCACACACACCAAGCAGATAAGTCATTGATTGAGCCCCACAAAAGAGAACCCATAAACATCACTTGAGAAAAATACTATATAGCACTATGGGGGAGCCTAGCCATGCCATGGTCACTGCTCAGTCAGGGTGAGAGAGACCTCCCAGCAGGACATGCTGTGGCCACCCAGTCCATGCAGGTGGTGGCCGGGCACTACAATGTCCCAGCCATTGCCCAATGCCCTGTGCAGATGCATCCTGCCCAGGCCACCCTGTCTGGGCCATACCCACAGTATCTTGCTCCTCATTATGCACATTGGCAGGCTAACACTGGAAAAAGTGCAAGCAGTGTGGGCTGAATAAGGTGTAGGCAGCCACAACACACTGGATAGACAGACACACACTCCCACACCTATGCCAGCATTGTGCAAATATAGAGGCTTTTGGCAGTCCTGGCCTCCACACCAGTCCTGGGCACAGTGCAGGCATGGCTATGGTACGCAATACTGTTGGGGTCACTCCCCGGGGTGGTAAACACTGACAGAAACCAAAACTGAAACACACTCCACAGATATCAGAAAGTTGCTATGATGCAGCTCTATCAGCAAATTGTGCTTAACTTAGGAATTGTTATCTGCCATTAATCATAGCAACCTTTTGATATATGTGTAACGTATTCCCAAGTTTAGGGTGTCATTGCTAAGGTATGCAAATGCTAGTATTGGGATATCCTGATGCACGCAGGGCCCAACAGCCTGACTCTCCATGAGGCTTTGGATAGTGGAGCCTGTGGTTGTGGGTGTTTATGCCCCTGTTGGCCGCTGCTCTAGGGCAGAGGTTCCCAACTTCGGTCCTGGTGGGCCAAACACTGTTCGGGGTTTCATGCTGCCCCTAATGAATATGCATGAGATGCATTTGCATACAATGGGGGTGGCGCATAATAATGCAGCACAGGCATATTTATTAGGGACAGCATGAAACCTGAATGGTGTTTGGCCCTCCAGGACTGCAGTTGGGAAACTCTGCTCTAGGGATTGCACATGTTTATGGTGTCTGTGCTCTGTAGGGTAAAATATAGGCGTTTCAGGCATGTTTATTTTATTTGCAATAAAGGTTCCGTCTTTATTACCATGGTTTAGTACTGGGTAAAATATGGGGAAAGGGTTGGCAGGAGCCACAGCTAGGACATGAACTTGTGACCTTCTGCTCCTGAGCATACTGGCTGTGTGTACTGCACCAAACTGTTGCCACACGGACAGCTTATTCCCTGGGGATGCCATGACTGTTCGTCAGACAGACCCTCTCTGTTGCATTCTATGGCACCCACCTAAACGGGCTAGGCCATGGTCTGCTGTGGGCAGATGCCACTGCCCCCTCCGCCACCAGCACCCCTCTGCCACCATTCTGCCATGACATTATGCCTGTGGTGCTGGTGGTGCACATTCCCAGGCCATCCAGTATGCCGGTAGGCAGCTGACTATGGTGTGGGTTCTTGGGAAGGGGTACCTACATGGACATGCGTGCTTCCCCCCCCCCCCCCCCCGCACCACCTGCCAATGTTCTGTGCCCTTGGGGGTACCTGCTGGGTAATCTCCCCTGTGACACTTTGGGACACACACTCTTGCTCATGTTGGACCCTCGTCAGTTGCTGTCCTGCTGCTTTACAGTTTTGGCATTCCTATGTGCCACCTAGGCATCTGCCTAGTCCGCAATGTGCCCCAGCGGGACCACAGCATATGCTGCCTTCAGCCCTCTGTATCCCATTTCCAGCATCAGTACAGTTGCCCTGTCCTACGTGCCCACTCTGCCGTTGCTGCACATTTGCACGCCATAACAAACCTGCCCAATATAAATGACAAACACCCTGATCAGCGGTATTTCAATGTGGGATCATTCACTTTGTAGGGGGACTGAGAATAGACCCTTCCAGACATGATATCTTCTTCTTTTATGCTTTGTCAGTAGTATTGCTTTATGTCTCTCATTAATATCACTATTGGCCAGCTTGGTTATTGGGATTTCAAATGCGGTTCTGGTCATTTTATCTGTTTCTTTGCTTTTTTGGCACCTGCACATGTATCACTACTATCACGTTTTTGGGTTTCTCTGCCTTTGATGTACATTGCTGACTGAAATGGTTTCTCTGACCTGCAAATGTGCCTAGCGCCATGTTTTCACTGGCACTAATTTTCTGAGCTTCATTTCACGGCGTTAGTGTGCAAGGAACCACTCCATGCCCACTCTCCGCCTATTGACCCCTTCTCTCCATCCATGGGGGGCCTTCCTCCGCCCTCTGGGGGGGCCTTGCTCCACCCTCGGCGCACCTTACTGCCGCAGCAGACGTTATCCCATGATACGTGACGTTTGCACACGGTAATGCGCCATTATCACGTGATAATGTCACATATCACACGATAACGTCACAGCTGCGCCGTTAGCGCCGTTTAGTAAACATACCCCATAGTGTCCTCTGTAGGTAAGTAGCAGCAGCTGCATGTTTAATTTTGCAAAATGGCTCAGGTGCACGTGTAAGTGTCGACATTTATATGTGCAAGTTATTAAATGCCCATCCAACCATCAAAGGAAATAAAGCTAGCCTATTAGACTAATTTTTTGTTGGAACCATCGCCATGAAGATGAAGAGAAGCATCTTCCTGTAGCTACTTGTTCCTTTTTATTCTTTATATAGGGACACAACCGGTAAAAGACGTTAGTCTATCAAATTAATTCACTAAGCTGTTCAGAGGTTCCTTCATATAATGGGAAACAGCAAAGCCTGAAAAGTTGTTCTTTCGATTTAAACAAGCGCATCTTTCAGCCATTCTTTTACAGGAGGAATTTAAACATTCTGCGATTTACAATGAGACGTCCTCTCTTCCTTCACCAGTTCAAAAAACTAACGCCATGGCATGCTGTAGCGTCATAGCACTTCTCCCATATTGTTTTCAACCAATCTTCCCTTAAGGGGAAATGTTTTAGGGTTGTGTCCCTATATAAAGAATAAAAAGGAACAAGTAGCTACGGGAAGACGTTTCTCTTCATCTTCATGGTGATGGTTCCCACAAAAAAATTAGTCTAATAGGGTAGCTTTATTTCCTTTAATGGTTGGATGAATGTATATGTAGGGAATAAAATATGGGTTAAATGTAATGAATAGTTATTAAACGCCGGCACTTACACGTGTTAGCTGCCAAGTTTCCTCCACTGATTTTCCCCACATGTAAATTTGTAAAATGGCACCTCCCACTAAACATGAATGTCAATCCACATATATTTTAGAAACAGCTGCACATTTAGCAGATCCATTTCTAAAATACTATCGGAATAGAATATGTCCCAACCTCAATTCCGATCTCCATGTACTATCTAAAATATGACTTCATGTGTTTTACGTATGTGAGGCCTACTGTTTATATTAGATTGTTATTCACCTAGATGAGTATAGGAGAGGTGAAATATATTTGTATTACTACTACTACTACTACTATGGGGTATGTTTACTGAACTGCAGTAATCGTGAATAACGCGCGTTATGTAACGTTAACGATCATAAGCGCATCATAACGTGCGTTATGATGCGCTTACGATCGTTAACGTTACATAATGCGCATTAACCGTAGTTAACAATCGTAAACTCCCGCGGTGCGGTAAAACACCGCAGAGGGTGGAGAGAGGGCGGAGAGAAGGGGTCAATGGGCGGAGAGTGGGCAGGGAGAGGCTCCCTTCACACTAACGCGCTGATCTGAAGAGCTCAATTCCAACGCGAATGAAAACCTGCCGTTAAATGCACATTACAGGGGAGAGAAACCATTTCAGTGTCAGCAATGTACAGCCCAGGCAGGGAAACCAAAAAAAATGATAAGTGTGATACATGTGCACAGAACAAAAGGGCACAGAAACACTGAAAATGACCCCAAAAAACTGGAAAAAGACCATAACCAAGCTGGCCAATAGTGGTATCAATGAGAAACATAAACCCCTCCCCCCCCCCCCGAGTAAGTTCCATAGAACAGATATAAATCGTGGAAGGGTCTATAATCCGTCCCCATACAAGGTGAATGAGCCCACAGTGAAATAGTGCTGCTCAGGGTTTTCCCCACCATCGGACAGGGTTCCTATGGCATGCACATGTCCCGCAACATCAGGGCGGGCATGTCGGAACGGCAACTGGACAGATGCCGGAGAAGGGGATACAGAGTGCCACAGGTGGCACATGCTGTGGTGCAGCTGGGCCACAGTGCAGACTAGGGCAATGCCTAGGTGGCCCATACGAATGCTGAAGCAGCAGAGCAGCCAGACAGCAACTGCTGAAGGCCCAACATGGGCACGACTGTGTTTCCCACAGTGTCACAGGGGATAGTACCCAGCAGCTACCCCCAAGGGCACGGAACATTGGCAGGCGGTGCTGGGGGGAAGCATGGACACCTATGCAGGCACCCCTACCCCATAACCCGCACCATAGGCAGCCGCCTACCTGCACACTGGATGGCCTGAGACTGCGCACCACCAGCACCACCAGAAGAAGGGCATGTCAGCATGGTGGCTGAGGGATACTGGTGGTAGAGGGGGCAGTGGCAGCTGCCCAGAGCAGACCGTGGCCTAGCCCTGTGTAGGTGGGTGCCGTGTACTGCAACAGATGGGCTCTGTCTGATGAACAGTCATGGTATCACCAAGGAATGCACTGACTCTGTGACAACAAGGTGGTGCAGTGCACAAAACCAGTGTATTCAGAAGCAAAGGGTCACAGGTTCAAGTCCCAGCTGTGGTTCCCGCCAGCCCAGTCCCCATATTTTACCCACTACTACAACGTGCTAATACAGACAGCACCTTTATTGCAGATGACATAAACATGCCCAAGACACCTACATTTTACCCTACAGAGCACAGACACCATAAACATGCACATTACCTAGAGCAGAGCCTCCCAAATGCAGTCCTGGAGGGCCAAACACCATTCCGGTTCCATGCTGCCTCTGATAAAGATGCCTGTGCTGCATTTCTATGCGCCACCCCCATGGTATGCAGATGTATCTCATGCATATTCATGAGGGACAGCATGAAAACCCGAACATTGTTTTGCACCGCAGGACTGGAGTTGGGAACCTCTGCCGTAAAGCAGCAGCCAACAGGGGCAGACACACCCGCACCCACAGGCCCCATTATCCAAAGCCTCCTGGGGAGGCAGGACTTTGGGCTCTGCGTGCATCTCCCAATACTAGCACTTGCATACCTTAGTAATGCCACCCTAAACCGGGGAATATGGTACACATCTATCAAAAGGTTGCTATGAGTACTGGCAGATAGCAATTCCTAGGTTAAGTACACTTTACTGAGTGAGCTGCATCATAGCAACCTTTCTGATGTCTGTGGAGTGTGCTACAGGTCTTGTGTCTGACAGTGCTTACCAACCTGGGGAGTGACTCCTACAGTATTGCGTACCATAGCCATGCCTGCACTGTGCCCAGGACTTGTGTGGTGGCCTGGGCTGCCCAACACCTCTATAGTTGCACAATGCTGGCATAGGTGTGCGGAGTGTGTGTCTGTCTATCCAGTGTGTGGTGGCTGCCAACACCCTCCACAGCCCACACTGCTAGCACTGTTGCCAGTATTGGCCTGCCAATGTGCATAATGAGGAGCAGGGTACCGTGGGAATAGCCTGGATAGAGTGGCCTGGCCTGGATGCATCTGCACACGGCATAGGGCAATGGCTCGGACATTGTATGCCTGGCCACCACCTGCATTTCCAGGCCTGCCGTCTGTCTACTATTGCGTTATGGATGTGTACCGCTCTGTCTGTTCCCCAGCAGGACTGGGGTTGATGGTCCCCTCTACTGCTACTATTGCAGGGAGGTAGACTGTGGATCTATTGGTGGGTGATCCTGTTTCCCACCCTGAGCCCCAGGGGGGGGGGGGGTTGTGTGGTGGTAGATGATCTGCCTATGGGTCCATACACCCCCCCTCTTCACCTACAGCAAGTAACCATGGTACCAACACAGGATATGCACTATTCTGGGTGTAGCATCGCCCATAGGGACTAGACATGACCGAGACATACAGCAGGACACAGATGTATCCTAGGTGTGTCTAACTAAACTACCTATCACACACTGCTGGGGACCTGCAGCATGGCGTATTTCAGCCATGAAAGGTGCTGTGGACCTGGTGCTGGGCACCCCACCTCAACCTCAGGGTGGGCACTGTACCCGCACAATGTGACTGTCTGTGGCTACTCTGTGGCAGTGCCACACACGGTCTGTTCCCCCTACAAGGCCGAGGTGCTGTGGGGGTGCATACCCGATCTTGTGCCCATCTCTCGACTGCTGATTTGCATGTGCAGTGCATCATGGGTACGGGTGGGTTACCCCTATCCTGGTAACCACAGCAGACAGTTTGTGTGGTGACGTGCAGTCCTGCAGCCAGCCAGGGCTTTGTTCACATCCTTATAAGGTGTCCTACAGGGGACATTATAGGGTGCCTTGGCGGACACTACACCTTATAATGTGCCCTATGGAGTGCGTTATGGGGTGCCTTATGTGGCACATTAGGTTTTGCCACCGTGAGGGTGTGTTTGCTGGCAGCATTAATTAAAATACACGTCACATGCCTCAACAATCGCTACTTAAATGTAAAGGGTGCTGCTTCAGCCAGCCTTATGCATTAGGCCCACTGGGGAATCGAACCCATGACCCCTGCACCATCAGTCTGTGTTGTAACCATTGTGCTACAGCTCTGTTGCTGTGGTTGTATGCCTGCGCGCCTTCTTAAGATTAACGCGCGGTAATGTGCCCTGTAGCGCTCGTTCATTTATGGCGCCTTGTAACGCGCGTTCTCGGAAACGATGTACCGCCCATGTCCTTATTTGGGGTTTCTGTCTCTACCACGGCTCCTAACGCAAATCGCACTAACGCAGTTTAGTAAACATACCCCTATGAATAATAATGGTTTCTCCCTTTCCTCCTCTTTACTTCCCTCCCTTTGATTCCCCCTTTGTTTATTCTGCTACCTAACTTCTCCTTTTCCCCCTTATCTCCCCTTCCCTCTTCTCCTCCTCTCTGCACCTCTCCCTGCCTCCTCTACGCTCTCTCAGTCCACTTCCTAAGATCCAGATCAGTATGAGAAACAGAAAGAGTGGCACAATCTCCCCCTTTCCCCAGGCACTACCCCCAGCCATCTATCTGTACAAATATAGGCTCCTCTCTCCAGTCTCGATACCATCCACATTTAAGTATTTATGGTCAAACAACCCACACATGAAAAGCAATAATCTTACATTATAGTGAGTCTTTATGGCCTTACGGATGTCTGCTGAACATAATATGTAAAAAAACAGAGGGTCCAATAAAAAAGCTGGGGAAAACAGAAAGCTCAATTACATCCACATTTTGTACTGAAAGGTTATTAATTACGAAGTACTGTGTTTTTCATAAATCCTTTTAGAGAGCTATTTGTTGTATTCCCTCATTTGCATTTTATAACAATTGAAGGGAAAGATCTTGTAGTTTAGGCAGTTTCCATTTACGGATTTAGATGATATTTTCCAATGAGAATAGTTTGGTTATAATATTATTTCTCCCTTCCTAACTCAGAGGCTTATTAATATATAAAAACTAATAAGCCTGCAATATTATCTTGAGGGAATAGAAATGAGAAAATCTTTCCAGATCAGAGCTTTAGTGAATATAATAACTTGTTCATCAGGATCAGTATTTTCAGGGCTGAAGCTTCCTGGGGGTGGAAATATCCCATAGATTGCATGCAAAATAAAACTGAATTAGCTGCCATTTGTGTATACACATTAAAGTACTCTGACATTAGATTTTTCATGTGAAATCTATGTTGTTTAATACATATGAGATTAAACAAGGAAAACTCTCACACCAATCAATTTATTTTATTTATTTATTTAGACAGTCTTTTGTATACCGCCTTATCCTTCAATCAAAGCGGTCACAGCACAATTGGGGGATAGATTTAACACGCAGGGATATGAGACACAATAGAGTAGGTGCAGCACAATTCATGATGGTGCAGGTTCCTCCTTAAAGCTCTGACTATTGCATCTCAGTATTGTTCTGTAGGGATCATTTAGTTCAGTTTCTATGGCCATTCAATCTAGGCCTCTCTGCTGAAATAAGCAATTAAAGGCAGTTATGATGGTGGTTTCAGTGAACCGGGCTGCCAAACATCAGTCATATGGTAATAATTTTGCATTATTACCAGGTAGAGTGGGGATATTAACATGAACAAGCAAGTTAGAAATGAAAGGTTACATATCCCTGTGCTGGTTCACTGAATCACCCAGGTCCTTTCCACTCCTCAAAGCATCAACAGAAACCTGAAATATGTGCTTACGTTAGCACTTAGCAAATGAAAATGCTGAGTGTAGAATCCTTTATAATTCTACAGTCAGTCAAACAGTAGGAGAGAAAATGTGCACTCTTTCAAACAAGCTGAAAGTAGAATAAACATCTACCGGTATGTTGGGTTATCGCTTGTTTGGTAGTGATGGGCCAATGCAGAGTCAACCAAGCATAAAAATAGTTCTTTTATAGATGTCTACTGCACTGTATTTGAAATCATGCAAACATGACAGCTTATACATTGCAATGGTTATACTATAGTAAAAGACTCACAGTCACAATTTTTATCACAGAAAACCTTCACTGAAATATTTTATGAGATAATTCATTAAACAAAAGATTTGATGCACTCCCTGGAGCTTTCAGTCACTACTAGCCAAACAACATCCAAAAACCAAATTTTCACAATTGTGCTATAACAAATGGATAGTGAGCACTTAATAGTGCAATGTAATTTCACATTTCCCCTTCCACTGCTGGTAGACTCAGGCTGTCTCTGTAAAGGACTCAGTTCGGAGGCATGTGGAGATGTCTCAGTGCATCTATGGGAAGGGTATAGGTGGAATGCACGTATCTGTCTGTGTTTGTGGTAAGGGGCATAAGTGGAGTGTGTGGGTTTGTGTTTGTATATATCTTGGTGGGAGTATGAGGGTGTGTGGATGTCATAAAGGGTATAACGGTTCTAGTGAAATCACATAACATCTTGTAAGATAACCTGCACCACCATCCTCTGAAATATGTTAATCCCCTCACTTTTGTTAACTCCAAGTTTATAGCTCCCTTAACTTCTACATAACTGCACCTCAATTGAGTTTGTTTGCTGTTCTCTATTAACTGCTTTGGCCTAAAGATGGTATAGAAAACCTGTTAAATAAATAAATCAATAAATAAATATCATTGGTTTTGTGTAGGGCATGTAAGTGGGGACTGTGTTTGTGTGTTTTATAAGGATGTGTGTCTGCATGACAAGTGTATGTGTGTTTGTCTATAGTGTGTAATTGGAGTGTGTGTGTATGTATGTTTGTCATGTAATGGCAGAGAAAAAAAGTTTAAAAATGCCTGGCCATGTTTATGCTTTCTGTCTGCCCAGGTTTGCCGCAGCATCAAGGTGCTGGGGGGGGCGGGGGTAAATAAAAAGGCAAAAAAACAAACTAATAGCCACATTAAAAATAAATGAAAAGGGTCAGTAAAGTCTCAAATAAGGAAATCAACATTTAGGGGTATGTTTACTAAACTGCGGTAACGTTACTTAGGGGTATGTTTACTAAACTGCGTTAGAGTGATTCGCGTTAGGAGCCGCGGTAGAGACAGAAATCCCAAATAAGGACATGGGCGGTACATCATTACCGAGAACGCGCTGAGAACACGCGTTACAAGGCGCCATAAATGAACGAGCGCTACAGGGCACATTACCGCACGTTAATCTTAAGAAGGCGCGCAGGCATACAAGCACAGCAGCAGAGCTGTAGCACAATGGTTACAACACTGACTGATGGTACAGGGGTCATGGGTTCGATTCCCCAGTGGGTCTAATGTATAAGGCTGGCTGAGGCAGCACCCTTTACATTTAAATAGTGATTGTTGAGGCTTTTGACGTGTATTTTAATTAGTGCTGCCAGAAAACACACCCTCACGGTGGCATAACCTAAGGTGCCGCATAAGGCACCCCATAACGCACTCCATAGGACACATTATAAAGTGTACTGTCCGCCAAGGCACCCTATAATGTCCACTATAGGACACCTTATAAGGCTGTGAACAAAGCACTGGCTGGCTGCAGAAGGACTGCACATGACCACACAAACTGTCTGCTGTGGTTACCAGGATAGGGTTAACCCACCCATACCCATGATGCACTGCACATGCAAATCAGCAGTCGAGAGATGGGCACAAGATTGGGTATGCACCCCCACAGCACCTCGACCTGGTAGGGGGAACAGACCGTGTGTGGCACTACCACAGAGTAGCCACAGACAGTCACATTGTGCGGGTACTGTGCCCACCCTGAGGTTGAGGTGGGGCGCCCAGCACCTTTCATGGCTGAAATACACCATACTGCAGGTCCCCAGCAGTGTGTGATAGGTAGTTCTGTTAGACACACCTAGGATACATCTGTGTTCTGCTGTATGTATCGGTCATGTCTAGTCCATATGGGCGATGATGCACCCAGAATAGTGCACATCATGTGTTGGTGCCATGGTTACCTGCTGTAGGTGAAGGGGGGGGGGGTGTACGGACCCATAGGCAGATCATGTACCACCCCACAACTCACCCTCTGGGGCTCAGGGTGGGAAACAGGATCACCCACCAATAGATACACAGTCTACCTCCCTACAATAGTAGCAGTAGAGGGGACCATCAACCCCAGTCCTGCTGGGGAACAGACAGAGCGGTACACATCCATAACGCAATAGCAGACAGACGTCAGGCCTGGAAATGCTCAGCTGCCCCCCACCATTATCTGACATTCTCCAGCAGCAAGCCTCCAGCCACTGCACCCTGCATGGTGTTCCAGCAAGACACATACTAGCGGCAGACAGTCTGCTAGCTAGTCTATAGTGCACGGTCCTGGAGGATATGCATGTACCCAGAACAAGGATGTCAGCATATACACCAAGCAGATAAGTCAGTGATTGGGCTCCAAAAGAAAACCCATAAATATCACATGAGAAAAATGCTATACAGCACTATGGGGGAACCTAGCCATGCCATGGTCACTGCACAGTCAGGGTGAGAGTGACCTCCCAGCAGGACATGCTATGGCCACCCTGTCCGTGCAGGTGGTGGCCAGGCACTACAATGTCCGAGCCATTGCCCTATGCCGTGTGCAGATGCATCCAGGCCAGACCACACTATCCAGGCTATTCCCACAGTACCTTGCTCCTCATTATGCACATTGGCAGGCCAATACTGGCAACAGTGCTAGCAGTGTGGGCTGTGGAGGGTGTTGGCAGCCACCACAAACTGGATAGACAGACACACACTCCCCACACCTATGCCAGCATTGTGCAACTTGTCAGACGGCTGCCTGGGTGAGAATGTTCACAGTCTTGGCAAGTGCATATATCAATATGATTTGCAAGGGATTGTGGGCAATGCAGTCCATTCACACCAGACACGGCTGCTCACAATAATTAGTTGTGCTTGAGTGTAAACCAATAAGATATTTATTTATGGGGTTATTTCTCCCAACACAGATATGCTTGGTAGCACATAAAACAGGATACTTGTTTTCAGTGTTAAACTTAGAAAAACAAAATCAGGAAAACAACAGCAGAACTTGTCCGGCAATCAAATCAAAAGAATAAAGACCTGGTTGGTAACAAACTGGTCTTTTCTGTAGGCTTTAGCTAATATTTTCTTAGCAGTGCATAAAACAACAAACAAAACCCACAAAGAGGGGAAAAACTGTTCTTTTCAGGTTAACTTCTTATATCTTCACACATAGACTCAGAAGTGATTTCCTCAGAGCTCACAAGCAATTAGGTAAGGCTCAATTGCTAGCAGTTATCCAGCTGAAACCCCTTAGCTGGCTTGCTTTCTACTGCGTGGCTCAAAATCCTATTCAGGAGCTTTTCTGAGTAGATTAAAGAACAAGTTTGTATTTCTTTGTGATGGTTGTTGTACTTTGTAACAGTAAATTACCAAAGGAGTTTAGACAGAGAGCAATCCATGTATTCACAGCCTGCATTTGCAACCCCTCCCCCTTCTTCAACAATCATGGGTTCAATATCATGGATTGGCACAGAGGAATTCCTCAATGGAGCACTCTCAGGAGAATACTTGTTTCCCTGCTGTCTTTCAAGGGTATAGCTAGGGCATAGATCAGTGTTCATACCTGAGCTTCCATTGCTGTTAGAGTTCCTCTCTAAATAGCCTGGCCAGTATGTAGTCCAGTTCTTATGTCTAGCCTTCCAATCCAGATCCCTGGACACTGGGTCTCTCTTCACATACCTTCTGGCACGGGTCTTAGGGTCCCTTCCACGTGCAGCCGTCTCCCTCACAGGTACCGTCTGGAGATTCCTAGCTCTGCAGCACCATTCCTCTGGCTTTCCCCAGTCCAATGGTGTATGCTGGCCCCTGAAATGCCTTCCAGTATACGTACTGCTCTGGACTCCTTTAGACCTCCCAAAGGCTTTTCTCTTCTTTCTTCCAAAGGGTTTCTTGCCCTCTCTGTCCGTCCAGTTTGGCTTCTGCTTCTGATGATCCTCCAGATGATGAAGCTGTCCAAGATGAGGATATCCAAGCTCAGGATCTCCCAGATGAAACTGAGGATAATTCTCTGTAGAATAAACTCTACCTTTATTCTGCTTTGATGAGTGCTCCACCCTAGCACAGCGCAGCTGTGCTGAATCAGGCCCTGCCCTTTGAGATGAGTGCTTGGGGATTACCTCATAGCCCTCCTGATTGAACACACGTTTCCCCACTTCAGCTCCTCTAATGGTTGTTGGAAACCTGGTGCATTCTGGGACTGGTAGTCTTTTATGGAAAAATTCAGTTTTCTCATCTCTACCAGAACTGACAGGTTGCTTGTTCAGAGTCACTTCACCTTTACTATAGCTCCTTCCAGAGCTATGATAAGCTTCCTTATCACAAACTATAGAGGTGTTGGGCAGCCCAGGCCACCACACCAGTCCTGGGCACAGTGCAGGCATGGCTATGGTACGCAATACTGTAGGAGTCACTCCCCAGGTTGGTGAACACTATCGGACACAATACCTGTAGCACACTCCACAGACATCAGAAAGGTTGCTATGATGCAGCTCACTCAGGAAATTGAACCTAACCTAGGAATTGCTATCTGCCCGTAATCATAGCAACCTTTTTATAGATGTTTACCATATTCCCAGGTTTAGGGTGGCATTACTAAGGTATGCAAGTGCTAGTATTGGGAGATGCACGCAGAGCCCAAAGTCCTGCCTCTCCAGGAGGCTTTGGATAATGGGGCCTGTGGTGCGGGTGTGTCTCTCCCTGTTGGCTGCTGCTTTATGGCAGAGGTTCCCAACTCCAGTCCTGCGGTGCCAAACACTGTTCGGGTTTTCATGCTGTCCCTCATGAATATGCATGAGATACATCTGCATACCATGGGGGTGGTGCATAGAAATGCAGCACAGGCATCTTTATCAGAGGCAACATGGAACCGGAATGGTGTTTGGCCCTCCAGGACTGCATTTGGGTGACTCTGATGTAGGTAATGTGCATGTTTATGGTGTCTGTGCTCTGTAGGGTAAAATGTAGGTGTCTTGGGCATGTTTACGTCATCTGCAAAAAAGATGCTGTCTGTATTAGCACATTGTAGTAGTGGGTAAAATACGGGGACTGGATTGGCAGAACCACAGCTGGGACTTGAACCTCTGACCCTCTGCTTCTGACTACACTGGTTTGTGCACTGCACCACCTTGTTGTCACAGAGTCAGTACATTCCTTAGTGATACCATGACTGTTCGTCAGACAGGGCCCATCTGTTGCAGTACACAGCACCCACCTACACAGGGCTAGACCACGGTCTGCTCTGGGCAGCTGCCACTGCCCCCTCCACCACCAGTATCCCTCAGCCACCATGCTGACATGCCCTTCTTCTGGTGGTGCTGGTGGTGCGCAGTCTCAGCCCATACAGTGTGCAGGTAGGCGGCTGCCTATGGTGGGGTAGGGATGCCTGCATAGACGTCCACGCTCCCCCCAGCCCCGCCTGCCTATGTTCCGTGCCCTTGGGGGAAGCTGTTGGGTACTATCCCCTGTGACACTGTGGTAAATACACTTGTGTCCATGTTGGCCCTTCAGCAGTTGCTGTCTGGCTGCTCTGCTGTTTCAGCATTCGTATGGGCCACCTAGGCATCACCCTAGTCCGCACTGTTTCCCAGCTCCACCACAGCATGTGCCGCCTGCGGCCCTCTGTATCCCCTTCTCCAGCATCTGTCCAGTTGCCGTTCCGACATGCCCGCCCTGATGTTGCGGGACATGTGCATGCCATAGGAACCCTGTCGGATGGTGGGGAAAACCCTGAGCAGCGCTATTTCGCTGTGGGCTCATTCACCTTGTATGGGGATGGAGTATAGACCCTTCCACGATTTATATATTTTCTATGGAGCTTACTCTGGGGGGGTGGGTTGATGTTTCTCATTGCTATCACTATTGTCCAGCTTGGTTATGGATTTTTTCCAGTATGTTGGGGTCATTTTCAGTGTTTATGTGCTCTTTTGTTCTGTCACATGTATCACACTTATCACTCTTTTTAGGTTTCCCTGCCTGGGCTGTACATTGCTGACACTGAAATGGTTTCTCTCCCCTGTAATGTGCATTTAACAGCAGGTTTTCAATCGCTTTTGGATTCAGCTCTTCAAATCAGCGCGTTAGTGTGAAGGGAGCCTCTCCCCGCCCACTCTCCACCCACTGACCCCTTCTCTCCGCCCTCTCTCCACCTTCTGCTGTGTTTTACCGCGCCGCGGAGCTTTACGATCGTTAATGTTGGTTAACGCGCGTTATGGAAAGTTAACAATCGTAAGCACATCATAACATGCGTTATGATGCGCTTACGATCGCTAACGTTATATAACACGCGTTATGTACCGTTACCGCAGTTTAGTAAACATACCCCTTAATGTAACGCGTGGTATGTAACGTTAACGTGCGTTAACGTTACTTAACGATCGTTAAAATCCCTGGCTGCTGTAAGCACCGCAGAAGGTGGAGAGAGGGCAGAGAGAAGGGGTCAGTGGGCGGAGAGTGGGCGGGGAGAGGCCCCATTCACACTAACGCGTTGAACTAAAGGGCTGAATCCTACCGCGAATGAAAACGTGCCCTTAGATGCACATTTGCAGGAGAGAGAAACCACTTCATTGTCAGCAATGTACAGCCAAAGCAGGGAGCCCTAGCAATGTGATAGTAGTGCTCCATTTTCAGCAACACCATAGTGCCAAAGTATGAATGGCCACTATGGCGATGGTGCAAATGGGGCATAGGGGGCTGCAGGTGGGACATGTAGCATGGGCAGCTGGGGCACAGGGTGGACCAGGCGGGCGCCTAGGTGGCATATAGGAACATAGAAACCGTAAATCAGCAAGATAGCAGCTGACCAAGGCCAAACACAATCCACCTATATCTACCGGGTTTACTCTAGCCAATAGTTGCTAGGGCACTGACCTGACATCCCACAGCCATTCTGCCCCCATGTGGAAGGGACATCATATTGGTAGGCAGTGATTGGGGGGGGATGTGAGGATGTCCATGTATGGCCCCCCACCCCGGGATCCGCTACCTAGGCGGGCGCCTACCTACACAGTGGATGGCCTGGGCCTGCACACTACCAGCACCGACAGCAAATGGCCACGTCAGCTTGGCAGGGGGGTGCCCGTGCTGGAGGGGGCAGTGCCACCTCCCTGCAGTAGGCCTAGGCCATGCCCTGCATCAGTACGTGGTGTGCAGTGCAACATACAAAGTCTGGCTGAGGAAAAGTACAGGTAGTCCCAGGGACTGTTGTGCATCTGTGGCAACAGTTTGGTGCAGTACACCCAGCCAGTGTGTCCAGAAGCAGAGGGTCACAGGTTCAAGCCACAGCTGTGGTTCCTTTAGAGTATGTCCCTATGTTTTACCCTACAATGCAGATACAACAGCAACCTGTGCAAAGCCCAAAGCAGCGGCGAACAGGGGTACAAACACCCACCCACACAGGCCCCACAATCCAAAGATGTATGGAGAGTCAGGCTGTTGGCCCCAGCATTGAGCTGAAGTTATCACCAGAGCACTACTACTATCCCCTGAACAGTTTAGCAATGTCGGCACTTTGATCAGGACCAGTGTGGAGGGCAGGGTTGCCAACCACCCCTATCTTTGTACAATGCTGCAATAGGAGTGAGCATGTGTGTAGTTCTGTGGCTGCCCACCCTTCACTGGGCCCAAAATGTCCCACTGTTACCAGCATTAGCCTGAATAGGTGCATAATGAGGAGCAAGGTATTTTGGGTATGGCCCGGACAGGGCAGATTGTCCAGGATGCATCTTCACAGGGTGTGGGACAATGGCTGGGACACTGTAGTGCCTAACCACCACCTGCATGGACAGGGTGGCCACAGCATGGCCTGCTGGGAGGGCACTCACTCTGACCGAGCAGTGACCATGGCAGGTCTAGGTTCCCATATAGCGTTCTACACTGTTTTCCTCCAGTGATTCTATTTGTGTTTCCCTGTTCTGGGGTCCCAATCACTGAATTGCCTGCTTGTTGCACATAGTTTTTCTGTGAGCAGGCTGGTGGATTGTCTGCAATTAGATTGTGCATGGCCAGAACACCTTTAAGGTACAGTCTGACTGTGTGGTCTGCTGGTGACTGGCAGACAGTGGTAGGAGGCAGTTGGGGTTTTCCAGACCTAACCCCAGCATTGTTGCTGGTCTGCCACTGTCCCAGTCATAGGTATGGCTCTGGCCCACCAACCCTAGAGGGCTGTCTCATACAAACAGGATGGAGGTTGCTTCCCCAGGGCAGGGGCACCTGTTCTTTACCTACAACAAGGGTGATGTGGTTCCTTTGGGGTATGTAGTATATACCACTGCAACCTATAAAGGCACTGCTACACACACCTCATGCAATTCTAGGAACCCCTCTGCCCTGATAACAGCAGCCCATGTCAGCCAGACCCTAACATGGGGTGCACACCAATCTGGCTGGAGTCTGGTTCCACAGGGTCTCATGTGATTGCAGGATACAGATGGACACCAAATTATCTTTGGCTGCACTGCAAGGAAATTCCCCCCTCCCCTCTACGCCAAGCATGGCTCACCACATTCACAAGTCCTACCTCAGTCATTGTGAGGTCTGCCACATCCCCTGTGAGGTGCAGCAATACAGTGTGCATGCATGTGATGGTCCATCATTATGTTTGTATGTACAATATGCTGTTGGTCTTCCCATCCCCAATTGTACAGACAGTACACGGCCCTTGTGCATGTGGTCACTGGTGGGGGTTCCCACTGCACCTGCAGTGTAAGTGCATGTGACTCTCCTGCCATGTCAGCATGGTCTAGTGTCAGTGAAAAAACATGATGGGTGTACAGAAGCACAGTACTATGTATGTTGCTCACTGCCACAGGCAGAGTAGGGGCACACAACATCTGGGGATGTGGCAGATATAGGTTGCTGTGATGCAGCATGCACCCACAGCACGACTGAAGATCATCATCCACTGCACTCTGCATTGAAGTCCCACAGCACAAGTCCATAGTAAAATGTGATTCAAATGAAAGGGAGAGGATTCTGGGAAATGTATGAAATAGCACCATTACCACAGGATGTACATGTGTGAGAGGAACGTATATGAAAGGGATGGGCTAACATGTGACAGCCAGTAGCATGACTAGGGTGCATACAGCATAAACTGCTGACAGGCCACCATCACCCTGACTGTTCTGTGACCATGCCTGGGCTATCTAGCCACGTTGTGGTATGTATAGGCCAAGACTGCAGTTCTTTCCCTGGCCTTTCAAGTTCTGCTCCTATTGTCTGAGGTTTGCATGATATTCAGACAATCAGGCTACACAGGAGTGATGTGTGTGGGATAGCTGTGGTATGAATACAGCCAATGTCCTTGGGTTGGTTAAGATCTGCTGAGTGGCAGTGTCTGATTGGCTCATCAAGATGATGATGGGCACAGCTGCAGTGATGAGTATGAATTAATCTTTCAGCAAGGTCATGTTCCACCTCCCTCTTACAGTAATGGGTGTGAACCATTGCTGCTGCTGCAGGTTGGTGGTCTGCCTCACACCTTCCCCCCCCCCCCCTCAATTGCAAGTCATAGCATCTGTGAACCTGCTGCTGCAACCCAGTTGTCTATAATGGGGCTTCTGAAAATACTCCAGGACCAGGACAAAAAAAAGTCCAAGGATAAGAGAAGGCTGGACATCCCCACATGCCTCCACTGTGCACAGCAGCATACATTAACAATTATACATATAGCAAACTAGTTATGATGTAGATCTGTGGCCCAAAAAATAAGAGCTTAAGTAGTACAGTACGGACCCTGTGGACCAGATGCTGTGTGACCCACTTCCCTTTCAGGGTGACCTCTGCAACTGGTTTGTAACAATCACTGGTGCAGTTTTGTTCATGAAGGTCACAATGCCCCTGTGTAATCATGGTGTCATGTGAAGGATCAGAGCCTCTGGTAATTTGTGAGGTCATGCACGGCACCCACCTAAACAGGGTTTGGCCTTGGTCTGCTGTTGGCAGATGTCACTGCCCCCTCCACCACCAGCAACCCTCCGCCACCATGCTGACATGCCCTTATACCAGTGGTGCTGGTGGTGCGCAGTCCCAGGCCATCCAGTGTGCCGGTAGGCAGCTGCCTATGGTGTGGGTTCTCAGGTAGGGGTGCCTACATGGACATGCGCACTTCCCCCCGGCACCACCTGCCAATGTTATGTGCCCTTGGGGGTACCTGCTGAGTAATATCCCCTGTGACACTGTGGGACACACACTGGTGCCCATGTTGGACCCTCGTCAGTTGCTGTCTTGCTGCTTTACAGTTTCGGCCTTCCTATGTGCCACCTAGGCATATGCCTAGTCCACACTGTGCCCCAGCTGGACCACAGCATAACAAACCTGCCCAATATAAATGACAAAACCCTGATCACCGCTATTTCACTGTGGGATCATTCACTTTGTAGGGGAACAGAGCATAGCCCCTTCCAAACATGATATCTTCCTTTTTACGCTTTGTCAGTAGTGTTGCTTTATGTTTATCATTAGTAGCACTATTGGCCAGCTTGGTTATGGGGATTTGAAATGTGGTTCTGGTCATTTAATTTGTTTATTTGCCTTTTTGGTTCCTGCACATGTATCACTACTATCACTTTTCTGGGTTTCCCTGCCTTTGCTGTACATTGCTGACCTAAATGGTTTCTCTCTCCTGCAAATGTGCCTCTAGCGCGAGGTTTTCACTGGCGCTAATTTTCAGACCTTCATTTCACGGCATTAGTGTGCATGGGGCCTCTCCCCGCCCACTCTCTGCCCTTTGACCCTCATCTCCGCCCCTGGGGAGCCTTACTCCACCCTCTGGGGAGCCTTACTCCACCCTCTGTGCACCTTAACGCCGCCGCAGACATTGTCGCGCGATATGTGAAGTTCTCACACGATAAAGCACCGTTATCATGCGTTAACATCACATATCATGTGATAATGTCACAGCTGCACCATTAGCGCCGTTTAGTAAACATACCCCATAGGATTCTTTATGCTGCCACGCCTCCTACACGTCCAGGGCACTTTTCACATGAAGACACCTTATTGCTGTCGTTAGCACACGCTAAAGCATACTACGTTAGTGTGCTTTAGTAAACATACCCCACAGTGTTAAAACTTTTCTTCTACTAATCAATGTCTTGATTTTACTGAGCATATAAAAAGTACGGTAAAAGCGATTTACTTTAAGATAAAAACCTTACACCACCTAAAACCCATGTTGGAAGCCAAAGACTTCCGTTCAATATTCCAGGCAATAGTCACTCCTCACTTTGACTATGCGAATATCGTCTTACATGGTCTACCAAAGAACACCATCAACCCGCTGCAACTAGTAATGAATGCTGCTGCACGCATCTTAGTGGGAGCTTCAAGAAGAGACCATATTACGTCGATCCTAATGGACTTACACTGGCTCCCAATAAGATGCAGAATTACCTATAAAGCGCTCCTTATCACATTCAAGGCCTTCTATAAAATATCGCCATCAACGATCTCTGACCTCATCTGTCAAGCACCTAGTACAAGATCAAGAAGACTTCTCACGGAAAACATGCTAGTCATACCCGGCGAATCCACAAATTGGTCCCAATCAACGATCAACAGGGCATTTAATTATTTTGCCCCTAGATGTTGGAATAAACTCCCCCCAGATATTAGAGCAATATGAGATATTAAACAATTCAGAAAGGCTATCAAGCACTATTTATTCACGGAATACTTTCAACCACCGTAACTTAGATCACCTGCAACAAATACCTCCAGTTCATAACAAAAACCCAAATGCACTAGAATTAAGCAATGTAGTTGTATATACATTTCTAAATACGGATTTCTCTGTTGATTTTATGTAAATAGTTAATGGAATTGTATTATAAATAGTGTATCCCCTTTTTATCCAAGTACTTAACCTGTTTTCTGTAAACTCATACTTGTTTAAATGTACTGAGATGTTTTGTTCCATGTAAACCGCGCTGAAGCCGAATAGTGCGGTATAGAAGAAACTTTAAATAAATAAATAAAGAATCTACAATCTTAAACAGGTTAACTAATAATTACCTGTTGTTGAAAGGGTTCATACAGCACCACTATTGAATAATAAAAGCACTTTAAAAATCGTTCATAGAATATAGTTGATTATATTATATTATAGTGCAATATACAAATGTGTTGGTAAAGGCTGATTGTTGTAGAAACTGAATCTACATAAAAGCTTTATAAAGCCTGTTATTGTGTTTTTACAAAAATAGAATTTATACTATTTTTTCAAATTAACAGTAGAACATTTTTAAAAACTAAAACTTGTTTTAGTGATTCATTGTGAGAGAATTCTCATCCCTTGATAAGTCCTGATTTTAAATTTGAGGTTCCTGAAACACTAAAGTGTTGTAGAAAAAAAAATTGTCTCTGTAAGCTGGGAATTTTCATTGGTGGTTTACCTGAGGTAACTCGGCCTATTGTGATATTCATAACATCACATATAGTAGGATAACACCCCCATGGAGCCCCCGATTTTCAGTAATATATGTATAAAGGGGGGTGTGTGTGTGCATGTAGAGGCAAATTCCAAACAGGGTACGTCCGGTCTGTCCGGATATCCAAAATCTGGATGGGCCGAATTTGCACCCAATTCTGCACCTGCAGGAGCTATACGTTCCCATGGGAGCAGAATTGGGGCAAAGGGCCTGGAAGGGCAGGATGTGCCCCGATTCAGGCCCTGTGCATATTTGGTTCCCTCCCCATCTAACCCCCCAAGGCTCCTGCATGGATCCCGGTGCCATGGTGTCCCGTCATCATGGCACCAGGACGCCATGCAGGATCCCCGATTCTCTGCAAGCTTCTTAAAATTCCTTTTCCCTGCCACCCAACCCCCAATTGGGCTTGCCAAGACTGGGATCGGACAGCAGGGAAATCCATGCTCCTGCTCGCTTGCTTTGGAGTGTCTTCTGTGGCTGGCTAGCAAGGTTGGGGGGACTTATTCCACCTCCGAGGTGGAATAAGTTCCCCAACTAACCTACAGCCCCTAGACGTACAGAGCCGCAATCAGAAAAGGCTCTGTACGTCTGAGGTCAGGATCCCACCTCTGCCCTGCCCTCGTTCCTCCTCCAACCCACCCCCTCCCACCCCCATCCAGAGTTCCCCACACAAATCCAATGTACGTCCGGGGAGCTCTTTGCCCTGAATACGGTCCCTGTGAACAGTGGAGAATGAACGTCCAAATTGGACGTTCATACCCACTATTCACACAGCAGAATCTACCCCATTATGTATAATTGGGGTAAATGGCTATGTGTGTTTGCTATGTGTGTCTGTTATCTGTCTGTCAGAGGTATGTGTGCTTGTCCTGTAGAGTGTAACAAGGGTGAACATGTGTGTTTGTCATGTATATGGGTGTCTGAATTTGTGTGTATTTCATAGGGGGTTTAAGTAGGAATATGAAAGTGTGCGCGCATCATGAGGTGTGGGTGGTGTATGTCTTTATGTGTGTGTCTATGTGCCAAGGGTGTGTTTGTTGTGTAAAGTGTAACTAGAATATGTGTGTGTGCAGTGCATTTTTCCTAGAAAAAAGGCATCATACTCATTTGCAGGGATCTTTCATTAATAAATGAGAATCATAGGTCAGTTTTAGCAGGCAATGAAAAAGGTAATGATACTCTATATCACTGCATACCCCTTCGAAAATGCTCTGTGTGTGTATATGCTTTTGTTAAGTGTGTGTCACAAGTGGGTTTATTGTGTATATGTGTTGGGTGCGTGCATGTGTATTTATGAGGGAATATAAGTATGTGTGTGTGTGCCAATGGGGATTAACTAAAGGCTATCTATGTTTCTGTGTGTCATGGCAGTGTAAGTGGTGTGTGCTTGCGTGTGGGTGTTTGTGTGTGTGCGTATGTGTCAGCTGTATGTCTCTGTGTTGGAAAGGGTGTCCTGTACAGTATAACTAGGATGGGTGGGTTGAGTGTGTCCAGGATTTATGTTTGGGGCATGAAGGGTATAAAATATGGTTTGTGTGTGCATTTATTGGTCCTGAGTGTGTGTGTGGAGGTGGGGGTGAGTGGGACAAGTGGGGCTCTTTGTGTGTGTGTATGTATGTATGTATGCATGCATCAGGGGGTGTTAATGGGTGTATGTGTTGATGTGTGGGAGGTCTGTGTGCTAGGGGTGTGTGTGTGTGTCATCTAGAGTATAAGTAGGGTCAGAAGGTGTATCTGGCATTTGCTTGTGTGTTATGAGAGGTATAAGGGGGGTTGTATGTGTATATGTTGGGGGACTGTGCCAGGAGTGTAGGCTGTGTCTTGGGGTAGGGGGCTAGAGAGATGTGTGCATGTATACTCAAGGTTTATGAATTTGTGGAGGGGTGAACACATGTCTGACAGGGTGGAAGGATTTATAGAGGGAGGAGCAGAAATGACTATATCTGTATACAGTAGGAAGTGGAAGCATGGGATGTGTTTGAAGGAGTTGCAAGTATGTGGAAGGTCAAGACCAGCATGCCACTCCCTACAAAAGCAGAATAATATCAGAAACAGCCACACTTTTAAACCACACATCACAAACAAGTGGGAAGATGTGGGCAGAAGAAAATCAATGCAAAATACACACAAACCAGGTAAATGCTGGAAAGCAATGAGCACAAATGCTCGAAGCTTAGCCAACAAAGTTCTGAACCTGGAAGCCCTAATGGTGGAAATGGATTTGGACATTGTGGCCATTACAGAAACACGGTTCAATGAATCGCATGATTGGGATCTAGCCATAACTGGCTATAATCTATTCAGAAGAGACAGATAAAATGGAAAAGGAGGAGGGTTGGCCTTGTATGTCAAAAACAATATTAAAGCTACTGAAATGCAGGGGGCATGGGGAAAAAAAGAAGCGCTTTGGATTGCGTTGGAAAGAGGAGATGGCACTGTCATCCATACTGCTGTAGTCTACAGACCTCCGATGACTCAAATTGAAGAGAGATAACGATTTGATTAAAGATATTGCCAAGATAGCCACAAAGGGGGAAGTAATCATTTTGGGTGACTTTAATCTACCTGATGTGGATTGGATTACTCCTTCTGCACATCTGGAAAGAAGCAAAAAAATTGTAGATGCTCTCCAAGATGCATCACTTAGACAAATGGTCATGGAACCAACCAGGGAAAGCTCAACGCTGGATTTAGTGCTCACCAATGGTGATAGCGTGGCAAATGTCTGCGTGAGTACCCCTGTGAGCAACAGCGATCATTACACAGTGTGGTTTGAGATAAAAGTCAGGGTACAGGTCAAACATAGCAAGGGATAATATATGGGGCACGCACTTTACGTTTTCTGTCCCGTCCCCCCGCTCTCTCCCAATATATGTACTGTATATGGACAGACAGACAGGTAGATGGAAGGAGCCTTAACAGTAGGCACAAGAGTAGTAATCAGCCCCTATCAGTGGTGAGAATCCCACTCAAGCTGCCCCTGCAGTTCAGAGATGCCCAGATAAAGAGGAGGCCCATTTATAGCAGCTCATATATCTTCTGAGGTGGATTGCCCCCTGCCCTGGGGGCCCTTCTGGTTTTGCTTGGGGGCTACAGGCCCCTATCCAATGTGTTTTAAACACTCACAAGTATTTAGTCAGCTGCCATGGTCAGCGTTTTTTTAAATGCAGGCCATGGTGGTTAAAAAATTTGAATATTCGGTGATGCTACCTGGAAAGTAACCAGCCCTGAATATCCAGATATTGGGTGATCAGAGGCGTTATTTGGATTGAGGCGATATTTGACATCACTATCCAGAAAACTGTCCAAATAGCTTAGGACAGACTTCTTTTCTGCTATCCAGATAAATCTCTGAATACTGGGTCCTCAAAGTTTTCAGACAAGCCAGTCTAAACAATATTTAGTGTGATCTGAGAGCAAACCCTGCAATATTCTCTATTATCGGGCTTCACTTCACCTCAGGCCAAAGGGTCACTTATCAACCAGATACACAGCTTTTATGCATCTCCAAGGCTTCAATCATATATAGATTTTCTCCTACTGATAGCAGCAGTAAGTCCAGGCAGCCTCTTGTTTGCTTATATAGTTCCCATTCTTTTCTATATAAATATCTTTTTTTCTTTTCATTTTCTCACATGGAAAAGTACTGAAACTAGGCCATGCCACTCTCTTGCATTTTACTCTAATTCCACTAGAGAGGAATCAGAAAAATGTCTTTGAAAAAGGGTGGCAAAAATGCATAACCATTTCTCTCTATTTTTAAAAAGACAGTATTATGATTGCTGCAGCACCTACGCTACTGTTGGTTTGAAGTGATCATTTGACATACTGTAGCTGTAACTAGGGTTGCCAACTGGCTGGTTTTCAGCCGGCCTGGCCGGTTTTTATATGGCCAGACCGGCTGCCGGCAGACTGTTAAAACCGGCACTTGAAAAGCCATTTTTTTTGTGGCTGGTGGGCAGAACTGCCATCATAGGCAGGTTTCTGTTCTTCCGCCTATGAGGAGCTGCCATTCTGCCAGGCTGGGACTAATCAGCCGAATGAGCCAATGAGACAGCAGAGGGAGGGACTAGGGAGTAATGGGAGCTGAGTAAGTCAGCTGAAGGAGCCAATGAAACAGCAGAGGGAGAGTAGTGGGAGCTGAGTAATGTCAGTCGAATGAGCTAATGAGACAACAGAGGGAGGGACCAGGAAGTAGTGGAAGCTGAGTAAGTCAGCCAAAGGAGCCAATGA
This sequence comes from Ichthyophis bannanicus, assembly GCA_033557465.1. Classification (NCBI taxonomy): domain Eukaryota; kingdom Metazoa; phylum Chordata; class Amphibia; order Gymnophiona; family Ichthyophiidae; genus Ichthyophis; species Ichthyophis bannanicus. Next base: position 806,150,015 of record CM066034.1, on the reverse strand, counting down.
GACAACAGAGGGAGGGACTAGGAAGTAGTGGAGGGAACTTCCAGCATGAGGTTTTTCATCCAATAGTGGAAAGAGAGAGCCAGCCAGTCACAGCCAGAGCCAGAGGCAGAGCCAGCTAAGTGACGGTGAGTGGGTCTGAACAGTGAAACTGGACTTCCCAGGGTCTTAAAAAAAGATTTTTTTATATGAGGATGGTTATGGTGCTGTTGTGCTGTGCTGCACTGCCTGAACTCTGGTCCTTGATTCACTTAAATAAATATCCATGTCGTCACTTATTTTTAACTTCCAACTATTCAGATGCTCACTGCTGCTAAGAACAGTTCATATCAATATATATGCTTACAGCCTATCAATGTAATGTCACTCAAACTCTCAGCATTATATATTTTATTAAACGCAAATCAGGCACACACTTATCAGGTATTTTTTGTAACTCCTTGTCAGTATTTCAGTCTTTAAAACATGGCGCCTTGGTGTTCCTGCATCACCGTGGGTCCTGAGACTGATTGGCAGGTTACTCACACCATGTAAGGGCAGCCCACCACTTTAGGTTTCATAGTTACCGCCTAAAGGAGTTAGCTGAATGAATGAAATCCAAGCTTTAGACTGCAATGAATTACTCCAACGGCAGTCTTCATCCTGCAGTGCACTGAGCATGTTAGTTGTGAAGGATTGGAGTAGGTTCTTGTGTTTATTCTCTCAATATATAGGATTATTTAGTTTAAGTAGCTCTCCCATTTGGGCAATATTATTCCATTTGGTCCACCTTGGGGGGCAGGAAGTTCATAAATAATCCACAGCACACAATGAGGTTTACTAAACTGCAACTTTACTGAAATATCATTGAGCTTCAGCATTCACAGTATTTCTCAAGAAGACACTCAAACACAGTATTCACAGTTCTAATAATAGATCTATATAATCTCATTCTTTCACCTTTAGAGTTTCTCCCCTACAGCTGCCTACACTTGCCCTTGGTAATTTTTGTGGGTGGGGCTAGGGTGGAGTGTGGGTGGGACTGGGGGTGCGGTGGGGAATGGGCGGAGCATGGAAAGCCAGAGGTGTCGGGTTTTTCTCGGTGAAAAAGTTGGCAACCCTACTACTACTACTATTTAGCACTTGTAGAGCGCCACGCACACAGCGCTGTACAGCTAACCTACAAGAGGCAGCCCACATACAAAAGACAGTCCCTACCCGTCAGTCATGCTCATCGGAGCTTACAATCTGTAACGCATCTCAGGTCCATGTCTCTATATAAAATGCACTCTATATAAAATGGAGATAGAGAGAGTAGAGCTTTCTGTAGAAAGGGACTTATAGGGGTACTGGGGTCTCATGGAGAAAGTTTGGTGAGTGAAAGCAGCTTAAAAAGTGCTGTCAGTGTTACAAGGGATGTTTATGTATAGGGTTGTATCTTGCAAGGGAACTAGATAATAAGCTTCTATTTGTAGAAAGCTCTGTGGGTCCGATTTTCATCTGGGTGGGTGCATAACCCGGATTTTCAATGCCCGGATTATATGCAGTCTTGGTATTGAAAATCCTCACAACCCGGAAGATACAGGAGCTAGCTGGGTAGCACTGATTTTCGATGTTACCCGCTTAGCCCCTGCGCCTGAAAGATAGGCGAGGAAAAACCTCACCTATCTTTAAGGCGCAGAGGGCTAAGCGGGTAGCATTGAAAATCAGTGCTACCCGGTTAGCCATTTCCTCTGTCCCCGCTCCACCCTGGAACACCCCTAACATACCTCAATGCTAACCGCATAGCATCTGGGCACATTAGGGACTTATCTGGGTTTTTTGAAGGGCACTACCCATGTAGGTGCCCTTTGAAAATCCTGGATATGGCATTTACATGGGTAACTAGGGCAGTTGCCCATGTAAATATCTTTGAAAATGTCGCCTTGTATGCTTAAGCCAGGCTAATTAGGTTCATGAACAACTTGATATGTGAAGTATATTGTTAGGGTCATATTCTGTAAAGGACAACTAAAGGATGACTAGAACCTAACTAATATGTTTAAGCATAGTTTGGTTTGCAATGTGTAGATATTGTTAAAGATTAAGAGGCAGATTCCACAAAATTCACGTCTATCCCGAGGACAAGCTTAAATTGGACACAGATATGATTCCATGCAAACTTTATAACCGCAGGTATAGACATGCCTGCGTTTCTGGAATCGGCCTGTAGATATTTCCAGTGCGGCATGTGCAAACCGCTGTTCAGCCGGCCCATACACGTATCCAGCATGAGACCTGCGCATGAGTGCAGGCACGGGCCATGCACTGTTGCAGAGAAAACATCCCACTAATAATACAGGACACTCTGCAATTGTTTTGAATGTCCCATGCCCACCATATTTTAAAAAGTTGCCTCCTCGGTTAAACCGTGCATCTCCTAAGCTTTTTTTCTCATTGACAGTGTTGTACTGATGCAAACTAGACATAAATACTGATGATACATAAATGCTGATGTAAACTAGACTATATATACTACTATATATACAGAACATTGCAAAGAAATATCATGCACTCTAAGATATTTTAAGATCAAGTAGATATTAACATGTTTGTCATGACATACCTTGCATCAAAACGTACATAACAACCCCTCAATTATTCTTGCATTTGTCATCTCTAAAAACACTCTTTAAAATATTAAGTGTGGACACTTACCAATCCCTCAACTTTGTATTGTATTGCTGAGCAACAAAACTATGCTCTTCTAATGACTATGGCTGTCTGACTGTGGCATGTGTTTCCCACGTATCTGGGTACTGGCATTTCTCACAGCAGCTCCCTGCATGTGGCTACACCCAGGCCCAGTACAAGACGTGATTATGTGAACCAAAATTTATTAATATCTTCACTGCCCACCCGACAGAGGCCGTGTTTCGCACACTTCGTCAGGGGTTGAAGGCAAATGATTGATTTACATTACTCCTTAGCATCATTGTCAGAGTCCTCCGATTCAATATTAAAGTACTGCTGTTTTACAGCTCAGAGGTAAATATTCCCTCTTTAGTGTTGTTTGTCACATTCCTTATCTTTCCCTTCTATTTCTGTTTATTGATGTACATATGAATTTATTTCATGAGTTTTTAATAGTATGTGAAGTAATTTAATGTATGTATTTATGTGGTTTATTAATTATGTATTAGTCTTTATCCACACTGTTGTGCCCCTTTTACATATTTATATAAGTATAATATTATATTTATAGTCCATATATGATACTATTTATGTTATTTTTTACCTTGTATTATAATCTCTGTTCTTTTATGTCTTTTAGTGCTAATTATGCATTTATTATTCAATCTTATTTTTATATATTTATGTTTTTAGTTTCATTTGCCTTCAACCCCTGACGAAGTGTGCGAAACACGACCTGTGTCAAGTGGGCAGTGAAGATAGTAATAAATTTTGGTTCACATAATCACGTCTTGTACTGGGTCTCTTGTCTACGTGATTATTTGCCTTTTCGTGGTGTGGCTACACCCAGGGCCATACCGAGCCAGAATTGTGCCCTGTGTGACTTGCACATTGGGCACATGCGCTCCACATACTTCCGTGGCTTTGTCCAGCCTGCTCTTGTCCTGCTGCTGCTGCCCTCTGTTTTCTCCACGGCAGCGCTGGAAGCAGCAGAGCAGACCTAACTTTAAAATATGTAAAAAAATAAAAAACACACCAGTCTTTTGATTCCATGCTTTAAACATATCTGATCCCTCCCTGCTCTGACGTCGTGTCAGAGTAGGGAGGGGCCAGACCTGCGGAAAGACTGGTATGGTTTGGGTTTTTTATTTTAGGTCTGTTCAGCTGCTGCTGGTGCCACTGCCATTGAGAGAACAAAAAGTGGCAGTGGAAGGGCAACAGCAGGATGCCAAAATGCACCCCCTAAGCCCTCGCACCCTATGTGGCTGCACGGCGCTGGCTACGTCTGCCCCATACAATGTCAACTCTCTGTCCTGACTTATGTTGCTCTGTATACATCTGCTGTGGGGCAACTCTGCCTGCCTTCCCACAGTCTGCTTTTTGGCAATGCTCCCCTGATCAGGCCTTTGTGGGCATGGGAGGAGGGATCCTTGTGCCAGCATACCAAGTAGCCAGCCTCCAGATATATCACCACTCTTGTAGCTTGCATAGATCCTGGATTGGGTAAAGATGTAGGCCACATGGCATAATCTGGGAAGTGTTGCCACAACAGCTGTCAGGTCTCCCAGTGCCTGGCACAGCTGCTGTATGGCTGCCCTATCACAGTGCCACCTGGTGTCACTGCAGTCATCCATATGGTCCAGGTACTGGCCAAGCATTCATGTCTCCCCTGAATTGTAGATCAGCACACAAGATCTTCCTGTGCAACTCTCAAACCATGCATACACATTCTCACTTGCAGGGATGAATTGTAGAACATTGCAGAACATTTTCTAAGTACTGGCTTTATTTCACATCTTCGGCAGGAATAACTGGCACATTTGTGGAGAAGTCCAAAAACATACATAGGCCTTTCTGGAATAAGAACATAAGATATGCCATACTGGGTCAGACCAAAGTCCATCAAGCCCAGTATCCTGTTTCCAACAGTGGCCAATCTAGGTCACAAGTACCTAGCAGTTTCCCCCAAAAGATGCAGCTTTCACAATGCTTGTATTGGGGCAAGCAGTGGATATCCTGGGTCCCCTTTAATACATTATACATGTCTCTGTAGCTAACCACATCACCGTTCCACCCCTCTGTGGCATGTTTTGACATCCCCATGCAAGCGAGATAAACGTGTGTGAGCACCATGTATCAGAATACATTTGTAGATGTTTTTGACACATAATCATCATTGGCACATGTACAAACCCTTATTCAGCTTCTAGAATGACCCTATAAGGCAAAAGCATGACGTAGAATGATAAGATGAAATTGTACAATGTGGCATTTTTTCCTAATAAAAGAAGGAGCTGTGGTCAAGCTAATGGAGGGTGTTACAGGTGACCGCTCGATTTTGTGGATCTGTAATTTTCCACCCTAAAGCTTTAGCAGAACTTTGTTATTGTTAAGATATAATTCTGTGTGTGTTGTGTTTTCATTTCTTTCTCACTTGCTTCTGGGGCCAGAGAAAGGAGACCAAAGGCCAAGGAAGAATCCCAGTGTTTGTTGCCCCAGGCTAGGGATTTGTTACACACACTTTCTTTCTACTTGATCTATCTTAAAAAGATATATTTCTGAGATTTAACTCAGCGGCTCTAAGGGGTATGTTTACTAAACCGTCTTAATGTTACCTGCGCTAGCTGCAGCGATAACGTGAGGAATGCTATATAAGGTAGTGGGCGTTTCTGCAGTAAGATAGCAATGGCGGCTTATCGCCGTTATAGAGGGCACCTTGCCATTATCGCACTATAGAGGGCGCAGTGGCACGTTATCGCGCATTAACCTTAATTTCGCACCATGGCGTGAGCTCAAAGAAATAGAGGTGTAGCACACTGGTTAATACAATGACTGCTGATACAGCAGTCATGAGTTCAATCCCTCAGTGGGCAAAGTTCATTAGGCTGTCAGAGGCAATTAATTTTCTTGCCTGTAACAGTCAGACACATCTCAACAACCTGTACTGCCAGCCAAAAAAACCCTCACCCCAGTTCCGTAACCTAATGCACCTTTTAGGGCGCACCATAAGACACATCATAGAGCACCACATCATCCAAGCCGGGTCATAATATGCCCCAGAGGGCAGCACAAAAGGCTGGCACTCCTCAAGTCAGCATATAACATGCCCCATAAGCTGGCCAAACTGAAAGTGACACTAAAGATGGCCCAAAGATGTTAAGGTGACCCAAGAAATGTTGGCTAAGGGCAGTAAGGTGCACCAAGGTCACAAGCATGAAATGTATGGACCAAACACAGATGGAACTCTAACACTGCACAGAGCAGTAAGGAAAGCCAATTAACAAGTGATGTAAGGAAGTAAATGTCAGAGGTGAAGGACCCACCAAATCTGCGTGAGGCATCTACCATGTGGCAGCTGGTAAAGTGGACAAATATAATGGGGGCAGTTGTACCGATGCACAGGGTGATGGTAATGTAAAGTGCAACAATGACAGTGTGTGGCAGAAGATGTGAATACGTGTCCACCAGAGGAGGTAGAGGTGGCAGGATAAGTGCAATGAAAGGAGGACAGAGGAGTAGCAGTGCCATGCAGAGCAGACATGGGAGAGGCAAGCATGATGAGCAGCAATGCAGAAAAGGGTCACAGTGCAGGTCATGGGGTAGCAGCCTGCACATTAGGGCAGGACGCCACATAGCTGGCAGACACATATAGACAGACAGAAGGATGGTTGGCAACTATGATGAGGGTATAATGTGGCAACAGCACAGATCTGCACGTCACAGAAATGAAATGTATTTATTTTATTTATTTAGACAGTTTTGTATACCACCTTATCCTTCAATCAAAGTAGTCACAACACAATTGGGGGATACATTTAACACAAGGGGATATGAGACACAGACACAGGGAACATGGGCAATGGAGGGTTAAGTGGTTTGCCCAAGACCACAAGGAGCACCTGTGGGACTAGAAACCCCAGTCCTTCCGGCCCAAGGTTGCTCTCCTCTAGTGGGATTTGAACTTCCAGCCTGAGGTAACTTGCCCCAACCACTAGGCCACTCCTCACTTGTAGTTTAATTTTATGCCTGTTGTGTACAACAGGCATAAAATTAAAAGGGAATAGAGAGGAATCAAACCCATGACCAGTAGCACAGATATCAATGCACAAACCTGTAGGCTGCACCACCAACATGAGCACCACAGCAAAGGCTGCATACAAGAGCACTACAGGGCACCACACAAGAAACCTGCTGTCTGCCAGGATAGGGCAACCCTCAACAGTACCCATGATGCAATGCACATGCTAATTAGCTGTATACAGCTGATGACCCAATGGAATCTGCATCTCTCCGGTACCTCAGCCTGAAAAAAAGACCGGACACTGGTGATGCTGCCATAGAGCAGCTACAGACCAGGGCATTGTGCATATTCAGAGTTCACCCTGAGAGATAGGATGGTCGCACCACACTAGGTCAGCAGCACATGTCCTACTGTATATCCCCATTACTACATGTCAGGTGTTCCCTGCAGTGCATCTGAAGGTTATTTGGTGTCCATCTGGGTCATGTCACCACCCAGATTGTTGTGCACCCAGTGTTAGGGTATGGCTGCCATTGACACCTGTTATTTGGGTGGAAGGGTGTCTAGACACACACCATGTTTGTGTGGTCGTGCCTCTACAGGTTGACATAGTATACAGTACATACCCCAGGGCACCCTAAACCCCCTTTTGGCAGTTTAGGTAGTGTAGCAATGGCTGTATGACCAGCAAACCCCATCCTACTGTCAATGGACAGCACCCTAGGGTTTGTGGCCCACAACCATAACTGTGACTCATCCAGTGACACCCCAGCAGTACTGCTGTGTGTATGCCTGCAAAGCCTCCACTGCGGTCTGCCATTCACCAGCACCTGCAGTACCCTCATAGAATTCCAACCCCACACAGACTAGCTGCAGACAGTCCACTAGCCAATCCATAGTGCATGTTCAACAAGCAGATAGCACTGTGCTTGCCAACAACACTGAGAACACCCAGGTGTGACACAAGACACCTGATGCATAGCACTATGTGGGAACATAGACATCCCATAGTCACTGTTCCCCTCACTTGGTTTGCAGCTTGTCGTGCTGTGAGGGCTTGTGTGCATCAGTGATGCTGAGAGCTAAACTATAGGTAGTTTAACTACTGGCAGGGTCTCCCAAGATGGACAGGTCTCAGCTGAGATGCCAGACCAAGACAAACCACCCATCTGGGCAGCAGCAGAATGGGATAGTGTTGACGGCGGAGGATCACATTTCTGTGACAACGGCAACAACACCAAACTTAAACTGCGCGAAAGAAAGGCCTGCCAATCTACTTCTGTATCTTGCCATGAAAACCCAATGGATAGTTTCAACAAAACAAATTGTGCTGTAGTGCTGGAAGATGAGACCCCCAGGTTGGAAGGCACTCAACTAGCTACTGGGGAAGAGCTGAAGACTTTTCAGAGTAAAGCCAGCATTTATGATGTGGTTGGATCAAAGCCCTCGGGACGTCTGACTGCTGATGTAGCTGCGCATGAAATGAGAGTCAGAAGCTGTAAAGATGTCTTACACATTGGAACATGGAACGTACAAAGCATGAACCAAGGGAAGTTGGAGGTGGTCAAGAATGAAATGGAACGTGTACAACTTGATCTGTTGGGTGTCAGCGAACTGAAATGGACTGGCATCGGGCACTTTGCATCAGATGATCACATGGTCTACTGTGCTGGAAATGAAAGACAAAGAAGAAATGGTGTTGCATTTATAATAAAGAAGAAACTTGCAAGAACTGTAATGAAATACAATGCAGTCAGTGAACGCATAATCTCTATTCGTCTACGAGGAATGCCTATCAACACAACTATAATTCAAGTATATGCCCCAACAACAGCTGCAGAAGAGAATGAAATTGAAGAGTTCTATGAACAAGTACAAGCTGAAATTGACAGAACATGCAAACAGGATATCCTGATAGTCATGGGTGATTGGAGCGCAAAGGTTGGCAACAATGAAGAAGACAAAGTAGTTGGAAAATATGGACTTGGCAACAGAAATGAAGCTGGAGAAAGACTGATAGAATTCTGCAAGACCAACGATCTATTCATCTCGAACACCTTCTTCCAGCAACACAAGCGGTGACTGTACACATGGACTTCACCCAATGGATTGTATAAAAATCAAATTGACTACATCTGTGGAAGTCAATGATGGAAAAGCTCTATGACATCATCAAAGACAAAACCTGGAGCTGACTGTGGTACAGATCATCAACTACTAGTATGCAAACTCAAGTTAAGCTGAAAAAGAGCAAACCACTCATGAATGCAGCAAAATATGACCTTGAGAATATACCACTGGAATTTAAAGACTGCCTGCAAAATCGATTTGCTGCTTTAGATACAAATGATAGAGTTCCAGAAGAGTTATGGAATGACATCAAGAAGTTTGTGTTGGAAGAAAGCGAGAAGTCTCTACAAAAGGTAAAAAAGAAAAAACGGCCAAAATGGATGACGGAAGAAACTCTGAAAATTGTCCAGAAACGCAGAGAAGCTAAAGCCAGAGGAGAAAGAAAGACAATCACAGAACTCAACAGAGATTTCCAACGTGCAGCAAGACAGGACAAGGAAAACTACTACAATGACGCATGCAAGGAAATAGAAGCAGAAACTATTAGAGGAAGAACAAGATCAGCTTTCCTAAAGCTAAGAGAGTTAAAGAAAAAGTTCCAGCCTCGAATTGGAATGTTACAAGATGCTCAAGGTTCTATGTTGAATGATGCTGAGAAGATCAAGAAAAGATGGAAGGAATATACAGAGTTTTTATATGATAAAGATCAAGTGGACCAACAGCCGTTTCAACCTGTACCTTATGATCGGGAACCATTGGTGATGAAAGAAGAAGTTGAAGCAGCATTGAAAGCCTTATCAAAGAACAAAGCACCAGGCATTGATTGCATTCCTATAGAAGTATTACAGCAATCTGATGCAGCTGTTACCGTACTTACAAGGCTCTGCCAAGAAATATGGAAGACAGCATCATGGCCAACTGACTGGAAAAGATCTGTTTATACCAATACTAAAGAAAGGTGATCCAACTGACTGTGGAAATTATCGCACAATCGCTCTGATCCCACATGCCAGCAAGATTCTACTGAAGATTATTCAAAAGAGACTACAATCATACCTGGAACAAGAACTACCTGAAGTGCAAGCAGGATTCAGAAAAGGGCGAGGAACGAGAGACATCATTGCGGATGTGAGATGAATCCTTGAAAAGACTAAAGAATACCAAAAGGATATCTATTTGTGCTTTATCGACTATAGCAAAGCTTTTGACTGTGTAAACCATGAGAAACTCTGGGCCACATTAAGAAGCATGGGTATACCAGAACACCTTATCGTTCTCTTGCACAATCTGTACATTGATCAAGAAGCAACAGTTCGAACGGAACAAGGAGAAACAGAATGGTTTAAAATAAGCAAAGGTGTAAGACAAGGCTGCATACTTTCCCCCCTACCTGTTTAATTTATATGCAGAACAAATCATCAGAGAAGCAGGATTGTATGAAGACAACAGAGGTGTGAAGATTGGTGGAAGACTCATCAACAACCTTCACTATGCTGATGATACCACATTACTGGCGGAAAGTGAAGATGATCTGAAACATTTGCTTCTCACAATCAAAGAACATAGTCTCAAAATGGGCCTGCACCTTAATGTAAAGAAGACAAAGATCATGACAACTGGCATAATCAACAGATTCATCGTTGAAGGAGAAGAAATTGAAATCGTGAATAACTTTAACCTACTTGGATCAACTATCAATAAAGAAGCAACAAGCAGTCAAGAAATCAGACGACGCATTGCTCTTGGCAGAATGGCTATGAAAGAGCTAGATAAGATTCTCAAGAGCAGAGATGTCTCTCTCCATACAAAGATTTGACTTGTTCAAGCCATGGTATTTTCAATAACATCATATGGATGTGAAAGCTGGACAGTGAAAACGATAGACAGGAAGAAAATTGATGCCTTTGAACTATGGTGCTGGCGGCGAATACTGTGTATACCATGGACTGCCCGAAGAACAAACCAGTCTGTACTAGAGGAGATCAAACCTAAGCTTTCTTTAGAAGCTCAGATGACAAGACTTCGACTTTCATACTTTGGACACATCATGCGTAGAGAGAGATCATTAGAGAAAGACATCATGCTTGGCAAGATAGAAGGTCAACGCAAAAGAGGAAGGCCAGCAATGAGATGGATCGATACAATAACAGCAGCTATAGGTACCAGTCTGTCAACAATAAGCCACCTGACTGAAGACCGAATACAATTTAGGATAGCTATCCAGAGGGTCGCCATGAGTTGACTCCGACTCGATGGCACTTAACAACAACAACAGTCACTGTTCGGTCAGGGTGAAAGTTACCTCACAGCAGGACATGCTATGGCCTCACTGTCCATGCAGGTAGTGGTCGGCCTCTAGTGTCCCAGCCATTGACCTGCCCAATCCGCCCTGCCCGTGCCATACCCACAAAGCCTTGCTCCTCATTATGCACATTTGCAGCCTAGCGCTGGTAACAGTGGGACATTGTGGGCCCTGTGAGGTGTGGCCAGCCACAAAACAATGCCTGGACATACACATATACACTCTCCTAATGCATCATTGTGCATAGATATGGGTGGTTGGCAAAGCTGCCAGGCACACTGGTCCTGATCACAGTGCCGACTTTGCTCAACTGTGCAGGAGGTAGTAGTTGTGCACTGGTGATAACTGCAGCTCCGTGCTGTAGCCAACAGCATGAGCCGCCATGACGCCAAAACATGAGGGCATGCTGTGTGAAAGCCACAGCTGGGACTTGAACCTGTGATCTTCTGTTCCAGGACACACTGTCTGTGTGTACTGCACTGCCCTGCTGCCATGGAAGGGCTGTGGTCCCAGTGGCTACCTTTGCCTTTCATCTTCCAGACCTTGTCTGTTGCACTGTCCATGATGCCCTGGAGGAGGGCATGGCCTTGGTCCCCTGAGGGCAGGTGTCACTGCCCCATCACTACCAACACTCTCTCCCACACCATGCTGACATGCCCATATGCTGTTTGTGATGGTGGTGCGCTGTCCCCAGGCCATCCACTGTACAGGTAGGTGGGTGCCTAGCATCTGGCTTCTGGAGTGGTGGGGCCTACCTGTACATCCCCACATCTCCCCATCTCCACCTGCCACTGTTATGTCCCTTCCACATGGGCTGATGCTGGCTTTGGGTGTCAGGTTGTCGATCCCACAGCTATTGGCTAGGATTGACCTGGTAGATAGCTGGTGTTATGCCAGCAGACTATGGACTGGCTAGGGCATGCAGTGCGGGTTCAGTATACTCAGTTTGGACTACTGGGTGTACATCTGTTTCAGATGACGTGTGGTCACACTCTGCACTGCCTTCCAGGAGCTGTAGTAACGGGTGTTTGTTTAGTTGGGTATCTGGTCTATTTTGGACATAGCCTGTGGAAGGTGCAGAGACCCTTGTAGGCCTGATCCCCAGATATGCATTGCTTACCCCATTACAGGCATTGTGCTTCCTGTGTGCCGTTTGGGGTACCTACTGGCCATGTGTCCCCTGGATGCGACACTGTAGAGCACAGACCGCTGTGCATGTTTGGCCATGGTCATATGCTGTCTTGCTGCTGGTTTGTTTCTGTGTTCCTATGTGCCACATAGGTGGCTGCCTAGTCCCCTCTGCACCCCGGCTGCACCCACTGCCTGTCCTGCATGCAGCCCCATATGCCCCATTTGCGGCATCACCATAGTGGCCTTTCATACCTGGCCACTATGCTGTTGCTGCACAGGTAGCACTACTATCTACAGTAGATAGGCCATGTGGTCTTTTTTTTTTTTAAACTTTTATTCATAAAGATACCTTTTTACATAGTCATACTGTAAAACAGTTACAACCAAGAAATACAGCAAATGACAAAGAAAATACATACAATATAATCCATAAGAAAACCAGTCCACATCTTGGGGAGACGTTAAACTAAACAAATCAAAATATGTCCAAAGAAAACAAAAGACCCAAAGGGACATTAGCCAACTGATCAGCCAGAAGAGTACCCTCACAACCCACCCTCAATCAATCATACAGTAGTACGTGCCTTTTCCCGATCTACAATCCACTTTTCTAACTCGGACGAGGAAAAAAAGACAAACTTATCATAGTGTAATGAAATGCAACATTTACAGGGGTATTTTAGGAAAAATGTAGCCTCTAAAGCAAGTACTCTAGGCTTCAACAAAAGAAACGACTTCCTACGAAGTTGTGTAGAGCGAGATACATCTGGGAATATAGATACTCTGTCACCACAGAATTGGAACTCCTTCCTCTTGAAATAAGACTTCAAAATAGAAATCTTATCATCCTCTAAGGATAACCAGTAAAGTGGCCCTAGTGGTAATCACATCCTGAGTATCTTCCAGAAAAGCTGTTAAATTGAAATCATCCTTATCTGATATGGGCAACTCATCCTTGTCCCCAGGACTGGTAGAAATATTAAAAGGAAGGTAATAGCATTTAGCCACTAAACAAGACTCGGCCTGAGGAAACAGGAGATATTTCCTGAAGAGTACTAAAGGAGACAACATCGAACAAATAGGAAAATTTAACAAACAAAGATTTTTTCTACAACCTAAGTTTTCTAGATTTTCCAGCTTCTGATGCAAAAGAGAACTTTCTTTGGCATGAGTTGCTGTAAAATCCGCAAACTTTTTTAACTTGAGGCTCAAGTTTCACCAGCGCAGAGCAACAAGCCCCAATCTGGGAATCTAGAGACTGAAACTTTTGAACGGATTCCCTTGTAAATTGACATAGCTTAGGAACAGTCTCTACAAGCATTTGTTCTGTACACGAGACTACAGTCCAAACATCCGAAAGAGAAACGGTGGAAGCAGATGGTGTAGCTGCTAAAGGGGTGGGATGACTCCATGAAACTTCTTTAAGGATCATGTTCGAGGAAACCACAGGAGACACTTCCCCAGATAATTCAAGAAAACCCAGGGGAAGCGGGGGTGTTCGCTCAAAAGAGCTCAAACTCACACCATCAGTTACAGGATCAAGAGGCACAGTACCTGGAATGGCGGTTCGCGGCGTAGAGACTAGATGTTTCTCAATCGCCCCGGCTTGAGATTCATCAGCAGGGGGTTTCTTCTTACGCTTGCCTTCTGGCATAACTCACTAACTCACACCACACAGCTCCAAAGGCCATGTGGTCTTTTTCTGTCGTCATATTTCTATGTTTCTATGTTTTACTATCACCTTTCTTGGGCTCCCTGCCTATGCTGTACATTGCTGACTGAAATGGTTTCTCTCTCCTGTAAATGTACCTCTAATGCGAGGTTTTCACTCGCGGTAATGTTCTGGCCTTAAGATCAATGCATTAGTGTAGCAGGGGCTTCTCCCCGCCCACTCCCCGCCCATTGACCCCTTCTCTCTGCCCTCTCTCCACCCCTCACTGGTCCTTAACACAGACGGTAATGTTTATGCACCTTATGTAACGTTATGTAACGTTAACGCATGTTAGATGGGGAGAGGCTCCTGCTTCACTAACGTGGGGAACTGAAGGGCTGAACATTACTGCGAGTGAAAACCTGTCGTTAGATGCACATTTGCAGGAGAGAGAAACCATTTCAGTGTCAGCAATGTACAGCATAGACAGGGAGCCCAAAAAAAGTGATAGTAGTGTTACATGTGCAGCAACAGCATAGAGCCAAAGTATGAAAGGGCACTATGGTAATGCTGCAAATGGGGCATAGGGGCTGCAGGCAGGACATGCAGTGGGGCATCTGGGGCACAGGGTGGACTAGGCAGATGCCTATGTGGCACATAGGAATGCAGAAACTGGAAATCAGCAAGACAGCAACTGACCAAGGTCAAACATGCCCAGGAGTCCATGTCCCACAATGTCCCATTCAGGGGACATTACCCAGCAGGCACCCCAAAGGGCACATAACATTGGCAGGCGGTGCCAGGGGGAAGCGTGGATGTCTATGTAGGCACCCCTACCCCAGACCCCACACCCTAGGCAGTCGCCTGTCTACACACTGAATGGCATGGGACTGCGCACCACCAGCACATGGGCATTTAAACATGGTGGTGCTGGTGGTGGAGGGGGCAGTGGCATCTGCCCACAGCAGACCAAGGCCAAGCCCTGTTCAGGTGGGTGGCGTGCAGTGCAACAAACAAGGTCTGTCTGATGAACAATCATGGTATCCTCAGGGACTGATCTGCCTCTTTGGCAACAGTATGGTGCAGTACACACAGCCAGTGTGTCCTGGGGCAGAAAGTCACAGGTTCAAGTCCCAGCTGTGGCTCCTGCAGACTATGTCCCTACATTTTACCCTACATAGTACATACAACATAAACATGTGCACTCCCTAGAGCATCGGCCAACAGGGACACAAACACCCCCCCCCCCAACACACACACACACACAGGCTCCACTATCCAAAGCCTCATGGAGAGTCAGGCTGTTGGGCCCGGCACGGAGCAGCAGTTGCCATCAAAGCACTACTGCTAGCACCTGCATACCTTAGCAATGCCTGCACTGTGCTCGGGACTAGTGTGGCGGGCAGGGCTGCCAACCACCCCTATCTTTGTACAATGCTGAAATAGGAGTGGGAGTGTGTGTATGTCTATCCATTGTTTTGTGGCTGCCTACTCCTCACTGGGCCCACAATGCTTACACTGTTTCCAGCTTTAGCCTGCCAATGTGCATAATGAGGAGCAAGGTATTGTGGGTATGGCCCAGACAGGGCGGACTGGGCAGGATGCATCTGCACAGGGTGTGAGCCAATGTCTGGGACATTGTAGTGCCCAGCCACCACCACCTGCATGGACAGGGTGGCCACAGCATGTCATGCTGGGAGGTCACTCTCACCCTGACTGAGCAGTGACCATGGCATGTCTAGGCTCCCACATAGTGCTATATGGTATTTTTCTCAAGTGATATCTGTATGTTCTCTGTTATGGGGCCCAATCACTGCGCTTGGTGGCTGTGCTTACATCTCACTTATGGGTGCACATAGTTACTCTGGGAATATGCACTGTGGGCTGTCTGCAGTCAGCATGAGTATGGCTGGAGTACCTTGCAGGGTGCAACAGGTGCAGACTGACTGTGCTCTCTGCTGGTGAATGTGGTGGTGGTGGTGTGCAGCTGAGCTTTTTCGGAGCTACTGCCTGTCTGCCAGTGCCCTTATGATACATACAGATCTGCTTCAACTGCCCTGGATGGAACCCTTTTCCCAGCAGGACTGGGTTTGCTGCTCCCACAGCCCTTCATCATGTCCCTCTACTGCCTTCAATGCAAAGATGTAGAGTGTGAGTCTGTTGGAGGGCAGATCCTGTCCACTACCTTGACCCAGTGAGGGAGGTTTGGTAGGTGGTGCTACATAATCCGCAAGTGAGTCCAGACACCCCCTTGCTTTTATAATATGTGACCATGGCAACCACACTGGATATGCACGAGTCTGGGTGCGTCATGGTCCACAAGGGCTAGACGTGGCTGGGGAATACAGATGGACACAGGATTATCCTAGGTGTGTCTGCAAAGAATACCTGTCACACACTGGCACTGATGGGGACCTACAGCAAAGCCTATCTCAACCATGCTGGGTACTGTGGACCTGGTGATGGCCGCACCACCTCACCCACAGGGCACTGTTCCCTCTAAGCTGTGCGCGTGTGCGCGCGCGCACACCTCGCCGAGTGAGCGCACATACTTTACAACAGAGCACACAAAAATTACAGTTCTGATTCTGATAGAAAACAACACAGACGTCTTAAAATTTAAAAGTTGTGATTGCAATTACTAGAAATTTTCTGCTTCATTTGTTAATCATCTATTTTCATTTAATTTGATTAAAATCAATGTGGTGTACATACTATATTTTGACGTGTAGTCAAATTTTAAAGTATATAACGCCGAGTGTCGTTATGTGGCGCACAAAAATTTAACCTTCCTTCAAAAGCTGCCCAGCTGATATTTTATGCGCACATAGCCTACAGAAAATTAGAGGGAACATTGCCTCAGGGTGAGCACAGAACCCACACAATGGCATGGTCTGTAGCTTTACTCTGTAAAGGTCTTTTTTAAGACCACCAATCAATTTTACACGGTGCAACATATGAGTACCCCCCCAATGAAGGCTACATGCCCAAACGCGTAGAGGAATTCTGTCTAATAAAGTTTTAGCACCTGTGACCTCTACTGGCCTTCGCTTTTTGTGTTCCTCAGTCACCTGCGAGGGCCCCACCCTCCTTGTGTTCCTGTAGCTACTCTGTGCCAGTAACACACGTCGGTTCCCCCTACCAAGCTGAGGTGCTGTAGAGGTGCATACCCCATCTGGTGATCAGATGTAGACTGCTGTTCTGAATGTGCATTGCATCATGGGTACTGGTGGGTTTACCCTATTCTGGTAACCACAACAGACATTTCATGCGGTGACCTGCAGTCTCTCTGTAGCCAGCCATTGCTGTGATAAAGGCCATAGAGGTGTAGTTCACTGGCTAATGCAATGCCTTCCTAGACAGTGGTCATGGGTTCAATTCCTCTTTGTTCTTTTTTATGCCTGTCCTACACAACTACTTGTCATTCCTGTAACAGTCATATCTCTGCAGATCTGTGCTGCCAGCACATAATACCCTAAGCACAGTTTCCAACCATCCTTCTGTCCATCTATCTGTGTCTGTCAGCTGTGTAGCGTCCTATCTTCATGTGCAGGCTGCTACCCCATGTCTTGCACTGGTACCCTTTTCTACATTGTGGCTCTTCATGCTTGCCTCTCCTGTGTCTGCTCTGCATGGCATTACTACTCATCTGTCCTCCTATCATTGCAAATATCTTGCCACCTCTACCTCCACTGTAGGACAGGTATTCCCATCCTCCTCCACCCACTGTCATTGTAGCACTTTACATTGCCAACACCCTGTACATCGGTACAGCCTCCAATTTGTTTGTCCATTTTACTGGCTGCCACATTGCATGCAGATTTGGCAGATCCATCAGCTTCCACCTCTGCTTCCTTCCATCACTTGTCCATTGCCTTTCCTTGGTGCTCTGTGCAGTGTTAGGGTTACATCTGTTTTTTGCCCTTACATTTCATGCTTGTCAACTTGGGGCACCTTACTGCCCTTGGGCACCATATCTTGGGTCACCTTAGCATCCTTAGGGCACCTTATATGGCACCTTAAGTTAAGGCACCCTATAAGGTGCCTTATAGGGTGCCTTAACCTAAGGTGCCTCATGAGGTGCCTTTTAGGGCGCCTTGTCAGCCTTGTAATGTGTTTTGTTTCTCAGCTTTAATATGCAATGTCCCGTTAACGTGTGCTAACTGGCCAAGACACCTTTTAACGCGCGTTAAACAGCCATTGCTACCTTGCTGTTGGTACGCCCACTTCCTTATATGGCATTGCTCATGTTAATGCTGCACTTAACGCCGGTAATGTTACTGCGGTTTAGTAAACATACCCCTTAGTCTCTTATTCGTATTGCAGAAGACTGAACCTTCCACAGCAGAATATCTCTTTCCAGAGCACATTTAGAGGAGCTGAAAAAGAGAGGAGGAAAGGAGAGGGAAACTGAATAGATTCAACCTGAGCAGAATTTTTATATCATTTCTTATATGCTGCTTTTCATGATATTGTGGTGGTTTACATTGAACAAACTGAAATTACATTGAACAGGGCCTATAACTTGGAGATGACTTTTATACAGGGAACATGGGCAATGGAGGGTTGAGTGGCTTGTCCAGGGCCGCAAGGAGCACCTGTGGGACTAGGAGCCCCAGTCCTTCTGACCCAAGGTTGCTGTCTTCTAGTGGGATTTGAACCCCCAACCTTCTGGCCTGTGGTAACTTGCCCCAACCACTAGGCCACTCCTCCCTCCATGCTTTGTTAGAAGTTGTGCAAATCTCTGACTTCTTGTATAGGCCACCCTTACAACTTGTCTGTTAAGATGTAAGTAATTGAAATCTTCCTATCAAACTCCTCAAATAGACAAGGCACTGCAGGCTCTGCCAACAATTCTCTCCACTTACCATTGAACTTACTACAGCCACTTCCAACACACTCACCACAGGAACTATAGCCACTTCCAACATACACACCACAGGAACTCCCACAACAATCTAACTTCCAGCTCAAACAACCCTCTAACAGACTACCATCCCTAACTAAACAATGGCCACTGCAATCTTCCCACTCACACAACTTTGCCTGGCCTATCTCCTCACACCTACCACCTTACTAACCCACTATATGCTCATATCCCCTCACCTCAAGACCTCATCTCACAAACAAGCCCAGAATCAACACATACCAGCACCTCATCTGCATCAAGCCCCACCCACATACAGTAATGACATACCTGCAACACCCCCCAACTACCCTCTCACAATTCAAATGCACTCTCATTAATGCCCACTCAGCATGTAACCAAATCCAACTGATCTCTGACTTCCTCACAGACAACCAACTGGACATTTTATGCATCACCGAAACCTGGTTCACAGACTCCGACATTGTCCTCATGAACCAGCTCATATCACTTTATTACGACTGTTCACCTCTATTAGAACTGAATGTAGAAATGGTGGGTTTATCATCATGATGAAGAAACACCTCAACTTCTGCTTCCTTACCTACAGTACAAGCAGAGGTCTAGATGCCTTAACCATCACGAACAGGGTCACAACCCTCTTCCTGGTTTACAGATCCCCTAATGCCAGCCCAGATGACCTAGACAACATACTAAAAGCAGCCTGTAACACAAATTCAGCTCCAACTACCTTCTGATCCTAAGCAATTTTAACCTCACTTCCACCACTCCTAAAACATCAAAAGACTTCCTGGACACAATGGATGCCCTTGGATATACATAAATCATCAACCAACCCACACACAACAAGGGAAATACACTAGATCTGATATTCCTACCTTGGCTCATACTCAGAGATTACAACCTCTCATCACCCACTCTAGTCACCGTCCCCTGGTCAGACTACAAGACACTTACCATCCTCCTCCTGCATAGATCACTCCCTCAAGAAAACCAGACACTCAATCCACTACCTGAAGATTCCATCACCTAGTAATGAAAGAATTTCTAACAAAAATACTTCCACACCTTCAAGACTCCTCTGAAATCTTAGATTCACTCATTCAAAACTGGAACACAACAATAAGCAGTATAGCAATAAAGAGCATGCCCCAGCAAACCAACTAAACCATAACACAGCTATATGGTACTCCACCCAACTGAAAAACATGAAACGTAAGCTAAGAGCACTAGAAAGGAAATGGAGACATCACAAGTCAGCCATCAACCTTGACACCTAGCTATCCAAACTACATGAATATCAAACAGCCACAAGCAAGGCAGAGTACTACACCAACATGATCCATAGTTCACTAAACCGTCCAAGAGAACTCTTTGAATTAGTCAAAAACCTAGCAGAAGACTCCACACAAAAGCAAGAAATTACAGGTCTAACCCTACAAGCCATGGCCGATCACTTCCAGGCATCGATGCGTCCCCAAGACAACCAGACATGCATGATAGCTTAATGAACTCATAACCATATAAACACCGGAATCACCTGGGACTCCTTGTCAACCATCTCTCCTGAACACCTGGAAAAAAATCATCATGGACATTAACACTACTACATTCCCAATTGACCCATGTCCAGTCAGTTGGAATAAGGCTGCATGAACAGAACTACTACCCATAATACTCAAAATCACATGACTTTTATTGCAACATGGATATATGCCCACCAACCTAAAATTGGCCTCCATACGTCCAACCATAAAAGGCTCATCAGACCCAAAACAGCCAGCCTCATACTGAACCAATTGCCAGCCTGCCATTCCTAGCAAAAGTAATAGAAAAAATAGTACTTTCACAACTCCAAGAATACAGAGATGCTCACTTCCCTCTTGACCCCCAACAATATGGGTTCGGGCCTCAACATGGCATTGAATTCTTCATTACTGCTCTAACCGAGAACCTCATAAAAGGCACTGATAAACCAAACAAAGGTTTCCTCCTAATATTCCTTGAGATCCAGGCAGCCTTTGACTCCATTCCACATAACTTGATTATTCATCGTCTGCAAACAATCAGACTAAGAGGAACCATGCTCAAATAGTTCATATCCTATCTATCAGAATGTCAACTCTAAGTAAAACTGGAGAACAAGACATTACAGCCTTACTTACAACAACAGGGAGTCCCCCAAGGCTCAGCTCTATCCGTATTGTTATTCAATCTCTTTCTTCAACCAATCTGTTCTATCATATAAGCACACAACTTACTTTACCACTTATACACAAATGACATGTTTTATGCTCCAATCAATACCACTAACCTATCCATCACCCACATAAAGAAATGTTTCACGTCCATAACAAACTGGCTTGCTCAATACAGCATGACTATAAATTTCAATAAAACTGAAGTTTTATATATCTCCAAGGACACCAACTTCACACCATTGCTCACATAACCATTGCCGGAGCTCAACTACAAGTCAAATTGCAAGTCATCTGGGAGTCACTCTTGATCAACACCTCACACTATCCCCTCACATAAGCAATATTACCAGATCCATCTACCACAAGTTCAAGATGGTACAACACCTCAGACCGCTCCTTGGCCCAAATGACATTCGTACCACACTTTAGGCACTCATATTCCCTCACTTTGATTACTGTAATCTCAATCTACAAGGCCTACCTAAAACTACAATTCACCCACTACAGCTGGCCATGAATACAGCAGCATGCATCTTCTGCAGTGCCCCAGGAATGGCATGCATAACCCCAATACTCAAACAACTGCACTGGCTACCTATCACTCAACGAATCAAATACAAGTTCAACCATATCATCTTCAAACTCTTCCACAGACTGTTGTCCACTTACCTCCAATTGTTACTATAGAAAACACCTAATAATAGAACCAGGAGATCCAACTCACTTAGCACGCTCCACATACCTTCTTTAAACACAAAAACCAACTTCACCATATCTAAAATGGCTTTTCCCCTCTTCACACCAGCACTGTGGAATGCAATGCCAGACAATCTCCATGCCACAAATGATCACACAGACTTCAGGAAAAACCTAAAAACATACTTATTTCTCAAACACTTCACCAATGAAAAGACATAACCTATGATCTTACTAAGAGCCACCAATGCAACTGATTCATCCCAGCTCCCCCTGTCCCTCTCCCCTACCTGAACCTCACTTTCACCCATTCCCCTCCCCCATGTAATAGTTTTCCAACACATTTAGATGGTTGATATCATGTTTATCCATATGATGTTACAACAATTGTTTACAGTTTTATGTATAGTGGAGGCATACCTTTTCTGACACAATGTGGAAAATCTATGATAGCTAATATCATGGAATTCATACCTCCTGTTGCAATAGGATACATACCCACTAAGAATAAACAAAATGAAGCCAGAGACTAAATCCCAACATCTCTTAGCCAATGAACCCATAAGGGTGGTCCATCTGCTGCAGGCGACCTAGATAAATCCAATCAAGGAAATATCCCCTCTCCTCTCCCCACCCATCCCCAGACAACTTATCACTGATTACAGAGAAGAAAGAAAAAAAAGGGTACAAAAAGAAAAAACAAAGGAAATAAAGAAGAAAACTGAGGAAACCCAAATCATTGTTCAACTGTTCTTCAGTCATAACAGCTGACATACTCACCTAACCCAACCTTGCGCAATTCATTTACTCACCCAGTCTTGCCATCCACCCACACATAGTCTTGTGTAATAAGGTTATTAGTTTCAGCAGGGAATACTAGAGCAGTCTAATATCATCCAAGCAATGTGGGTCGTCATTGTGAGTATAAACGGTGAAGCGGTCTTGACATCGATTGGTGATAGTTGGGCCTTCAATGTACACACCAAATAGATAACAAAGTCAAAGTCTCAAAACTGCGTGCAGGTGTCCACATTATGTTGGTCATCCTTGCTTCTCTCAGCAGGTGCTGCCACAGATGCTGTACCCAGTGCTGAGCCCATGAATGCCTCACCACCAGCAAATCCACCACTTCCATTGATGGAGGACAGGGCTATGGCACCACCAGAGGGGGTTGCCTCCCAGCTTGCAGCCCCTGTGGATGGGGGTGCAGAGCCAGTGCTTGAGGGCACTAGCTCTGGGGACACTGAGGATCAGCTTGCACTATCACCCGAGCCCCAAATCCAGCCTGGTAGCAGCAGTCGCCATGGGCAGCACCACTAATGCACCTATGGGCAGTTGGTGCTGTGTGCCGAGTGCCTGCTCACCCAGCAGGGCCATGAAGCACATGCACAGGAAAGCTATGACTCCTCAAGCACATCATGGTACTGCGGGAACAGCAGCTGGCCCTCCATGGGCAGCAGTTGGCAGTCCAGGATGAGCAGCTGGAAGCAACGATCGCCTTAATGCCTCAGTGTGCCACCTTGGGGCATGCATCGACCTACTGGTTGCCTAGTTGGCCAGACCACAGGGTGTGCCTGTCCACAGTGGTGCACATGTGCTGCCCTCTGTGTCCATGTCTCCGACACCAGCTGCTGCTACTGTGTCTCCTACCACTGCTGGTGTGCCTCATCCACCAGCAGAGTGTCCACACAGGCCACTGCATGGGCAGCATCTATGTTGGGGTCCAGCAGCATGGGGCAGTCCTGCATTCTGGGATTCCCGCTTATCTTCCCATCATTCCATGAGGCATGTGGGGAGACCAGTGGGGAGAGCAGCAGCAGCAGCCTGATCTCAGGGGGCGTGCCATCGCCCATGCCACCTGATGACAAACCACTGAGGTCCAGTAGTGTCGCCTCTGGGCAGGGTATATGGGGGGGCAGAAGTAGGCTTGGGTTAGGTTGCCTGCCTGTCACCAGTGTTGGGGTGGGGGTGGAGGTTTGGGATGGTGAGTTGGAGGTGGAGGTTGTGGTAGGGGTGGGATTTCAGGATGGTGGTGTGGGGGCAGAGGTTTGGGATGGTGGGGTGGGGGAGGGAGGTTGGGGTGGAGGTGGGGCAGTCTGTGTTTTTCTGTTGGGGGCACCTGGATGTGTGGGGTGGGCTTGCATGGATATTGGTGTTGGTTGTGTGGGTGTTACATTTTTGTTTACATGCACGCAATAAACATTTATTCATGCACCTGCTTGGCTCTGTGTTTCCCTCTGCCTCAGTCACTGTGAACATATGTAGCATTTGCCCTTGTTTCTCTAGTGCTGCCTTTTCCATCTCATGCACCTTGTACATGTCCCTCCTTTGTGCATTACTGTTTATACATCTGCATCCTGTGCACTCTGATACAGCAGGCACATGGGTAGTGTCACCTGTCCTGCTTTATTTTATATCATTTAATTACCCTGTTTTGTTCCCTCCATTTCTGTTATTACACGTTTTAGCAGGTATAACGTAGACGTCCACGGATACTCACCTACACGTACATGGGTCTAGACGGAATACGCTCTAGACGTTTTTGCCGCCTGTCATGCCCATGATCCTCCCCTCCATGCCCACATTCCGCCCCTTCCTGCCCATGTTCAGAGATACATGCACATCTCTTTTGTCTGTGCAGTGGGCATGTGCATGGAATACTGTCTATACATATCCGCTAGGTGCACGTCCCCAAGGTACATGCAAATGGCTTATTCACAATTCAGAATGACTCTGTTAACAATTAAACAAGAAGTATACACGTAAATCATATTACATCAGCCAGGAAGAAATATATTCAAAGGCTGTAAGTGACTCTTTTGAAATTGTAGCATGTACAAAGTAAAGCTTTGTAAAATACAAACTGTCTTACTCCCTCACAGCAACCGCTATCAATCAATGTATTTCCTTTATGGACATACAAGCTGATTCATACCATTGGCATAGATAGCCTTTAAAAAATGCTGATGAGCTAGTCTAACAAACCTGTAAAAGATCTACTAGTTTCTCAAAACTGATGGAACTTTTCATTTAATTTAAAAAAGAGTGTGAACTCTTGAATTATACAGCCCCTCTCAGTTCAAGCAGATTTGCCAGATTCAGGTATGCCACTGGGCAGGTTCAGTGTGAATTCCTCTGAATCTGAGGCCAATCTGTATTGAATCTGTTAGGATTTGCCCCAGATCTGCTGGGGACATCTCAACAAATTTCCCCAGTAATGTGTTGTAATGGTGAAAGTCCCCAGGAGGAGATGGAGGTGGAGGAAAATCCTGTTTAAATAAATGATACTGCACTTGTGCACAGGATTTCCAAGCCAGATAAGAAAAGAACACAGCTTTCTGCTGAGCTCAGGCCACGCCCCAGCTAAGAGGGAGAGACAAGCTTCCTCACTGATTGGTCACACCTGGGGAAAGGACAGGGAGTGCCGGGAAGCAAATGCTTTTTAAATCCACAAACAGAGCAGAGAGTGAACACAGGAAGGAGCATGGGAAGGGGCAAGGAAACAAGCACGGGAAAAGAGCAAGCAAGAAAGGAACCTTATGAAGAAGGTGAAGGAGAGAGAGAGCCTTGGAGAGGACGTTACAGCAAGGCAGAACCTTGGAGCAAGAGAGCTAGCAAGGGAAGCCATTGGAGAGACGGCAATTGGACATACAGCAATAAGGGCTATAGCAGCCATAGAGGAAAGAAGGAAGAAAAGCCTCTTCAGAGCAGGTACCTAACTGGCACTGGAAATAGACATAAGGAAGCTGAATTCCAGAACCTGGAGGATAGCAGGGAAAAAGGGTTCAGCAGTTGTCTAAGAAACTCTGCCAAAGGTAAAGCTACCATTTCTAATGCTGAATCATTGTTAGAGAAGCCATTTGCCTTTGCTACTGCCCAGAAGGCAGACCCAACACCTTTAACTGATAATAGGTGGGGGGGAGAGTCTTACATATGGGGAAAACTATAACACTGACAAAAGCCAGACAGCCGAGCCTTCAGAGTTAGAAGCTATAAGCAAGCTGTTGTCAGAAGGAAACGTTTTCTCTCCTAATGCTAATGTGCCTGTACACGCTGAATTGCTCCTGAACCAGTTCAAGGAATTTCTGGAGGAAAGAAAGTCAGGGAGAACTGTTAAACCTGATAGAGATGCCAGTAATTCTAACACTGTTAAAAGAATGCAAATAGACTCTTGTTTGCCAGCTTTAGAACGTGAATCTTCTCCCATGGATTGCTCTTTATGATTAAAGGAAGAAGGCATTGTTGAACAGCACTGAAACTGTATGAAATAATATAGAAAGTACTTGCCATACCTGCTGAAGAATTGGAAAGGCTTGTTTTAGGTTTAATAAGCTTAATTGTCTTCTGAGGATAAGAAGCCGTGCTGTGAGAAAGAAAATCAGCTGTTGCAGTTTAATTGTTTTCCGTTGAATAACCACACAGGGCAGTGTCCTGTGGAAAGTTTATGGGACTGAGAAACAGCTGAGCAGTGCTGAGATATTTCTGTTACGTTTTTCTTCTGTTCCTGAAATACCTATATGTTGGAGATGCATCCTTTATGCTTGTTTGTGTTTGAGCTTTGATGCGCTGGAAATTCCCCACAATAAATATTCTTGCAGCCTTGAAACACTTGTGTCATAACTACAGTTTTGTCCTTAAGGAAATAAGCAAAACTACATGTCCAAGAATCCCTGGCGACAATAGAAATAGCTTTATTAAAAAGAGGACACTCAAAGGCCACTTCCAGCTGGTAAGCTCTCGGGCCCCAGCAGAAGCGTTGCAAGTGGCGTAGTATTGAGGATTCCACGCATGCGCAAAGGTGCAAACGTCAGGACATCTGCTAGAAGTCACTTCCCTGAGGAGCCAAGCAGAGGAGCGTCTTTGAAGTGGAAAAGGCAGTACAGAGAAGACTACAGAAACCGTCTTTGATGATAAGCTTGAAGCTTCACCTAAGCCAGGTAAAGGGTATCTATCCAGGGCTGGTTAGGATACCAGGGCAAGGGTGAAAGCTAAGCTGGTTGAAAAAAAAAAAAAAGAAAGGTGGAAATCTTTTTTTTTTTGTATCGCACTTTGGTCTGTGTGTTTTGTGCTTACAGAGTTCCAGGATGACTTTCGAGTCCCAGGATGTGTTTAAATGGATGGCAGCACAATTCGAGCGGCAGAGGGACTTGTCAGTGGAGGCGCAGGAGCGGAGTGCTGCGCATATACAAGCCCAACAGAAACCGCTACTGGAAATGCTGGAGGCATGGCTGGCGGATCAGAGGAAGCGGACTGAACAAACAGTGGCACCTCCAGGTTTCAGTACACCAGCGTCTTTAAGTGCACTTGGTTTCCAAGCTGCCAGGACATTCAATTTTGGTCAGCTCACAGAGAGGGACGACATAGATGACTTCATTGAGAGTTTTGAACGAGTGGCTCACCTCAGTGCTTGGCCTAAGGAGTACTGGGCAGTACGCTTTGCGGCATCCCTTACTGGGGAGGCTTTAGCCGCTTATTGAGCAATGCCACCCGCGCTCGCTAACAATTATGACGAGCTTAAAAAAGCAGTTAGAGAAAGGCTAGGCCTAACACCTCTAGTTTACCACCGCCTACTAAGGGCCATAAAACTAAAGTCAGGCGAGACTCCCAAAGCCTTATGTCAGAGAGTCCGTAACTTATTAAACAAATGGCTGACTCCCGAAGGGAAATCTGTTGAGGCTATTCTAGATAGTCTGCTATTGGAACAATACATGACTGCATTACCTCAAGAAATCCATACCTTTCTTATATTACAGAACTTCAAAACCCTTCAAGAAGCTGTAATGCTTTCTGAACGCTTTATGGAGGCAGAGGTAACTGCACTTGAAGGTGGCAGTGCTTCCAGGGTAGCAGTTACCGGTGTATCAGAAAGGAGGATGGGGTTAAATGATGATTCTCTGAGAATGTGTATGCCAATGTTGAAGGGTCATGTAACAAGAAAGAAAAGTTTCAAGTGCGGTAAAGAGGGCCATTTTCAGAGAGACTGTTACGTAAAGACAGCACTGGTAGCAGAAAACTCGCAGAAAGTTAGAGAAGGATTCCTGCTCTCAGTGGAAGTACAGGGAATTGCTACCACGGTGCTGTTAGACTCCGGTGCTGAGCAGAGCATGTTGTCTAAAGCACTCTGGCAGCAGATTGAGGCCAGGAATAAGAAAGTAGCAATTCAGCCTGTAAGCACTGTTAAAATCAGATGTATCCATGGAGGTACCCCCCTTTACCCTGTTTATAAACTGCAAGTGAATGGGTTAGGGGTAAGGAGAAAAATCCCCATAGCTGTGGTACCCAGGCTGCCCCATAATGTAGTACTGGGGAGGGACTTGCCACAATTTCATAGGGGTATGGAACAGGGTTTGCTCTTGAAAGAGGATACTGACTCCCGAAGACCTCAAGTGGAGGCTTTAGCCCAAACAACGGTGAAGACAGATATGATTCCCAGCCCATTATTTGCGCAACCATGTAAACAAGAGCGGAAAACTTGACCTCAGAAGGGAGAGACTGCCGAGAAACCCAAGTTTGTACTCAGATATTGCAAGATGAGTCCCAACGCTCAAGCGCCTAAGAGAGCTTCGGCCAACACCGCTGGGTTTGATCTCTGCAGCGCCGAGGACATAGTGGTCCCGGAGCAAGGTAAAGCTCTTGTGGATACAGCCCTCCAGATGGAGATGCCGCTGGGGTGCTATGGGCGCATAGCCCCTCGCCCCGGTCTTGCCCTAAAACACTTCATTGACATAGGAGCTGGCGTCATTGATCCAGATTTTAGGGGCGCTGTAAAGGTGCTCGTCTTCAACTTTGGAAGAAAGGATTTCAAAATAGCTACTGGAGATCGTGTGGCACAGTTGATCTGTGAGAGGATAGGTTTCCCTCCTCTCGAAGAGGTTCCAAGCCTGTCTACAACAACCCGAGGGTCTGGAGGTTTTGGGTCCATGGGAGGTACAAGCCTTCAGGGGTTGTCAGCCACAGTAGAAGAGAATATGGAAGAGGACCTCGGGCCACAATTGGCCGAATGTAAAGGAGACCCAGAACTGAGGGTCGGTGATGGGCTCTCGTGGGTACAAAAACAAGACCTAGCGCACCTGCTGGCCAGATTTAGGGATGTTCTTACGCCGATGCCGGGCGAAACGAATCTGGTTGCCCATGAAATCGTGACACCGCCAGGAGAGGTGATAAGGCAACGGCCTTACAGGTTGCCGGAGGCGAAGAAGCAGGAGGTAATTCGTCAGGTCCATGAGATGATGCGCATGGGGATAATAGAAGAATCCCGAAGCCCATGGAATTGTCCAATCGTCCTGGTCCCTAAGCCGGACGGTTCCATGAGGTTTTGCATTGACTTCCGAAAGATCAACTCAATTTCACGATTCGATGCCTACCCCATGCCATGCATCGAGGAGCTGTTAGACCGGCTAGGACAGGCTAAATACCTCACCACGATCGACATGACGAAAGGGTATTGGCAAATACCACTAACCTGAGAAGCTCATCAGAAAACTGCTTTCAGGACGCCAGTGAACTTGTTCCATTTTAAAAGAATGCCCTTTGGGTTACATGGGGCCGCTGCCACATGTCAAAGGCTGATGGACCTAGTGTTGCGCCCGCACCAGGCCTACGCAGTCGCTTATATGGATGACGTGGTGATACACAGCGATACCTGGAACCAACACTTGCCGAGGGTCGCAGCTGTCCTCCAAGCGATGCGGAACGCCGGCCTCATGTTAAATCCGGCTAAGTGCTTATTCGGAGGCCAAGAGGTCAAGTATTTGGGCCATCTAGTTGGCCATGGTGTAGTGAAGCCTCTTACCAGCAAGATCGCGAGCGTCAAAGCATTTCCCCGACCTACTAATAAAAAGCAACTACGCAGCTTCTTAGGTTTGGTCGGCTATTACCGACGTTTTATCCTGAACTTTGCAGAGAAGAGCGCCTCCTTGACTGACATGTTGAAGAAAAATGCGCCCAATCAGCTGAAATGGACAGAGGGAGCTGACGGGGCATTTACTCTCTTGAAGGAGAAATTGTGTGCCGCGCTGGTGCTACGGGGCGTCGACTTTGCCCAACTGTTTCTAGTCCAGACGGATGCGTCTGAGACGGGCCTGGGTGCAGTTTTATCCCAACGGCATGAGGGCGCCAAACACCCAGTGTTATTTCTCAGCCGGAAGCTGTCACCAGCTGAAAAGAAATATTCAACGATATAGCGTGAATGCTTGGCAATAAAATGGGCCATTGATGCTCTTAGATTTTACCTCACAGGCAGGAAATTCATACTTATCACCGACCATGCCCCATTGAAATGGCTCAATCAGATGCAGAATCATAACTCACGTCTGACGCGTTGGTACATGGCTCTCCAAGCCTTTGAGTTTCATGTTGAGCATAGGGCAGGGAAACTCCACCAAAACGCAGATGCCTTGAGACGTATCAGGAGCTGTGCCAATGACAGTAGGCGAGCCCGTGATATCTTAAGGGGGGGGGATGTGTAATGGTGAAAGTCCCCAGGAGGAGATGGAGGTGGAGGAAAATCCTGTTGAAATAAATGATACTACACTTGTGCACAGGATTTCCAAGCAGAAAAGAAAAGAACACAGCTTTCTGCTGAGCTCAGGCCACACCCCAGCTCAGAGGGAGAGACAGGCTTCCTCACTGATTGGTCACACCTGGGAGAAGGACAGGGAGTGCCGGGAAGCAAATGCTTTTTAAATCCACAAACAGAGCAGAGAGTGAACACAGGAAGGAGCACGGGAAGGGGCAAGGAAACAAGCACAGGAAAAGAGCAAGCAAGAAAGGAACCTTATGAAGAAGGTGAAGGAGAGAGAGAGCCTTGGAGAGGATGTTACAGCAAGGCAGAACCTTGGAGCAAGAGAGCTAGCAAGGGAAGCCATTGGAGAGACGGCAATTGGACATACAGCAATAAGGGCTATAGCAGCTATAGAGGAAAGAAGGAAGAAAAACCTCTTCAGAGCAGGTACCTAACTGGAAATAGACATAAGGAAGCTGAATTCCAGAACCTGGAGGATAGCAGGGAAAAAGGGTTCAGCAGTTGTCTAAGAAACTCTGCCAAATGTAAAGCTACCATTTCTAATGCTGAATCATTGTTAGAGAAGCCATTTGCCTTTGCTACTGTCCAGAAGGCAGACCCAACACCTTTAACTGATAATAGGTGGGGGGGGGGGGGGAGAGTCTTACATACGGGGAAAACTATAACACTGACAAAAGCCAGACAGCCGAGCCTTCAGAGTTAGAAGCTATAAGCAAGCTGTTGTCAGAAGGAAAAGTTTTCTCTCCTAATGCTAATGTGCCTGTACACGCTGAATTGCTCCTGAACCAGTTCAAGGAATTTCTGGAGGAAAGAAAGTCAGGGAGAACTGTTAAACCTGATAGAGATGCCAGTAATTCTAACACTGTTGAAAGAATGCAAATAGACTCTTGTTTGCCAGCTTTAGAAAGTGAATCTTCTCCCATGGATTGCTCTTTATGTTTAAAGGAAGAAGGCATTGTTGAACAGCACTGAAACTGTATGAAATAATATAGAAAGTACTTGCCATACCTGCTGAAGAATTGGAAAGGCTTGTTTTAGGTTTAATAAGCTTAATTGTCTTCTGAGGATAAGAAGCCGTTCTGTGAGAAAGAAAATCAGCTGTTGCAGTTTAATTGTTTTCCGTTGAATAACCACACGGGGCAGTGTCCTGTGGAAAGTTTATGGGACTGAGAAACAGCTGAGCAGTGCTGAGATATTTCTGTTACGTTTTTCTTCTGTTCCTGAAATACCTATATGTTGGAGATGCATCCTTTATGCTTATTTGTGTTTGAGCTTTGATGCGCTGGAAATTCCCCACAATAAATATTCTTGCAGCCTTGAAACACTCGTGTCATAACTACAATTTTGTCCTTAAGGAAATAAGCAAAACTACAAGTCCCAGAATCCCTGGCGACAATAGAAATAGCTTTATTCAAAAGAGGACACTCAAAGACCACTTCCAGCTGGTAAGCTCTCGGGCCCCAGCGGAAGCGTCGCAGTGTGCAAAATCAAAAATGCCAACAAAGCTGAACCAGGTTGAGAGTCATCTGCTTTGTGTTCATCCTCAAATTTTCAGCATGTCTCTACTATCAGCCATGCATCTTGGAGGTAATAAACAACAATAACTTAAATAGGCAGAACGTGTTCAGTAGGGATCACACTGAGAAGTCTGATCAATATGTGGCTGAACATGTATCATGAATCAGTCCAGACGTAATTAGCAATTTGCATTATTTTGCATCCAAAATGCAATTCTTGGAGCTAAGAGTATTCTTTAGGCACAATTCATTGTAAAATAAAAAGGAAGACAGAAAAACATGCTCCATCACGTTATGTAGCATTTTTGATAGCAATTTGGGGAGAAAGTTGCTGCCGTTTTATTTTTACTTTTCATCAAGTGGAATAAATGAGCTGTGAATACCAACATTAGAAACATGAACATTATTTATTTAGGCTTTATCAAATTTGTTTAATCTAGAAAGGTAATTGAAAGGCCATTCAGGTTGACTGTGATATTAGAGGAGAGCCGGATCACATTGAAGGCTATTGAAATGACATGAACAGAATAAGGAAAAAAAAGCCAAGGCCATTAACATTTAATTGAACTGAGTAAAGCTATTAACATTTTAACTTTATGCCATAGCAGACATTCTAAAATATGTCCCTGTAGTTCAGATTTCTAAATTTGTCTAATGGATGTTCCTCATGTGGAATTTAAAGATAAAAGAAAACTTTTTGAAAAATCATTAAAGGGCTCAGTTTATCCATACTTTTTCAGCTCCTATTAGTTAATAGCTGAAAAAAAAGCCCCACAGACAACAAATGTCATAAAAGTAGATGGTCAAGAAATACTCGACCTAAACATCAAGCTGGAGAAGTGCAAATTCAAGCATGACCGTGCTCTTCTGGTACATATATCAAAGGTCCTCTCCATGGATGAATCTCAGAGCTGAAATTTCAATAAGAGACTCTTCCTTATCGTCCCTCCAGTCTAGTCCTAGACCTTTGGAGTTAAGCACCTCCTTCCGCAGCTTTGGAGACTGAGCATGTCACTCTTTTGGTGACTTCGGTATAAATAGGCCAGGATCCGCCTCCTTGCTCCAGTAAGCTCAGTCCCCAAAGCAGCTGAAGGAGTATTGACCCTAGGAGGTTCAGTTAGTTTAGTTTAGTTTAGTTTAGTTTAATTCGTTGTTGGAAAAAAAAAAGGATAGGAAGTGAGCTGCAGTCTCTATTCTGCAGTTTGTGAGGACAGTGTCAGCCTGCCTGGGAGGTTTCGGCTGCAGGGGCTGCCTTCTCACTCCTCCTCCCATCCCCCCCCCCTCTACCCTACCTGCAGATCAGTGGTTGCGGCGGGTGCAGAGCAGCGGAGGAGGATTATGGCTCACGAACCCACCGCGTGGGTGAGGAGCTGGCTAAACAGAAAACGGCAATGAGAGTGGCAGTCCTGAAGCCGGGGATCGTGTCCACGATTTCAACGGCGCTGTCTCTGACGGAGTCTCACTCGCTCCCTCTCACTGGCTCACTGGTGCTCTTCCCGACGCTGATGCCCCTGACAGGCAGAGCATGGTGGAATTGAGCAGAACACAAGTTTCTTTGCTGTCGGGCAGGCTGACGAGGTAAGCGCCATGCAGGCAGCAGCTGAGTGAGCAGTCAGGAGTGCAGTGGAGTGCGGGGTAGTTTTGGGCCCGTTTAGGCCGCATCCACGTGGGGAAAAAACACGGGAGCCGTTGCAGTAGCGTTGCGCCAGTCTCAGGAAGGATTTTAGCGGCAGTTCACAGGAGCTAGGAGGGAGCATTTGTGGTAGGGTCCCCTGGTATTCTTATTTTTAAAAAAAGAAAGAGGGAAAGTTTATTTTCTTTTTGGGTTATTTTGAATGCAAGGTCTGGCTGACAGGCATGCCTTCCAAGCAGTTGTGTTTGCTGTGTGGGGCAAGGAAGGGGTCTCTGTCGGAGGCTGGTGTGTGCAGGGGATGTGTACAGGAAGTGGCCTCAGTGGATATAACCACTGAAGATGGAAGGGAGAGCCAAAAGGGGCAACCTTCTGGCCTCTCTGATCCGCTTTCTTCTTCAGAAGCCCCTCTGGAGCCAGTAGCAGGACCGTCCACGGCGCCAGACATTCCCTCTTCTCCAGCTCTGATACAGGGGGGATTGGCAGCAACTTTCTCTAAGGAATTCATAGCCCTGCTGCAGCAAGCCCTCGAGGGTGGGGCACGTGTGCTGGCAGGGGCAGTAGAGGGAGAAATGGGGGGGGGGGGAAACGCCCAGGATCTCAACTAGACTCGGGAGCGGGCTGCACCCCTGCTAAGAAGTCGAGGCTGCTGAGTGACAGGACAGAACAGACAGGAGAGATGGAGGAGCAGTCAGAAAATATGGAGGAGTTAGAGATAGAAGAGGAGTTGGAGGAAGATGAGCTCACAGAGCAAGAGGATCAGGCAAGAGTGATGAGAGTGTTTCGGTGGGAAGAGTTGCCGGTGCTTATCACGGAAACGCTGAGGGCACTTAACATGCCGGTTTTGGGTCCGGCGGAGGATTCTACGTTAGAGGACCCGTTATTGCAGGCAGTGCGCAGGTCCCAAAATGTTTACCCAGTGCATAGAATGTTTAGAGAAATGATTCAAGAGGAATGGGACATGCCAGAGTCCGGGATGAAGGGGTAGAGAATGATGGCTCATCTTTATCCTTGGGTGGACCAGGATAAGGATCTTTTTAAGTCTCCTAAGGTGGATGCAGCGGTGGCGGCCGTCACCAAAAAGACGACCATACCAGTAGAAGGTAGTGCAGCCCTTAAAGATGCCCAGGATAGGCGGTTAGACACCTTGTTGAAGCAGGTGTTTGATGTCAATGCCCTCTCCATGCAGGCTTCTATTTGTGGGGCATGGGTGGTGAGGGCCTGTCTTCGATGGTGCCAGAGAATTAGTGACATACAGATAGAGGACACGGTCAAAGAGACTGCCCGGTTGGAGACAGGGGCAGCTTATTTGGCAGATATCCAGTATGATCTTATTTGAGGTCTATCCAGAAGTATGGCATCAGTGATAGCAGCGCGGAGGTGTTTGTGGCTCCGTAACTGGCCTGCGGATGGTTCCTCTAAGGCAAGACTAAGTAAGCTGCCCTTCAGGGGCAAGCTCCTGTTTGGAGAGGATTTGGATAAGTTGGTGAAGGATCTCGGAGAGTCTAAGGGCAGAAAGTTGCCAGAGGATAAACAGAAACCCGGACTGCCCTGGGGACAACAAAGAATCAGCAGAGGGAATTCCGGCATTTTCGCTCTCCAAGGGTTGGTCAGTTTCAGCGGGGACGTTTGACTTACAGGTCCCAGGGGTTTCGGGGGTTCAGAGGAGCAGGAAGAGGTCTTGGTGCATCCTCATCCTTGACCTTCAAGAAGCCTCAATGAAATGAGGGGGATCCAGGCAGGGTTGATACCCGTAGGGGGGTGGTTAAGGGAGTTCTATCCTGCTTGGATCCGGGTTACGTCAGACCAGTGGGTGTTGGAGGTCATTCGCAAGGGTTATGCCCTGGAGTTTCAGTGCCCAGTGGTCAACGCCTTCATTCTTTCTCCCTGCAAGATCCAGTTGAAGCGCCTGGCGGTACAAGAGACTTTAGAAAGGCTTCTTGCTCTCAGGGCGGTGGTGCCGGTGCCGGTGCCAGAGGACCAGTGCGGTTGCGGTCGATACTCCATATACTTCATGGTCCCGAAGAAAGAGGGTACCTTTCGGCTGATTCTAGGTCTCAAAAGGGTGAATCGGTGCCTCAGGGTGTTGCATTTTTGCATGGAGACCCTGAGATCGGTCATAGTAGCGGTAAGGCAAGGGGAGTTTCTCACGTCTTTGGACCTGACGGAAGCCTATCTTCACATACCAATTCGCAGAGAGCATCAACAGTTTTTGCGCTTTGCAGTCTGTATGGGACATTTTCAGTTCCAGGCGTTGCCGTTCGGGTTGGCAACAGCTCCGCGAACCTTTACCAAGGTGATGGTGGTGGTGGTGGTGGTGGCGGTGGCATTGCGCAAAGAGGGAGTGTTGGTGCATCCTTACCTGGACGATTGGTTGATCCGAGCGAAGTCAGAAAAAGAAAGCGAGGAGGTTACCTGCCGGGTGGTTCAGTTTCTGCAGAGTCTAAGCTGGGTAGTCAATACAGAGAAGAGCAGGCTAAAGCCTTCACAGGAGTTAGAGTATTTTGGAGCCCGCTTTGACATGAGAGCAGGGAAAGTCTTTCTTTCACTCCTCAGAGCATAGGGGCTCAGGGAGCTCATCCACTCCTTTCTAAAAAGGGGGGCTCCTACGGCATGGCACTATCTGCAACTGTTAGGAAAGATGGCATCGACGCTCGAGGTCGTACCATGGGCCAGAGCCCACAAGGGACTGTTACAGAGGGCCTTACTCAGGAGATGGTCTCATAAGTCAGATCGATTGACGCAGAGGTTGCCTTGCCTGCAAGAGACAAGGGAGGCCCTTCTGTGGTAGCTCGAGCTGGGAAATCTGCAAAGGGGAATGCCTTTGGAGTCGCCGAGCTGGATACCTCTGATGACAGATGCCAGTCTGTTCAGATGGGGGGCACACTTCGAAGGACAGTTCGCGCAGGGCCGGTGGACGGAAATGGAAAAGGAGTGCTCCATCAACAGGTTGGAACTGAGGGCGGTGAAGTTAGCGCTGTGGGCCTTACAGCACAGGCTGCAGGGGAAAGCGATCATGGTGCTGTCAGACAATGCCACAGCGGTGGCCTATATGAATCGACAAGGAGGCACCAGCAGCATAGCTCTGGAGGACGAGGCAGGGGACCTCTTAGGCTGGGTCGAAGAACATCTGGAAGCATTGTCGGCAGCTCATGTAGCAGGAGTGGACAATGTACCAGCAGATTTCTTGAGTCGAGTCAAAGTAGATCCCAGAGAGTGGGTTCTCCATCAAGAGGTGTTCGACTTGTTGGTGCGTCGATGGGGAACTCCGGTGATGGATCTCATGGCGACGTTCGAGTCCGCGAAGGCCGCGAGGTTTTACAGCAGAAGGCGGGAAAGGATGTCAGAAGGCTTGGATGCCCTGATGCAGGTTTGGCCGACGGAGCAGCTTATGTATGTGTTTTCACCCTGGGAGTTAATAGGGCGGGTGCTGCAGCGGATAGAGTGTCACAAGGATCAGGTCATCTTAATTGCTCTGGATTGGCCGCGAAGGCCGTGATATGCGGACTTGATGCGGCTCCTAGTGGGGCCTGCTGCCGAACAGAAGAGATCTGTTAGGGCAGGGGCCGTTGAATATGCCTCAGGTGGATCGATTCTCGCTTACGGCTTGGCTCTTGAAAGGGCAAGGTTGAAGGCGAAGGATTACTCGCCACAGGTCATTTCTATCCTGTTGAGGTCCAGGCGTCATTCTACCTTGGTGGCGTATGTTAGAGTATGGCGGTTGTTTAAGTCTTGGTGTGAAGGTGAAAGAGCGCCGGCCTTGAAGGCATCTGTTCCGCAAGTTCTGTCTTTCTTGCAGGCTGGTTTCGATAAGGGCTTGGCGGCTGCCTCCCTACGAGTTCAGCTGGCAGCGCTGTCCTGTTTTCGGGGAAAAGAACAAGGCATGAGCCTCGGGACTCATCCAGATGTGAAGCGTTTTTTGAGAGCGGCGTCACTTTTGAGACATTTATTTATTTATTTACATTCTCTTATATACCGCACTATTCAGCATCAGCGCGGTTTACATGGAACAAAAATGCTCAGTACAGTTAACACGTATGAGTTTACAGATAACAGGGCAAAAAACTTGGATAACAAGGTAAACTATTTACAAAACCTGCTACATAGAGTCATATGAACAGGAGTTTCATAGAATATATGCACCACTAAGGGTTAGAGTAGCTTTCTTGGCGTGTTGTTGAGATACCGTATATTTGCTTAGCGAGACATCCATGCAGGGCGGCGGTGCCTGCGTGGCATCTCAATTTGGTGTTGGAGGTGCTAGTGTGGGAGCCGTTTGAGTCTTTGAATGTGGCTACGTTAAAGGATCTCACCCTCAAAGTGGTCTTTTTGGTGGCTATTTGTTCAGCTAGAAGGATTTCGGAGTTGCAGGCTTTGTCGTGTAGGGAGCCTTTCTTGTGCTTTCGGGACAAGAAGGTAGTCTTGAGGACGGTACCTTCTTTCTTGCCTAAGGTGGTGTCAGCATTTCACTTGGATCAGGTGGTAGTCTTGCCAGTTTTCGATTTCCATGACAAGAAGGGGCCAGAAGGACGGCTACATAGGCTGGATGCAGGACATGTGTTGCGAAAGCATTTGCAGAGAACAGCGCCCTTCTGCAAGTTGGAAAGATTGTTTGTGTTGTTTGGGGGGCTGAGACAAGGTGAGGCGGCATCGAAGTCTTCTATTGCAAGATGGTTGAAGGAGACTATTGCGTCGGCTTATATGTTAAAAGGGAAGACGGTGCCGGTGGGGCTGAGGGCCCATTCAACTAGGGTGCAAGCAGCTTCTTGGGCGGAGTTCAGCCTCATGCTGGCGGTGGAAATTTGTAAGGCGGCGATGTGGTCTTCGCGGCATTCCTTTGTGAAGCATTACCGGTTCAATGTTCAGGCAGAAAGGGATTCTTGTTTTGGAACAGCGGTGCTTCAGGCTGGTTTAGCAGCTTCCTTTACTGCTCTGTTACATCTCCAAAGGTCCAGGACTAGACTGGAGGGACGATAAGGAAGATGGAATTAGACTTACCTGCTAATTGTTGTTCCTTGAGGAACTCCAGTCTAGTCCTGTATCCCTCCCTGGTATTGATCTGCAACTGTAGCCTGAAGCAGAAGACTCTGTCATGAGTAAGCAGCGAACGCGGTTTCGCAGGTTGTGGAGCAAGAGGGGAGGTGAGCGGTAAGTTGTCAGGGGATTAAGGTCTGACCTGGGGGGTCCTCGGTAGGAGGTGAGGCTAGCTTCAGCAGCGCAAAGAGAAAATACCTATTACAGAATAGGGTTCTTTCAGGAGGTGCTGTTCAGGGGCACTTCTGAACTGTTAATTTGTTTAGAGTAGTGTCTGTTGTTCTTAACTACTTAGTTATTGCTCTCATGAGTCTGCTTTGTCAATAGGTTACTGGAGCGAGGAGGTGGATCCTGGCCCATTTATACCGAAGTCACCAAAAGAGTAACGTGTTCAGTCTCCAAAGCTGCGGGAGGAGGTGCTTAACTCCAAAGGTCCAGGACTAGACTGGAGTTCCTCAAGGAACAACAATTAGCAGGTAAGTCTAATTCCATCTCAAGAACATAAGAAATGCCATAATGGGTCAGACCAAGGTCCATCAAGCCCAGTATCCTGTTTCCAACAGTGGCCAATCCAGGTCACAAGTACCTGGCAGGTTCCCAAAGGCCAAAGTTTCCACAATGCTCGTCCTGTGGTAAGCAGTGGATTTCTCAGATCCTCTTTAATAATGGCTTATGGATCTTTTCTTAAGGAAGTTGTCCAAACCATTTTTAAACCCGGCTACACTAACAGCTTTTACTACATCCTCCGGTAACGAATTCCAGAGTTTGATTAGGCGTTGAGTGAAAAACTGGCGGCAAACTATTTTCTTTTATTAGTCTTAAATGGGTTAAATTGTAGCTTTATTGCGTGTCCTCTAGACTTTCTACTTTTTGATGGCATAAATAATCAATCTATGTTAACCCGTTCCACTCCATTCATTAATTCATAGACC
Source organism: Ichthyophis bannanicus (assembly GCA_033557465.1). Lineage (NCBI taxonomy): Eukaryota > Metazoa > Chordata > Amphibia > Gymnophiona > Ichthyophiidae > Ichthyophis > Ichthyophis bannanicus. Next base: position 806,110,769 of record CM066034.1, on the reverse strand, counting down.
TCTTCATCTGTCTCTTTTTCAAGTTGAAGAGCCCTAACCTTTTAAGCCTTTCCTCATAGGAGTATCCTTCCATCCCCTTTACCATTTTGATGGCTCTTCTCTGTACCTTTTCTAATTCAACTATATCCTTTTTAAGATATGGCAACCAGAATTGCACACAATATACAAGGTGTGGTTGAACCATGGAACGATACAGAGGTATTATAGTATCTTTGCTTTTATTCTCCATTTCTTTCTTTATGATTTCTAGCATTCTATTTGTTTTCTTGGCCGCCACTGCACACTGGGTGGAGGGTTTCAATGTATTATCCACGGTGATGCTGAAATCTCCTTCCTGGGAGGTGGTTTCTAAGCTGATACCTTGCATCGTGTAACCAAAGATGAGTTGTTCTTTCCTAGGTGCATAACTTTGCACTTGTCCACATTAAATTTCATCTGCCATTTGGATGTCCAGTCTTCCAATTTTTCAAGGTCCTTTTGCAATTTTTAACAATCCTCTTGTGTTTTAAGAACTTTGAATAATTTTGTGTCATCTGCAAATTTGATCACCTCACTCATTATTCCCATTTCCAGGTCATTTATGAATATGTTAAAAAGCAGTGGGTACAGCACAGATCCCTGTGGTACTCCACTATTTACTTTTTTCCATTGAGAATATTAGTCATTTAGCCCTGCTCTCTGCTTTCTAACTTTTAACCAGTTCCTGATCCACAACACTACACTGTCTCCAATCCCATGACTTTTAAATTTCACCAAGAATCTCACATGAGGAACCTTAATAAAGGTTTTCTGAAAATCCAGATACACTAGAATGAATGACTCACCTTTGTTTACTGTTTATTCATACCTTCAAAAAATATAACAGATTAGTATGAAAAGATATTCCTTTGCTAAATCCATGTTGGCTTTCTCTCATTATACCATGACTATATACATGATCAGTAATTGTATTCTTTATAATGGTTTCTACCATTTTACCCGGTACTAATGTGCACCGGTCTGTAGTTTCCCGGATAACCACCCTTTTTAAATATTATTGTTATATTGGCCATTCTCCACTCTTCAGTTACTACAGATGATTTTAACGATAGTTCATAGATTACTAATAGTAGGTCTACAATCTCATAATTCAGTTCTTTCAATACCCTCGGATGTATATTATCCGGTCTAGGTGATTTGCTACTCTTCAATTTATCAAATAGTTGTAATACATCTTCCTGGTTTATCAATATTTCTTTAAATTCTTCTGATATATCATAACCTTTATATACCATTTCAGGCATGGGTAAATTCCCTACATTTTCATAAGTAAAGACCGAAGCAAAGAATTCATTCAGTCTCTCCACTATGGCCTTGTCCTCACTTAGTGCCCCTTTTATTCCTCTATTATCCAATGGTCCAACTGACTCTCTCACAGATTTTTTGCTACGAATGTACTTGAAAAACTTTTTATTATGCATTTTTTCTTTCATGGCTATCTTTTTTCCAAATTCTTTCTTTGCCTGCCTCATCAATACCTTGCATCTAACTTGCCATTGTTTATGTTGTTTCCAATTTTCATCATTTGGCTCCTTTTTCCATTTCCTGAAAGATGCTTTCAGGCAGCAACAGCCTCTCTGACTTCACCTTTAAACCATGCTGGCAGTTTTTTTGTGCCTTCCTTCTACTTTTCTTAAAGCATGGAATACATCTGTTCTGGGCTATCAAAATAGTACTTTTAAACAATGCCCATACTTTATGTAAATCTTTAACCTTTGCACCTGCTCCTTTTAGTCTTTTCTTAGCTATTTTCCATATTTTATCATAGTCTCCCTTTTGAAAGTTAAATAGTAGTACTGTGGATTTCATTAAATCAACTGTGATCATGCTATGATCACTATTGCCAAGTGGCCCCAACACCCTTATCTCTTGCACCATATCCTGCATGCCATTTAGGACTATGTCCAAAATAGCTTCCCCTCTTGTCTGTTCATGAACCAGCTGCTCCAAGAAGCAATCATTTATTTCATCTAGAAACTTTATCTCCCTAGCATGTCCTACTGTGACACTTACCCAGTCGATATCTGGGTAATTGAAATCACTCATTATTACTGTGTTGTAACTTTTGTTAGCTTCCCTGATTTCATTCAGTATGTAATTATCCATCTGTTCATTCTGGCCAGGTGGTTGGTAGTACACTTCCACTGCCATTGCCTTCCCCCTTATTTCCCTAGCATGCCCTGCCATGACACTGATCCAGTCGATACTGGGGTAATTGAAATCACCCATTATTATTACTGTGTTGTAACTTTTGTTAGCTTCTCTGATTTCTTTGAGCATTTCATCATCCATTTGTTCATTCTGGCCAGGCAGTCAATTTTACACCTCCACTGCTATCACCTTCCCCTTCCCCTTTTTACATGGAATTTCAATCCATAGAGATTCTACAGTGAATTTTGTCTAGCCCTGCTGGATCAGAATTGCGAATGGGCCTGTCCGTGCAGGCCAGGACTGTGATTCAGTCCCGGCCTGCACGTACAGCCATAGCCCAGCTAACACAGCCAGGGCTTTTAAATGGAGCCGCGACGTCATGGCGTCCTGTTGCCATGACACCGCGGTTCTATTTAAAAACCGTGATGCCGGCCGCTGCTAAAAGAGTTAATTCCCCGCAGCCCAAACCCCAAGCTGGCCTCCTAAGGCCGGGATCGGGCTGTTGAGAATTAACTTTGCCTCCTCCCAGCCCCTTCCACGCCCTGGACCACACAACAAGAAATGTCCCTGGGGGTGGAATAACTTACTTGACCATTTTGCTAGCTCTGGACATACAGGGCCAACATTAGAATTGGCCCTGTATGTCCAGGGCTGGTGACCGCCCACTGCTCGCCCAGTCTCCGCCCCCAGGCCGCCTCTACCCTGCCCCAGTTAATTTTCCCGCACAACCAGCGGGGAAGTTAATCGGGGGCATGCAGCCAGCACGAATAGCGGGGATGGATGAATAGTGGGGAAGGACATCCCAATGAGACATCCATCCCCGCTATTAGTGTTTCAAAATAACCCCCTTAGTGATAGATTTTATTTGCTTAAAAAATGTCATAAAGAAAAGCATTTAAACAAACTGATGGTGAATGGGGACTGATGAATGAGAAAGGTAGGATTTGTATGATGTCCACAGCCATTGTAATACTGCTATAAAGGTGGGACTTTCCCAACTGAGGTCCTCCATTCTTCTTTATATATATATTTTTATGCAATATTGGTGTGGTTAATGGTTGCCTGGGTATCACACTGAGTTAACAATTTTTTATATAAGGGTAATCTTTTTGTTTGGGTGGATTTGTTTCATTGAATACCTGTTGCTTGAGAGTTTTTGAGATAGTTGGATATGGAAACACCTATGGAAGAAGAGCGGAATGCAAATGATTAAATGATTAGAGATCAGATCTGTTAAAATGTTCTCTTCCTAATGTCCTAACGGCTAGTTCCCCTGCGATGGTGCTGTGATTTTACCACTCTGTATAAAGCATGGGGCCTATCCAGATGAGAACAGTGTCAATTTTTACAGGCAGGGTTGCAATCAGACTTCTGCCTTGCTCAACAGCTAACCCTTGGTTTGTATATCAAACCTGCCTGCACCACTTCTGTACCTTGTAACAGCCTATGATAGTAGAGCTATGTGCAACTATAATACCTATGGGCCTAATTGTGTCCTGGATGTCGATTCCCTCTGTATGTCCATTTGAACCAGACATATAGAGGGGATCGTGATTCTGATCCCGTGGGGCACACTGGTCCCGCGGGATCAGAATGGCGAACAGTCCTGCACGTGCAGGCCAGGACTGCAATTCAGTCCGGCCTGCATATGCAGGACTGTCCCTGGCTAACTCAGTCAATGCTCTTCAATGGAGCCGTGGCACCATGGCTCCATTGAAGAGTTGCGATGCTGGCTGCCGGAGAATGAATGCTTATTCCACACAGCCCAACCACCGATCTGGCCTCCTAAGGCCAGGGTCAGGCTGCAGGGAATGTCCTCCAGTCCCCCCCCCCCCCCTGCCCCATCTGTGCCCCAGCTATCCCAAAAAGAAATGTCCAAAGAAGTTATTCCACCTCGGAGATGGAATAACTTCCCCACACATGTCGCTGGCCCTGGATGAACAGGGCCGACATTAGAATCGGCCCTGCATGTCCAGGGCTGGTGACTGCCCAGACTCTGCCCCAGAGCCGCCCCTTCCCTGCTGTCTAACTTCCCTGCACTGCCAGCAGGGAAGTTAGTCGAGACCGGGAGAAGGCACGAATAGTGGGGAGGGACGTCCCGTCAGGTTGTCCATCCCCGCTATTCATGGCACAGAATAACCCCCTATACCTCTAGGTTCAATGTGACATGCATTTGTCAAGTAATGGGGGGAGGGCCTGCTTGCTTTGATACCTGCCTGAATGTATACGCTTGTCCCTATGTGACCAGGCCTGATGGCGCATACACCCATCTCCATATGGCACCACCTTGGATGCCTTGCTCTCTCACCATGTGGTTGATCTGTCCTGCTTGACTATCTTCCCAGCTCCATGTTTCCCTGCATGCAGTATAGGTGTCTGTCTCGAGCTAAATGGCTCCCTAATAGATGTGGGGGATAGGTGACAGAAAATAAAATTATTCTTTCGTGGCCAGTACCATCCCATTCCTTTCCTACACCCTTTGTGCTGCAATTTTGACAGGCAGAGTTCCTATCAGAATCCTGACTTGCCCAATGGCCACCCAGCCTGTAGTGACTGCCTTCAATGGAAAGCATACAGAAGAAGCAGGCAAAGAAGAAACCCTTGGAGCACAAAACTTTATTGATTGTTCAGCCCAACATGAGTTTTGGCCACTGAGGCCTTCATCATGGGACTATGACCACTACAACATAAAAACATAAAAGGATTAACTGTAATCATAAAGAAATGGGCAATAATATTCATTTATATCCAAGTTACATGCCCTTGTTTAATGTAAAGCAAGTCCTTGTAATTGTTGTTATGTTGTTTGATGTAAACCGCTTCGGATAAAGGCGGTATAGAAAAGCTGTTAAATAAAATATAAGTAAATAAAATAATAACAATAGAAACAATAAAAACATAATGTAATATAAACTAAATAATAGACAATTAAAAACAGCCCTATTAATGGTTAGAAATGTGTACATATAATAATAAATAAACATAATTACATAAAATCATATATGGATGTATACATCTGCCAATAGGGAGACATATCATAAAGTAAGGTCAATAAAACTGTTGAACTTAACAATGGATGAATAAACAATCAGCATTTAGACAGTAGTTGTTATAGGCACTAAATAACAACTAGGAGACAGAACGACAAACTTATTATTAGACCATAGTGAAAACAATGCAAAAATAGACAGCTGACTCAAAAATAATCAGAGAGGAGGAGGGAACAGGGAAGGGGAGAACAATGTGAAAGAAACAGCAAGCGCTAATAGTGGCCTGATCGGAGAAAGGAAAAGCATAACAATTAATCAAAAGGAGAACCATAATGTATGAGATAGATTAAAAATATAACTGGGTGGCCATGAATTGCATTAATGTAGAAAGCATGACTGTGAACAGCTATATACAGCTATATACAGATGCTCCTTGTGGTCTTGGGCAAGCCACTTAACACTCCACTGCCCATGTTCCCTGTAAGTATTAGTGTATGTGTCTCATATCCCCGCGTGTTAAATGTATCCCCCAATTGTGTTGTGACTGCTTTGATTGAAGGATAAGGCGGTATACAAAACTGTCTAAATAAATAAATAAAATAAATATATTGAAGAGACAACCAACAAAAACAAACATATGAGAGGTGACTCTACATGTTTAAAAACGTGGATGCTGCATACAGTCCGCAGTGGGTAGCTCAAAGTGAAGCTTAAAATAATAAATAAGTAGTAAAATAGAAAAGAAGATACATAAAAATCAACATCGTGCTACAGAGATAATTAAAAAGGGAGGGGGAAGGGAAGGGGAGGGGAGGGGGAAAGGGAGGAAGGGGAACAAGGGGAGGAGGAGGGTGGGGGTTGTGGTATATCTCTTCAAGCGTCATTTGATAATCCTGGCTTAAGAATGCTGCGGTACAAACCTTATCAATACAAGACATGCAGAATTTTGTAATAAAACATATAGAACCACAAAAAGTGACAGGAACAGAAATGATAGATAAATAAATAAAATGAAGGACTCTATGGATATGTTTACTAAACCGTCTTAGTGTCACCGGCGCTAGTTGCAGCGATAATGTGAAGAATGCCATATAAGGAGTGGGCGTTCCGGTCTTAAGGTAGCAATCGCGGGTTATCGCGCGCTAAAGTGCGCCGTGTCCATTATCGCGCGATAGAGGGAGCCGCGCACATTACCGCACGTTAACCTTAACTTTGCGTGCTGACCTGCAATCACAGCAATAGAGGTGTAGCACACTGGTTAATACAATGACTGCTGAAACAGGAGTCATGAGGTCAATCCCCCAGTTGGCTTAATGAATAAGGGTGACCAAGGCAATTCCTTTTCCTGCTTGTAACAGCCCAACAATCTGTGCTGCCAGCTAAAAATACCGGCACCCCAGTGCCATAAACTAATGCACATTTCAGGCCACCCCAGAAGGCACATCCTAAACCACCACGTCAGCCAAAGTGGGTTATGTTGTGCCCCAGAGGGCATATTGAAAGGTTGTCAACCCCCAAGGCACCATATTAGGCACCCCATAAGCTGGCTGAATCTAAGGTGTGGCTAAAGATGCCCCAAGGATGTATAGGGCACTCAAGAAATGTTTGCCAAGGGCAGTAAGGTTCCCCAAGTTGAAAAGCAAGAAAGGTATGGGCCAAACACAGATGTAACCCAACATTGCACAGAGCACCAAGGAAAGACAATTCACAAGTGATGGAAGGAAGTAGATCTGAGCTGATGGATCAGACAAATCTGCGTTCAGCCCATGTGGCAGTTTGAAAAATGGACAAACATATCGGGGCCAGCTGTAGTGATGCACAGGGTGATGGTAATGTACCATGCAACAATGACAGTGTGTGGCAGAGGATGGGAAGATGTATCCAGCAGAGGAGGTAGAGGTGGCAGGATAAGTGCAATGACAGGAGGACAGAGGAGTAGCAGTGCCATGCACAGCACACACAGGAGAGGCAAACAGGAACAGCTGCAATGCAGAAACGTGTACCAGTGCAGGACATGGGGTAGGAGCTTGCACATCAGGGCAGGACGTCACACAGCTGTCAGATACACATAGAAGGACAGAAGGATGGCTGGCAACTGTGATAATGGTACAATGTGCTAACAGCACAGATCTGCACAGATATGACTTACAGGAATGAAAAGTAGCTGTGCAGGACAGGCATACAAATGAAAGAGAACAGAGAGGAATCAAATCTATGACCATAAGCACAAATGTCAGTGCACAAACCGGTAGGCTACACCACCAACATGAGGTCAGTAGCAAAGGCTGCATACAAGAATACTGCAGGGCATCACACAAAGCCTGTGTCTTTTGGTGAAACTGCTAGGTACATATGACCTAGATTGGCCACTGTTGGAAACAGGATACTGGGCTTGATGGACCTTGGTCTGACCAAGTATGGCATATCTTATGTTCTTATGTTCTTAAGAAGCCTGCTGGCTGCCAGGATAGGCAAACCTCCAACAGTAACTATGATGGAATGCATATGCAGATCTGGTGTGTACAGCTTAAATCACAGTCTGTAATTGGGACAAGAACCATATATAACTACATGCACACACACAATGAAATGTTATGCAGTGAATGTAGCATGCAAAAGAGGAAAGAACCTAAACCTAAAGGGCGGCAGGGGATGCCCTGTGGAGCAGGGCAAAATATGGAACAGAACAGAAAAGAAGCATGTGAGAATTGAACCTGCAAACAGGTGTGCCACAGACCAGCTAAACCACAGCAATGCCAATCCTCCAAACAGAATGCCTATGTGAACACTACAAAGTAAGAGACATATGTAACAGCTAATTTGTGATGCATAGGCAGCACAGAGGGCACACTTTGGTATACAGTGAAGAGGTGGAAGGGTATGTGGATAGGTGATGAACCTTGTAGTTAGCTCATGGTCAGGTTAGCATAACACAAATTTAAAAAAAAAAACATGTGGGAATCAAACCTGCAACCTATGGTGTTACAACACATGTCCATAACCACTATCCCAAACAACCACAGCAAGCACAATGCACAGATATTACCTCAAAGGAAATGTGTGTATGCGAACCTGTAACACCCAGTGATGTGCAGATGGCTGGCAGATAGACAGCTGGCACCATACAAGGATGTGAGCACAGGTGGGCCATGTACATGACCAGGAAATCACTAAATATGTGTGTCAGTGTGTTCAAGCAGCAGCAGAGACAAATGTATGTCCAACACATATTTTTATTTTGGTTAATCATCAGAGATAGTGTAGATACCGCCTATCATAATATCAAGGTGATTGGATCCCAGGTGAAAATCTGAGAACACATTTTGCAGGGCAGCAACCCACATGTTACAGAATTGTCACTGGCCCGTCCACAGATGATGGGCAGGAGAGATAATGTGCATCAGGTGCATGGTGTGCAGTATGCATTAGACCCCCACCCCCCACATGCTGCTGCATGCCCCAAATGTGTTAGTTACATATGTGTGCATGTAGACAGTAGGCGGTGCATGATGAGGGTCCAACACACATCAATCATGATCTGTTCCATAAAACATATCTGTCAACACAGGAGGCACACAAATGAAACAGCATATCTTGTAGTAAGAAAGTGTAAACACACATATCAAAATATATGTTACAGCTGTCACATAATGCCTGATATAGGAATCAAAGCTGCAACAATGTAACCCTAAACAATCGTCAAATGCACAATGAGGATATGCTAACAGGTAGCAGAGGCACATGAACACAGAGAATTCAAATGAAACCATCCACAGAAACATGCAGAGATAACACTATGCAGAAGGTCCCCCTGCACTGGTTGGTGTGGATACAGTGTCTGTACACATATATCACGATACATGGAATGCACAAATGAAGGAAGAAAATGGACACTCACACTGTCACACTCCAAATATAATGGGGCAATGTGAGTGTCATTACCTCAGGGGATAAATAGGACTGTACAGACATGCAATGCTAGGTTTGCAAATCAATGCAGAGTGTCACGTCTGTACAGTAAACAGAGTCAATAACCTGTATATAGAGATGGAAAGAAAGGTCGAACATGTTACAGTAACCCACATAGAAGCCATATTGCAACATGCTGTGTTGCACCAACATAGTCAGTCACATGCACATGCACCGTGTACGTTGAAACATGATACAGTGATGCCACACATGCACTGTAACACCCTTGGTGATTGCAAACAGCAATCCAAGATGCTGGTGTGCAGTAAAGTGGTGTCGTGGCAAATACTGTGTCATGTCCGAGTGGAGGCTAGGTGGACATGGACAAGAGAACCGCTCCATTGCTCCCCCTGTGCCACACGCATGGCTGTATGCTTGTGTTGAAACAAACAGATGAGCGTATCCTGCATTCCATGTCACACACATGGGCAAAACACAACAACACAATGTCAGAAGGATGTACAACATACAGCGACAATGTCAGTCCTGGCTGCACATGTGGGGACCAGTACACAGTGTCCAAAGTGCAAAGGGTATCTGCAATCCAACAAGTCATGTTATGACTGTCCTTGAAACCCTGGGCAAGCATAGTCAAGTATGACATCCCAATATGCCACAATACTGGAAAGGTCATGTGTGTCCCCTGCGATGAACACGACACCCAGCCAGAGCACAGCAGCAACGGTGTGTTGGACAGGCCTGTCATGCCCAAAGTAGCAGTCCAACAATAATACTGTCCATCCTAGGCATGTGTCCCACTCGCAGAGGTCAAACATCTTATGGCACCGTTTCCCAGGGATAGTTCCATGGTGTTGTTGTGTCCTCCAACAGGTGGTTGATGGTAACGCCGGATGCACTGTAGTAGATGTGCTTTGTGTGTTCACTGCCCTGTGTCAGAAGAGGATAAACAATGTATTGATATGCTACTTGCAACATCAGCCCAAATTGCAGAGAGTCAAACATCAATATGTACATAAGGAAACGTCACACAGGCAAACATAACATGATCACAACACAGAACACACTGCATGTTGGGGACATTTGGAATTGGAACCGCAGACGAGGGTGTCACATGGATATGGTCATGTCCATGCCCATGTTACACAGGCGTTTCACAGCTCCATCCCATGTGCATCAGCGTTCGTGTACAGAGACCCAACAGGAAATGTCTATGAGACAGACAGTAAATCATTAACATGTAAAGGCTGATGTCATTCACAAAAGACCAAAGGGGTTTGCAGCAAGTGTATGTTTGGGATCCCTTGAGGCACTCAAAGGCCACAACACATCACAGTGAAGGGAGAAGATGTCATCAAAATGTGTAGAGTCACCATGTCCCCATGTCCAGCCACTGTTGATGAATGTCCACCTTATGGCGATATCTGTGATACAAAAATGGTGTTGCACAGATGTCTGTCAGCACACAAGAGATAGGTCAGCTCACAACACACAACACATGTCCACAAGGTAAACAGCAGTAAGGTAGAGATAGCACAGTCACCACCGCTCCCCAGGTGTACAGACCCCTCACACCACATGATAGTGCAAACTGCATGCACACTGTATCATACCAGAGCCACACACACACACACACACACACACACACACAGTATGAGAAGGTGAGCGTGGCACCAGTAACATATGGCCTGTATGTGCACAATGGGCAAATAGTGGAGATAAAGGCCTGGCAAATGCTATGATACACTGCTGTTGGCCGATGCTACAATGTCATGGAAGAGTGAAAGTGGGGCCCACCACCAGAACACCTAGGACCTGTAGACACACACAGCACTGTTGGATGTGTCCCAGAGACAGTGCTGGAGAAGACAAACTGTGCATGAACACATGTGGATATGTGTGGCTAACATCAACATATGGGGTACCGGGGAGCCCGATAAATAGGTCACCCACAACATATGTGCAGTAGACAGATAACCTGTGACATGTGTTGCTCCTGACTGTCCACACACACAAATCACATGTATGTCCACCTACACCAGTGTCCTGCACGTTGAAAGAGGTACACACAGCTGACACTGCACTACAGCACCTGGAACGTCTCCAAGCATGTCCTGTAGATTGAGAAACACAAGGGAAACATACATATGTCATGTTGGAGCTGTGCAACAAACACACCAGCTTCACGTCAACATCTCTCATAACCCCCTAGACCCATCACAGTCTGGCAGTTCGTCATGACACGGTACCTAATTGTCCCCACCCAAACACTGACATGTTCCTGGCCAGGTCAAAGGGCCTATAGCCTGTCCATCCCCTCTGGGATCTGTCTGCTGCCCTTGAGATCGATGACCACAACCGTCACTGCGCTACCCTGTATGTGCTCGTCCCAAAGGTCTTGGTACAAGCTTGCCACCCCCATATTTCTCCCATAGCATCCTCAGTGTGTGTTCCTGTGGATCCACCTCCCCTGCTAACCCGCTCCCAGGTGCTGTACTAAAGGGAGCTATGCAGGGGCTGCTACATCCCCCTGGCCCCATATCCAGTTCCCTGGTACAGCAGGCACATCCCCTGGCGATCCCTTGCAGCTGTACATTGATGTGACCCAAAGATATCTCACCACGCATGAGCTATGTTTTGCAGACCACACCCTGACCTCAGTTTGCCCCCTGACATTGCTGGCTGCAGCTACCCCCGCTGCATGAATTGAGCATGGCCATGACCAGACATCTGGGCATCACCCCTAAACCCTCTCCAACCTTTACAGTGTCTGTGTATAGGTTAGATACATTTTCTGTTGACGTGGTCATCAAGGTAGCAGGTCTCTATGACTCCTCGCTCCCCATCCCCACACATACCCATCATGTAGCTAAGGCCTGCGGTGTCCCCCTAGATAACATCAGCAAGGTCCCTGCCGTCCACCCAGAACACACACATAAAGCACTAATGACCCCCTTCATCACCCGTCAACCTGGTCACTGTAGCCTACATCTTGCTTGTCTGCCTCAAAATCATCTATGTCCATCGCAATGTATGCAACACTGCAATGCATGGCTAAGCTACCGACATGCACAGTATGACAATAACACCCCACCTGCCACGACACCTCACAGGCCCCAGGCAAGGTCAAGACGTACCTGCTGATCTATACATGGAGTCACACTGTAGTTGCCCTGTATCCTGACCCGCATAACCCAAGTACTACAAATACTACTACTACTACTACTACTACTGAGCATGTAAACAGTGCCAACACCTGTATGCATTGCCATACCGACCCCTGTAACACACAGTCCCTGCTTATCAGAGCATACAATCCATTCAATCCCCTCATATCCCCCAAATGTCATCCCCACACGTCAAGCCACCTGGCCCTATCTATGGGCCGCTCACCCACTGTTAATGTGGGAACACACACCTGTCACCTTGCAGCACCCAACGCCTGGAACAAACTACCTGTGGCTGCAGGGCAGCCACCCTTAACAACCATCCAAAATCCTGTGTGTCAGCCTACCACATCACCTAAGCCTAACAAACCTGCACACATTAATCACCTCCTCCTGCTGTTGTCCCCTGTCCACATCGTCTGTGTTAGCAGTTGGACCACATTCTAAGCTCAGATGGCCAGGCATTGTGTCAGCAATGTCAGTGCAGTGCTGTGTATGACGGGTAGTGCGATACCAATGCTCAGTAGTAGTAGTAGTACAGATATCTATACAAAAGTGTAATTCGGAAACATCCATTACTCACATGCAAATAGCTCTTCAATCAGCTGGCACCTGAGTGCTGTGCCCTTACGTTTGTCACCACGGCCACGGACAGGAGGGCACATTGGATCGTCTTCCAGATCCTCATTAATTTCACCATCGATATCGTGCCTGAGAGCAATGTTGTGCAGGATGCAACAGGCAATAATGATCTCTGCCACTGTCATGGGTTGGTATTGTAAGGCCCCGCCAGTCCAATCCAGACACCTGAAGCGACTTTTCAAAACGCCAAAGGTGCGCTTGATGACGGAGCGACTGGAGGCATGGGCCTCATTGTACCTCATCTCGGCATGTGTCCGTGGTAGATGCACAGGGGTTAGCAACCATGGCCAACACCCATATCCTGCATCACCTGCAGAAAGAAATGCTGAACATTAAAACAGTACCTGATGTCCGCACACATGCACACATGAATGTATGTGCAGACCCACAGCATCTACAGGTCAGACAGAAACATAAGGGAACACATGATGGGACACAACCACTATGCGCCAGTGTCTGGAGGTGTGAGATACAGAGCACGGGTGAGGTGGACAGAGTGCAAACAACAGTAAACTGAAGCACAGCAGACACATGGGCAGACACCAGAGGCCGAAAAGTATTTGCGGCAGGCCAGAATATATCAGAGACACACATGCAATGCACCCTGGACAAGGGCAGAGATGCACACATTGCAAGCATATGACAGTCATGTTATTCCCCACAAACAGATGATTTATTTATTTATTTATTTAACAATTATTTCTATACCGCTCTTTCACAAGTATCAAGTGCGGTTTACAATGAACATTATGTTATATGGTATGGGTAGTATCATACCAAGTCATTTTACATAGAACATAGAACAGGTGAACTAGGTACAGGTAACAGTATAATATTTAAACAGTAAACAAACAGTAATAATGATGCAACAGGAACAGTCACCCCACAGTGGCAGGCAGGATGGCATAGACAACACCACACTGTTGATAAACGGGAAGCATACTTGTGTGTTGTACCGAGCCAACCGAAACACACAATGCCAAATGGCGTTATACGTCAAATGTCAGTGTGCCACCAACACACAGTACCGCAGCACAGAGGACCTGGCATCAACACCCCCCCCCCCAGCAGCTTGCACACACACAGATGACACACACACACACAACTCGGGACACACGTCAAGGACAGACATGTGTGCAGACGGATAGCAGGGGTATACGATGTGCATGTCAGAGATGACTATGAAGAAAGGCTAAAAAGGTTAGGGCTCTTTAACCTGGAAAAGAGACGGCTGAGGGGAGATATGATAGAAGTGTATAAATTAATGAACGGAGTGGAACGGGTAAACGTAGATCGATTGTTTACCTTATCAGAATATAGAAAGACTAGGGGACATGCAATGAAGCTACAGGATAAACTATTTAAGACTAATAAAAGAAAATATTTTTTCACTCAACGTGTAATCAAACTCTGGAATTTGTTACCGGAGGATGTAGTAAAGGCTGTTAGTGTAGCTGGGTTTAAAAAAGGTTTGGACAAGTTCCTGGAGGAAAGGTCCATAAACCATTATTAAGAAGTGACCGAAGATATCAATGCTTGACCCAGTACAAGCATTGTGGAACTTGTGTCTCTTGGGGAAACTGCTAGGTACATATGACCTAGATTGGCCACTGTTGGAAACAGAATACTGGGCTTGATGGACCTTGGTCTGACCCAGTATGGCATATCTTATGTTCTTATGTTCTTACCCACCCAGCAGGACACAGTCCTCAAATTGTCCTGCCTCAAATTGTCTGAACAGTGCCGAGTGACGCAGGATATAGGAGTCATGGGTGGACCCTGCAAACCGCGGGACCACATTCAGAATACGCATACCTACATCACATACAACCTGAACATTCAGGGAGTGGTAGTGTTTGCAGTTGCGGAACACTGCCTCCCTGTCTCTGGGTGGGACCAGGGCAACATGTGTGTAATCAATAGCTCCCATCACATGTGGTAACCCGGCAAATGCCTCAAAGGCCTGGTGCAGGGTCCCCCACTGTTGCCTAGTGTTGGGAAATACAATGTAATGCCCAACCCGGCTGATCATGGCACGCAGTTCCTGGTGGAGATAGCGTGAGAAGGTGGGGTGGCTCATGCCACCCACTGCGACCACAGATGACTGGAAACAGCCAGAGGCAAAGAAATGTAGGGCACCAAGGAGCTTAACGAAACCCGGTATGTCATGTGACCGACTAGTCAGGGGCTCGAGGTCAGGTGTCAGATCCTCATAGAGCTCCCTAATAGCCCCTGTGCTCAGGCAGTAGAGGGAGATGACCTGGTCCTCACGCATGCCCTGGAGCCAGGCCCTGGGCCTGTAGAGGCGAGGCTGGCGGGCCTGCAACTCGGCATGCCTCCTGCGCCATGCCAGCACAGCCCCTGCCTGGCCTGCCCCCACAGCTGCAGGTCGGTGTTGGAGCGGGCATGTACCCCCGCCCCATGCCCCAGCCCTATGGACACCATCTCCCCTGTCAGGCAACCACAAGCCATCCACATCCCGCAGTGTAATTGAAGCAACCACAAAGGCCACCATAGTGGACACTGTTAACCCAAACCCCCTCACCACCCCACCTGATGCTAGCCCTGCCACTCACCTCCACCCCCAAACACTGACCCAGCCACACAGCACACCCACCACCCACCAACCGTACCACCCACCAACCGTGTCACCTACCTCACCAACCACCCACCAACTGCATCATCTACCTCCCCCAGCACACACTAACCCAGCCACACACCTCCCCCAGCACTCACCAGGGCCACCACTCGCCTCTCCCACCACTCACCACCATTGCCACTCACCTCCCCCACCATACACCAACCCAACTACCTCCCTCCCTCCCTCACCACTCACCAACCTTGCCACAGTCCACGCCTAACCTGCCTCTGACCCTCCTTCCGCTTCAACACCAATAACGCACACCTCCAACCTCGCTCGCCAGCACTAACCCCACAGCGTGTACCATGTGTGTGCGTTGATTTATGGACCTCCGGACGTCTGCGCGTGTGTGCGCACATTGCACATGTGCACAGGCAATGCGTAGGGTGTGTACACAGAGCCATTCGCTGCACATGTGCAAGACGTGTATGTGTCTGCACATGTGCGGTGCACGGCTCCGCGGTCGTCCCATAGGTGCCAGGGGTTAGTGGAGCCGTGCGCCGCACATGCACAGACACATACACGTCTTGTGCATGTGTGGTGCACGGCTCCATGTATGCACCCTACGCATCGCTTGTGTGCATGCGCAATGCGCACACACATGTGCAGACGTCCGAAGGTCCATAAATCAATGCACACACATGGTACACGCTGTGGGGTTAGTGCTGGCGAGCGAGGTTGGAGTTGTGCGTTATTGGTGTTGAAGCGAAAGGGGGATCAGAGGCAGGTTAGGCATGGACTGTGGCAGGGTTGGTGAGCAGTGAGGGAGGTAGGTAGCTGGGTTGGTGTGTGGTGGGGGAGGTGAGTGACAAGGGTGGTCGGCAGTGGTGGTGGTGGTGAGTGGCTGGGTTGGTGCGTGGTGGAGGTGTTGAGGGCTGGTGAAGGTGACAGGGGAGGGGCAAGGCCACATGAGGTAAGACAGGTCTGGGATGCAGAGGGAGGACAGGGAGAGCAGGGACATGCTGTGGCAGGACACGATAGGTGGGGTGTCTGGAGAAACGGCAGGGCCGCAGTCCCCAGAGATGGGAGGGTTGGAACACCCTGCGTCTGAGGTTGCTGGCCCATCAGGTATGGCTGGCACCACCCAGGAGCGGCCTGAGGAGCATACCACAGGCAAGCATAGGCAGATGCCTGTGCCGGATGTGGAGAGGAAGAGGGCAATACGGTTTAGACAGCAGGAAAACCACAACCTGCTTGCAAGTGTCCTTGAACACTATGAGGAGCTGTATGGGCACATGAGCTCACACACAACAGTTAGTGTACGGACCCAGGTGTGGGTGGAGGTGCAGGGGGCTGTGGCACAGGCTGGGGGGCCACCAAGGGACCTTGACAGCCTCCATAAGAGGTTTAATGATATCAGGAGGGGGGTCCGTGCACACATGACTGCAGAACGCCGACATGCTAGCGGCACTGGCGGGGGCAGTCCCTTCATCCCCAGCCTCATGCCCCTGCAGCAGCAGCTGGCTGAGCGCCTAGGTCCCATCTATATCCATGGCCTCTCACCGGCGCTGGACACGGCTGATCCCCAAGCAGGTATATTCTGGACATGCAGCACACATACAGCTATCTACCATGCACATGCTGGGCATGCCACGGGGGGGTAGCAGGCCCATGTCCTAGGAGCAGGTGTGTCCAACCCAGGGAAACATATACCTGAGTCCACATTCCCCATTAGTGTTTGCACATGGACATTATAGGGGATAGAGCCAAACCTCCTTCCCAAAACCTTCCACATATCTGTCTGACAGAATGAGCTCCCTCCCATCACCCCTTCTTGCCCTGGGAAGATGTAGGCGTGGATATAGTTCAGGATGTCCTGAACATATCTGAGATGCAGTGAGGACATCCAAGGTCGGGGTGTAACCCACACATGTGTACTCCATGCTCCAGGTCAGACTTGGATGTCTGCACCCCAGATGTGGGTTAGAAAATGGGGCATCCCCATCAAATGGGTTAGTTCTGTGCATACAATGCATGCTGGAGGGGGTACAGGGGGTGAAGAAGGAGCAAGCAGGAGAGTTCCTGTCCCCATGGTTGACCAGGTAAGAGAGACAGAGGAACGCAAGGGCTACATACACAAATATGTTTCTACGTTACAATGTGCTCTATGTCTCTGTGACACCCCATATCTACTGTGTACCTTGTCCCCCCCCCCCCCAGGTAACATCCAGGCCATCGAGGTGGCTGAGGAGGACAGTGGCGGTGAGCCAGAGCCTGCGGAGGTTGATGAGGCACCATATGTAGAGGTTGCCATCAGTGATGCCCCAGCCACCCCATGGGCCGAGGTACTGTCTGAGGAGGTGGCCACCCAGGAGGACGAAGGGTCACCCCAGCAGAGTGGGGAGACACCCACCACAGTGACTGGGGAGGGGCCCAAGGTTGCGGGGGTGAGCCCCACATTGCCACCGCCAGGGCCATCCACTGCAACAACAGGCGCAGTGCCTGTCGTCCTCTAGGAGCTGCGGGCACATACGGCATCCGCACACAGGGATGCTGCAGGTAGGCAACTGGCAGGATGGTTGCATGTGCTGTTGTGGCAAACCAACACCCAGCCACAGCAGTGGGGCCACACATGCACACGATGACAGTGGGCCTCCACACATACATATGCCCCCCTGGCCATGCCTGGGGTGGTTGGTGTGGTTCAGTGGGGAACAGGCAGGTCATACACGTTGGGGTCTGGGCAACAGATGTCTCACAGGTCACCTTGTTCCCCTCCCACAGGCACACGCCAGGTGCTGATTGGTATGCGGATGGAGATGCGTGGCCAGCAGCAGCTCCAGCTTGCCCAAATCCAGGCAGTGTGGGCCCTCACGCGGGTGGTGTGTGGGCTCTGCAGGGACACCAGGGAGCATACCCAGGAGACACAGCAGCTGCGAGGAACTGCTGTGGATATCGCAGCTGGCAAAGGCCAGGTGGCGGATGCCCTTGATGCCATGGCGGGACATATCATGCGGCCTGCAGCGGCACCAGAGGCGGCAGCGGCAGCAGCAGCAAGGGGTATGGGGAACATGGGAGGGGGCGGGGCATGGGCGGTCACGCAGGCCGTAGGTGTATGAATGCAATTTGGACTGTAAACCACATTAAATGACACATTACCTTTGTTCACCGATGTGCACGTGTCCTTCCTTTGTGTTGGGGGTTCCCTGAGTGGGCTGTCCCAATTGGGGTTAGCATGGTCATCTGTGCTCTACCATGTCACAGGCTGGTGGGGTGTCTGCACCAGCATCAGTCATTACAGAGCGGTGCACACATGCCCTGTGTCCCATGCACCGTGCCATGTGTTCACGGCCATACATATGCCTGGTGTTACACCCTCACTCCTCCTGCCACCTGCTGTACATGTCTGATTGTTCAGCCCACATTGTGGGGTATGTTCCCCCTCTGTCCCCGCATATCATTTGTACATGTATATAGTTACCCTGTTCAATGCACCTGCATATGTATATAGTTTACCCTGTTCTCCAAGTTACTTTTTCCTGTTCAATGTAATGACCTGACTTTTGTTTATTGTCGGATACTGTTTTGTTTTATGTAAACCGCGCTGATCACAAATAGTGCGGTATATAAGAAATGCAAATAAATAAATATAAATATCATCCACATCAGGCTATCTACATGGGTGACCCGTCTGTCGGACACACTAAACCATACTAAACGCACATGCTTGGTAGGCAGACACGACGTACAGATATACCTAGCTACTGTCAATTGTTTACCCCCCTCCAGCGCTTGTAGTGTGCTGCTGCTCCTTCACCCCACCAAACCCCATCTTAGTGTGTCCTACCGATTAACGCACTGACTGACATGTGGGTCCCCACATACATCACATGTACGCTGCATCATGGGTACCACACCCACACCTCCTCACAGTCCTATCATGTGCTGCACCCCTGCTACAGACTGACTATCTGTGACAACGTGCCTGTGTCCATGTCTGGTGGATGGTGCAGCGCATGTTTACATCACGGTGTCAGTAGGGGATATGTCTGTCAGCGCACATGGTGCTCAACACAGCCTGTTGTGGGGCAGGGACAATGTATGTATCAAAAATACACACTGAGACATGCACACAGGTGGCACACTCACCGCTACAGCATGTATGTACAGAGGACACATGACCATTGCAGAATTTGGCTGTCTACAGTGTTTTAATAAGGGTATGTGTTGGTAGGTGCCATACAAACATTAACATTTGGAACACAGAAACACTCTCCCACAAGTGGATCAAATGTATAAACTGTTTCACATTGGGCGTTATCCCAGCATGGACATCCATCTCCAATGTTTGGTGGGACACAGTTTGCTCTTGGGGTTGACACTGGGAGCTATAACTGTGGGTCACACACCCGGGGCCCCGCCGTGGGTGAATATGCCATGGTAATGCTGGCAGTGCATCACCTCAGCCATACCCTGTACAGCAGTTGTCAGCTGCCTGATGGCATGGCCTTGTTTGCGCAGGTTCCACATAACGGTGCCCATCGCCACACACAGGTAACCCACACATTTGTCACCACATCCACACCATGTGGCTGTGGTCTGGGTGGTGGCATCTGCGTGGGCTCTGTGTGTGGAAATGTGGGCGGGTCCACACCCAGCCTGACACCGTGGCCATGTATATGGGGCAGGTGGCAGGGGCCCCCAGTGCCCTGTGGTGGCGTGCAACCACCCTCAGGCACAGGATCCCCCTCCCCACCCTCCATGCCCCACCCGCCTTCCCGTCCTGGCTGCTCCCCTCACTATCCCCGCCACCCTCCTCGCCCTCCCACTCCACCTCCCCAGCACCCTCCGCCATCCCTTCCTCCCACCCCACCCCACCCTCCATGTCTTCCTCCCCCACATCCATGGCATCCTCCGCTGCTGAAGGAATGTCCTCTGCCTCGGGACCTCCAGTGGTCGCGGGGGGGCTGCCACCAGGTTGTGTTCCTGCAGAGGTCCCCTCCCCAGCATCTGCAGCCTCTGTGGAGAAGGCAGAAATGAACAGGGCTTCATGTGTTTGTTATAGCACAGACACATTGTGTGTGGCATCACAGGCTGCCATGCCACTGGGACATGGTGTGGCACAATTCATAGGCTGGGATACTCACCGTCACCCATGGCCATTGCCTCTGGCTGCATGCGACGGAGGTACCCCGGGCAGTGTAGCCACATCTCTCTGCCCTTCTTCTGTAGGTTCTCTACCTGGGGGGATAAGCAATGTTTGCAAACATTAGTGCCCTGTATCCCTGCCCATGGCGAACCACATGACACTCATGTCTGCGTGCAATGGTGGCCGCTCCTGCTGTGGGCAGCGGGTCCATACCTGCTGTTGGCAGCGCCACCTGCATGTGTGGGCATGAGGCTGGGCATTTGTGTTGCACCACCTATGTGCCCTGTGTACCACCTCACAACCACCCCATACCATGTCCTTGCCATCTCCTGGCATGACGTGGGCAACATAGCATGTGGGGCGTTGCAATTATGGTCTACAGGGGGTGTGACTCCATACACTCAGCAGTCCAGCACACACCTCGGTGTTGGGCAGGCCATCTCATATCAACAGGACCCATCACCATGATGTGTGGACGCTGATGCAGCCTCTGTGGTGCGTGCTCAGACACCTGGGGGGGTGGGGGGCTGGGTACCTGCACCAGCATCAGCTACCATTACACCGTGCTGCTTGTTGGACCACTGGAATCTGGTGTGCTGCCTCCTGGGGATGTGGCAGAACTGGGAAACTGCAACACAAACAACCACCATAACACCAGGATGTAGAATAGACCTCTGTCAGCTGGCCTGATGCCTCCTGGGGTTAGGGCAGAGCTGGAAACCTGCAACAACAGCACCCACCATAACACCAGGATGTGGAATAGACCTGTGTCAGCTGGACTGATGCCTCCTGGGGTTAGGGCAGAGCTGGGAACCTGCATCACAAACAACCACCATAACACCAGGATGTAGAATAGACCTGTGTCAGCTGGTCTGATGCCTCCTGGGGTTAGGGCAGAGCTGGGAACCTGCAACAACAGCACCCACCATAACACCAGGATGTGGAATAGACCTTTGTTAGCTGGTCTGATGCCTCCTGGGGTTAGGGCAGAGCTGGGAACCTGCAACACAAACAACCACCATAACACCAGGTTGTAGAATAGACCTGTGTCAGCTGGTCTGATGCCTCCTGGGGTTAGGGCAGAGCTGGGAAACTCCAACAAAAACAACATCCATAACACCAGGATGTTTGATATGCCCCTATGCGCAGGTCTGCGAGCGTTCGGGGACAACGGTTATGTTTCACACATCAGCAGCACCAACTAACACACCACCAGGATGACTGCTGGACCTCTGTCATAAGATCTGATGCCTCCTGGGGATGGGGCAGGCCTGTGGTACTCCGACTGCAGCAGCTACCAGTGCACCATGATGACTACTTGGCCTCTGTGATCAGGTCAGATCTCTCCTGGAGATTGGCCAGAGCTGGTAATGTGTCATGGCATCAGCCACCATGTCATAGGGATGCCTAATATAGCTCTCTCATGGCGGCTGCAACTCCTGGGAGTTGGGCAGAGGTGTGCACTGCAACAGGAGCAGCTTACATCACAGCGCACTACCCTCTGCACCTCTGCTTTCATGTCTGTGCCTCCTGGGGATTGGCATACATGCACACAGCAACATACACAGATAGCTTGATCACAGGTTTGCCCACATACACATGTCTCACACATGTGGTGCATATCTTATGTGTTTTGATTGCTGGATATTGTGTTGCACACCTTCTATTTAGTGACCTGTCCCCATACACTTGCCTCACGTGGGTAGTCTGCTGCACAGTTAAAGTGCCTTGTGATGCGCACCCACGCCCTCCTTATGCGTTCCAGATCCTGGCATTTTGAGGTGCCTGGGAAGAGGCACAGCTGCCTGGTGCATATTAGGGCTGCCAGCTGTCATATGTTGGGGCAGCTAAAGGCTGGCTTGCGGGATCACGTCACCATTTTGAGGGATGTCCATGTGTTGGTGATGCACGCACGCATGCTGCACATGCGCAGTATCGTGCATATGCCGTATCATGCACTACTATGCCGTGCACACGACGTGCATGTGTCACATGGAAAAGTATCTCTGGGGCTGCATTACTACATGTTGGATACTGAGATTGGTGGCTATGGTGGCTGGCTTTGGTTTACAGCATTGCATTACTTATGACATTTGGCCTGAGCTGCATCTGCTGCGCCTCAGCTGTGGGTGCATTCTGCCATGCTTTTGGAGATGCAATGCCATGCCAGGCCTCTCCTTTGGGGCACGGGACAAAGGTTATAGTGTATTCGGCTTGTGTCACTGTTTGTGGGGATGTGTCTGACTGCTACTAACACTCATCTTACTGTTGGTGCAGTGGGTATTTGAACCCATGAGCAGTGACTCTGAGGGCATTGTATTAACCAGTGTGCTATGCCTCTTCTCATAGCACAGGCTGACTACACAGCAACTGCAGATCAACCCAGTAAATGTCAGCTGTGCTTACCGGGATGGGGTAGACCCACAGCTATGGCACTTTACAGGGTACCTTAGGTTTCCCAGCTGCGGTGATGGTTTTGTTTTGGGGGACACACTGCTATTTGCTATGGGGTATGTGTGCACCATCCTAATGTTGGCGGCGAAACCCCCAGCCATGACATGAGCAATGCCATATAGGGAGGTCGGCGTGCCGACGTCCATGTAGCATGCACTGTGTATCGTACAATAGGGGGTGCATTGGCTGTTTACGTGCGGTAACCTTAACTTTGTGGCAGTGCTATGAGAAGGTGTATAGAGCTGTAGCCTACTGGTTAATACAATGGCCAACAAACCAGAGCTCATGGGTTTGATCCCTCAGGGGTCTCATCTGCTATGGCTGTCTGAGGCAACCTCTTTTGCTGCATGTAACAGTGTGACACATCTCTACAATCTGTGCTGCCAACAGAAACACCCTCACCTCATTGCCATCACCTACTGCACCCTATAGGGCGGGGGGGGGGGGGTCTGGACCCACATGTGGATTAGGGGGGCAGCGCCTACAGACCCACCCTTTTGGGGCCAGGGTGGGGGGACAGGATCTGCCTCCAACAGCCCCACACTCTACATCTTTGCAATGGCAGCAGTGCAGTGACATGATGAAGGGCTGTGGGACCAACTACCTTGGTCCTGCAGCGGAGAGAGCACCCTCCAAAGCACTGGATGCAGATCTGTTTGTATGACACAGAGCACTGGCAATAGGCCCCCACCACCATCTGACATTGACCAGCAGTGGGCACTGTCAGCCTTCACCCTACAAAGTGCTCCAGCCATACATACGCTAACTGCAGACCGTCTGCTAGCTAGTACATGTTCCTAGAGGAACTGTATGCACCCAAAATGGGATGTGAGCACACACACCAAGCAAGTATGTCAGTGATTGGACCCCAGAACAGTGAACCCATACATATCACCTGAAAGACATAGTGTATGACACTATGGGGTAACCTAGCCATGCCATGGTCACTGCTCAGTCAGGGTGAGAGTGACCCCCCAGCATGACATGCTGTGGCCACCCTGTCCTTGTAAGTGGTGGTCGGGCACTACAATGTCCCAGACATTGCCCTATGCACTGTGCAGATGCATCCTGCCCAGGCTGCCCTGTCCGGGCCATACCCACGGTACCTTGCTCCTCATTATGCACATTGGCAGGCTAACACTGGAAACAGTGCAAGCATTGTGGGCTCAGTAAGGTGTAGGCAGCCACAACACACTGGGTAGACATACACACACTCCCACACCTATTTCAGCATTGTGCAAGGATAGAGGTGGTTTGCAGCCCTGGCTGCCACGCCAGTCCTGGGCACAGTGCAGGCATTGCTATGGTATTCAATACTGTTGGGGTCACTCCCTGGGGTGGTAAACACTGTCTGGAGCATACACTGAACCACACTCCACAGATATCAGAAAGGTTGCTATGATGAATCTCTGTCAACAAATTGTGTTTAACATGGGATGTGTTATCTGACATTGATCAAAGCGACCTTTTGATTTATGTGGAACGTGTTCCCAAGTTTAGAACAGCATTGCTGAGGTATGCAGTTGCTAGTATTGGGAGATGCTAGCCTGCGCAGGGCCCAACGGCCTGACTCTCCATGAGGCGTTGGATAGTGGAGCCTGGGGGGAGCGGGTGTTTGTGCCGCTCCTCTAGGGCAGAGGTTCCCAACTCCGGTCTGGGTGGACCAAACACGGTTCAGGTCTTCATGC
The DNA here is from genome assembly GCA_033557465.1 of Ichthyophis bannanicus. Taxonomy (NCBI): domain Eukaryota; kingdom Metazoa; phylum Chordata; class Amphibia; order Gymnophiona; family Ichthyophiidae; genus Ichthyophis; species Ichthyophis bannanicus. Next base: position 806,085,981 of record CM066034.1, on the reverse strand, counting down.
TGTCCCTACTGAATATGCATGGATACATGTGCATACAGTGGGGGTGGTGCATGTAAATACATCTCATGCATATTTATTAGGGACATCCTGACAACCTGAATGGTGTTTGACCCTCCAGGACTGCAGGTGGGACACTCTGCTCTAGGGATTGCACATGTTTATGGTGTCTGTGCTCTGTAGGGTGACATATAGGCGTTTATGGCATGTTTCATTTCTCTGCAAGAAAGGTTCTGTCTTTATTACCACGGTTTACTACTGCATAAAATATGGGGACATGGTTTGCAGGGGTCACAGCTGGGACTTGAACCTGTGACCCTCTGCCCCTGAATACACTGGCTGTGTGTACTGCACCACACTGTTGCCACAGAGGCAGATCATTCCCTGGGGATACCATGACTGTACATCAGACAGATCTTGTCTGTTGCAGTGCACGGCACCCATCTAAACGGGGCTTGGCCGTGGTCTGCTGTGGGCAGCTGCCACTGCCCCCTTCACCACCAGCACCCCTCCGCCACCATACTGACATGCCCTTATGCCGATGGTGCTGGTGGTGCGCAGTCCCAGGCCAGCCAGTGTGCTGGTAGGCAGCTGTCTATGGTGTAGGTTCTTGGGTGGGGGTGCCTACATGGACATGCGCGCTTCCCCCCGGCAACGTCTGCCAATGTTCTGTGCCTTTGGGGGTACCTGCTGGGTAATATCCCCTGGGACACTGTGAGGAACACACTCGTGCCCATGTTGGACCCTTGTCAGTTGCTGTCTTGCTGCTTTACAGTTTTGGCATTCTTATGTGCCACCTAGGCATCTGCCTAGTCCGCAATGTGCCCCAGTGGAACCACAGCATGTGCCGCCTGCAGCCCTCTGTATCCCATTTCCAGCATCAGTACAGTTTCCCTGTCCTACGTGCCCACTCTGCTGTTGCTGCACATTTGCACGCCATAACAAACCTGCCCAATATAAACTACAAACACCCTGATCAGCGGTATTTTAATGTGGGATCATTCACTTTGTAGGGGGCCTGAGAATAGACCCTTCCAAACATGATATCTTCTTTTTTATGCTTTGTCAGTAGTGTTGCTTTATGTTTCTCATTAATATCATCATTGGCCAGCTTGGTTATTGGGATTTCAAATGTGGTTCTGGTCATTATATCTGTTTCTTTGATTTTTTGGCTCCTGCACATGTATCACTACTATCACGTTTTTGGGTTTCCCTGCCTTTTCTGTACATTGCTGACTGAAATGGTTTCTCTGACCTGCAAATGTGCCTAGTTTTCACTGGCGCTAATTTTCTGAGCTTCATTTCACGGCATTAGTGTGCAAGGAGCCACTCCATGCCCACTCTTTGCCCATTGACCCCTTCGCCCCTGGGGAGCCTTCCTCCACCCTCTGAGGGGCCTTGCTCCACCCTCAGCACACCTTACCACCGCAGCAGACATTATCACGTGATACGTGATGTTCTCGTATGGTAATGCGCCATTATCACGTGATAATGTCACCTATCACGCGATAACATCGCAACTGCGCCATTAGCGCCGTTTAGTAAACACACCCCTAAATTTTTACATAGTGAATAGCCATCACAGGTTTAAAACAAACAGAAATGAACAACATAATATATGAATTAAATAATAAATAAGTGGATAAATAGAAATGAGAATCCTTAATATTGTATCATGCCTTGTATTGATAAGGTTTGTACCGCAGCATTCTTAAGCCAGGATTATCAAATGACGCTTGGAGCGATACATCACAACCCCCCCCCCACCCTCCTTCTCCCCTTCCCCTTCCCCCTGTTCCCCTTTACCCCCTCCCCTAACCTACCCTCCTTCCCCCCTCCCCGTCCCTTTTTAATTATCTCTGTAGCACAATGTTATTTTTAAATAATCTCTGTAGCACAATGTTGATTGTTATGTATCTTCTTTTCTTTTTTACTACTTATTTATTATTTTAAGTTTCACTTTGCGCTACCCACTGCAGACTGTATGCAGCATCCAGATTTTTAAACATGCAGTGTCACCTCTCATATGTTTGTTTTTGTTGGTTGTCTCTTCAATATATAGCTGTTCACAGTCATACTCTCCATATCAGAAAAAAACTACTCTCTCCTTGCTGCCATTTTAGTGCCCTCCAATGAAGGCATACTGTTGGGAGTGGGAATATGTGGGGACCCAAAACACATCAACACGGTTCCACAGGGAAGAAGATATGCCATGTGCAAATGGAGTGCAGTTGGGCATATGTATTTTGCTGCCAATGACATTTACATGTACAATTGCACCATGAGGCACACCTCTTGCACATATACTTGCCATCCTGCTCCCCCTAAAACCCCCTGAATGGAGGAGTAGGGAAGCCAGGCTCAAAACCCTGTGTTCAGCAGTACCAGCCTGCGTTCTCTGTCACCCTATTATCTCCAAGTTATAATGCCCTGTTCAATGTAGTTTCAGTTTGTTCAATGTAAACCGCACTGATGCAGAATAGCGTGGTATATAAGAGAATGTAAATAAATAAATAAAAACCCACTGCTACAAGTCACAAGTCACAAGTCACTTAACCCTCCATTGCCTCAGGTATAAGCTTAGCCTCTGGGGATAAAAAAAAACCCCTACTTCACCTGGCTGTAACTTGTCTTGAATTTCTGAGAGAGGCATGAACTGAAACTAATTCCCTTTCTAGTTGCATATTTTCCTTATGGATCTATACACGTCTATGTATCTGCATTCTCAAACACATACACCTGTATTCAACCGTGGCATGTTTTTTTTTTTTTTTTTAAAGATGCATTTTGACAAGCAGAGATGTCATTTCACGATACTGATACATGTGCATGCCTGTTCTTCCAAAATTGACATGTTTTGCAGACACTTTCTTGTCTTCATGGATTACAGCTCATATACAGCCTTTCTAAACTGTGCCTTTAAATATCTGCATGTGATTCTTTTTATTACAATACACTGGATAGTACTGTCAGTTTGATGGGGAGGAAAAGGCTTTCCTTTTTAATCTGGTATAAGCAGAATCTCTATCTCTACAAAGGACAGTAGCAGCATGGTACCGTTGCTTTTGTCTTTCACATTCTCAGACCTCTAACCATGGATTAGTTATTAGCTGCACCATACAATGTGCATAACCTATTTGAATTTTATGAGTTTCATTATTTTTCCATTTGCCATCATCTTTCCTCTATTTAAATGGTGAAAGATTTACTTTTAGGATGTCTGTTGCATACTTTTAAGTGTCAAGTCTGTTCTTTGTTCAGTAATAATACAGCTGGTAACAGTGAAAATTCATCTTAAAGCATGTCAGTAAGTGGTAAATAATAAATCTTTTTGATGCCTATGGTGCATTAGAACTCTTATAGAGTACCTATTCAATCTACAGTACTAAATGCTATGAAATATTTATCTGGAACCAAAATGTTCCCAAATTTTTGTAGCTTCACAAGTGTTTGCATATACAGTCAATACCCAAGCTCGTCTTCACCCATCCAAACTCTTTATATAAACCATGAATTCATTCTCATATCTACTTGTCCATTTAAGCAGTAGCAAAGCAGCTCTCTTATCTGTACAGAATTGTAAAGTATTGTAAAGGAAAAAAAAGCAAATTTGCCAGGACAAGGCATTAGTGTATGTATGTGACAACAAGAATTAGTGACATGATGCTGGCATACCTTTCTTTATCATCAATAGTCCACAATGTGCCGTAAATATCATTACAACAACCAGGGCCTTTTATTGAGGCAGTACATGTTAGTATGAAGTACTGGCACTTTTTTGACTGCCTTTCCAAAATCCCTTGCGCCTTACTTCCCAGTTAGCAGCTGGGTCGCTTACAAAACCACAGGTGACAGCATCTCCCCTTATATCCCACAGCTGTAATTTAAAGCTGCTCCCCCTTCTCGCAGTACCACAGCATCTTACAAAGCATGGGATGAAATGAAGAACCAGTTTCAAGGTCTGTTCCCTCCTCCAAGACCCTGCTGGTTCTGCCTCCTCTTAAGAGAAGGGTATGCCACAGAGATGGCGGGACTGGCAGAACCTTGGAGGAGGGAAAGGGCCTCAAAGTCTCCGCAGTAATTGTTTCTTTTTTGTGGCCCATGTCTCAGGAAATGCTGTGGTGGCAATGGTGGTGGAAACAGCTTTAAAATACAAATCCTGTACATGGGGGAGGCCTGAGATGATGTAGTGGTAACATCAGGGGAAGGAGGAGTAAGTTGGTAGGGGCAGGAGCAATGCAGAACCACATGAAATGGGGAGGGAAGAAGCACAGCAAAATGCTGGGCATGGTGAGGAATAGGGACATGGAGGGGAGAGGCTGGATTTGGGAGGAGGAATAGGGAGCTTGAGGGGAAAAGCTACACACGGGGAGGGGGAAAAGGAGATTTAGATGGTGATTCAATGTTAGTGTTGGGAGTGAAGAGAGAGATTAGTAGCAGAGTATCAAAATGTGAGCAAACCAGTGCTTCAGGCTCCTTCTTAAGGCTTTATTAGGGTAGTTATGTGTGCAGGCTGTTTTTCTGCCCCAGTGCTTCAGAATATACTGCTGAGCAAGGGATCTGAATAGTGAAAGTTTGCAGATCTCGTTTCACAGGTCATTCTAGATAAATTCAGCTACATGAAATGATAAAAAAATTGTTCCATATATAATAACAAAAGAAATGTAAAAACTGCTTTACTGGTTATTTTAAAATAGGAGGTGAATTTTACTTAGAAATGGAATAATTACATCAGACTACATTTCATTAAATTGAAATAAAATTTTAAGTAAGAATTTTAGTATGTGTGTGTTGCAAGCATAGAGTATTTGTTTACTGCTTTGCAATTTGCAAGCTGAATAAACTGATTCACTTGCTTTCATTTAAAATCTGATCGCTATGATTAATATTGTAGCTAATGTGAGAATATGTGTGAACTACTGGCTATTATATTTCCTACAAGATAAAAGGCACATTTTGGAAAAACCATTTACGTAGTGGGAGGGACATGGAAGTGAAAACATTTGCAAATATATGTCAACTTTAAAAGAGACGGTGTGCATGTATAAAGCCGATATAAAATCTGAATCAAAAGGAGGATCAAAGGCAAAGGTCTGCAGTAGGAGATCAGTCACACAACACAGAAGCAGAAGAAGACATAGGCAGGAAAAATCTTTAATAAAAGTCTGATTCTGCCAACTTTCAGCAATAATAGCCTTCCTCAGGGGTCTACAGTCATGATATTGAAACATAAATACATAAAATAAATATAAAAATATAAAGTAAAATAAAGTAATAAACAGGAAGCACATATAGATATAAAACAAAATACTAAACTTGTATACCATCAGATCTCTCAGGAAAAAGAATTTGACAAATATCTCTCAAGGAGCACTACAAAAAAATGATACAAATTTAAAAAATGTATATTCAAAGAACATTAAAAACATAAGAGGGAGAGAGGAGGGTAGGAAGAAAGGGGAAGGGGAAAAAGGGAGGAAGGAGGTGGAGAGGGAAAAAGGAGGGTAGGGGAAATGAAGAGGGAGGGGGAAGGATAGGAAAGGAAAGGAAAAGAGAAAAGGGAGAGGGGAAAGGGGAAAGGAAAGGAACAGAGGGAAAAGGAAGGGGAGGGGCAGGGGAAGAGGAAACGGAGGAAAAGAGTAGGGAATGGGGAGAAGAAAAGGGGGAAGGAGTGGAAGGGAGGAAGGGGAAGAGACAAAAAGGGAAAAGGGGGGAAGGGAAAGGGAAAATAGAGAGGGGAGGGCAGAAGGGAAAAAATGGAAGAAAGAACCATAAGCCTAAGGGCCATATTAATAAAGTAAAATCATCCAAATAATAAACAAATTACTCTTAAACTATATGAATACTAACAATGGATTAATCAATAACATAAAATTAGGAAATATAAAATGATATTCGAGGTGTGACAAAAAAGAAACGAGACTGTGGCAGCCACGCCCATGACTCAATGCCATTTGGCTAACAGCTTATGTCACTGTGTTGCACAACATCTTACCACTATTCTGCTTTAATATTTTTCATCTCTCTCACTCTGTTTTTTTTTTCAGGTTTTTTTGTAGCATACTGCTCCATCGTTTTGTCACGCAACTGGAGGTAGCAGAAATATGGAGCAAAGAATCAACTTGAAATTTCTGGTTAAGTTGGAGAAGAGCCCAACTGAATGTCTCCAACTTCTCCAAAAGGCTAATGGATAAGATGCAATGTCAAGGCCGCGAGACTTTGAGTGGCACAAATGCTTCAAGACTGGCCGCGAGGAAGTAGAGGATGACCCCCAAGTCAGGACGGCCTTCCACGACAAAAATGGCTGAGAACATTAACAGAGGGAACCAGCTGGTGCGGAGTGATCACAGATTGACGATGCGGATGATAGTTGAGGAGCTCAACCTGAACAGGGAGTCAGTGCGGACCAGCTTGGTGCAGGAGCTGGGGATGCTGAAGGTGTGTGCCAAGATGCTGCCCAAGCTTTTATCGGACGACCAGAAGGAGCACCGGGTCAATGTTTGTTGAGACTTGCTAGAGAAGATCGGAGAAGATCCAGAGTTCGTTGGCCGAGTCATCACAGGAGACGAGACTTGGGTCTTCCAGTACGACCCTGAAAGCAAGAAACAGAGCCTGTAGTGGAAGACTTGACAGTCACCCAGACCCAAGAAAGCGCGTGTGTCTAAATCAAGGATCAAGGTCATGCTGATCGCATTCTTCGACCAGAAGAGAATGGTCCATCATGAGTTTGTGTCTGAGGGTCAGACAGTCAACCAGCAGGTCCTCAATCGCCTCCATGACCGGGTTTGGCGCAGCAGGCAGGCTCTGTAGAGAGACAAGTTGTGGTTGCTCTACCACAACAACATGCCCAGTGTGAGGCAGTTCTTGGCCAACAAACATCACAGCTCTCAACCACCCTCCTTATTCCTCAGATCTCGCACCATGTGACTTCTGGCTCTTCCCCAGGCTGAAGACTGTGCTCAAAGGAACTCATTTCACCTCTGTAGAAGAGATCAAGGCCACTGTGATGAGGGAGCTGAGGAACCTCAAGGAGGAGGACTTTACTGAGTGCTTCCGTACGTGGCAGAAGTGAATACAGAAGTGCATTAACTCTGGGGGGGGGGATTACTTTGAAGGGGACAATGTGTAATTTCTCTGTAGATTTTGTAATAAAACATTTATGGGACAGTCTAGTTTATTTTTTGTCACACCTCGTATGTTTAGACAGATCCAATAAACAGCAATAATAAATTTGTAGCATAAAAAATAAGGAACAAAACATAGTTCTCTTTTTTAAAAATTTTTAGTCTTCTCATGCATGCATTGAACCGTTCCCCACGTAAAAACATATTGTGAATCAATAATATCTCATTTTTGTAAGATGAGCACTTTTCCTTGCACATGAACAAAGTGAAAGTAGTGCTGCCTGCAAAATGCATTTGAAGGGATGCTACAGCAAGTATTGGATTGTGACAAAAAGGGATATATAACATGGTTCTTCACTTCAAAAATGTATTAGAATCATCGCATAAGAACAATTCCCCACTTCAAAACAAATTTGTAAAATGACACTTTATCGTGCACACAGAGGGGTATGTTTACTAAACCGTCTTAATGTGCACTCTGTGACGTTATCGCGCGATAAGGTACCTTATCACGTGATAATGGCGCTTTATCAGGTGCACAGGTACCTTATCGCGCGATAACGCGCGCAGCGGCGTAAACGAGCGCTGAAGGCGGGGAAAGGCTACCTGAGGGAGGAGGAAGGCTCCCCAGGGGCGGAGAGAAGGGGTCAATGGGTGGAGAGTGGGAGGGGAGAGGCTCCCTGCACACTAACGCTGTGAAATCCGAGGCTGAAAACTAACGCCAGTGAAACCCTGGCGTTAGAGCTGATTTAAAGGGAAGAGAAACCATTTATGTCAGCAATGTATAGCAAAACCAGGGAAACCTACAAAAGAGTGATAAGTGTGATACATGTGCACGGAACAAAAGAGCAAATAAACATTGAAAATGACCCCAACAAAATATAAAAAAACATAACCAAGCTGGGCAATAGTGATATTAATGGGAAACATCAAAAAACACTCCCAAGAAAGCTCCAAAAAAAAGATATGAATTTTGGAAGGGTCTACGCTCCGTCCCCATACAAGGCGAATCATCCGACAGTGAAATAGCACTGATCAGGATTTCCCTCTCCATTGGACAGGTTTCCTATGGCATGCACATGTTCCACAACAGCAGGGCGGGCATGTCGGAATGGGAAACTGAACAGATGCTGGGAAAGGGGACACAGAGGACTGCAGACGGCACATGCTGTGCTGCAGCTGGGCCACAGTGTGGACTAGGGTGATGCCTAGGTGTCCCATAGGAATGCTGAAACAGTAGAGCAGCCAGACAGCAACTGATGAGGGCCCAGCATGGGCACGAGTGTGCTTCCCACAGTGTCACAGGGGATAGTACCCAGTAGGTACACCCAAGGGCACAGAACACTGGCAGGCGGTGCTGGGGGGAAGCGTGGACAACTATGCAGGCACCCCTACCCCAGAACCCGCACCATAGGCAGCCGCCTACCCGCACACTGGATGGCCTGAGACTGCGCTCCACCAGCACCACCAGCAGAAGGGCATGTCAGCAGGGTGGCAGAGGGGCACTGGTGGTGGAGGGGGCAGTGGCAGCTGCCCAGAGCAGACTGTGGCCTAGCCCTGTGTAGGTGGGTGCCATGCACTGCAACAGACAGGCCCTGTCTGATGAACAGTCATGGTATCCCCAGGGAATGTAGTGTCTTTGTGGCAACATGGTGGTGCTGTGCACACAGCCAGTGTGTTCAAAGGCATAAGGTCACAGGTTCAAGTCCCAGCTGTGGTTCCTGTCAACCCAGCCCCCATATTTTACCCACTACCAAAACGTGCTAATACAGACAGAACCTTTATTGCAGATGACGTAAACATGGCCAAAACACCTACATTTTACCCTACAGAGCACAGACACCATAAACAGGCACATTACCTAGAGCAGAGTTTCCCAAATGCAGTCCTGGAGGGCCAAACACCATTCAGGTTCCATGCTGCCTCTAATAAAGATGCCTGTGCTGCATTTCTATGCGCCGCCCCCATGGTATGTAGATGTATCTCATGCATATTCATGAGGGACAGCATGAAAACCCGAACAGTGTTTGGCACACCAGGACTGGAGTTGGGAACCTCTGCCGTAAAGCAGCAGCCAACAGGGGCAGACACACCCGCACCCACAGGCTCCATTATCCAATGCCTCCTGGAGGGGCAGGACATTGGGCCCTGCGTGCATCTCCCAATACTAGCACTTGCATACCTTAGCAATGCCACCCTAAACCTGGGAATACGGTACACAGCTATCAAAAGGTTGTTATGATTACTGGCAGATAGCAATTCCGAAGTTAAGTACAATTTTCTGATTGAGCTGCATCATGGCAACCTTTCTGATGTCTGTGGAGTGTGCTACAAGTCTTGTATCTGACAGTGTTTACCACCCTGGGGAGTGACCCCAACAGTATTGCTTACCATAGCAATGCCTGCACTGTGCCCAGGACTGGAGTGGTGGCCAGGGCTGCCAAACACCTCTATAGTTGTACAATGCTGGCATAGGTGTGGGAGTGTGTGTCTGTCTATCCAGTGTGTGGTGGCTGCAAACACCCTCCACAGCCCACACTGCCAGCACTGTTGCCAGTATTGGCCTGCCAATGTGCATAATGAGGAGCATGGTACCATGGGTATTGCCTGGACAGGGTGACCTGGCTAGGATGCATCTGCACAGGGCATAGGGCAATGGCTGGGACATTGTAGTGCCCGGCCACCACCTGCACAGACAGGGTGGCCACAGCATGTCCTGCTGGGAGATCACTCTTACCCTGACTGAGCAGTGACCACGGCATGGCTAGGTTCCCTCATAGTGCTACATAGTATTTTTCTCATGTGATATTTATGGGTTCCTTTTTGGGGCCCAATCACTGACGTATCTCTTGATGTGTATGCTGATATCCCAGTTCTGGGTGCATGCATCTCCACCAGAAACATGCACTATGGACTAGCTAGCAGACTGTCTGCAGCTAGTATGTGTCTTGCTGGAACACCTTGCAGGGTACAGCGGCTGGAGGCTTGCTGCAGGAGAATAGCAGATAGTGGTGGGGTGCAGCTGAGCATTTCCAGGCCTAATGTCTGTCTGCTATTGCATTATGGATGTGTAGAGAGCTGCAGTGACTGCCTTGTAGGGTGTCTGTTCCCCAGCAGGACTGGGGTTGATGGTCCCCCTCTACTGCCACCATTACAGGGAGGTAGAATGTGGATCTGTTGCTGGGAGACCCTGTTTCCCATCCTCAGCACCAGAGGGTAGGTTGGGAGGTGGTACATAATCCGCCTATGGGTCCATAAAGGCTAAACCTGACTGAGAAATACAGATGATAGAAGCCTATAAATTAATGAACGGAGTAGAACGGGTAAACGTAGATCAATTGTTTACGTTATCAGAATATAGAAAGACTAGGGGACATGCAATGAAGCTACAGGGTAAACTATTTAAGACTAATAAAAGAAAATATTTTTTCACTCAACTGTAATCAAACTGTGGAATTTGTTACCGGAGGATGTAGTAAAGGCTGTTAGTGTAGCTGGGTTTAAAAAAGTTTTGGACAAGTTCCTGGAGGAAAGGTCCATAAACCATTATTAAGAAGTGACCGAAGATATCAATGCTTGGCCCAGTACAAGCATTGTGGAACTTGTGTCTCTTGGGGAAACTGCTAGGTACATATGACCTAGATTGGCCACTGTTGGAAACAGAATACTGGGCTTGATGGACTTTGGTCTGACCCAGTATGGCATATCTTATGTATGTTCTTATGATGTATCCAAGGTGTGTCTGCAGGAACTACCTATCTCACACAATAGCACTGCTGGAGACCTGCAGCATGGCCTATTTCTGCCATGCAAGGTGCTGTGGACCTGGTGTTGGGCGCCCCACTTCACTCTCAGGGTGAGCACATTACCTGCACAATGTGACGGTGTGTAGCTACTCTGTGCCAGTACCACACACGGTCAGTTCCCCCTACCAGGCCAAGGTGCTTTGGGGGTGCATACCCCATCTTGTGATCATCTGTAGACTGCTGATTTGCATGTGCAGTGCATCATGGGTACGGGTGGGTTAACCCTATCCTGGTGATCACAGCAGACTGTTTGTTTGGTGACATGCAGTCCTTCTGCAGCCATCCAGGGGCTTGTTAGCAGTTGTAGTTCACTGGTTACTTCACTGCCTGTGGAGCCAGAGATCATGGGTTCAAACCCACAGTGGGGTTATTTGATAGGGCTGTCCAAAGCATTGTCTCTTTTTAATGTACATTAGTGCTGCCAGCAAAAACACCCTCAGAGTACTGTAATCATAAGGTGCCTCAGAAGGCGCCTTATAGGGTGCCCTACAAAGCGCCTTCTGAGGCACCTTATGGTTACAGTCCGTGTAAGGTGCCTTATAAGGTGTCCTATGGAGCGCCTTATAGGTTGCCCTATAGGGGACATTATAGGGTGCCGTGGTGGACAGTGCACTTTATAATGTGCCCTATGGAGTGCCTTATTTTATTTATTTATTTATTTATTTATTTACATTTCTTATATACCGCACTATTTGCGATCAGCGCGGTTTACATAAAACTAACAGTATCCGACAATAAACAGGAGTCAGGTCATTACAATAAACAGGAGCAATCAACTTGGATAACAGGGGAAACTATCTACATGTGTGAAACATTGAAATAGGTAACTGTATGCATGTGGGATGAAGTTATTGTGAGTTGGTCATACCTGGTGGCTGTGGTTCGGGGTAGTCTATAAGGTATCTAATAAAGATAAGTTGTTTTAAGGCCTTCCTGAACTGGCTCAAGTTGGGGATAGCTCTGATGTGTGGTGGTAGGGAGTTCCATAGGCGGCACCCTAGGTTACGGCACGTGAGGGTGTGTTTGTTGGCAGCAATAATTAAAATGCCTCAAGAAACAATACTTACATGTCAAAGCTGATGCCTCAGCCAACCTTATGCATTAGGCACACTGGGGGATCAAACTCATGACCCCTATATCATCAATCAGTGTATTAACCATTGTGCTACACCTCTGTTTCTATGTTTGTATGTCTGTGCGCCTACTTAAGATTACCACGCGTTAACGCGCTTAGCGGCACTTTGCCCGATAATGTGCGCAGCAACGCACATTATCGCGCGATAATCCCATTTTGCTACTTTAAGACTGAAACGCCCACTCCTTTTATGGCAGCCTGCACACTATCGCCGGGCGCACGTTAAGACGGTTTATTAAACATACCCCAGAGTGTAAGTACAGCTGCCTGCACAATGCATTTGAAGGGATGCTATAGTATAATTTGTATAATTTCTCTTGTAGTGCTCTTTGAGAGATTTGTCAGTTTCTTCCTGAGAGAATTGATGGTATTCAAGTTTGGTACGTCATTTTATATCTGTATGTGCTTCCTGTTTATTACTTTATTTTACCTTATATTTTAATATTTATTTTATGTATTTGTTTTGACAGTATGATTGTAGACACCTGAGGAAGAGTATTATTGCCAAAACTTGGCCAAGTCGGACTTTTATTAAAGATTTCTCCCGCCTATGGTCTCCTTCAGCTTCTGTGTTGTGTGGCCGATATAAAATCAACATTATTATTATTATTATTAATAATTATTAAATGTTTTTAAGCACTACTAGGCATACTCAGTGCTGTACAAAGACAGATAAAGACAGTCCCTGCTCCAAGAGTTTACAATCTAAATAAAACAAAAAGGACAAGAGGTAAAAAGGTAGGGGAAGGAAAGGAAACACAAGGGCAAGGATTTGCAACCAAAAGCAGTCTTAAAAAGGTAAGTCTTTGACACTGATTTAAAAAAGGGGCAGTGATGAAGCCTGACGTACAGACTCAGGAAGTGTTTGCTCCGGACATAGGGAGCCGCGAGGTGAAAAGACCATAGTCTGGAGTTGGGAGAGGAAGAAAAGGGCAAAGAAAGAAAACAGCCTGAGGAAGAATGAAGTTCACAAGGAGGGGAGTAGAGGGAAAGGAGAGATAACGAGGAGCAGTAGAATGAACATAACTCTGCTTCTGAAATTGGACATGATTATTAAAGTTGGGGGGCTGATAGAAGGAATTGTAGGAATGTATGAAGACTGATACTACATGCAGCAGGAGCAGTCATTTCACAAATATGCGCATGGGAAAAATTGATGGATGAAACCCAGCCACTTACATGTGTAAGTGCCAGCATTTCACAACACACATGTAAATATCAGCAGTTCCACATATATCTTAGCCATTTTGCAAACCTGGATATGTAGCAACTCTCAATCGCCTACAGAGGCCTCTATTTTTACCTCATTTCAATTTGGAGGGGGAAATTAATATTAGGTAGCAGGTTTAAATCCAACATGGCCAATTTTGGCCTTGTGCATGCTTTCCTTATACGTAGTAGGGAATAAATGTGTAGATTTTGGTTCTGCCCAGGCCACACCCTCATCTACTTTCAATATTGTATGAGCATGTACATGTAATATGAGCCTTTTCTGAATGGCCATTTACACATATAAGTGGTCATATTGATACCTGTAAACAGGGCCGACCCGTCCATTGAGCAAGAATGTTTTTTGCATAGGGCCCCGCGTTTCAGGGGGCCCCACGCAAAAAACATTCTGCATCAGCCCAAGTACATTTTAAAAAACCTGGCTGCTGCCGCCGCTGTGGCAGCGGCAGAATCAAATGTCCCGCGGGGCCCCCCTGCCCAATAGAGCCTCCCTGCAGCATCAGCTCCCGAGTCCCAAAGCGCGGGCTTTCAGAGCCGTGAAGGAAGAGCTTCTCTGACCTCTCATGGCTTTGTTAAGCCCACCGGGGCTGATGGGAAATCCCATCAGTCGCGGTGGGATTAACAGAGCCACGAGAAAGGGAAACTCTTGCAGCTCTGAAAGCCCGCGCTTTGAGACTCGGGAGCTGATGCTGCAGGGAGGCTCTGCCGGGCAGGGGGGGCCCCGCGGGATGCTTGATTCTGCCGCTGCCATGGCGGCAGCAGCAGTCGCAGATGGTTTGTTTTTTTTTAATCTACCTGGGCTGATGGGGGAGGGGGCTTAGGACTGGTAATGGGCTATGGGGGGGACTAAGACTGGAAGTGGGCTGATGGGGGGTTAGGACTAGTAATGTGTTATGGGAGGCTAGGACTGGAAATGGGCTGATGGGGGGTTAGGAATGGTAATGGGCTATGGGGGGGCTAAGACTGGAAATGGGCTGATGGGAGGTTTAGGACTGGAAATGGGCTGATGCGGGGGCTAGGACTGGAAATGGGCTGATGGGGGGGTTAAGATGGGCTATGGGGGGGCTAAGACTGGAAATGGGCTGATGGGGGGGTTAGGACTGGTAATGGGCTATGGGGGTGCTGAGTGGAAATGGGCTGATGGGGGGTAGGACTAGGATTGGTCTTGGGGGGGGCTAGGTGGGGAAATGGGCTGATGGGGGGTAGTACTGGTAAAGGGCTGTGGGGGAGTTAAGACTGAAAATGGGCTGATGGGGTTAGGACGAAGTGGGCTGATGGAGGGTTAGGACTGGTAATGGGCTATGGGGGAGCTAAGACTGAAAATTAGGTGATGGGGGTTAGGACTGGAAGTGGGCTGATGGGGGGGCTTAGGACTGGTAATGGGTTATGGGGGGGCTTTGGACTGGTAATGGGCTATGGGGGGGCTAGGACTGGTAATGGGCTGGGGGGGGGTTGCTAGGACTGGAAATGGGATGAGTGGAAGGAGGGCTTGAACTACAAATAGCTGATGGAGAGTGGGGCTTGGAATGGAAATGGGCTGTGAGGGGAGGGAGCTAGGACTGGAAATGGGCTGAGTGGGGGGGCTAGGACAGGAAATGGGCTGATGGAGGGGCTAAGATAGGACTGGAAATGGGCTGTTGGGGTGCTAAGATTGGAAATGGGCTGTGGTGGGGGCTTGGATTGAAATGGACTCATGGAGGGGCTAGAACTGGAAGTAGGCTCATGGGGGGCTTGGATTGGAAATGGGCTGAGTGGAGGGGAGCTAGGATTTGATGGACTGATGGTGGGGCTAGGAAAGGACTAGAAATGAGCTGATGGGGGGCTGGGATTGGAAATGAGCTGATGGATGGACTCGGATAGAACTGGAAATGGATGGGGGAGCTAGGACTGGAAATGGGCTGATGGTGGGGCTAGGATAGGATTGGAAATGGGCTTATGGGGGGTTAGGACTGGAAATGGGATGATGTGGGGACTAGAAGGGAGCAGATGCTGGGTGGGGCTGGAACTAGAAGGGAGATGATGTGGGGGGAGGATTATTTATTTATTTATTTAACAAGTTTTTTATCCCGCCTTTTCCTTCAATCAAAGCGGTCAGTACAGCACAAAGTTAAACAAAGGTAAGGGAAACATGCATTACATATCTTTACATCACAGCAATAAACATTAGGAGTACAAACAAGGAAACATAGTACATAACGTACATTACATTAACTATACCGCTAAACAGGCCAACATATAGCAGCAGTTATTCAGTCCTGCATGGTCCTATGCCTAAGGGCCACGCCAAAGGGCCCTCTTGTGAGGCCCTCAGGCGCGGGCGCACCTCCGGTGCGGCGGTTGAAGTACCGCTCTGAGGCAGATGATTGGCAGTTCATGGGGAAGTGAGAAGGAGCTCCCGCTCAACCCCCCCGATCTTGGTAACTGCTGCTGCCGCTCTCCCCGATCGCTGGAGAGCCTCCAGTGCGGCGGTTGAAGTGCCGTTCTGAGGCAGATGATTGGCAGTTCAAGGGGAAGTGAGAAGGAGCTCCCGCTCAACCCCCTGATCTTGGTAACTGCTCCTGCCACTCTCCCCGATCGCTGGAGAGCCTCCGGTGCGGCGGTTGAAGTGCCGTTCTGAGGCAGATGATTGGCAGTTCATGGGGAAGTGAGGAGGAGCTCCCGCTCAACCCCCCGATCTTCGTAACTGCTGCTGCCGCTCTCCCCGATCGCTGGAGAGCCTCCGGTGCGGCGGTTGAAGTGCCTTTCTGAGGCAGATTAGAATGGGATGGAGCTGGGAGAGGGAAAAAATATTTTGTGTGGGAGGGAAGACAAATCTACAATTGGCCGGATATTGGGAGAGTAAGTGGGGATTGAGGATGGAGGGGTAAAATTTGAGTGGATGAAATAGGAATGAGGAAAGAGCAAAAGGAGAAAGATTAGTATGTTAAAGCAGATGTAGAGAGAGAATGGAAAAAAACTAGAAGAGAGAAGAAAGGACAAATGGACAGCAGGCGATGGAGAGTTAGCAGAAGACACGAACAAACCAGAAGAAAGTGGCTGGAGCAATTGCAACTGAAAAGTAAATGCACAAAAGGTAGAAAGATATCTCTTTATTTTGAATTTATTAACTGGAATATGTCAGCTCTGGTAAATGTGCATCATTAAGTCTGCGCTTTGTTTAGTAGAAGAGGAAATTAATTTATAGTTTTATTTCTACAGTGTTGTTGTACATTACAAGTTTGTCTTTTGGGGTTCCCAGTTTAATTATTGTCTTCCTGTTTCTAAATTGTGATTCCTTGTTTGGTGATGGTCTGTGTTCTGCATGTGTAACTGAGCTGAAGTATTCTGTTTATGTAATTCCTATTTGACAGTGTCACTTGTTCTCTTTCCCCAGAAGGTCATGTATTGTTATTCTCTGAACTGGTTTAATATTTGCAGTGTTGCCTTTTGATAGTAGAGTATGGTGCTTTGTGAGTCCTGGTAGTGCTGTTACGATACGGCGGGTTTGCTATGGGTTCTAAATGGGCAGTGTTTGCAGTATCTTTATCTTTATCTTTATTTAACACTTTATATACTGCCCTTGTCGGGATGTGAGAGCGGTTTACAATAAAAAAAATATATGCTAGCGCCATAGGAAGAAAGGAACTCCATTATTAAATAAAAAGAAAGATTGACCAGAGGGGTCACCTAGAGACAGGCATAAAAACGATAACTAGACAGAACTATTGGGAGGAAGGTCATAAGCGTGTTGAAACAGGTGTGTTTTCAATAAGCTTTTGAAATTATGGTACGAGAATTCCAGTCGGAGGGAAGATGGCAAGAAGTTCCAAAGTGAGGGTCCAAGGAAAAAGAATGCAGCATGATGCATCTGCTCTAAGTGGGCCGGGGAAGGGAAAGACAGTCGATTGGCATGCAATGAACGGAGTTGTCGGTAGGGAGTGTGGAGGGAGACAAGGTTTGCTAGGTACAAAGGATTTGATGTATGGATAACCCTATGTGTTAGGATGAGAAGCTTATATTTGCCATCTTCCTCCCCTGATCGGGGAGAGCAACGCCGCCAGGCCATCCGGCCTGCCTGAGAAGCCCCTCCAGCCCAGTTGGGGCTGTGGGAGGGGGAGGAGCAGCGGGCCGGCATAAAAAGAAGCCGCCGCCGGCGGGAAAACCCTTTTGCCATCTTCCTCCCCTGATCGGGGAGAGCAACGCCGCCAGGCCATCCGGCCTGCCTGAGAAGCCCCTCCAGCCCAGTCGGGGCTGTGGGAGGGGGAGGAGCAGCGGGCCGGCATAAAAAGAAGCCGCCGCCGGCGGGAAATCCCATTGGCATCTTCCTCCCCTGATCGGGGAGAGCAACGCCGCCAGGCCATCCGGCCTGCCTGAGAAGCCCCTCCAGCCCAGTCGGGGCTGTGGGAGGGGGAGGAGCAGCGGGCCGGCATAAAAAGAAGCCGCCGCTGGCGGGAAAACCCTTTTGCCATCTTCCTCCCCTGATCAGGGAGAGCAACGCCGCCAGGCCATCCGGCCTGCCTGAGAAGCCCCTCCAGCCCAGTCGGGGCTGTGGGAGGGGGAGGAGCAGCGGGCCGGCATAAAAAGAAGCCGCCGCCAAGCGGGCCCGCGCCTGGTCAGGCCCGCGCCTGAGGGCCTCGCCAGAGGGCCCTTTGGCGTGGCCCTTAGGCGTGGAACAGGGCGGAAAGCTTCGCCAAACGAGTGCACCATCAGACTTCCAGCCACACAGCTCCCGGATACGAAACACGGAAGCACAGCACCACCTAAGAAAACACCTTATCAGAGACATACTTGTAACCCTCACAGGTACTGATCCTAACAGCTTTGCATATCACTACCATTAACAATATTATGGCTTTACCATTGTCATTATATGTTCCCTATTGGTAGCCTATACTGTATATTATCTTGTAGCTTATCCCTGTTAGATTAAACTGTGCATTTTCTGTTCATTATCTGTTCCCTATTGCTAGCTTTTACTGTGCATTTAAATTGTCTGAGTAATACTCCTCAGCTTACCCTCTTATGAGTGTATCTTTGCTGCATAGTTCTACTAGTTACCCAACAAAAGTACCAACATTTACTGCCATCATTGTCTTAATTATCGTGTATGTACATCTTACTACCCCACTACAACATGTAAGCATGTTTGCTTTTACAACCGTTTGACATCATCATCTAGTGCTTTATACCCCTTTAATACTTACTAGTTCTACTATTGCTGTGTAATCTGCAGTGAGAACCTATCCATATTGCAATCACTCTCTCCTATACACACAAGATGGCCTCACACATCCTGACTCTTGCCAGCCTGTATCTCCTTACACATTGGCTGGGAATATCCAATGCACTATCTCAATCCCAGAACCATATCCCCATCTTGAGCAACTGTGGGAAAAGATGGTCTGGACCCCACCCAAGTCACGACACACGTCGCTCTCACCTTATACACATTCCACTTCAACCTTCCAGGACACCCGACCACAAGAAACTGAAATACTGCCACAACCTAAAGTGTGCCATGATTAATGCACGTTCCATACGCAAGAAATGGCCCGTTGTCCTAGATATAATATCCCTGTATAACCTGGACATACTTCTGATCACGGAAACCTGGCTATCATCGGAGGATAACGTCATCCTCAACCAACTCCTACCTCCCAACTTCTCTGTACATATAAGACACAGAGAAACTAAAAAAGGAGGGGGAGTACTAATACTTACAAAATCAGATCTTCATTTCCATATCACTGAAGCCTCCAGTACAAGTGACCTGGACTCGCTTTCCATCAAAAACCAGCAATGTTCCATCACTCTACTATACAGATCACCATCTTCATCACCTGACGACCTCCCCACAATTCTCGACCTTGCTGCCAATGCTCACAACCTCAACCCACCTATTTGGATAATGGGAGACTTTAACCTCCCTTCACTTCATCAAAGCCATGCAACTGCATTCCTCGAAGCCATCGAGAATCTGGGCTTTACACAAATCATCGACAAACCCACACACGATAAGGGCAATATCTTGGACATGGTGTTCGCACCTCACGCAGCCCTCGAGGAAAACCATAACATGATGTTGTCTATCATTGACGTCCCCTGGTCTGACCATAAACTTATCACTTTTCAAATACCCACCAGGGACAGCCAGCGGCACAGTACCCAAAAATGCTACAACACAGCTCGAACCCCAACAAGAAACTTCCGCGCATTTGACAGAGAGTTAATACTATCGCAAACCCAATCCCTCTTCACCATAACCTCATCGGACCCGGAAGAACTAGTCACCGCATGGAACCTCAACCTCAAGGCTATCTCACAACGTCCACAAAGCAATAACACATCCAAGAGAATAAGAAATGCGGCCCCTTGGTTCTCCCAAGAATTGAGAACTTCTCTAACACAACTACGCAGACTAGAGAAAAAATGGCGCCGATCACTCTCCACACAAGATTTGACAGCTTACCAACTCCACCTAACAAGGCACAGGGAAGCGATCTCAATAAAAATGAAACAGCACCACACTGACACTTTGAAAAGATCTCTGAACAAACCACGGGATCTTTTCAACTTGGTGCAAGCCCTTTCTAAAGAACCAACTCCTGAACAACACGTGGATATCCATCCACAAAAATTTGCTGACTACCTCCAGTCAAAGATCATACAGACCGACAAAATATCAACAGCCTCACTCCAAGACCATACCGGCATAACCCCTTTAAGTAAGTTTTCCGCACCATCTAGAAAAAGCATTGAAGATACAATAGCTTCCCTCAATACCTCCACAGCACAAACAGACCCTTGTCCGGCTTTTTGGATCAAGGAGCTACGCAAGGAATTTAGTCCATTCATCGCAAAATTGACAAAACATTCCTTTACTACTGGTTCCTTCCCTACAACCCTCAAGCAAACATCTATCAGGCCGTTACTGAAGAACACTAAACTTGATCCACAACAAGCCGAATCGTACAGACCAATAGCTAGTATTCCTATACTAGCAAAGATATTGGAGAAAGAGGTCCAAAGGCAAATCCAGGATCATATAGACTCCACAGCGCCCTTGGATCATTGCCAACACGGGTTTAGAGAGTACCATGGAGTAGAGACACTTCTCACCTTCTTATTCAATAACATTTTCACAGGCATTGACAACATCCGACAAGGCTTTGTGCTCATCTTTTTAGACATCGCTGCAGCCTTTGACTCGGTTCATCATGAGATTCTCCTCGGGCGACTGAAAGAAAAGGGAATTTGTAATACCGCGCTCAATTGGTGCAGTTCCTATCTAAATGGCCGATGTCAATATGTTAAATCTGGAGCAGAAGAGTCGAAACAATTCCATCAAACACAAGGTGTGCTGCAGGGATCCTCATTGTCATCTTTACTATTCAACATTTACATGCAGCCCATCTGCAACATCATTAGATCATTTAACGTGAGCTGTCTGATATATGCAGACGACATCCTACTATATATGCCTTTTTCAACCGTGCAAATGGACCTTACACCTCTTATAGAATGCTTCAATACCATATCGGATTGGCTACAAGCACAAAACCTCCGCATCCAGCACAAGAAAACGGAGGTATTGTTCATCGCTAGAGACCCAGACTTCACCCCACCGACACATATAAAGGTAAAGGAAGCGGAATTACAAACCAAAGAAACAATAAAATACCTGGGGATCACCTTAGACCAGGGGTCTCAAACTCAAATTGCTTTGAGGGCCGAATGAGGACTTGTAAAGTAACCCGGGGGCCGCATAAGACACGGGTCCTCATTTGCATAAGGGGCCTCATTTGCATAAATATTTGCATAATGTTGCATAATGAGTGCATGGATAAAGAAAGACTAGAAAATTTCTATATTACTATAATCCAGTGCCAACCGCCAGGCACATTAGGAACTACTACTAACACTGCCCATTTAGAACCCATAGCAAACCCCCCGTATCATAACAGCACTACCAGGACTCACAAAGCACCAGACCCTACCTATCAAAAGGCAACACTGCAAATATTAAATCAATACATTTCAGAGAACAATACATGACCTACTGGGAAAAAAGAACAAGTAGCAATGTCAAATAGGAATTACACAGAATACCTCAGCACTGTAGAAATAAAACTATAAATTAATTTCTTGTACTAAAGCACAGACATAAATGATGCACATTTCCCAGAGCTGACATATTCCAGTTAATAAACTCAAAATAAAGAGATATTTTCCTACCTTTTGTGCATTTTTTTTTCAGTTGCAATTGTTCCGGCCACTTTCTTATGGTTTCTTCGTGTCTTCTGCTAACTCTCCATCGTCTGCTGTCCATTTGTCCTCTCTTCTCTCTTCTAGTTTTTTTTTCATGCAGTCCACTGGTAATGTGCTGGGGGGTTTAGAACTGGTAATGTGCTGTGGGCTGGGGGGTCATAACAGGTAATGGTTCTGACCCCCCCCCCCCAGCCCACAGCACATTACCTGTTCTGACTCCCTCCAGCCCACAGCCCCCCTCCCTCCCTCCCTGCCTCCTTTCCTCCTTGGCAAAAATCACAGGCCCCTCCTTGGCAAAAATCACAGGCCTCCCTCCCTCCCTCCCTGGCAAAAATCACAGGCCTCCCTCCCTCCCACCCGGGCAAAAATAACAGGCCCTCCCTGGCAAAAATCACAGGCCCCCCTCCCCTCCCTGGCAAAAATCACAGGCCTCCCTCCCTCCCTGGCAAAAATCACAGGCCTCCCTCCCTGGCAAAAATCATAGGCCCCCCTCCCCTCCCTCCTTGGCAAAAATCACAGGCCCCCCCTCCCCTCCCCTCCCTGGCAAAAATCACAGGCCCCCCTCCCCTCCCCTCCCTCCCTCGCAAAAATCACAGGCCCCCCTCTCCCTCCCTCGCAAAAATCAAGGCCCCCCCTCCCCTCCCCTCCCTCGCAAAAATCACAGGCCCCCCCTCTCCCTCCCTCCCTCCCTCCTTGGCAAAAATCACAGGCCTCCCTCCCTCCCTCCCTGGCAAAAATCACAGGCCTCCCTCCCTCCCTCCCTCCCTCTCAAAAATCACAGGCCTCCCTCCCTGGCAAAAATCACAGGCCTCCCACCCACCCAGGCAAAAATCACAGGCCTCCCTCCCTCCCTGGCAAAAATCATAGGCCCCCCCTCCCCTCCCTCCTTGGCAAAAATCACAGGCCCCCCCTCCCCTCCCCTCCCTGGCAAAAATCAAGGCCTCCCCCTCCCTCGCAAAAATCACAGGCCCCCCTCCCTCCTTGGCAAAAATCACAGGCCTCCCTCCCTCCCTGGCAAAAATCACAGGACTGCCTCCCTCCCTCCCTCCATGGCAAAAATCACAGGCCTCCCTCCCTGGCAAAAATCACAGGCCCCCCCTCCCTCCCTGGCAAAAATCACAGGCCCTCCCCTCCCTCCCTGGCAAAAATCACAGGCCTCCCCTCCCTCCTTGGCAAAAATCACAGGCCCCCCCCCCCTCTCTCCCTCCCTCCCTCCCTCCCTAAAATCGCAGGCAGGCAGGCAGGCTCGCTCCCTCCCTCCTCTCCTCTTCGGGCTTAGAACCGCGAAGGGAGAGTTCCTCCCTCGCGACTCTGTTAAGCCGGCTGAGGCTTATGGGAAATTTCCCCTCTGCCCCCTCGAGCTTAACAGAGTCGCGAGGGAGAAGCTCTCCCTTCGCGGCTCTGAAAGCCGAAGAGGAGAGGGACAGAGGGAGGCAGGGCTGGGCAGACTGCTTCCTTACCTGCTGCAGAGAGCTGTGCACCCTGGCGATCCTCCAACAGGCGATCCAAGCAGGCGATTCTTCAAGGCTGTTCAGACTGCTTCTGGGCCCGGCCCCCCCCCTCCTTTTTCTCCTCCTGCCTGTCGCTGATTGGTGGAGGGCAGGCGTGTGACGCGGACGTGAGAAACACCATGCAGCCCCGGGAATCACGCGAGGTAAAAAAAAATATAGAAACAGCAGGAGGACAAAAATGCAATGTAAACAATACTCCGTGGTGTCGCGGGCCGCAGAAAATGCTCTCGCGGGCCGCGTGTTTGAGACCCCTGCCTTAGACCAACATCTGGACATGAAATGTCATATAAGCAACATTGTCAAAGCGGTCTATTTTAAAATCCGTTCACTCAGACATCTGCGCTCCCTACTGGAGCCAGATGATTTCCGGACCATATACCAAGCACTGATCCTGCTGCACTTTGACTTTGCCAATTCCATCCTACAAGGTCTCCCGCAATCCACACTAAACTCGCTACAACTGGCCATGAATGCTGCAGCAAGGATTCTTCATGGAGCCTCCAGAAGAGACCACGTGACTCCGATATTAAAACAGCTTCATTGGTTACCTATACACGGAAGGATTATCTTCAAAACATTAATCCTCTCATTCAAGGCAATCAAGCGCCTTTCCTCCACAGCACTTATGGATCTCATCCATACAGTGCCCCCCAACAGAGCTAGGAGGTCAACAGCCCTAAATTTATTAGCAACCCCGAAGACCTTGACAAAATGCAATAATACAACAGCAAATAGGGCCTTCAGCCTTTACGTCCCCAAATGTTGGAATGCACTCCCACCAGACATTCGAGCTATAGCAGACCTGACCCAATTCAGGAAGGCAATCAAATATCACCTCTTCCTCCAATACTACCCAACCAGCGATGAATTTAGTTAGCACCACCTAAGAAACACCGCCCTTTTGCAGCCCATACTCACAAGGTCTCAAGTATTCAAAACGGATTCATCACTTATTGTGCAATTCAACAATGTTATAGGAATTTTACCTCATGTATATAGCATATTTCATGTAAATAGTTCATGTATATAGTTCAGCCCCTGTTATCCAAGTTCATATTCCTGTTCGATGTAAAACCAAACAGAATGTGTGTATTGGTCACTTTGTTATACTGTAAACCGCGCTGATACCGAATAGTGCGGTATATAAGCAACTGTAATAAATAAAATAAATAAAATAATAAATATTTAAACCTATAACGGAGTGGTAACCAATGAAGTTGAAAAAGCAGAGGTGTTACATGATCGGATTTCCGGGCATGAGTAACAAGTCGAGCAGCTGTATTCTGTAACAGTTGTAACCGCTGAAGTTGGTAGGATGGAAGATTAGCAAAAATCACATTACAGTAGTCCAATCTGGACATAACTAAGGCCAATAAAAGGGTAATAAGGGAATTGGAAGACAAGATAGAGCGGACTGATCTAAGTTGCCACAAGATAAAAAAAGACCGTGAGATAGATTTGATACATGATCATGGAAAGATAGCGAAGAATCCAGAGTTACACCTAAGTAACGAAAAGAGGAAGTGAGAGGAATAGAAACGGAATTTATTTGAGGCATGATGGTTGGACAAGGTGTGCTCAAAGAGACCCACATGGCTGTGGATTTTGCTGGATTCAGATGCAGAAAATTAGAAGAAAGCCAGGTAGCAACATGGGAGAGACAAGTATTAAGTTGAGTAATATCAATGCTAACCGGGGATGTATGGAAGAGGAGAATAATATCGTCAGCGTAGATATAAACTGAGACTGGGAATTGTTGAATCAAGAGAGGTAACAGAGCAAGGAAAATATTAAAGAGTAAAGGAGAGAGAACTGAACCTTGAGGTACCCCACATGATAAGGAAACAGGTGAGGAGGACTGATGATTAGAACAGACGACAAAGGAACGAGCTGTGAAAAAAGAATGAAACCAACGCAATACCATGCCCCACAATCCTACATCTAAAAGACGGGAAAGAAGGGTTCGGTGATCCTAATGTGCCTGGCGGTTGGCACTGGATTATAGTAATGTAGAAATCTTTTAGTCTTTCTTTATCCATACACTCATTAAGAGGCATGTTTACTAAAAGTTAGTATATGGTAACATTATGCAAATATGTATGCAAATGAGGCCCGCACCGAGTCTCCGCACATGGCCCTGCACCCCCCTTGGGCCGCCCCTGCCTGTAAATCATTATTGGAGTTTTCTAAAATAACTCTCTAAACCTTTGGCATGAGCATAATCGTTTGCAAATACTGTATATACGAGCTAGCAAGCTAGATAACGTTCCTCTTCGCTCTGCTTCCTGGTCTCTCTTACATGACTCTCACCTTGCTGTGTTGCACCCTTATCTTTCACTAATATCTCAGCTATTACCTCTTCCAATTGGATACCTTTCTTCATAAATACAGGACTATGATAAAAGTTCTATTAAAGAACCTGTTTTTTGTTGGAGCAATCATGAGTAAAGTCAATGTAGTAATATTGGACATCCTGAAGGTATTTGAACTCTAGTGTTATTTTGCAAGTGTGATTTACATATACACTTTCGATATTATATGAAATATTATGAATCGTATGAATAGTCTAAAGGGAGTTCATTAATTCATTTTTGTAAGAAGAATCCTATAGGCATTTGTTGTATTACCAGTGGTATTAGTTTTGTACATAATATTGAAATGCAAAAACATAAAACATGCCTGTGCATAAAAAACATGGCCTATCTAGTATGCTCAGCCACTCAAGCTGCTCAGCTCTACATTCCCTTCTTTCCCCTTAGAGGTCCTCTGTGCTTGTCACATATTTTCTTGAATTCATGTGGAGGCACATTCCATTCTGCACGTCCTGGCCTCTGTGCATCCTGTCAGAACTGGACACACAGAGATAGGCCCGATCCTGATCCCGCAGGGCACTTCTAGTCCCCGCAGGATCGGAATCACGTCTAGGCCTATACGTTGAGGCTGGGACCTGATTCCCATCGGCCTGCACATACAGGCCCCTGCCCGACTAACTCAGTCAGGCTCCTGAATGGAGCCGCGGTGTCATGGCATCCGGTTGCCATGGCACCACGGCTTCACTCAGGATCTGGGATCCTCGGTCACCAACTACTTTCACCTTTCCCCACAGCCCGACCCCCCAATCAGGCCTCCCATGGCCAGGGTCGGGCTGCAGGGAATCTCCTGCACCCCCTCAGCATTTTGCTCCCGGCCTCCCGTCCCCCAACATCTAGGGGGATTTAAGTCCCCAATCCAGTCTGCCAGTGCCAGACGTACAGGGCCATCTTCAGAATCAGCCCTGTACATCTGAGGCCATGGATCGCTCACTGCCCACCCTAACTCCGCCTGCGCACCACCCCTCCCACATCCATCTAAGCCTCCCCGTGCAAACTCCTTGTTCGTATGGGGAGGCTTAATCGGGGATGGCAAGGGGGACGAATAGCGGGACAGAATAGACTCCATACTGTCCTTGTCTCCATCACCTCCCTGTGAGACTATTTCATGTATCCACCAACCTTTCTATAAAAAAATATTTCCTTAGATTACTGCTGAGTCTACCATCTTATACCCTCATCTTATGGCCCTTCATTCTAAAGCCGCCTTTCCTCCTGAGAGATGCCTGCTTTCTTTACTTTTATACCTTAGAGGTATTTAAATGTTTGTATCATCTCTCCTCTATCGTGCTTTTCCTCTAGGGTATTCATATTTAGATTTTGAAGTCTGTCCCCATATGTTTTGACAAAGACCACTGACCATTTTAATAGCCACCCTCTAGAATGACTCCATCCTTAAATTGCAGAAGGTTGTCTTAGTACATTTGTCCAGGCCTAAAATCATCCTGATGTAATTTGAGAAGCTTTTCATTACTCTTTCTTCTAAATGATGATCACAGGATCAATGAAGCTTCAAATCAACTACAAACAGTAGGCATGATGCAACCTGTGGATCATTAGTATCTGTAGGGTTCAGGCTAAATCCTTGGTCGAAGGAGTTAGAATACTCAGTGGGCCCGATTCTGCAAGGTGCCTAGCATGGCTATACATCCCAGTTGGACATGCAGCCCCACTAGCCATCCTGCCCCGATTCCACATCCCTCCCTCCCCACATGGTCAGACCCGCAGTGTGGGCAGAGCCAGAAGGGGGCTGGAGGGGCAGAGAGTGGGCAGAGCGTTGGCAGGCCAAGGAAGTAGGACATACAGGGCTGATTCAGGTCACGTACCTGTATGTCCTGTGGAAGGGGGATGGACGTTCTGCTTATTCCACCGCAGAGGTGAAATAAGCATGGAGAATGGCAGGGAACGAGCCGGGAAACGTACCAAGGCAGGTAGGTCGCTGCCACCCGATCTGGGCCCTGGCTGCCCCACTGGGGCTCGGGCAGCAGGGAATCAGGGGTCTTCACTGCAGCGGACTGACCGAGCTATAGGTTAACATCCCCATAGGTACAGTATGCAGGGGCACACGGTGCCATCTCAGGGCCCAATCCTGCACCCACAGGAATGTCTGACTCCCACAGTACAGAATCAGATTCTAACAGACCCATCCTGCATGGGGGCGTCCAGACAGCCTGGATGTGCCCCCTAAGAGAATCAGGCTGCACTTGTTTAACACCACATGAAACAAAAGTGATAACATAAGGCCTGATATTCATGCAATTAATTGTGGTGACCAGGATATTCAGCAGCACTAATGCAGTTATGGGGTCATTCCGAGACGTGAATAGGGGGAATGGACATCCCATTGGTATGTTCATCCCCGCTATTCAGCCCCCTCTGCATCCCCAGCTAACCTCCTCATATGAACAAGGTGTTTGTACAGGGAGGCTAGATGGGGCTGGCAAGGAGTGGGAAGGGGGTGGAGTTAGGGCAGGCAGTGGGCAGTCTGCTGCCCCAGACGTACAGGGCCGATTCTGATGTCGGCCCTGTATGTCCGGGGCCAATGAGCTGAATGGGGAACTCATTCCACCTCTGAGGTGGAATAAGTTCCCCAGATGGCAGGGGATGGCTGGCAAGGTGGTGGAAGGGCTTGGAGGGGGTGCTGATGATTCCCCACAGCCCGACCCTGGCCTTGGGAGACTAGATTGGGGGTTGGGCTGCAGGGAATCAAAAAACCGATCGGCGGCCGGGAATCGCGGCTCCTGAATGGAGCCATAATGCCTTGGCAACTGGACACCATTGCACGGTGGCTCCATTCAGGAGCCCTGACTGAGTTAGCCGGATGGAAGCCTGTACATGCAGGCCAACCGAGATCTGGTCCCAGACCTGCACATACAGGCCTAGTTGCGATTCTGATCCCACGGGGCTAGACATGCCCGACAGGATCAGAATCACGTCTGCCTCTGTGCATCCAATTCCGATCTGGCGCACAGGGGCATGGATGTCCTGGATGGAATGACACTCTTAGTGTCAGTGAATATTCCCAGGTACCACCACTGAACTCCCTGATGCTAGCCAGCTAGCATAGGGTGTTCCGGGGTAAAGTGGAGATGGCATCCGGTGATATCCAGGCAACAGCAATATTCAGCCACTGCTGAGATATCACTAAGTGGCGAAAGTTAGGTATCTTAAAGAGTGGCCTAAAGTTCGCTGCAAAATCTAATTGGGCGGCGGCTAAATATCGCTGATGCCCAATTAGCTTCCATGCTATCTGGCTGACCTCGATATTCAATGCCGGAGGCTGGATATGGCCCCAGTATTGAATATCCAGGTCTTACGTTCAATGACAATAGCTAGCCGCTTTACGACTAGGCACAGCCGCTGAATATCGAGCCCATGGAATCTCCCTGAAGTAGTCCTTACTGGATCATGATATTATGCAAATGGAATGTAATTTGCAGATTTCATGAATTTGGTTTGTCATGATGTTAGATTCATTTTGATCACATATGCTGTTGGCATTTTTTTGCAATAAATAGCTTACAAATTGTAGGTAGGCAAATTTTTAGTTAGTAGTTTTGGGGGACATTACATATATCTCCCTTTGAATGGAGAAGTGTTCTTCCTATTAGCTACTGTGGTGTTGGTTCTGGCTATGATCAATTGATTCTTGCAGTTTGCCAGGTCTTAGTGGACAGATGTTAACTGAGCCAATAGACAGGCACTCCATTAGGGCCCAGGCTTTTCCATTTTGCAGCATTTTTTATTTTCAGCATCTTTGTTGTTACACTATGCTATACCATCATTTTTCTGTTTGTTTTTCAATATTCTCCTGTATGCTGAGTAATCGTTCTGCTTCTCAATATATGGAATCCTCATCTAAATTTCAGTTTTATGTGGTGGTATTTTAACTGTCCTAATGCTCTTCCCTATAAATCTGCTTTGGATTCTTTTCTAAATGTTTTTTATGTCAGCCGTTTGTTTTGTTATCTCCATTGGTTTCATGTGTCTGCTGATACTTTAAGTTTGTTATTGAAGCCCATTTTAAGGTCTTCTGCTGATGCAATATATTTTAGCTTGATGACTTGGATCTTTCTCATTATTTTTGGAGTTCACAATACACTAAAGTATTTATCTCTGTGACACCTCTGCACGCAGTGGTTTTATTTGCTCTTCTAAACTATTTTTCCAAGGAGGGGTGGCAATCTTTTTTCTTTTCTTCTGACCTTGTGTTCTTATTGGTAAGATTCTCTCAGTAATGTTTTTTGCTGTACAATACTGTATCTGATTTATTTCTGTGAGATCAGTAAGCAGTCTTTTCAAGCAGGATAAGGCCATGTTAATTTTACTTATCATACTTTTTACTTTAGGTGTCTAAATGAAGTAGTCTTTCCATCTCCTGGATTCCAGTATATAAATCCATTTCCATATCATCCACATGATCATAAGAACTGCCATATTCAGTCAGACCAAAAGTCCATCAAGCTCAATATCCTGTTTCCAGCAGTAGCCAAGTTCCAAAAGTAAGAACGTAAGAACATAAGAAGTATCATACTGGGTCAGACCAAGGTCCATCAAGCCTAATATCCTGCTTCCAATCGTAGCCAATCCAGCTCACAAGTACTAGCAGTTTTCCAAAAAGATATACAGGTTCCATAATTCTTGTATTGGGGCAAGCAGTGGATTACTTAGGACCTCTTTAATAATGGTTTATGGACTTTTCCTCCAGGAACTTGTCCAAAATATGTTATTTAACACCAGGAAGAGCAGTGGCTTTCCCCAGGTCAACCTTAACAGTTTATGGACTTTTCCTCCAGGAATTTGTCCATATCTTTATTAAACCCAGCAATGCTAACTGCTTTTACCATATTTTCCAGCCACGAATTCCATAGCTTACAGTAACACTATGCAAAGAGAGAAACAATATTTTCTTCTACTTGTTTTAAATGTACTACTTTGTAACTTTGTGGCATATTCCCTAGTCATTGTACTCTTTGAAAGATTAAACAATGAATTTGCATTTATCCATTTCATTCCACTCAGGAATTTATAGACCTCTATCTTATTTCCCCTCAGCTGTCTCTTCTGTAAGCTGAAGAATTCTAACCACTTTAGCTTGTATCATAATTGTTGGAAGGGGTGGATCACGCAGGCTCTGAGCCCAGCAAACCTTTGCCAGCCATGTGCCAGGAAACTGCATGTAGGCTGTGATTGGGTCCTTCCTCTCCTGTTCTTCCTGTGGGGATCCCATCTTCTGTGGACAGAAGAGAAGAGAGCAGCCATGATCGTGGCAGACTCCTGCCTGCCCACTAGAGATCCAATCCCTGTGGGAAGAACAGGATGGGAAGGCCTTGATTGTGACCTCCATGCAGGTTGCCTGTCCATGGGGATTCAATCTCCTGTGTGCAGAAGAGAAGGGAATGGCTATGATCGCGGCAAAGACTTTCTGCCTGTCCATGGGAGATCAGGACTGACAGAAGGAGTCCTTGCTGTGGTCCTGCTTCTCTTCTGCCCATGGGGATTGGCAAGTCAGATCCCCGTAGGCAGAACAGAAGGGGAAGGCCGCGGGGGCTAGGAGCAGAGCTTTGGGCAGAGCTTGTGCTCCCTCAATCATTTGGCCATTCTGTCACACCGGCCTGTATCATTTTGATCACCCTTTGATTTACTTTTTCTAATTCTGCTATATCTTTTTTGAGATACAGCTTTGAGTCGAGGAGTAGCCTAATTGTTAGAGCACTGGCTTGGTAACCAAGAGACCAGCATTCCTTTCCCACTAGCACTTCTTGTGGCCTTAGGCAAGTCACTCCATTGCCTTGTATGAAAGGCCTAGTAATCTATTTCTGGTCACACTGTCAAGAAAACCCAGGAGTTTCTGGGTTGCCAGGAGTCAGCAATGACTGAAAGGCATACATTGAATTGCATTTTTGACCAGAACTGCACACAGTACTCAAGATGTGTTCACACCACAGGGTGATAACAGAGGCAGGGCCGGATTTACCTATACGCCATGTACGCCATGGCGTAGGGCCCACAGCTGGCAAGGGCCCACCCGGGGCCGGCCCACACACTGCAGGGCTTCAGAGGGAGCAGGGTAAGCTCGCGCGAGGCCCCGGCTCCCTCTGTACAGCCGCCAGCGTGAAGAACCTTTTCCTTCACGCTGGCGGCTGTATCTGTAAAGCCGCAATTGCTTGGAAAGGTTAAAGGCAATGCCCTTTAACCTTTCCCAGCATTCGCGGCTTCACAGATACAGCCGCCAGCGTGAAGGAAAAGGCTCTTCACGCTGGCGGCTGTACAGAGGGAGCCGGGGCCTCGCGCGAGCTTACCCGGCTCCCTCTGAAGCCTCTCAGACAGCCGCGGTGCTGGTCGGGGAGGCCAAGGACTGCATGGGCTGTGATTGGGGGGGGGGACCTGGACCTGAAAAGGGCTAGGGGGGGGGACTTAGACTGGAAAGAAATGGGCTGTGATATGGGGGGGGGAACCTGAACTGTAAAAGGGCTATGGGGGGGGGACTTGGACTGGAAATGGGTTGTGATGGGGGGGGACCTGGACCGGAAAAGGGCTATGGGGGGGGACATGGACTGGAAAGAAATGGGCTGTGATGGGGGGGGACCTGAACTGTAAAAGGGCTATGGGGGGGACATGGACTGGAAATGGGTTGTGATGGGGAGGGGGACCTGGACCGGAAAAGGGCTATGGGGGGGGGACTTGGACTGGAAATGGGTTGTGATGGGGGGGGGACCTGGACCGGAAAAGGGCTATGGGGGGGGGTAACTTGGACTGCAAATGGGCTGTGATGGTGGGAGGGGGGGGAACTAGGACTGCAAATGGGCTGTGATGGTGCAGGGGGACTCGGACTGCAAATGGGATATGATGGTGGGGGCTAGGACTGGAAATAGGCTGTGATGGGGGGGGGGCTAGGACTGGAAATGGCCTGTGATGTGAAGGCTAGCACTGGAAATGGGCCGATGAAGAGCTAGAATAGGACTGGAAATGGGCTGATGTGGGGCATGGGAGAATGGGACTAGAAGGGAGTGGATGCTGGGTGGGTCTAGAACTATAAGGGAACTGATTTTGGGGGAGGACTAGAATGGATGGGGAATGAGAATGGAGAGGGGAAAAATATTTTGTGTGGAAGAAAAGTCTATGATGGGCTGGGTATTGGGAGAGTAAGAGGGGCTTGAAAATGGAAGGGTGAAATTTAAATGGATGATAAAGGAATAAGGAAAGAATTGGGGGAAAGAGCAAAAGGGAAACAATCAGTATGTTAAAGCAGAAATAGAGAGAGAATGGAAAACATCTAAAAGAGAAGAAAGGACAAATGGATAGCTAGCAGAAGACACGAAGAAACCAGAAGAAAGTGACTGGAGCAATTGCAACTGAAAAAATGCCCAAACAGAAGGTAGAAAAATACTTTTTATTTTGAATTTATTAACTGGAATATGTCTTTTTTAATGTATTTCTTGAATTCCGATGCTGATTTTGTCCCTATTGCCTCTTTATGTCAGGCAATTCTATACATCTATTGCCATTTCTGTTTTGGTAAGTTGATCTCGTTTTTATTTTTTCTGGGGGCCCACAATTTTTGTTGGCGTAGGGCCTCACTCAAGGTAAATCCAGCCCTGAACAGAGGCATTTTTATCCTTAGATGAATAGAGAATAAAATAGTCTCAAGATCTCTCTCTCCTACTATTCCTTTTCATTCTGCTTGTTGGCCTGTCTGACATTGTTCTCGCCTTTCTGTATTGCACCCTTATTTGGCTGTCTGAAAATTGCCCTTCTTCCAGGTGAATAAAAATACAACCTTTGTCCTATAATGCACATACATTTGACTGTATTTAGAAGAAGTGTTCTAGGAACATCTTAGTCAGGGAAAAATAATGCACACAGATTGCATTTTCTATGCATTATTTTCCATGAAAAATTTCTCACAGAAAAGCAGACAAAATGTCCTCATGTACTTTGTATTTACTCCAAGTTACAAATAAAAGTATGTATTTTGGCTTTGGAAAGGGGCAAAGACTGCAAGTAAAACATACCTGTGGACTTTGTTCCAAATGCAGAATTTGAAAATGTAATTCCCCCTTAGTGATCTACTATGTTGTTCAATCCCAATCTTTATACCGATACATTTATTTATTTAATTTATTTATTTAACAACTTTTATTTACCGCGCTATTTATCAGTGCGGTTCACATATAACAAGGGTGCACAGTCAGAAGACTGTTCTGTGCTTACATTGTAACAGGAGTTTAAACTTGGAGCTTACATTGTAACAGGAGTTTAAACTTGGAGCAACAGGGTAACTATAAACATATGTACAAAATACAATTAGATTAGGTTTGTATATACAAGAAGAGTTAAGGCAAGCTCAAAATACTTGTGACAGAGTAAGGTTTGTGGACATTGGTGAGTGGGTGAGCAGAGGTGGGTGGATGCTTGAGCAAAGTGAAGTAGGAAAATGTGGTGTTTGATTGCCTTACAGAACTGAATAAGGTCTTTGATGGATCTAATTTCTGGTGGAAGTTCGTTCCAGCATTTTGGGGCGTAGAAGGTGAAGGTTTTTTTCCTGGTCATCTGGGTGCACTTGATGGACTCTTTGGGGATGATCAAGGTGTTGTCGGTTACTGACCTTCTGATTCTGTTTTTCGGGGTGACGGTGATAAGGTCACTGAGTGTCGTGGGGGCTAGGTTATTGATGATCTTGAAGATGATGAGAAGGATTTTGTATGTTAACCTGCAATGAATTGGTAGCCAGTGGAGTTCCTTAAGTATTGGGGTGATATGGTCTGATCTTGCTAAACCACAGAGAACACGTGCAGCCGCAGTCATAGCGAGTTGCAGCGGATTAAGGATGTTCTTGGGGAGTCCATACAGAGCAACATTTGCATAATCAAAGTGTGGTAGAATGAGGGCCTGGAAAATGGTCCTGAAGTCATTATGAGGTAACATGGGCCTGAGGTGCTTTAGCGTTCTAATTTTATTGTAGACAGATCTGGTGGTGTTTTGTATGTGCTCCTTAACGTCAAAATGCTGGTCCAGAGTAATCCCTAGGTAGCGAATGGAAGGTTTACTAGGGAGTTCCGCATCCCTTACTCTTAGGGAGGATGGAGGTGAGAAATCTTTGTTCCTTGATATGAACAGAACTTCCGTCTTCTTGAAGTTTATGTGGAGATTTTGAGATAATAGCCAGTCAGTGATGGCGTTGAAACAATTGATAAGGCTGGAGAAGTCTGGTTGTTTGATTTTGAATGGTGTAAACAGCAGGACGTCATCTGCATAGATTAGAGTAGAGATATTGAAGGAGCGTATGATGTCACATATCGGCTGCATGTAGACATTGAACAGCAGCGCGGATAAAGAGGAGCCCTGCGGAACACCTTGGTGTTGGTGGAAAGGTGCGGATGTGGTGGAACCAACTCTGACATGCTGCCAACGATCCGATAGATAAGACCTACACCATTCCCAGGCGAGGCCACAGATGCCCTTCTCCTGGAGACGAGTGAGAAATTGATTGTGATTAACAGAGTCAAAGGCAGCGGAGATATCTAGGAAAATGAGAGCGAAGCCATTTTCAACCTTGTCCAGTCCTCTATTCAAAGTGTTGGTTAGGGTGGTGAGGAGAGTTTCTACACCATGAGACTCCCTGAATCCATGTTGACAGGGGTCAAGAGGTGACACCTCATCAATGTGGTGTTGAATCTGCCACTGGACAACCTTCTCTATTATCTTGGATAATAGAGGTATACTTGAGATTGGGCGGTAGGAGTCAGCCTTTAGTGGGTCAAGTCTGTTATTCTTCAGAAGTGGTCTTATTGATGTTTGTTTGAGGGATGCGGGGAAAGAGCCTGTTGCAAAGGAAAGTCCAATGATGTTGATTAGAATTGGACTAAGTTCAACTTGCAGAGTTCTGACCCAGTATGCTGGGCAGGGGTCACTTGGAGCTGTAGAGGTGTTGATGATGGCGATGAGATCTTGGATGTTTTTCTCTGTTGGAGTTGTGAACATTGTGATAGGTGGAAGTGAGGTGTGCACGTAGCAGGGAGTGGTAACTGAAACTGCGTTGGTTATGGAAGTTTTGGATTGGAGGTAGTCAGCATATGACTGGGGGGAAATAGGATCGAGTTGGGTAGGTGAAGGTTCCTTAGTTAGGGATTACGCTAAGCTGAACAGGTCTCTAGGTTTGTTTAGAGAGCGGAGAAGGAGTTTGGCATGGTATTTGCTCATTCTGAGGTATATGGTTTCGCGGTGGAGTTTAAGGTTGGTTAGGTATGTTGCTTTGTCAATTTCGGAGCGGGATCTTCTCCATTTCCTTTCAAGTTTCCTAAGGGAGAGAAGAGATGACTGAAGATCTGCTGTAAACCACGGGGCTGGATGTCTCCTTCTTTTAGATCTCTTGGGGGCTAATGATTTGTCTATGGCTGGTAGTTGAGCAAATGTTTTCAGCGTGACGTTCCAGTTGGTGATTGCTTCATCAAGGTCAGGAGGCATTGGTTTGAGCTTAGGTAAGGTGAGTTTAACGAACTCTTCTTTATCAAGTGGTCTGAAGTGAGAAGTAGTTCTGGATTCTGTACTGGAGTCATTGGAGGAGAGATGAGTAAGATGGGCGGGTATCTGGAACGTGATTAGTTTGTGATCTGACCAAGGGATGGGGGTGATATCCATGTTTAGGTTGGCCTTCTGGCTGGCAGCAGAGTGGGGAGCAAAAATTAGGTCCAGCGGATTACCTTTAAGATGGGAGGAGGTGTTCACTATTTGCTCAAACCCAAGTGTTTGCATAGCTTCTAGGAAGGCGTCTGCTTGGATGGACTGCAGGGAGGGTAAGTTGAAGTCTCCAAGCAGTCAGTTGGGGTTGCGAGGGTTAGTTGGGTTGCAGGCTAGGTCAATAAAGGTAGAGATGACCTCAGGTGGAGAAGAGGGGGATCTATAAATGAGGTTTATGGTGATATCTTTATTGGCAATGGTGATTATGTCCGCATGTATGGTGCTCTTGGCTGTGAGTAATTGAAATCCGAGTTCGGTTTTTGCAAGGATAAAAACTCCGCCACCTTTCCGGTTGGCCCTATGGCAGGTATGAATGGAGAAGTTGGGGGGGGATTAGTTGGTTTATGAGGGCTGTATCAGTGTCCTTGAGCCATGATTCTGTCACCATGAGGAGATCCAGGCCATGGACAGCTATCAGGTCAGGGATGACCGGCCATTTCTTGCGTACTGAGCGTGAGTTTACAAGGGCACATTTCAGGAAACGTTGCGTTTCTAGTTTCTGATTGGGATTGTCAGGATGATTGAGGGCCACGTACAGTAGGTGTGAGTGTCGAGAGTGGTGTGGGGGGCTGGTATCAGGGTGGAAGGGGTAAGAATGATTCCTCTTGCCCAGGTAGGGTAGGGTAGTGATGTGGTACTGCCCGGCTGAGAGGGCTACTGAGTGTTGAAAGGTGTTTTCTAGGAGGATTATGGTGGAGAGGGTAAGTAGTGGGAGGGCCATGGTGGCTTGGTGGCTGCTGCGTGGCCTTGAAGTGTGAGAGTAGGGGTGCAACTTATTTATGCTGATGCTAGATAGTGTGTAAGAGGACGTGTCGCCACTTGGAACAAATTACAGTGGAGACAGCGTTTGAGGGAGACACAATAAGGGCCTTACAGATGGTTGTAGGAATAGCACTGCAGTATATGGAGATGCTTACATAGTATCACAAAGTGGTAATTATCATGTAAGAATGTTGCTTAGAGATGAACTTAAGGACAACAAAGGCAGCAGAGACAACTGACTAGACACTTGTAAGGCTTAACACAAGGAGGGATAACACTGTAGTGTATGGAACAGATTACTCTGTAACCTCATGTAGCAATTATCATGTAGCAATATTGTTAGAAATGACCTCCGGGACAGACAGACACTGCAGAAAACAAAGTTACTGAGAGTACCTCAGGCAGAGAGTTGAGAGATGTTGAGTTTGTGCAGCTGACAGGGCACAGCAGACTGTTCGAGAGATCGCCCTAGATAGTGGCCTTTCACGCCCCGCCTAAGGGCCACGCCTAAGGGCCCTCTGGCGCGGGCCTGCCAGGCGCGGGACCGCCTGACGGCGGCTGTTTTTAAATGCCGGCTGGCTCCTCCTCCATCTCCCACAGCCCCGATTGGGCTGGAGAACCCCGAGCGGGAAAGCTGGCAGGCTCGCTCGGGTTGCTCGACTAATACAGCTAATTGATTAATACAGGTGCTTGACTAATACAGCTAATTAATCCAACAGCTCTTGAAAAAATCTGTGTTCTTGGAATCTCAGAACTCTGTAGTTATGCCAATAAACTTGTAAAATTAAGCCCCTAACCTTTAATCACTGGTTCCATTTTGTATTTTATACAAACAGCTCCTTATTTTTTCAAAAACGTTTGAACTGCAAATACAAGAAACTAGTTATAAGAACATAAGAACATAAGATATGCCATACTGGGTCAGACCAAGGTCCATCAAGCCCAGTATTCTGTTTCCAACAGTGGCCAATCTAGGTCATATGTACCTAGTAGTTTCCCCAAGAGATTCAAGTTCCACAATGCTTGTACTGGGTCAAGCATTGATATCTTCGGTCACTTCTTAATAATGGTTTATGGACCTTTCTCCAGGAAGTTGTCCAAACCTTTTTTAAACCCAGCTACACTAACAGCCTTTACTACATCCTCCGGTAACAAATTCCAGAGTTTGATTACACGTTGAGTGAAAAAATATTTTCTTTTATTAGTCTTAAATAGTTTACCCTGTAGCTTCATTGCATGTCCCCTAGTCTTTCTATATTCTGATAACGTAAACAATCGATCTACGTTTACCCGTTCCACTCCATTCATTAATTTATAGACTTCTATCATATCTCCCCTCAGCCGTCTCTTTTCCAGGTTAAAGAGCCCTAACCTTTTTAGCCTTTCTTCATAGGAGTATCCTTCCATCCCCTTTACCATTTTGGTGGCTCTTCTCTGAACCTTTTCTAAAATCGCTATATCCTTTTTAAGATACGGCGACCAGAATTGCACACAATATTCAAGGTGCGTTCTCACCATGGAACGATATAGAGGCATTATAATATCTTTTGTTTTATTTTCCATTCCTTTCCTTAACATACCTAGCATTCTATTTGCTCTCTTGGCCGCCGCTGCACACTGGGCCGAGGGTTTTAACATGGTATCCACAATGACGCCTAAATCTTTTTCCTGGGTGGTGGTTCCTAATGGTTCCCTGGATGCCTCTATACCAGACATGGTTTGCTTTTACTACATCATGGGTCGCAGCTGGCATCTCAAGACTGTCATCCTTCTAGTGCTCTGAAGCCTCTGCCGAGGCCATTCACCAAAGACTTACCAGGCATTGCTAGGGATTTGGCAGTCACCAATGCCTGCTCTACCCTGTGATATGGTAATCTGTTTGATTCTTGGTGTGGTTGTGGCCTGCACTTGGCCTGCAATTATGGGGTGGCAACCTTGCTTTGAGCAAGGTGGGCTGCCTGATGATGCAAGGTATTACTTATTCAGGGCAGGTCATGTATCTCTGAAGAGTACATGTCCTCAGACTGTGAGAAAGGAAGAACTGGCCAAGGCCCCAGAACAAGGTTAGAGACTATTGCAGAGACTGATGAGCTTTTGTGTGATAAGGTAACTTACACTAATATAGATCATCCTGTTTATGGCAATCTGGACCTGGCTATAGATAGCGATGAACCGATTTATGGTACTCTTGATATAGATACAGATAGTGATGGAAGCACAGGTACTGATGAAGAAACAGGGCTGTGAAGGTAGTTATAGGTAGAAATATATGCTTATTGTAAAGCAAGGCTAAAAACTGTGAAACATACATTTTAGATAGAAGCTTCTGTCTCTCTGTGAAAATTGCTGACAGTTAATTGCAACAGAGATTAACTAACAAACTATGTACTGTGGCAAACTCAGCTATCCTGAGAGTGGGGGAGGTGAGAAGCATAATGAATTCACCCTAGTTAAGGGTCCCCTTATTTATTTATTTATTTATTTAACACTTCTTATATACCGCTCTGTTTCTCATCAGTGCGGTTTACATTGAACATTGAACACTTGGACATACATTTTGTCCTACGTTTACATAAAGCAGGGATATAACAGGGAATTAACTGGGGAAACTATGTACATATGATATTTAGTATACACAAAATAGGAATATGACAAGGAGTGAACTGAGAAACTATATACATATGAGAAATCAGCTTAAAGAATATAAGTTTGAGTCAAACCGATTTTACAATCAGGGTCAGATAGCAGCATTTTTGTACTCTGCTGGTAAGGATAGTTAAAGTGCAGTAATATTATCCTGGGTTACGGACTAATTGTAGCTCTGGTATGCCTTTGTTCACAGGTGACTTAGCTGGATGGGTGTCGGGGGGGGGGGATCATCTGTTTGTGAAAAGTGTAAAAGGAACAGGTGATGTTTAAGGGCCCTTCTAAATTGCGTGAGGTCTCTTATTGCCCTTAGGTTAAAAGGGAGTTCGTTCCAATACCTGGGGGCATGGTATTCGAATACTCTGTTGATGGTTGATTTGTTACGTTTTATGGATTCGCTTGGTATTACTAGAGTGTTTTCCGCGAGAGCTCTTCTGGATCTGTTGCTGGGGGTGTGAATGAGCAGCTCGACAATTGAGGAGGGTGATATTTTATTGAATGCCTTGAAGGTAATGAGGAGGGTCTTATAAAGGATTCTGGATCTTATTGGGAGCCAGTGAAGCTCTTTTAATATAGGTGAAATGTGATCCCTCCTGGATGCTCCGCAAAGGACACGCGCCGCTGCATTCATGGCCATCTGTAGTGGATTAAGTGTGTTTTTTGGGAGGCCTTGTAGAATTATATTTGCATAATCAAAGTGAGGTGTCACTAGGGCTTGGAAAACAGTTCGGAAGTCGTCAGTTTCCATCATGGGTCTGAGGTGGCGGAGGGTTTTGATTTTAAAGTAAATAGATTTTACTGTGCATTTGATGTGATCTTTGAAGTCAAAGTGTTGGTCTAATATCACCCCTAGATAGCGTATGTTGGATTTGACCGGAAGTTCCGCATCTCTGACTTTTAGAGTTGTTGGTGGAGAGATATCTTTGTTTCGTGTAATAATTAGCACTTCTGTTTTTTTAAAGTTTATACGTAGGTTCTGGTTGAGAAGCCAATCCGTTATTGCGTCGAAGCATTTGATTAGTATTGTGAAATTTGGGCATGCAACTGATATAGGTGTAAATAACAGCACATCGTCAGCATACATGAGGCATGATATGCCGAAGGAGCGTGTTATGTCGGAGATTGGCTGCATATAGATGTTGAACAGTAGCGCCGATAATGAAGATCCTTGTGGTACTCCCTGTTTTTGCTGGAAGGGTTCTGATGTCTTGTTGCCAATGTCTTGTTCCCTTCTAGGAGTGCAGGGAGAGAAAGCCACAGCCAGGTTTCAAAAACAGAAAAACCCCAGCTGGAACAGGTTTCAGCCAATGACTGATAAAGTAAGAAAGAGGGATTGCAAGCACGAGGACCAAAGTCCTTACTTTAACAAGTGCACTGATTATTCTAATATCATAAGGCAGGGGGATTACCAACACCTGGGAAAGAAAGAGGTGGGGTTAAGACCTTGGAGGTATAAGCCTGGCTTAGATTATGCAGGGGGGGGGGGAGACGAGAAGGAGAGCAGCCGGGAGAGCAGCTGAGACAGAAGCAGAGAGAAGGAGTGGATTCTTGGAGAAGAGCTGAGCTACCCAGAGCTGAGAGAGCTGAATTCCCTGCAACAGGTTGGCAGCAGAGGTGGGGACCAGGAAGTGGAGAAGCTTTCGGACCACCAGAGAGGTTGTCAGCTGAGCAGTCTGACCAGGTCGGTGAGTCAGAGCCCATGCAGTTGGGAGAACCAGTGTCAGAGTTGGGGGAAGAAGATTGCTTTATGGATTGCTCTCTATGCCAAGCTCTAGACAGGAGGTCTTGAGGAAAAGCTAGCCCTGAAAGAAGTAATTCTCCTTGGAAATTAACCATATGGCAGAAGCAGTGTGGAGGTAAATTTCTGTCTGTCTTACAAGGAAATTTACTGCGACGTAAGCCTGATCAGGAAGCTCTGATTCATGCTTGTTTGGCACCTGTGTTTGAACTGTGCAACGGCAAGAAAAGCCAAGTTAGCTGCTATAAAAGTTTTTGCTTGCTCCTCTCCTTTATGAAAAGCCTGCTAAGAGTTGTGATAACAGTTTGGAATGTTTGTTTTGTTCTAAGTTTGGTTTCACGTAGAAATGCAGCCTAGAGAGGTTTTTTTGAGGCTGGCAGAAACCAAACTGCTGTGGAAGAATTAAGCTTGAATTTTTCTTTATGCTCTGATTAACAAGGACTAAAAAGGAAAGTGGCAGCAAAGTTTCTAAGGCAATTGCTTCTGCAAGTAAGAGGACTTTAAAAAGCCATTTCTGAGTTCTTTTGGTTTGTTTGCCAGTATTTGCTGTACCTTAAGCAAATCCTACAGTTATAATCCTGTAAATGATACCTTGAGCCTGCTGTGTTTTGTGTTATGGAAATAAACTTTCTGTTACAAGCCTTACCCTCGGTTACCTCAACTACAAACCTTCTACTTAAAGCACCAACATATTTTAGCAGTACTACACTTCCCAGAAGCCAACACGAAGAAATAGGCTGCTAAGAGCTGATAGAAGAAGGAACCCTCAACCACCACACCCCTCAACCACTATAGGCAAGTGACTTTGGGCGTTGTGCTTGTGACAGTGGTGTAGTTTTTTGGATTTTGCCTTCAGGATATAAAAAGGATATACAGCAATAAGGTACACAGCAAGGACGACTGCTGGAGCTTCAGGTGGATTCACCGGTGGAGTCAGCTGGAGGACAGAGCAGGCCAGCCGTGAAGCATCATAAAGACAACCCTTTGGAAGCAAGGGTCAACACCCGAGTCAGGTAAAGTGTACCCAGGTGGGGGTTGGCTCGGATAAAGAAAAAAAAATAGTGAATGCTTTTGAGGCAAAGGGGACAAGGAGGCTGTTGAGTGGTGCCGCCCTTGGTTTCTTGTGTTTTTCTTGCAGGTATCCTTGAAGATGGAGTCCATGGAGTT
Organism: Ichthyophis bannanicus; assembly: GCA_033557465.1. Taxonomy (NCBI): domain Eukaryota; kingdom Metazoa; phylum Chordata; class Amphibia; order Gymnophiona; family Ichthyophiidae; genus Ichthyophis; species Ichthyophis bannanicus. Next base: position 806,043,509 of record CM066034.1, on the reverse strand, counting down.
AATTCAATGGCTGGCAATGCAGTTCCAGCGCCAGCAAAAGTTGGCACAGCAAGCTCAGGAGAGAGCAGTTGTAGCTATCAGGGAGCAACAGCAACCTGTCTTGGACTTAGTGGCTGCCCTGGTTGCATCCTAAAGGCAAAAAACTGGAGTAGAGCCGGTACCAGCAGGACCATCAGTTCTTCAAATGGACAGGCTGGTAGGCCCACCCACAAGTGGGGCCTTTAATTTTGGCAAGCTTTCATCTGAGGACGATATAGATGACTTTTTAGAATCATTTGAAAGAGTAGCACAAGCTGTGGGACAGCCAGCTAGCCAATGGGCAGTGCGTTTAGCGACCTCTTTAACAGGGGAAGCACTGGCTGCATATAGGGCTATTCCAGCTGCCCGAGCCCTGGACTATGATACTGTAAAAACGGCTATTAGAGACCGTTTGGGGTTGACAAAAAGTGTATATCACAGGATGTTCAGAGCCACAGCCCTTAAGGCTGGAGAAACTCCAAAGGCATTAAGCCAAAGGATTTGGGGCCTGGCATTAAAGTGGCTGACCCCAGATGGGAAAAATATGGATATGGTATTAGATGTGATAGTATTGGAGCAGTTTATGGCAGCAGTGCGAAGGGAAATACAATCATTTCTGATTCAACAAAACTGCCAGAGCGCAAAGGAGGCAACTCTGTTAACTGAGCGCTACATGGAAGCTGAGTTAGCGCGTCAGCCAAAAGGGGGCTCTCCAAAAGCCAGTTTTGGTTCATCAGAAATGAAACAGGGAGATAAAACAAGCTTTTTGAAAACGTATGTGCCTGCTCAGCAGGAAAAGTGCCCTAAAAAAAAGTGTTTTCATTGTGGGGAGATGGGACACTTACAAAGAGGATGCAAGGCTCGTACTGGGTTGGTTTATTGTTTATTGTTTATAATCACTTGATATACCGCCCCCCATTACATCGAGGCCATTTACAATAAAACTATAAAATATATAAAATGATTAAAAAGAAAAGGAAAATAACAATACTTTAAAAAATACTTTTTCTTAAAAAGGATAGGAGAAAAAGAAGGTCAGGATAGAGAGGATAGATTGCAAATAGGAGCAAATCATAGCAGAAATCACTGGAAAAGATTAAAAGCAGCAGAGAAAAAATGTGTTTTGAGACGGGAGTAGAAATTAGGAATGGACTGTTCTAAACGGAGGTCAGTGGGGAGGGAGTTCCAGAGAGCAGGACCTATGTAAAAAAAGGCTGATTGCCGGCTAGAGTGAAGGTGAGCTTGAGAGGGAGAAGGGAGGTGCAAGCGATTAATATGAACTGAACGAAGACTGCGGGTGGGAGTGTGAAAGGTTAATAGATCAGATAAATACTGAGGTGTGTGCAGATAAATAGCCCAATGGACAAGAGTGAGGATCTTAAACTGAATTTGAAAGTTTATTGGCAACCAGTGAAGATGCTGAAGAATAGGAGTGATATGGTCACGGGGAGAGGCATGGAGGATCATCCGAGCTGCAGTATTCTGTATGAGTTGTAATCGGTGGCACTGGTATTGGGTAATGCCAGCATAAACAGGACTGCAAAAATCTAACCTAGTGATAACTAAAGAAAGTAAGAGGGTGGAAAGAGCCTGCGGGGAGAGAAATGGTCTGATGGCACGGATTCGTCTAAGGCAATGGAAAGAGCGACGAGACACCTGGGAAATGTGATCATGAAACGAGAGATTACTATCAAAAAAGACACCTAAATACCGAAGCTTAGAGACTAGAGATATTGAGGTTGATATAAGTGTGAAGTCTCTTGGAGAGGGTTTTCTCCTGAGTGTGATTATACAGGGGATCCCTACCAATGCTTTGCTTGACTCTGGGGCTGACCAAAGTATGGTATCCCAGAAGCTTTGGCAGGCCATTGAGGCCCAAGCAAAGTATGTCCAGAGGAGACCAGAAGGTCATGTCCAGATCCATTGCATCCACGGTGCTACCTCTTGTTACTCCGTGTATACATTGGAGATAAAAGGATTAGGGGTGCAAAAAAGTATTCCCGTGGCTGTGGTACCAAAGCTTCCCCATGACCTAGTGTTAGGAAGGGATTGGCCCCAGTTTAGGAAAGGGCTAGAGAAAGGCTTTGAGCAAAAGGCAGGAGGGATGGTAACAGTGGTCCCTGGCCCTTTGTTTGGGAATCCCAGAAAACCAACTGAAAAGTCCCCGGGAGGAGATCGCCAGGTTAAACAGAAGGTTGGCTTTGTGTCTACCCGGTCCCAGGCTTTGGCCAGTGACCAAAGGGATGGGTCCCCAGAGGGTTCCCTAAAGGTTTTGCCCTCACATCATGACCTGGTGGTTTCCCCGTCCTCTAAGATTAAGAAGGGGAAAGCTGCGAAATGCCGCGAGAAGCGATGGCGGGCTCAGGGGAGGGCTGGGATACTAACAGGCCAAAGGTTACCTTGGGTGCCTGCGGAGTTGGTTGAGAAGTTTCCAACCTTTCCAAAGGAACAACGGGCAGACCCAGCACTCACATGGGCATTTGAATATGCACAAATGGTGCGAGATACCCTTCCAAGATTTCTGTTAGACAGAGAGATATTATACAGGGAAAGTCATGATCCTCAGACAGGGACAGTCCATAAACAGCTGGTGGTGCCTGCGGCTTTTAAGGGGTTAGTCTTAAGGCTTGCCCATGACCATCCGGTGGGTGGCCACAAGGGGGTACAAGGGACACTGGATCAGATCCTTGTATGTTTCTACTGGCCCGGTGTCTTTAAGGAAACCTCACGGTTTTGTGATGCTTGCCCCTCATGTCAGCGGGTCACAGCTACCCGGCCACCAGTAGTACCCATGATTCCGACCCCCACAATATCTGATCCCATTGGACGGATTGCCATGGATATAGTTGGGCCCTTGGTTAAAACACCTCGGGGTTTTCAATATATTTTAGTCATGGTGGATCAGGCCACCAGATTCCCATGGGCAGTCCCTTTGCGTAATATCACTGCCAAAACAGTTGCGTTAGAGGTAGTGAAACTGTTTTGTGAGGTGGGTTTTCCTAGGGAAGTGTTAACAGATCGTGGGACCAACTTTATGTCCAAATATTTGGCCCAGGTTTGGGACGCTTTTGGGATTCAGCATGTGAAAACGGCTGCCTATCACCCCCAGTGTAATGGTCTGATAGAGAGGTTGAATCAAACACTAAAACAGCTGCTAAGATGGGGATTAGATGGGAACGTGACGGACTGGGATGTATTGCTACCTTTCGTGCTTTATGCCTGTAGGGAGCGGACACAGGCTTCTTTAGGCGTGTCTCCCTATGAATTAATGTATGGACGATCACCTCGAGGAATCCTTGACATCTTAAGGGAGCAATGGATAGAGCCAGAGAGGGAGGTTATGGGAGTCCTACACTTTCTACAAGACTTAAGGGGGCAGTTAAATAGGACTTCCCAGGCTGCTAAAGAGAATTTACAAGCAAGTCAGACTCACCAAAAAGAGCGATATGACCAGAGGGCAAAACCTCGTCAGTTAGTCCAGAGGGAGAAAGTCCTGGTAATGGTGGCAGGGGCTACACCAAAATTTGAGGCCCAATGGAAGGGACCGTGGAAAGTGATCAGACAAGTAGGCCCAGTAACCTATGAGGTGGAGAGAAGTTCACGATGCAGACAAGTCTAGCATATAAATGTGCTTAGGCCCTGGCAGGAAAGGTCAGCAGTCGCCAGCTTATCTAAAGTAGAGCTTTGGGCAAGAAGGCCATACCAAAATGCAGATGCTTCATCCCAAATTACTGACTGTTTGGAGGAACCCCAATCACCTCCAACAGCCAGTAATATCTTAAGCAGGGGGGAATGTGGCAAAGTCAGCTATCCTGAGAGTGGGGGAGGTGAGAAGCATAACGAATTCACCCTAGTTAAGGGTCCCCTTCTAGGAGTGCAGGGAGAGAAAGCCACAGCCAGGCTTCAAAAACAGAAAAACCCCAGCTGGAACAGGTTTCAGCCAATGACTGATAAAGTAAGAAAAAGGGATTGCAAGCACGAGGACCAAAGCCCTTACTTTAACAAGTGCACTGATTATTCTAATATCGGAAGGCAGGGGGATTACCAACACCTGGGAAAGAAAGAGGTGGGGTTAAGACCCTGGAGGTATAAGCCTGGGTTAGATTATGCAGGGGGGGGGGGAGACGAGAAGGAGAGCAGCCGGGAGAGCAGCTGAGACAGAAGCAGAGAGAAGGAGTGGATTCTTGGAGAAGAGCTGAGAGAGCTGAATTCCCTGCAACAGGTTGGCAGCAGAGGTGGTGACCAGGAAGTGGAGAAGCTTTCAGACCACTAGAGAGGTTGTCAGCTGAGCAGTCTGACCAGGTCGGTGAGTCAGAGCCCATGCAGTTGGGAGAACCAGTGTAAGAGTTGGGGGAAGAAGATTGCTTTATGGATTGCTCTCTATGCCAAGCTCTAGACAGGAGGTCTTGAGGAAAAGCTAGCCCTGAAAGAAGTAATTCTCCTTGGAAGTTAACCATATGGCAGAAGCAGTGTGGAGGTAAATTCCTGTCCGTTTTAAAAGGGAAATTTACTGCAACATAAGCCTGATCAGGAAGCTCTGATTCATGCTTGTTTGTCACCTGTGTTTGAACTGTGCAACGGCAAGAAAAGCCAAGTTAGCTGCTATAAGAGTTTTTGCTTGCTCCTCTCCTTTATGAAAAGCCTGCTAAGAGTTGTGATAACAGCTTGGAATGTTTGTTTTGTTCCAAGTTTGGTTTCACATAGAAATACAGCCTAGAGAGGTTTTTTGAGGCTGGCAGAAACCAAACTGCTGTGGAAGAATTAAGCTTGAATTTTTCTTTATGCTCTGATTAACAAGGACTAAAAAGAAAAGTGGCAGCCTAGTTTCTAAAGGCAATTGCTTCTGCAAGTAAGAGGACTTTAAAAAGCCATTTCTGAGTTCTTTTGGTTTGTTTGCCAGTATTTGCTGTACCTTAAGCAAATCCTACAGTTATAATCCTGTAAATGATACCTTGAACCTGCTGTGTTTTGTGTTATGGAAATAAACTTTCTGTTACAAGCCTTACCCTCAGTTACCTCAACTACAAACCTTCTACTTAAAGCACCAACATATTTTAGCAGTACTACACTTCCCAGAAGCCAACACGAAGAAATAGGCTGCTAAGAGCTGATAGAAGAAGGAACCCTCAACCACCACGCCCCTCGACCACTATAGCCAAGTGGCTTCAGGCGTTGTGCTTGTGACAGTACACAGCCACTGTGATCAAAGGTTAGCTTCTGCAAAATTGTGGGCACTTTCTGTCTGCTATAGACATCCCTCCTCCCTTCTTGTGGTAAAATGATGGGTCAAACTGATAACAACTAATGTCAGCATTATTGCATGAACTTTCCGAGAATCAGAGACCTTAGGTCAACCTATAATTGGAAATCAAATAAAGATTGGGAAATTAGCAAAATTTAGAAAGAACTTATAGTGTAACTAATCAGCTCTTGTCTAATGAAAGAATTACAGCAACATCTACTGTCACTTGGTGATTATAATCATGGCTTTGTAATTTCTGCTTTTATATGACTTTTGCAAAGCATCAGCAGAAAAATTGATCCTGTAAGCAGATTTTACTCCAGGTCTGCAATTTTGTAATATGAATAATATCATCCGATGTTAATCAAAAATTAACTATGTCAACTGATACTTCTTAATAAGAGGCAGATCTCTGGCGGAAGATTTTCGAAGATAGGTAAGGAGGAGCCATGATTTGCACCCTCTGACGATCTTCCTTCTAGAGCTCTGGAATTAATATAATTGATTTTCTGTGTAGGTGTCTTGTTTTTTCCTTCCTGTTAGAAGGGCCAGGTAAAGCCTAAGAATCCAGGTAGGAATACAGGTAGGAGGGCCTGTCCCAAAATGGGTACAACAGTTTTGCCATGACTCGGATTATCTGTAACAGCTGTCTCTACAGTGAAGTCAGTGAAGCCGGCTGCCCTTCAAACAGGTACAAAAAAGCATGGACGTGGGCAGTATTCTGTCGTGAGTATTAAACAAATATTATAAAGCAGTTTTCTGTGTGTGTGTTAGGCAGGTTTCTGTCGTGAGTTTTAAAATGGGCAATAAGCCGGAACTCAGTTAGATGAGTGGGGCGAAAAAGCTCGTAATATAGGGCTGAAAAAGGGAAGCCCAAATTATGAAATAAGGCACAAGTTTGGCGATAGCGCCCTTGATTATGTTGGCCGTTGGCATTCGATGACTGCCTCTAACCCCAGTTTGCAGTTCCCACTTGATGGAACATTTCAAGAGGACAAACTGCATTGGTTACAGTATGAGATGGCCCTTGATGACTTGGGGCGACCTCATACCTGTCACGAAGGGTCGTGTATGGGTGGTGGCAGTCTAAGGCTGCCAAAAAAAGCTCAAAAAGCCACCAATTCTGTGTTTGAAAAATTTAAAGATCAAGTGTTTAGAATGGAGGAACAAATATGTGTTTTGACTAAACAGACAGAAGCTGAAATTAAGACTAGTAATTCTAATAGTAATCCTCCTCTGAAAAATTGTGAACCCAGTACTGTGCCTTCTGCTCCTCCAGCCTATGAGGAGGAGTTTACTGCACTGGCTGTATCACTAACTATGAATAGTGCTGCAGCACCGGCATCCCACCAAGATCAGGAGTCAGTGCTCATCCATTTGGATGATATGCCTGGTGTTTCTACCCCTATTAAATCCATGGCTGATATTCACCCCTCAGGCTCTATTTTGGGTGTAATGTTGCCTTCCCCTGCTTCCCCAATTCCTATATCTGTGGCCGACGCCACTTCTTTAATTACGCCAGGTGGTCCTTTTTCTGCTATCTCTGAAAAACCTGTAGTTATTCCCTGCACCACTCGGGCTCAACAGTTAAAAAAGGACATTTTGGATCTTGAACAATTAATATGGGTAGAAGCAAGTCAACTTGAATTAATAACCACTAAAGAACAGTTGACTCAATATCTTGCTTACTTAGCAGAAAAAGCCCGCACTTTGACTGAGGTCATCATAACTACGCTTGAGGCACTTGACCTACAAGTAAAATAGCATACGCTAGCGCTGTTGCTGAGCAGTCAAAATAAAGAACTGGTAGTGGAAGCCATGGCTGCTATTTCCAAAGGAACTGGCCATTGGAAAAAGCTCCTTTGATTCCTAAATGGAAGCACTTGCAGTGTTTGACTTTAGAGTTAGGGGAATTTTTAACTTTAAACCAGGAGGTTAGAGAGGAGAAAGAACAAAATAAGAAAATAGACCTACTTGCTCCGTTTAGAGCCTTCCCTAGGGGGTAGTATGGTGGTTTAGTTACTTTAGCATCTCATTGGTCCCCAGCTGAAGTTTTTAATTTGGCTAGATCTTTCCCTGACTCCTGAGAAAAACCTGGTCAGTTTGTAGATTATTCGCGCCAGCTAATAACTACTTACAACCCCTCCTGGGTAGATTTGCAAAATGTATTGAAATCAGTCTTTTTAAATCCAATAGAGTTGCAGGCAGTCACCCACCCCCAACTGCGGGATAATGCAGCATGGGAGTGGCCCCTTGCAGACCCTGTCACTAATTCTTCTGATGTTACTCAAATGAGTGCCTTCCGAGAAGACCGGAATAATTTGTTAAAAGCTATTGAAAAGAAATGTACCCCTGTGAAAGATTTGTCCAAGCTATTAGACCTGAAGCAGGGAAGGGATGAGGCTGTTGCCCAGTTTCATACTAGGTGTTGCCTAGCATTGTGAGATTTTTCCCCTCAGAATGGTGAAATGGAAGGATTTGCCTCAATTTTTGTGAATGGATTGCAGTCGGAAATAAAAGCTATTCTTGAAAATGCTTTGCTTGGATGGTCTACCAAGTCTGCCCAGGAGATCTTGGAAGCTGCCTTGCATGCGGAAAAGCAGATCCAGAAGCAGAAGGATGAAGACAAAGGTAAAGTGGAGAAACAACGCCAAGCACTTTTAAATCTTCAAGTAGCAAGTTATGAATCAAATTTCAGGAGGCGAGGCATAGCAAGTGTTGGCAGGGATGGCAGGGGCACCGTACCCTTTAGGGGTAGGGGCCGTGGATATATGGGGGGATATCAAGGAGACCACACATGTTTTAGGTGTAGCAAATTTGGACATATGGTAAGAGATTGTACTTTGCCAAGGAGCGACCCTCCCCAATCTGATGCTGTGGGAGCCAGTTACTCGCATGCCCCATATCCTGTTTTCACCCCAATCAGCCTTCAGTCATGACTCAATATTATGCAGAAACTGACCTTGACTATAGTGAGACTGACTAGGCTTGGTTGTGTGGCCCAATACACAGGGAGAAATACTTGCTACAATCTTGGGGTATGAATTGTTCTTCCTGTTAGATACAGGCGCCTCCATGTCTGTCATTTCTCTATCACAGTTGCCCCCTCTCCTGTTTGAGGCATTGCCTACAGCTCCTAGAGTTCCTTGTGAAGGAATTGAGGGAAGAACTATAATGCACCAAAAATTGACTGATGTACCCCTTCTAGTGGAAGGAAAATTGTATCATACAGATTTCCTGGTTGGCCCTACTTTGCCTGTCAATTTTCTTGGGCGAGATTTTCTCTCCAGAAACAAGACTGTTATCAGCTGGGAAACCGGCACTTTGACACGTACCTTGTGTCCCCTGCAAGTCCAACAGCCTGTAGCTGTGACTCCAACTGCTGTGACCGCTCCACCCTTGGACACCCTTCATTCAACTTTGTGGGCTGTACCAGGTAATGATATTGGACATCTCAACATTTCCCCGGTCAAGATTGAAGTACAGCCGGGAGCTCCATTGCCTTACGTGCGTCAATAACCTCTGCCTGCTGCTTCAGTGGCTGGAATACGGCCAGTGATTGAAAACCTGTTAGCCCAGGGTGTGTTGGTACCAACCTCTCCTTGCAATACTCCTATTTTACCTGTATTAAAGGCTGATGGTAAGTCTTATAGATCTGTGCAAGATTTGCGAGCTATTAATCGTATTGTCCTACCAGTTTTTCCCCTCGTACCCAATCCTCATGACATTTGGACTCATGTGGTTCCGCCCACTTTCCGGTCATAGATTTAAGCTCTGCCTATTACTCAATACCGGTAGGGGAGGAGTCGCGGTACTTATTTGCCTTCTCTTATGAGGGGCGTCAATATACTTGGACTACCCTTTCTCAAGGATACACCAAGAGTCCTGCTTATTTTTCACAAGCCCTTAAAGCTGCTTTACAGGACTTGGCACTGGATAAATCTACCTTGATACAGTATGTTAATGATTTACTTATTTGTTCCCCTTGTTATGATGCTTGTGTGGCTGATACTATGTTAACTCTTGTACATATCTCTCATTTGGGATTGAAAGTTAATCAGTCTAAGTTGCAATTTTCCCTGCCACAAGTAATATTTCTTGGTGTATGCCTTTCCTCAGCTGGCTGCTCTATTATGGCCCAGTGAATTGGTTCTATTATGTCCATGCCTTTCCCTGCTACTGTTCCTTATATACACCGCTTTTTAGGTCTTTTAGTATTTTGCCGCCAGTGGATCCTTGACTTTGCTGAGCTTGCTGCTCCACTGTATGCCCTTCTTGGCCGTGAGGTTCTGTAGAGTATTATAGTTCCTACTGAAGCACAGCATAATGCTTTCCACTCCATGCTCCAAGCCCTACTGACTACCCCCTGTCTCTCTTTCCCTGACTATGCTTTGCCCTTCTGTCTCTATGTGGCTACTTCCACCAGTGCTGCTGTCTGTGTTTTGGCACAACGTTTCCCTACTGGACTAAGGCCCTTGAGCTATTTTTCCCAAGCTTTTGATCCTGTTGTCTCTGGCATGCCTCCATGCTTTCAATCTTTGGCTGCTGTAGTTTTTGCTATACAAATTATGGATTTCCTTGTTCTCCAGCATGAATTGCATGTATATACTTCCCATTCAGTTGCTCGTCTTTTACATTTAGCCAAAACTCAGCCTCTCTCCAGCTCTCGTTTATTTGCTGTTTGATTTAGCTATTTCCCAAGCACATGTCACTTTACATGAAGTTTCACTTTTACAACCAGCTCAAATCCTGGCTTCGCTTGATCCCCTTTTACACCTATCTGAACCTGATGGAACTCATGATTGTCTTTCCTCCATAATGGCCTATTCAAAGGCTAGGCCTGATCTTTCCTCTGTCCCTTTGTCCAGTCCTGACTGGATTCTGTTTACTGATGGCTCTGCTTTTCGCAATGAGCAAGGGGATTTACTTGTTGACTATGCTGTTACCACTGTTAATTCTGTAATAGAGTGAGGAGCCTTGCCATTTGCTAGTGCCCAGTGTTTGCCCTCATTCGGGCCCTGGAAATGTCTGCGCACTTGGTTGTAAATATCCATACTGACAGCGTTTATGCACTTGGGGTTCTCTGGGATTTTGGTAATATCTGGGCTCAACGTGGAGTTTTGACAGCTGCTCATAAGCCTATCAAGCATGCCCACTATATTGAATGTTTGCTTGCTGCAGTGCTTAAACTAGCTCAGGTGGCTATGTTAAAATGTAAAGGACATGATCTTACTGGTTCCGTAGTGTCACAAGGCAATCAGTTTGTGGACCAAGCTGCTAAAGCTGCAGCAGTGGGGCCTGCAGTTCCGTCGCATCTGCTATTAACTCTTCGTTCACCTGCAGCCTCCACTTCTGCCTCATTATTATTGGACTTGTTGCGTTCCCATCAGGATTCGGCGGATTTCACCGAAAAGCAGGAATGGTTGTCTTGGGGAGCATTGCCCGATGGTACTGGACTAAATCATTATTTTATCCTGTTGTTCTGTTCTTACATCACAAGTTGCATTTAAGTGTTCCAGCTATGACGAATGCTTTGCTCAGTTATGGTATAATCCTGCATTTGCTTCTGCTGCTCATGCTGTGTATATTTCTTGTCTCTCGTGTTTACAAGCAGGAAAATCTAGATGCACCCTTCATGCATTACCTTCTCCATCCTTGCCTAGGCCTCAATGACCCTTCCTCTTTCTGCAAATGGATTTTACTGATTTGCCTTGTGCCAAGGGGAGAAGGAAACACCTTTTGTTTTTTACCTGTTTATACTCAGGATGGCCTGAAGCCTATCCAACCAATTTGTTATCTGCTGCTACAGTTCTGAAGTGTTTGCTTACCCAATTTATTCCTTTGTGGCGAGTACCCCTGGTTTTGTCTTCCGATCAAGGCCCAGCATTCACGGCAGAAGTTTGGAAAGGCATAACCGCATTTTTTGGCCTTCATCAGCAGCTTCATCCTCCTTATCATCCGCAAAGCTCTGGCCAAGTGGAACGGATGAATTGGACGCTGAAGGCGCTCCTCCGTTCCCTAACTCATGATTGGAGTCAGGATTGGGTGGAAGCTCTGCCATTTGCTTTATTTTCGATCCGCAACTCTCCTCAAAGAACTCGACAGGGCCTTATCCCCTATGAAATTGTGACCGGATGTCCGGCAACAACCTCAGCCCATGTTATAGTGGCACCAGATCAATTGCCTGATCCCCAACTGCTGCGCAGCGACCTATTACACAGGTCTGCAAAAAAACTTTTTCGAGAGCTGTTTTGGTTATTCCACGTAATCTTTATGTTTTTTGGTGCGCTGAATCCGAAAATGACCTCCATTTTGTCATAGGACATCACGTTTCCTGAAAATTTAGGTAACTATGTTAAATAAGGCAATACCTCAAAATAAATGGAAATAGACATAAAATTAAAGTTTTATTACAATATTTTCATGAAAATCCTTTTTTGAACTGAAATAAGCTCACCTACACACACTAAACTCGATTCTTCTTCCTTGTGAGGCTCCTCTTGGTGCATTTACGCTTGTGAGTGGCATCTGGATTGTCTCTCTGAAGCATCCAACCAGTAGTCTGCCATCATTGTAATGCTCCATTTTCCCTGGTATCTCCTTTCCATCTCTTTAATGTCTTGGTGGAATCGTTCACCTTGTTCCTCACTCACAGCTCCCAAATTTTCAGGAAAGTAGTCAAGGTGGAACTGGAGGAAATGCACTTTCAAACTCATCAGGCAACCTAAAGCTTGAAATGCTTTCAGCATTCGTCCGATGATCTTTTTGTAGTGAGGATCTTTGTTATTGCCTAAAAATTTCTGTACGACTTCTTTAAATGCAATCCACCCTTATTTATGAGGATCCGTCATGGTATTGACAAACTCTTGATCAACTATAAGCCTTCTAATGTCTGGTCCGACAAACATACCTTCCTTCAATTTTGCCTCCGACAGGCCTGGAAACTTGGTGACCAAGTATCTGAAGCATTCTCCATCTCTTGGAAGTGATTTTACGAATTGCTTCATCAATCCCAATTTTATGTGGAGAGGTGGTAGAAGAACTTTATGGGAAGGTACCAAAGTTTCTCGGAGGACATTTTTTTCACCGACTGTTAGCACCCTCGGCTGCCAACTCTTCTTGGTCCAGTGATTTTGTCGGTTTCGACTGTCCCATAGACACAGAAAACAAGGATATTTGGTATACCCAGCTTGTTGCCCGAGCAGCATGCACAAGACCTTCAAGTCCCCACACACTTGCCAACCATGGTCTTCATATTTAAGTTTACGAAGAACCAATTCCAAGTTCTTGTAGGTTTCCTTCAAGTGTACAGAATGACCTACAGGTATGGAAGCGTAAAAACCATTGTGGAGTAAAACTGCTTTGAGACTTCTTTTTGAAGAATCTATAAAAAGACGCCATTGCTCTGAATCATATTTGATTTTAAATTGACCCATCAGACCTTCGACATCGATGCAATAAACCAACTTGTCTTCCTGGGCGAAGTAAGGAACGAACTCCTTTTCACGATGTCTGAACCATGAAGATGACACTCCTGGCAACAATAAATTCCTGCTTTTCAGCCTTGATCCAAGTAACTCAGCGGCATCTTTGGGAAGATTCAAGTCTCTTACCAAATCATTCATCTCCTCCTGAGAAAACAGTTTTGGTCTTGTATCATCTTCAAAGTCAGAACTTGATTCGTCATCTGGTTCAGGTATGACTTCACATTCATGGGAGCTAGGTATCTCTTCCAAGGTAGCAGGGGGCTTGGGTACTAGTATATCTGTGCCATGGGGGATGGGACGAATTGCCGAGTGTAGATTTGTGTATGAAATGGAATGCTTCCATTTGGAATTAAACCCTTTCACATCGCATGAACAAAAGTAACAGTCATCACTATGGTTCTTTTGCTCTCGCCATACCATAGGAATCCCATAACGGAAAGATTTTTTCTTACCCTTGAACCAGTTTCAGAGGTCCTCAACACACCGTTTGCACACTTTATGAGGCGCCCAGACTTTATCTTCATCTCCAATTTTTAGTCCAAGTATGCAAAGTATACTTTTTTCACAAAGTCTGTAATATTCTGCTGTTGCTTCAACACTGTATATTCACCACAGATGAAACAGAAACTGTCTGGCGAATTAATACACTTTCGCGGAGCCATAACATAACGGTTGAAGAATGACGAGCTAACACGAATTGCAATGAAAAAGTGTGAACGGCCTAGAACCAAGAACCCGATGATGATTCGTGCACAGGTGTGGCATGCAAGAGAGAGCAGCTCTGTGTCTGTACACGAGACGTCACAGTGCTGGCCACGCCCCCCTGCACTGACCGGAGCTGCTGCTATCTGCCCTGTGTCTCCCTCCCACTGGATTCTTCAGGAAAGTTTAACTCCTTCTACCATTAGAAGCACGGACTTAAAACTTGCTTAGCTTATGTATATATTGCTGACCATCAGATTTACAGTGCTATATTTTTTTTTACATAACTCAGACAACCCCTTTAAGGTTTTTTTGGCATTTTATATCTTAAATGCACTTATGTGAATTAATTAATAGTAATTTGAATTAATTAATAGTAATTTGAAAAAATTTGATAAATTTTGAAGACAGTTTTGCATGTTGTGGCAAATAATGACGTCTAGGAGTTTTTCAATATTTTATTTGTTTTCAGCACACCAAAATACATGGAAATTAGATGAAAATAATCAAACAGCTTTTTAGTCGCAGACCTGTGTTATCTTACTGTAAATAGTTGTACCAAACATTGGTATCTCCTTCCTTTTTGCAGCTTACGGAGCAGGGTGCTCGGTCATCACAATCACCTCCAGACATGGAGCCCGGAGATTGGGTGCTCATCAAGGATCCGGCGCCGAAGTCTGTTCTGGCAGCGAGGTTTCTGGGACAATTCCAAGTGTTGCTGGTGGGATATTCGGCATTGAAAGTGAAAGGACGGAAAACTTGGATACGTTTGGACCAGTGCAAGAAAGCACCGTGTCCTGGATAAGACGACTTCCATGTACACAGCCTAAGCTGGAACCGGAGGAATTTGAGATTGAACTGGAATTGCTTCCCCCGATTTTAATGCCGCTCAACCAAGAAAGTGGGTGTGAAGTTATTGGACAGTTACAACCCACCTCGGACATTTCCTCACAGCATCGGCTGATATGTATGCTTTCAGTGGCATTGGCACTGTTTTTGTGTTTTTTAATCTGGTGTGTGGGATTTCTTTCCCAAGAGTAGGGGGTGTGGAGACTTGGATGAAAGAGATATTAGAGATAGTTACACCAAGGCAAGGGCTTATTCATAAGGCAATAGGAGAATCAATTATAGCCCTGGCCCCAGCCCCGACACCTTTGATGGTCCATGATCATACAGTTCCTGCATATGATCAACATGTTCCTTGGGCAAAACATGGTGGTTTTTATAATGTGTTTCATTTAGAACCCAGCAGAGAGCTTGTAGTTTAAATTTCATAATACGTTAGAGCCTAGCAGCAGCAAAGAGCTATAATTTAAATCAAATAAGAATATAGCTTACCTCAGCAGCACAGGACAGGGTACTGTGTAGCAGCCCTCTTTTAATAAGTGTTATATCCCTCCCTCCCCTGGGATAATCGTAGCTTTATAGGTACTTACACATCTTAAAAGACAGGAGGTGCTCTCAGGTGAAGCTTGTTACCCAAATCAGACATACACTAAGGACCTGAGATTAATTAAGCTTCATGTGAACAAGGTATATTAAACATATTAGGTACAGTTTTATTGGTATAAATATCCATAGCAACCCTTAGTAAGAAAAGAACTTAAAGATCTAAACAAAAACTTAAAACTAAGATGCAGACAGCAGTCCAGCAGAGGGATGGGGGCTTTCCAGTCTTTTGCATTGAATGTCACATGTATGATTTTCTCCCAGTTGGTGAGAGGTCTTATGTGTGCACTAGGTGCAAGGAGCTCTATGCTCTCAGGGAACGAGTCCGTTCTCTAGAGGCTAGAGTAGCAGACTTGGAAAACATAAGAAAGACAGAGAGGTACATAGATGAGACCTACAGGGATATAGTCCTGAAGTCCCACCTGTCTGGCAGCATCCCTGTTGCCATGGAGGAGAGAGGTCACGTGACAGGAGAGCATCACCCTGGTGTGGCAGGAAGTGATCCTGTAACTAGGACCTGTCCTCCAGGTGATGTAAAACCCTCTCGTACCGAGGAAGTTTCTCCAGGGCCATGTGCCCATGAGGGAAGGGTTAGGACAGCCGTTATAGTTGGTGATTCAATCATTAGGCATGTAGATAGCTGGGTGGCTGGTGGACGTGAAGATCGCCTGGTAACATGCCTACTTGGTGCGAAGGTAGCGGACCTCACGTGCCACCTAGATAAGGTCTTAGATAGTGCTGGGGAGGAGTCTGCTGTCTTGGTACATGTTGGTACCAATGACATAGGAAAATGTGGTAGGGAGGTTCTGGAGGCTAAATTTAGGCTTTTAGGTAGGAAGTTGAAATCCAGAACTTCCAGGGTAGTGTTCTCCGAAATGCTTCCCGTTCCACGTGCAGGACCCAAAAGACAGGCAGAGCTCCGGAGTCTCAATGCGTGGATGAGACAATGGTGCAGAGATGAGGGGTTTGGATTTGTTAGGAACTGGGGTACATTCTGGGGAAAGGAGGGGCTCTTCCGAAAGGATGGGCTTCACCTTAACCAGGATGGAACCAGGCTGCTGGCATTAACCTTTAAAAAGGAGATAGAGCAGCTTTTAAACTAGATAATAGGGGAAAGCCGACAGTCACCCAAGAGCAGATGGTTCAGAAGAATGTATCCTTGAAGGATACTACTAAAAGCAGGGAGGTTCCAAAAAAGAGTAAAGTAGCCCAAATGCCCTCGAGTATGGAGCAGACAGAGCTTAAAGATCCCAAATTACCCATGTCTACCAATAGCCAAATTAATATGAATAAAATACAGTCTCTAAAATACTTGTATACAAATGCTAGAAGTCTAAAAAATAAGATGGGAGAGTTAAAATATATAGCACTAAATGAGAGGTTAGACGTGATTGGAATATCAGAGACATGGTGGAAGGAGGACAACCAGTGGGACACTGTGATACCTGGGTACAAAATATATCGTAATGATAGAGCTGATCAAATTGGTGGAGGGGTTGCGCTCTATGTTAGAGAGGGCATTGAGTCAGAAAGGATTAAAGTTTTGCAGGAAACAAAATTTGCTGTAGAATCTCTATGGACTGAAATTCCATGTAAAAAGGGGAAGGCGATGGCGGTCGGGGTGTACTATCGACCGCCTGGCCAGAATGAACAAATGGATGATGAAATGCTTAAAGAAATCAAGGAAGCTAACAAAAGTTACAGCACGGTAATAATAATGGGCGATTTCAATTACCCCAGTATCGACTGGGTCAGTGTCATGGCAGTACATGCTAGGGAGATAAAGTTCCTAGATGACATAAATGACTGCTTCTTGGAGCAGCTGGTCCATGAAGCGACAAGAGGGGAAGCTATATTAGACCTAGTCCATAGTGGAACACCAGATCTAGTGCAAGAGATAAAGGTGTTGGGGCCACTTGGCAATAGTGATCATAGCATGATCGCCTTTGATTTAATTAGTGGAGGAGGAATAGTAAGGAAACCACAGTACTACCTTTTAATTTTCGAAAGGGAGACTTTGATAAAATGTGGAAAATAGTTAAGAAAAAACTAAAAGGAGCAGTTGCAAAGGTTAAAGACTTACATCAAGCTTGGGTGTTGTTGAAAAATACTCTCTTGGAAGCCCAGACCAGCTGTATTCCACACTTTAAGAAAAGTGGAAGGAAGTCAAAAAAACTGCCAGCATGGTTTAAAGGTGAGGTCAGAGAGGCTGTTGTTGCCAAAAAAGCATCTTTGAGGAAATGGAAAAAAGAGCCAAACGATGAAACCTGGAAACAGCACAAGCACTGTCAGGTCATACGCAAGGCATTGATAAAGAAGGCAAAGAGAGAATTTGAGAAGAAGCTTGCTGCTGAAGCAAAAATGCGAAATAAAGATTTTTTTCAAGTACATTCATAGCAAAAAACCTGTGAGAGAGTCAGTTGGACCATTAGATGATAGAGGAGATAAAGGGGCACCAAGAGGCGACAAGCCGATAGCGGAGAGACTGAATGCATTCTTTGCTTCGGTCTTTACTGAGGAAGATGTAGGGATGTTACCCATGACTGAAGTGGTATTTAAAGGTGCGAAAGAATTGCAGGAAATATCGATACATCGGGAAGATGTATTACAACTATTAGATAAACTGAAGAGTAGCAAATCACCTGGGCCGGATGGTATACATCCAAGGGTGTTGAAAGAACTGAAATATGAGATTGCAGACCTGCTATTAGTAATCTGTGAACTATCATTAAAATCATCTCTAATACCTGAAGATGGGCGGATCGCCAATGTAACACCAATTTTTAAAAAGGGTTCGAGGAGTGATCCGGGAAACTACAGACCGGTGAGCCTCACGTCAGTACCAGGAAAAATGGTAGAAACCGTCATAAAGAATAAAATTATTCAGCATGTAGATAGTCATGGCCTAATGGGAGACAGCCAACATGGCTTTAGACAAGGAAGATCTTGTCTTACTAATCTGTTATGTTTTTTTGAAAGTGTGAATAAACAGGTGGACAAAGGTGAGTTGGTTGATATAGTGTATCTGGACTTTCAGAAAGCCTTTGACAAGGTCCCTCATCAGAGACTTTTGGCAAAACTAAAGAGTCATGGGATAGGAGGCAGTGTACTACTTTGGATCTGAAACTGGTTAAAAGATAGAAAGCAGAGGGTTGGGCTAAATGGACAATTATCCCAATGGAGAAAGGTGAATAGTGGTGTACCCCAAGGATCTGTGCTGGGTCCGCTGCTTTTTGACATATTCATAAATGACCTGGAAAGTGGAATATCGAGTGAGGTTATCAAATTTGCAGATGACACAAAACTATTTAAAATTGTTAAAACCCAAGAGGATTGTGGAAAATTGCAAGAGGATCTTGATAAATTGGAAGACTGGGCATCAAAATGGCAGATGAAATTTAATGTGGACAAGTGAAAAGTTATGCACCTAGGGAAGAACAACCCAAACTATGGTTACACGATGCAAGGTTCCACATTATGAACCACCACCCAGGAAAAAGATTTAGGTGTCATTGTGGATAACATGTTAAAACCCTCGGCCCAGTGTGCAGCGGCAGCCAAGAGCAAATAGAATGCTAGGTATGATAAGGAAAGGAATGGAAAATAAAACAAAAGATATTATAATGCCTCTATACCGTTCCATGGTGAGCCCACACCTTGAATATTGTGTGCAATTCTGGTCGCCGTATCTTAAAAAGGATATAGTGTTATTAGAAAAGGTTCAGAGAAGAGCCACCAAAATGGTAAAGGGGATGGAAGGATACTCCTATGAAGAAAGGCTAAAAAGGTTAGGGCTCTTTAACCTGGAAAAGAGACGGCTGAGGGGAGATATGATAGAAGTCTATAAATTAATGAACGGAGTAGAACGGGTAAGCGTAGATCGACTGTTTATGTTATCAGAATATAAGAAGACTTTGGGACATGCAGTGAAGCTATAGGGTAAACTATTTAAGACTAATAAAAGAAAATATTTTTTCACTCAACGTGTAATCAAACTCTGGAATTTGTTACCGGAGGATGTAGTAAAGGCTGTTAGTGTAGCTGGGTTTAAAAAAGGTTTGGACAAGTTCCTGGAGGAAAGGTCCATAAACCATTATTAAGAAGGGACTCAGGATATCAATGCTTGACCTAGTGCAAGCATTGCAGAACCTGTATCTTTTGAGGAAACTGCTAGGTACGTATGACCTAGATTGGCCACTATTGGAAACAGGATACTGGGCTTGATGGACCTTGGTCTGACCCAGTATGGCATATCTTATGTTCTTATGTTCTCACATTTATTCCTTAATTCAGCGCTTTAACATTTTCAATTGTGCTGTGTGCTTGCCTCACCCGGCAGCTACGCAGTTTGGGTTTTTGCCCCGACCTCGACCCATTTCTCTGCAAGAATTAAGCGAGTTTTATTTTATTTATTTATTTTATTTAGACAGCTTTGTATACCGCCTTATCCTTCAATCAAAGCGGTCACAACACAATTGGGGGATACATTTAACACGCAGGGATATGAGACACATACGCTAATACTTAGAGGGAACATGGGCAATGGAGGGTTAAGTGGCTTGCCCAAGACCACAAGGAGCATCTGTGGGACTAGAAACCCCAGTCCTTCCGGCCCAAGGTTGCTGTCCTCTAGTGGGATTTGAACCCCTGACCTTCCGGCCTGAAGTACCTTGTCTGTGAATGAAACCTTATTTAATCTTACTGTAACATGGCCAGATGTGGCGACCCCTGCTCCAAGAATTATCAGTCCTCAGCCAGTTACCAACCCTCCTATTACTTTTCAGCGAGAGGGGACTTATCCTGTGGGGGAAACCCCCCTATCTAGTTGTCATACCATTATAACTAACAATCATGAATATTTGGTGATGGACAATCCCACAATGAATTCTGTATGAGCCCATTCTAATCTGAGGGTTGTTAATGCGTTCACTGGTCCTAAAACTCTTCTTGACCTGTATGAATTACAGTATTATGACCAGGATGGGCTACCAATATATGGAAAATATAGATTGGAGAAAAGCAAAACTGGTTCAGGATATGACTATGTTGATAACTATGTATATCCCTATTTAGGATACTATCACCCTTGTTTGAGGGATATTTGGCCTAGGACTGAGGTTCTGCTTACAGAACCTAAAGATTATAAAATTTGGCCTGATGGACTCCTTGCATTAGTAGGCCATTATTTTGTGTGTGGAACCCTAGCTTATGTTTGGTTGCCTGCTGATTGGTCCGGCAACTGTTGCACAGCTACCCTTGATCTGCTATGGAAATTTGTCCCTTATGAGTCTTTGCTTGGAGTGTCCCCTGACTGTCAACATAGAGCTGCGGATGACCACTGTGCAAATATAAGTGCAGCACATAAACTGCTAGATGATACTGGAAAAAGCACTCAGACCACATTTTTACATCCCTCTATTGACAACCATATCAGCTTCATTAGCACGTCAATGTCTAACCTGTGCCAAAAATAATGCCAAGCAAGGCCTTATAACGGCACCCCGAGTTCAGTCAGGAGGTGTAACCCCCATGCACAACCTCCAAGTTGATTTTACCGAAATGCCAATACCATTACCTATTAGTATTAGTTTGTACTTTCTCTGGGTGGGTGGAAGCCTTCCCAACCAGAACGGAAAAAGCCCGAGAAGTTACCAAAGTCTTAATGAGAGAGATTGTCCCTAGGTTCGGAATTCCAGCAGTAATAGGGTCAGACAATGGACCCTCATTTGTCTCCCAAGTTACTCAGCAGTTAGCAAAAGCTTTGCAGATACAATGGAAACTCCACACTGCATACAGACCCCAGAGTTCAGGGAAAGTTGAGCGAATGAATCGTACCCTAAAAGCCCAAATGTCCAAGCTTTGCCAGGAGACACACTTGAAGTGGCCCCAAGTGCTCCCAATAGCTTTACTCAGAATACGCTCAGCTCCTGTAAAGTCAACAGGATTTTCCCCTTTTGAAGTTTTGTATGGTAAACCCCCACCAATAGTGCAGGGAATTAAAGGAAGTTTAGCCCAAATTGGTTCAGAAGTAACCAGACAAGAACTCCTAGCTCTTAGTTTTGTTCTGCAGACTCTCCATGCGTGGATCCAAGACCAGTTGCCTATCAACTTGACGGAACCCTTGCATCCCTATCAGCCTGGTACCTCGGTGTGGATCAAAGATTGGTAGAAGACACCGTTGGAACCCCATTGGAAGGGACCGTACACCGTCATCCTGTCTACCCCAACTGCAGTAAAGGTAGCCGAGATCGACGCCTGGATCCACCACAGCAGAGTCAAGCCCGCCGCTGATCCTGAACCCGAGCAGTGGACAGCAGAACAGCATCTTGATGCACCCTTGCGAGTTACTCTGAGACGGCAACCAGCAGCTTAGACACTTCATCACAAGTGCTTTGCAGTAGCCAAGTCTTTCGAAGAGGATTGCTGTTTTCCATGCAGCAACAGTTTTGTTTCAACGAACCCAATTTGCGTGTGATTTGACACACTACTTTGATACTACATTGACTAGCCAGACTTCACAAGCCAACTGAAATTGCTAATAAGTTGGTTAATGTGTACTGGACAACTTGAGGATCTTCAATCAACACTCAGCACCCGTTAAATTGCTTCATTAGCAAACGGGACGAAGAAAAAGACCGTCGTGATCAAGATCAGCAAGTTGAGGATTCAGAAGAACTCCAATCAACATCAACATGCATCTTTACTTTTGCTTTGCCTTGGTTGCCTTCTTTGGAGATTTTGAACAGACTTATGCTTTACCTCCATGCACTGCTTGCATTACTTCTACTCGAACTGGACTGAAAGTAATTCAGACTTTGATTTACCACTCTTACTATGCTTGCAAGGGAAAAGTGACTCGGTCTTACCCAAAAAGAAGTAAATACCTTTACTGGAACAGTTTGGCTCAGTACCTTTGGTTCCATTCATCCTACAGCACATTATGGTGAACAAATATTGTGAATATATGCCCTGATAGAAGAAACAGCTCAGAATTTGACTGATGCCCTCACAGTCATGCAAGGTACTGTAGACAAACCAACCGCTTACTCCGCCCAAAACTGTATGGCCTTGGATTATTTATCAGCCAAGGAAGGCGGAGTCTGTGGGGTCGTTCACGATCACTGCTGTATGTTTGTTGACTCCCAGAGAAAGGTAGTAACTAATATCCTAGATCAGGTAAGAAAAGAAACCCATTTTTCTAAAGATAATATTGAAGGTACTTCTTATTCTGTATGGCCCTGGTTTTAAAATATGGGGGGTGGCTTGTCAGATCCCTTAAAGGCCTTACTTACAGGCCTCTTTGGCTTCCTAATAGCCCTCCTGCTTCTAGAGATAGGCCTTGCCTGTTTTATGAAATGTTGCACTTCATATATGGCTAAGACCACAAACACTATTGCAGTCCTTAGGCTACGAAGTGTTCCCAGTTCTGGGGATTTACTCCGAGAATTGCCTTTCAATGAAGAATGTGGTTCTGAGCAGAACCAAAGGAAGGACTGTGAGAAAGGAAGGACTGACCAAGGCCCCATAACAAGGTTAGAGACTATAGCAGAGACTGATGAGCTTTTGTGATAAGGTAACTTATTGTTATATGAGCTTTTGTGATAAGGTAACTTATTGTTAACATCCTGTTTATGGCAATCTAGACCTGGCTATGGATAGCGATGAACCGATTTATGGTACTCTTGATATAGATACAGACAGTGATGGAAGCACAGATACTGATGAAGAAACAGGGCTGTGAAGGTAGTTATAGGTAGAAATATATGCTTATTGTAATGCAAGGCTAAAAACTGTTAAACATACATTTTAGATAGAAGCTTGTCTCTGTGAAAATTGCTGACAGTTAATTGCAACAGAGATTAACTAACAAACTATGTACACAGCTACTGTGATCAAAGGTTAGCTTCTGCAAAATTTTGGGAACTTTCTGTCTGCTATAGACATCCCTCCTCCCTTCTTGTGGTAAAATGATGGGTCAAACTGATAACAACTAATGTCAGCATTATTGCATGAACTTTCCGAGAATCAGAGACCTTAAGTCAACCTATAATTGGAAATCAAATAAAGATTGGGAAATTAGCAAAATTTAGAAAGAACTTATAGTGTTACATTGCAATCAGCTCTTGTCTAATGAAAGAATTACAGTGACACCTACTGTCACTTGGAGATTATAATCATGGCTTTGTAATTTCTGCTTTTATATGACTTTTGCAAAGCATCAGCAGAAAAATTGATCCTTTAAGCAGATTTTATTCCAGGTCTGCAATTTTGTAACATGAATAATATCATCCGATCTTAATCAAAAATTAACTATGTCAGCTGATACTTCTTAATAAGAGGCAGATCTCTGGCGGAAGATTTTCGAAGATAGGGAGGAGCCATGATTTGCATCCTCTGATGATCTTCCTTCTAGAGCTCTGGAATTAATATAATTGATTTTCTGTGTATGTCTTGTTTTTTCCTTCCTGTTAGAAGGGCTGGGTAAAGCCTAAGAATCCAGGTAGGAGGGCCTGCCCCAAAAGGGGTACAACACGGACCACTCATGACTCAGAGATCTGCTGCTCCTGGGGTCCTATTTTGGATCTGTTACCCTTGAGCAGAATTCATCTTCAAGACAGTCTTTGCATGGTCATTGGAAGAAGGAGGACTGCAGAGTGAATTGTACATGACATAAGCATTTAGAATTTGGGTGACCTTGAATGTGGCTTCCTGCAGTATGCCAATTGGTGCTATACAGTATATTGGTAAATGGTGTTCAGCAGCCTATGCATCCTTCAGCAGATGGATGAGTGGCATTCCCATAAATACCATCTAATTTAAAAAATGTTTAGGAAGGTTTGTCTGCTTTGATATTTCTGCAAAATAGGGCCAAACCGTGTACTAATTGGTAATCATCAATAGAATACCTATGCATATATAGTCATAAATCTCAAACCAGGATGATCAGAACAAAAGGGTTAGATTCTACTCTATTGAAGTGAATCTTCCTAATATGAACAGGATGTGATATCTGGATTTTTATAGCTCAGTTCACTTATACCTAGTTTGTTTTATTTAAGTCATATATAAATGATATAATGATAAGTTAGCAGAATCAATTAGAATAGAGAAATAATTAGTACATTTTAAAGAGTATTTCATACTTTACTGCATGCTATTTATTTTTCTTGTATCAATATATTGTGAGGGTAATTGTCAAACCCATCTGATGGTAAAATAGCATAAATGGAAATGGGGTCTTTGAAAGAGTTCCACCCTACAGATTGGTAAAATTATGCACACAATGCCCTTACGTGTGTAATTTTATCTGCAGTGAGAAGTATTCCCAGGGACACGTAGAGAACTGCAAGTATGCCCAAACTTTTACCTGGAAGGAATACTTGCACGGAACTCATGTACAAGTTCTGCATGTGCTTTTTTAGATAATTTGCAAAGGGAAAGTTTTCCATCTGAAATTTGTACAAAGTTCATAGTAAAATGTACCTGTGGAGTTTGCATTTGTGTAAGCAGTTTAAAATTTGCTGTCTGTCAGATAAATACAATATTTGCAGTCAGGCAATGTATTCCACCATAGTAATATCAGTTCAGAGAGTTTTATCACTGCCAGCTTTGGTGAAAAGTAAGAACAATTTTCTTACCCCACAGACTTTGAGGGATCTCTAAAATAAAAGTAGGTGCCTACTTTTAATTGGAGAATTAATCCAGAAAAGGTGCCCACAAACATTCAAATATGCTAATTAGCATGATTAAATTTTGGAAGTAATTTTATAAAGCTCTTTTGTGCCTGTAAAGCATGTTGAACATCCTGAAATGCTCTTATAAAGCGAGGCATGGGTAAACATGTGTAAAAGTAGGTGGACCACAAGACTGCGCCTACCTTTCTGCAATCTACCTAGTGTGGGTCCTCACAGAGCCATAATTTGAGTGCTGCTGCGGTGGAGTTGAAATGTGCATGCATAGTTTATAAAATGCATGTGTACATGCATACAGGGTCATTTTGAGCCACGAATAGTGGGGTTGAATGTCCCAACCCGCTATTCATGCCCTTTCCCACCCCATCCTCTTTCCCCACTCGTTGTACGTGGAATTTAGACGGGGCGGAGAAGGGGCAGATCGGGCAAGCGGTGGGCAGTTGTCGGCCCAGATGTACAGAGCCAATTCCAATGTTGGCCCTGTATGTCCAGGGCCAACAGCTTAGACGGGGAACTTATTCCACCTCTGGGGAACTTATTTCACCTCAATCGGGCAGAGGATGGCGGCCCAGGGCATGGCAGCGATAGGAGGGGTGGAGAGCATTCCCCACAGCTTGACCCTGGCCTTGGGAGGCTGGATCGTGAATTGGGCTGCGGGGAAAGCATTGTAGGAGCCAGCGGCCAGGGATCACAATTTTACAATGGAGCTGCGGTGCCATGGCAACCGGACACCATAGTGCCATGGCTCCATTGTAAAACCTAGACTGAGTAAGTCGGGCATGGCCTGTACATGCAGGCCGGGCTGAATCGCGGTCCCGGCCTACACATAAAGGCCTATTCGCGATTCTGTTCCCGCGGGGCTATACATACCCTGTGGAATCGGAACTGCAACTCCCTCTGTGCATCTGGATCCAGTTGGGTGCACAGAGGTCCTGTACATCCAGACTGGAATCGTACGTCCAGACTGGAATAGAGTACATGCCTACATTGGCACCTTCTTTGGATCGGGTAAATAAGTGTGAGAGCATTTGTGCACCATGGGGGGTTATTGTATGAGCCTGTTTTGTAATGGAGCAATGGCATCTATGTTGCCTTTATAAAATACCACTAAAGGATCTCAGCACCAACAATATACATGATACAGTAAAAAGGACTATCAAAACCATATGGAGAGTTAAAATAGTCTTTCTATTTCATCATTGGTCCAAGTTAGAGAGAATACTTTTACTCTCCATATGGTTTTGATAGTCCTCTTTACTTTAGGCAGGGCTGGTGCAAGGGTATGAGGCCCTAGGGGTCCTCGTTCCCAGTGCTGCCCCTGTTCCAGTCCTCATGCCCATTACTGCCACTACTGTTCCTCTTCAGGACATGCAACAGCAACAATACATTTAAAAAGGCACCATAGCACCGGAGTTACCTTCTTTTCTGGTGCCAAAGTGCTGTTCATGCTTCTGCAGTTCATGCTCCCATTCCACTTCCTGTTAAAGGAAGTAGAATTGAAGGGGTTGGGACCACAAATGACATCACAGCACTGGAAGAGAAGGTATCTCCAGCACTGTGGTGCCTTTTTACATGAATTGCTGCTGCTGCACACTGGGAGAGAGGTGGCAGTGGCAACAATGGATGCCCTATAACTATTGGCATTCTAGACAGCCAACTAGTCTGCCTAATGTCATACCGACCATGACTATGGGGGTATTTTTGAAGCTCTTTTCATGAGTTAGACACTGAAAATGGTCACTAATGTGTAAATCATTGAGATGTCCATGGAACCAAATTAGAAAGTTGGGTATGTGGATGTCCCAGCGCAGGACCATCCAGGTAGCATGGGGGCATGGTGGAGGTGTGCCTCGGATGTGATTTCAGAATGGACAAGCACATCAGATCCTGATCTTTGAGGCATCCATGCCTTTACCTGCTCCTGATCACGAATAAGGTTTAAAAAAGTGCCTGTTTCAATGGCTGCAATACTTTCAGGAGGAAGAGCAAAATGCACTTACATCGCAGCGTAAATATTTCCTGGCAGAAGAAACCTGCCTGTAAATACATACACCAGACATATTATTGGCCACTGCTGCATGGTTGAGTATCTAAAATGATAGGGCAGGATATGCTAGTGTCATAACACATGCCTCCCTTCTGATCTACCCAGTCCAGGGCCAAGTACCCAGTTCAGCTGGCTTGCACTTCAAGGACGCCTACACTTGTCAAATGGCCTTCACCAGTGCATGTACCCAGCCTTGCTACCTATCCGGTGCCCATTGCAGAACTGGTTACTGAGATGTTCATTTTCTTGGGGGGAGATGGAGTGATTTCAGAAGGCATTGTTACCACATTCCCAGTTTTAGGACATTATTCTCTGGATGTCCCAGATTTTTCCTAACAAAAATTTCTACATTCCCCAAATGGAAAAAAATGGACCTCAAACAAATATAGAGCTTAATAAGACCCTCCAGTATACTAGCATCAAGGGCCAATACTAGAATGTTCTATGTTCATCATAGGTTCATGCCCAAACCCAGCAAATGCAGTGCAATAAAAACTTACATTTACATAGCATAACATAACAACCTCTAAGTAAAACAATTCTTGACACAACATTGTGTTTCAGCAAGGCCAAACGTAACTCATCTGCATCAGGGGAACAAAAGCAACTCTATAGGATCCACTTCAAAAGAGTCAAACTCCAGCCAGCTGAATGCTCCGTACAGCAGACCAACTCAATAGAGGTTTATAGCCAAAGACAGAAACAATCACATGGTCGGAACCGTCAATCAAATTAGAGCAGCCCAATCAACAGGCAGATTCAGATCAAATGGTTCAATCGAGCCTAGTTGAAACACCCAAGCATGCACACAAATACTTAATTGTTTAACCCTGGAATTTCCGAGATTTTTTGCACACACTAAATACCGTTGGGGTCATAAATGACCCCAAGACGAATTTTAATTGTTAACCATGAAAAATTTAAACTAAACAGACAAAATATTATTCCGAATTAATTATTTATTATATGAAGGTTAAATGTTTTGAAATTTAATGCTTTATCATAAAATTACATGAAGAAGAATTGCCATGAAAGCAGTTTTTGCATGCACATGATGAAGACAGTAAAGTACTAGAGTCATTTGCATGAGGCACAGACAATTTCTGAATGTTCTTTGCAAACATTGCGCTTGCAGGAGGTGAAAACTATGTTGCTTTTCTTGTCTTTTTCTCTGGAACAGCAGTGACGCCTTGCCCTTTTCTTTGGGATCCCGACATTGCAAACAGCATCAGTGGCTTCTTCAATACTGGAAGTCTCGCTGCAATTACTCTGAAGCAGCTGCTTTCCTAATTCCAAGAGGAATAGACGATGTCTGTGCTTTGACTTGGACTGCCATTCTGGATTTAGTAACATCCAAACAATGAAGGCGTTCAAAGCACTGATGTTCAACCTTGTAGAAGATTGTCACTGGCCAGCGTCTTGTCATTCGTTTTGTGGTATACGTGTGCAACATTTGATCTGCCGTATCTACTCCACCTTTACTAGAATTATAGTCCAAGATTATGAGTGTTTTTTTGTCTGGACATATGTTATCTACTTCTTCTTGATCATGCAAACTGCTCAGAAGAACAACCACTTTTCCTTTCTTTGGGCAATAAGAAACCAGAGTTGGGTCATCGCGAAAGGCAAACAGTGAAGTGAATACCTCTCGGCTCTTTGCTGTTACAAATTATAGAGGGAATTCTTTTCTGCTCTTTTGAATTGTCCCCAAAAGTGTAATTTGTTTTTCTAGCAATTTCCGTGATGGATAAACTGCAGAAGAAATTGTCAACAGTAACATTTCGGGTCAATCCTTCAGTGAGTTGCAGCACAACCCTTTCACCCTGATTCTGTTCTCTGTTTTGTCCGAGTTCCCTTCCTGTATATACTTGAAGACGCAGAACATATGATGTTGCAATGACACACAACATCCATAGCTTTATGCCATATTTACCCGGTTTGCTGGGAATATATTGTCTGAACGGAACACGGCCAGGAAATGTAAGCAGTTGCTCAGCCACGGTAACATTTTCACCAGGAACAAAGGCGTCACTTAGAGTTCCTTCCCAGGTATCAAAAACATGTCTGATTGGAGCAAGCTTGTCCACGCCTCAATGTTCACGTCTGTTGGTTGCATCATCAAATCTGAGAGCACAAGAAATTTGCTGAAAACGGTTACAGGCCATATTTTTACCAAAAACAGAACGACCATCTTCAAGGTTCCACAACTGAACTATGGATTCATTTCGTGAATTGTACACGCCTGAGAGGATCGTAAGTCCAAGAAAATGTTGAAATTCTCCGTCTTTCAAATCTTTCCAGGTGTCGTCATAAATGTGTCTTCCTTGTTTGCTCGTCCACATCATGATTTCATTCAATAAGTTCTTCCTCATGAACAAGTGGAATGCTGTGAGATGGCCATCAACATTTCGTACAGCATACCTTGTAGGACCTTGTTGTACAGGCATGACATTAGCTCTGGCGTATCTTCCAGCAGCTTGCTTTATAGGTTTCCTGTTCCATGATGTGGCATCCTTAGATACATAAGCTTCAGTGGCAACATTTGTGCTTATAGTTGATGACCTCTTAGCTCCTCTATGACCACAACTAAGATTCATCACAGATGATACTGATACCAAGGACTCCTGCCTTCTTCACTGTCCAGCACAGCCCCGACCTTTGCCTCGACCTGTAACTTGACTCTTTGCTGCAGGCAATGTTACTGGCTCAACATCAGTCTCACATTCACTTGGCGACCAACTGCTGTCGCCATCTGAATCATGACTATCATCATCAGATTTATCACCCGAATTTGGCTGATTTGCTTCTTCGCTTGCTGAATATGCTGCATCATCAGACGACTCAGAGCCGTCACTGTCAGCATCTCGTTGCAATATTTCTCTTACTTCAGCAGTTGAATACTTTCGTTTTCACATCATAAACAATATCCTAAAATAAATAAAGATAAAGTTGAATAAAATGCAAAGCAGTTTTACTATAGGTATACAATAATTGTGATGAATGAGCTGAAAGCCTTTAGGTTTCATCGGAAATAATGAGAGAACATATGATATCAATTACAGAAAATGTGTAATTTTCATAAAATAAGAGTACAAAAAATAAATGATACATAATTAATGATAAATACCTTTGTCAGATCAAAAAATTCACAAAACTGCAAATTGTATCACGATCCAAACCGGACGTAAGCAACTGGGGTCAAAAATGGCCCCACTGGTACTCTGTGCTGCAATTCATCACTAGCGTCACCTAGCGGATGAAAATTATTCCTCTCATGGTGCAATATAAAGAGAATATTGATATATGAAAAGTCATAAAAAGATTGCATTCTTGAACAACTAATTTCCGAGATACGCGTTGTGAAACTTGCAATGGGGTCACTTTTGACCCCATCGGTACTCCCAGGGTTAAGCTTGTCACTACCTCTGCATGATCGGGGCACTTGATCAAGGATATACCATCATATATCTGAAAGGGAATGATGGTATTCCAACCAGTAGAGACCAATGGGGCAGTCATAGATTTTGTATTAATGCAACTTTTATGTTCTATTAGACCAAGGCTCATCTTCCTAGTAGTACGACCCACATAAATTAAAGAACATGGGCAAATTATCATATAAATCACCCATATGCTTTCTCATTGCTATGAGTCCAACAAGGATCTGTAAGGGCAGATGAATACCAATTACATTTACCACAGGGATAATGGCCCAGGGGAAGATTGATCAGCCTCAATCACAGATCCAACATAATTTGTAAATATCTCACTTAAATTTTTACCCCATTTAAAGGCCACATGTGGAGGTCCAGCCGAGCATGGATGTAAACTTAAAACATTCCAATATTTCTGAATCAATTTTACCACTCGGTGACCTCCCGATACATATGGCAATACACATACCAATGTATTGTCCCTTTCAGATTGTTTATATTCTAGTAAAAGATCACGTTGGGCATATTTCATTTTGAAATATGCTAGTTTAATAATGGGGCCAGGATAGCCTCTAGCTGAAAATCGTGATTTCTATATAGAGGCTTCAAATAAAAAAGCTGCCTCAGTTGAACAAATATGGTGGGCTCTTAAATACTAGCTCTCAATAAAACAGTCTAGTGGTTCAGGAAGCAGGACGCCTATCCCTTCTTGCTCTCTGTTCTTACTACATTTGTACTTTAGAGCACTGAGGGGTTCCCTCTCCATTTGAGTTGAATTTGTGTCACCTACATTTAGAAGGAGGTGTGCTTGACTGTGTCGCTGCATACTTTACCCCTCTCCGTTGTGCAAGAAAAGAAGTTTGCAGTGTTTTTATATTGTTGATCTTGGCAAATTTTGGGGTTGCTATTTGTTTTACAAGCTTTATAAAACAGACAGAAAAACACAGACTTTTAACATAAGGAGCCTCTTATAAAATTAGCCCCTACATGACAAAAATAGATGCATCAAAGAATTTATTTCTAAACCTTACCCTAAGTCTCTACTCGGGAGCATGTCCATTACAGCAGGCAAAAGCACATGTGAAATGGCACTGCTGAGAAATAGCAGAAAGTTTTATAGTAATCCATTTCCTTGGTGAAAGTGCTATTTTTCCTGCAGAAACACATTTGAAAATTTCCTTCTGTAAAGTCAATAAGTTCCTTTTAATTTTAAAGCAGAAGCTTATTGAAGAAGGGATAGGAGTCCTGCTTCCCAAACCACTAGATTGTTTTGTTGAGATCCAGATTATGAAGGCATAGCTGTATCAAACCTGTATGCAGAGATCTATGGACTCTACATAATAAAGTACTGTGCGAACCAACTGATTTATACATGGAAGTGAAAATGGACATCTTAATCTTGGAACAGAAACTGTTATGATTGTTGCAAACTGATTTGTTTCTAAGACAGTGGACTGTCCCTGCTTCATGCCGTGCAAGAGCACAAAGTTTACGATGAGTGTTCTTTTTTGTTTTCCTTCACGTATGTGTCCATTTTCTATGACCTTTTCATCCTTTTATATTTTGTGCTTTATGTCAAGCTGTATTTGATTGGTGTATCGTTGCTTTTTGACATATTGGTGTTATGAGTTATTGTTTGTTGTACATTGCCTAGAGATATTTCTGAATTTGGTGACTAAAGAAATGCAATAAATAAATCAATGTTTATATCCTTGAAGGTGAAGATAACCTTTGTATAGTTTTTGTCATCTCTACCATCTAGGAATAAATCCTGTGTTGAATCAGCAAGAGAAGAGTGGTCTCAGTAAGCGAAGAAAGGAATCTAATGTTCATGTAGGCATGTTTAATGTTTCCTTTTATTTAATGAACAAAGTGGATAGGTAATCAAATGAAACAGCAGAGGACAGTGTTGAACTAATGCTCAGCTGATGTTCCAGCACTTCTGCTCTTGATCAACCATGTACCACTTCAAGCTCACACAGCTATACTACTAAAAACTGCTTATGAGCTCTGCTTTGAAACAGCTTTCCCTTAGATGCAAGCCATTGTTTCCCTAATTGGCAAACATTAGATGACATCTAAGGCTGGTTTATTTCCTTACCAGCACCTTTCTTGCCCTTTACACTTCCTACAAATAATTTCCGTAGCCATGTTATGAAGCTTAGCATCCCACTTGAGATGGGTAGTTAAAATGGTACCTTACTCCTGCTTGGACAGAAACTCATGTTACATTTGTAAAAGGAAAGGGAATTTATAAAACAAGAGGGCTCATCCATGTTTCAAAGCTCTAAATAAAACTCACATGTTTGTTACAAATGTGGGAGAGAAAACTGTGCAATAACATTGTCTGAGGGTTTTTTTTTCAGAAATATTGGAAACTTCTTAATAAATAGCCAGACTTGTCCATCTAAATTGCAGGTTCCAAGCCAGGCATTTCATGATCTTAGGTCATTGTGCATCATCTCTAAGTGTTACATTCAACCTTGTATTTCCAACTCAGAATGATAATCAGCTGTACTGTAGCAGCCTGTATATATTTTCAATCTATAGCTGCCCTAGGGGGCTAATTATACAGTGTACCAAGTAGAACCAGAGATGCCTAGGTAATGGAGAAAATGGGAAAAACCAATTCATGTGATTACTGCTGCACATAACAAGGGGCCAGACACTCTGATAAATAGAGAGGCTGGAGCATAAAGAATGATGCCACTATCTGATGGATTCAATATAAAACTTTAGATTGGATTCTCTGAACCACCGTTTTAGCCACTTTACCCCTCTCAACCAGAATTCTACCACCTGATTAATCATTTATAGAGCTCCCTAAGGACAGTCAGAAGCACCCACACTTTGTTTCTATCTAGGATTGATAAATAGGGGTGATAAAGTGCCAGCCTTAAACTATGTTTCTTTTTATAGAACCTTAAGGAGAGAATAAAGAAATGTGAACCATAAAGTAAGGGGGGAAGATGGCATTACTGTGCATTATGTGTTGCTTAATAGAGGCTATTGCATTGAAACATCTGCCTTGAATTTTTTTGCTTAATAAAAGTACTTTTGTAGTGTGTTTGGGCCTAGGTTTATGCAGTACTAAATGCAGCATTATCATTTATTTATTTATTTATTTAAACATTTTTCTATACCGCCTCTTCCAGAGATCAGTGGCGGTTTACAATGAACAATAAAAACTTAATAATAGGAAACTATTATTTTACATATAACAATTGCAGAACATTGTTTAAAATTTAAATCATAAAAAAGCATCAGAATAAAATTAGAAAAGCGGCTAAAAAGTGTGCCGTAATCTAGAACTATATACATTGAGAATTAAATGTGATTATTTACATGTTTATGCTTTGAAAAAAGATGGGTACAAAAACCAAACAATCCTCCTTATATGGTGTGCTATAACACACATATCCACAAATGACCCTAAAACTCAAAAAATATTGTCACATTTTCAAGTCTTTATTTAGTTCCTTGATCTTGATATACTGCCCATAGACAAACTGCCATCAGAGAGGTTTGCAAAAACAAGTGACGGGGGAAAAGAAGAAATATAGAGGAGACCAGAAGGAGAAAATTAGTCTCTTGGGCAAGAGATTAAAGGGGCAGGGTATTCAAGCAGAGAGTATAGGTGCAGCCCCAGAGGGTGGGGAAGCAGGGGAAATCATGGATCTACTGCTGGAGGAAATGATTGTAGGAAGAACCAGATCATATCTGTCTTAAATTTCAGAAGAGAAGGAAGGAGTCCAAAGGTAGGAACCTAAGCAGGAGAAGAGGGTGTGATGGGAGAGCTTAAGGCAAAGAGAGGATGGAAGATCAGAAGGGAGGCTTGGAAGAACCTTAGGCAATGGGAACAGTTGGAAAAGTGTGAGGAGGGAGGCAAGATAGGGAGCGGCTGAGGTGAAGTGAGCCCGATGGACCATAGTGAGAAATTTGAATTTCATGCAAGCAGAAATAGGGAGCTGGTGAAGGGAAATGAGTAAGGAAGAGATGTGGTCATGACAGTAGGCACAGTAGAGAAGCTTAGTGGTAGTGGACCGAACTATTTGCAGTCATTTAAAGGACTAGAGAGAGAGATCAGGATAGAGTATTACAGTAGTCCCAGTGGGTAAGGACGATTGGAAACAAATGGGGCCAGCAGGATCAGTGGGTAGGAAGGATAATAGCATGGGCGGCACCTGCAATTTAACCCTGGGAGTACCGATGGGGTCAAAAGTGACCCCTTTGCAAGTTTCACAACGCGTATCTCGGAAACTAGTTGTTCAAGAATGCAATCTTTTTATGACTTTTCACATGTCAATATTCTCTTTATATTGCACCATGAGAGGAATAATTTTCATCCGCTAGGTGACGCTAGTGATGAATTGCAGCACAGAGTACCAGTGGGGTCATTTTTGACCCCAGTTGCTTACGTCCGGTTTGGATCGTGATACAATTTGCAGTTTTGTGAATTTTTTGATCTGAAAAAGGTATTTATCATTATGTATCATTTATTTTTTGTACTCCTATTTTATGAAAATTACACATTTTCTGTAATTGATATCATACGTTCTCTCATTATTTCCAATGAAATCTAAAGGCTTTCAGCTCATTCATCATGATTATTGTACACCTATAGTAAAACTGCTTTGCGTTTTATTCAACTTTATCTTTGTTTATTTATTTTAGGTTATTGTTTATGATGTGAAAACGAACGTATTCAGCTGCCCAAGTAAGAGAAATATTGCAATGAGATGCTGACAGTGACGGCTCTGAGTCGTCTGATGATGCAGCATATTCAGCAAGCGAAGAAACATATCAGCCAAGTTCGGGCGATAAATCTGATTATGACAGTCATGATTCAGATGGCGACAGCAGTTGCTCGCCAAGTGAATGTGAGACTGATGTTGAGCCGGTAACATCGCCTGCAGCAAAGAGTCAAGTTACAGGTCGAGGCAAAGGTCGAGGCTGTGCTGGACGGGGAAGAAGGCAGGAGTCCTTGGTGTCAGTATCATCTGTGAGGAATCTATGTTGTGGTCGTAGGGAGCTAAGAGGTCATCAACTATAAGCACAAATGTTGCCATTGAAGCCTATGTATCTAAGGATGCCACATTATGGAACAGGAAACCTATAAAGCAAGCTGCTGGAAGATACGCCAGAGCTAATGTCATGCCCATACAACAAGGTCCTACAAGGTATGCTATACGAAATGTTGATGGCCCTCTCGCAGCATTCCACTTGTTCATGAGGAAGAACTTATTGAATGAAATCATGATGTGGACGAGCAAACAAGGAAGACACATTTATGACGACACCTGGAAAGATTTGACAGATGGAGAATTTCAACATTTTCTTGGACTTCTGATCCGCTCAGGCATGTACAAGTCACGAAATGAATCCATAGTTCAGTTGTGGAACCTTGAAGATGGTCATTCTGTTTTCAGTAAAAATATGGCCCGTAACTGTTTTCAGCAAATTTCTTGTGCTCTCAGATTTGATGATGCAACCAACAGATGTGAACAACGAGGCGTGGATAAGCTTGCTCCAATCAGACATGTTTTTGATACCTGGGAAGGAACTCTAAATGACGCCTTTGTTCCTGGTGAAAATATTACCGTGGATGAGCAACTGCTTACATTTCATGGCCGTGTTCCGTTCAGACAATGTATTCCCAGCAAATCTGGGAAATATGGCATAAAGCTATGGATGTTGTGTGACAGTGCAATTTCATGTGTTCTGCGTCTTCAAGTATATACAGGAAGGGAACTCTGACAAAACAGGGAACAGAATCAGGGTGAAAGGGTTGTGCTTCAACTCACTGAAGGATTGACACGATCTGGCAGAAATGTTATTCTAGACAATTTCTTCTGCAGTTTATCCCTGTCATGGAAATTGCTAGAAAAACTTATGACACTTTTGGGGAGAATTCGAAAGAACAGGAAAGAATTGCCTCCAGAATTTGTAACAGCAAAGGGCCGAGAGGTATTCACTTCACTGTTTGCCTTTTGCGATGATGCACTCTGGTTTCCTGTTGCCCGAAGAAAGGAAAAGTGGTTGTTCTTCTGAGCAGTTTGCATGATCAAGAAGAAGTAGATAACACACGTCCAGACAAAAAAACCACGCATGATCTTGGACTATAATTCTAGTAAAGGTGGAGTAGATACGGCAGATCAAATGTTGCACACGTATACCACAAAACGAATGACAAGATGCTGGCCAGTGACAATCTTCTACAACATGTTGGACATCAGTGCTTTGAACGCCTTCATTGTTTGGATGTTACTAAATCCAGAATGGCAGTCCAAGTTAAAGCACAGACGTCGTCTATTCCTCTTGGAATTAGGAAAGCAGCTGCTTCAGAGTAATTGCAGGACTTCTTCCAGCATTGAAGAAGCCACTGATGCTGTTTGTAATGTCGGGATCCCAAAGAAAAGGGCAAGGTGTCACTGCTGTTCCAGAGAAAAATACAAGAAAAGCAACATAGTTTGCACCTCCTGCAAGCGCAATGTTTGCAAAGAACATTCAGAAATTGTCTGTGTCTCATGCAAATGACTGTAGTACTTTACTGTGTTCATCAAGTGCATGCAAAAACTGCTTTCATGGCAACTCTTCATGTAATTTTATGATAAAGCATTAAATTTCAAAACATTTAACTTTCATATATTAAATAATTAATTTGGAATAATATTTTGTCTGTTTAGTTTAAATCTTTCATGGTTAACAATTAAAATTCGTCGTGGGATCATTTATGACCCCAATGGTATTCAGTGTGTGCAAAAAATCTTGGTAATTCCAGGGTTAAGAACACAGAAAGAGATTTAAACCACTTAGGGCCATGTTTACTAAAGTACTCTTAGTTAGTGTGTGATTGGGCCACAATTCTAGCATGGAGGTCCACACTCACCTCAAATGGCATGTGCGTCTGTCCTCTGCCATTATGTTTCTACCACATGGCACCAAGCTAACTGGTAAACAGATGCACCTAACGCCACCCACTGAGGTGACATTCAGTGCAGCCAAGCTAACAGTGAAAACCGTGATTAACACATGCCAAAGATGTCCATGCTAACTGTGCTTCATCATAAACACCCATGTTCCACCCCTAACCTTCTCAGTCCTCACCCAATCACATGCCAACTGCATAGCATGGGATTTTTGCTGTGGGACCCCATGTTAACCTTTAGCACAGCATTTAGCACACAGCAAACCCCTACACTAAGCATTAACATACTTTAATAAACAAGCCCCTTGATGTGTGGCAGGGAGTCTTATATTATTCTTCCAACTATTAGCTAAATTGCTGACTATCCCAATCTTCTAATCACTTATCCCTAATATTCCTACATGCATCACTCATTTGTTAGATATTTACATCTGCACAAAAAAAACTGAATTTGAGGATCCTTATTACACACTGATTCAAATATCTATGGGCCTGATATTCAGTGGTAGCAGTTAGCACTGCTAAAGTAGCTAGCTATCACTGCTGAACTTGAAACTCAGGCCCCTGCACTGAATATCTGGGTTGCCCGGATTACCAGGAAGCTAACCGGGCAGCAGCGATATTTAGCTTTTGCCCAGTTAGCTTCAGCAGTGAAAGTTAGGATAGCCTTTACAACGCCTGACTTTCGCTGCTTAGCGATAACCAGGCAGCAGTTCAATATCACCGGATGCTGTCCACGGAACACTCTAGTTAGCATCGGGACATGCAGCGGGGACAACAGCAGATATTCAGTAACCCTAACCAAGGCCTACCCTATAGTTGGTTCAAAGTGTTGGTGCCCTAGGCGACCCTCAAGTTTTACACACCTTCTGGCTGTCAAAATCTATTATTTAGCTTTGAATGCTCTGCTTTTGCTTCCTTCTGGAAGTTGCTGCCCTAGGTGATTGCCTAGTTTGCCTAGTGGTTGGGCTGGCCCTTAACCATGTTAGTTCTGCTGAATATCCCAGTAAGGGGAATAACAAGGTTAATAGGTCTGCAAACCATGTAAATCCCTTTCAATATCAGGTGATAAGTCTATGAGAATATTTTTGAGTTGTTGTTTGTATTTTTGATTACACTTGAAAAAACAGGCAACAATCTTAAAAACAATGTACCGGACTAAAATCAATTCATATAAAACTATCTCATCTACAGTGACTGAAAGGGTCCGTCAACCCATTCTGCACATTCTGCCCCTCTGCATTTATGAAAAGCATTGCAGAATCATCGTGGACCAAATCTGGATGTCCTGCTAAGCTTGTCCCCATTGGTTCCTGCTCATTCACTGCAAACTTCCTTTCTTGCACAATGGAGAGGAGTAAAGTATTTAGCAACACAGTCGAACAAAGATGCTTCTAAATGCAGGTGACACGAATACAACTCTAATGGAGAGAGAACCCCTCAGTGCTCCAAAGTACAAATGTAGTGAGACCAGAGAGCAAAGCATCAATCAACCAGAGCTACAGCACAAGTGATTAACATTGAACTCAATGTGCTACTGCACTCGTGCTCTAACACTGTCATGGGATGCCCCTCCATCGGATGCAGACCTGCTGATAACTACACTTGCACCATCATAGTGTGCCACAAGGTCAGCCACCACTAGCAGAATTAATATACCGAGCATCATATGAGAGATGGAAGATGGCTAGGAACAAGAACTTCCCTGGCTCTTTGCCATCAGAGGCTGGCAAGCAGCAGATCGTTGATCTGCGCTGTACTAGGCAAGAAAGAGAGCACAAGCGTTTATGGCAGCTTCAGCTCATTGACAGAGTAAGTTGTACAGGCTTGCCCTAGCACCAAGCCCTATGAGATCTGAGGCCTTTCTGCAGTTGCTGGGACCAGTTGGGCTGAGGGGCCAAGCGGAGAAGACACAGCAGCAAAAGGAAGGGAGAAAGTGAGGGGAAGTTGAGAGAGAGAAGGGGAGACTGCATGGGTTAACACTAAATCAAGGAAGCGGAAATCAACTACAGCTCATCATCACCAGCCTGCAAAGAGGTTGAGGAGAGCATTAAATGTAAGATTCTCTTAACCTGTCTTTTCAAGTGAAATCATACATACAGAGAATGACAGTAAAACAAGCCTGTTTTATAATGAAAAGTGGGTGCCTGCTTTCTTTATAAGATAGGGGCATGTCTAAAAATGCATGTTAAATCTAGAGGCAAGGATTATAGCAGCCTGTGCTTAGATTTCTAAACTTATATGCATAAATGTGCTCCAACCCCATGCACACCCACACAGACAGTGCACACGATTGGACTGACGTGGTACTTACAGATAGCAACTGGCTAAAGTGCACATGTTAAGGTCTATCCACACACACAAGTCAGTGAAAATAGGTGATTTACACATGTGCATGGTACGTACTGTATCTTTACATGACTCCTTCTAAAATGACCTCTAATAAGTCCTTATCCCAAATAACTTTCCACTTTGGGGTGCGGAAGATGATGTGATTTGTCCAGGGTCACAGGCTATTTCATGGGGGAAGTGGGAGATGAACCCTGGTTTCCCTTGTTCTCAACCCATTACTCCACCTACTTCTTGTATCTCCACAGGATCTAGCACTTTTAAAGCCAGTAACAAAAATAAACTTCCATAACTGCTCATATATCTCTGTTCTTTCACAGTGGGCTGATGTGTCATAGAAGTACTTTTAGACTAGAAGTAATTATTAATTTCTAAATAAAGTTCTTTCCATTCAGTAATGAGCTGGTTTCAATAATTGCCATCTTTCTGGTGCATAGAATTACTGGTAGGGATAGAGAGCTGCATATCATTGTCAGCAATTAAAGCATAACTCTGTGAGGGCAGGAAGGCCAGGAAGCATTTAGGAGGTAGGTCTATAAAGCCATTCTCACTCATATGTGACCACTTCTAAGCATAAATGACCTCTTATGAAATACTGAATCTCCAGGAACAAGCAGGAATGAGTCTTCACATATGGGTACGTCGGTACCGACGGAGCCTGCACAGGAATGCTCCCCAGCATCCAATCAGAAAGCTTTTGGGAGCATCCCTCGCGCCTGCGCGCTGACTTCCCGCCCTTTCCACTTCTTCTCCTCAGTTTTCGTTTTTCCGCGGAGCCGGCAGGATGTCCTTCTGTCACCGCAGAAACGTTTTTCTTTAAATACTTCATTTCTTGTTTTCTTGTGGTCGCGGCTGTTTTTCCCGCCGACACCGGTACCGCCGGTGATTTTTTCTTTCTTTTTTCTTAAACTCAGAGAGATTTTTCCCTCTGTTTCTGTCTTAACATTTTGGGCCTACAAGGCCTCTCCATCATGGAGCCTTTTTCTCCTAAGAAGTGCCTTCACTGTGGAAACACAGTTTTCTTTTTAGACTCCAATCTCTGGTGTCTAACCTGTTTGGGTCCTGCCCCTTTTTCCCCTGAACTATCAGGCTGCAATGCTGAGAGAAAACCTTCCCTCTTTCGAGTTTCCCTCGATACCGTTTTCCCTCCTACAGTGAGGGCACCAGATTTTTCTTCTCTACAGGATCAGGTAACCCACAAACAGTCTGTTAAGACTTGCCAATTCTTGAGTGGTAGGTCTCATGCCACGCATGATGACGGCTCCGGCCTTGCCCTCAAGACCCCATTGGCATTAAAACCCCGGCGGGAGTCTTCGGGCTCCAAAGCATTTCAGGGGCTTCAGGTTGTTCCTGGGGCTCACCCCTCACAGAACATACCTGAGCCGTGCTCGGGGGTGGTATCCGCTTCGAGCGGTACCGATACCCCGGCACCGGCACCGGTGTCGAGTGTCCCACTCTTCACCAGGGATCGTCATCTGGCGTCCTCGGTACCTTCGGGACCGATCGATACGTTCCAGATTGACTTTCCTGTGTCTAAGCCATGTTCGGTGGTGGTACTCGCTTCGAGCGGTACCAATACCCCGGCATCGGCACCGGTGTCGAGTGTTCCACTCTTCACCAGGGATCGTCATCTGGCGTCCTCGGTACCTTCGGAACCAATCGATACGACCCAGAGTGACTTCCCTGTATCAGCATCGCCGGTACCACCACCGACGTCGGTGCACTCTAGACATGCATCGATAGACTCGCTCCCTTCGATGCCGAGTCTGCAATCGATATCTAGTCTAGATGACTGGGTACCGACGCACCTTGGAACCAACCCTTGTCGTTTCCGGATACGCAGTACCGAGGATACTCACCAAGACTCTCTGGTTACCTCAGTACCGCTTGAGCAGCCTCCGATGACGGCCTCGATGCCATTACCGGTATCGGTATCGATGTTGATTCCTGTAGTTACATCGGTGCCATCGATCCTTTCCATGCCTAGTTTGGAATCGATACCTGGCATAGACGATGCAGTACTAACTGCCTCAATTCGTGACTGCCAGTATCATTATCCATCTAGTAAGGTTCTTTTTCTGCACCAGACCAGTACATCCTCTGGTGCTCAGGCTGCATCTTTAACCTTAGCCTTCCCAGGGATGGTTCCCATTGGAGATCCTTCTTTTCAGAAGTTTCTCCTTGATATGGCAACCTTTCTTGCTATTCCTATCCCTGGCTGTAATCTTAACCAAGGCTCTCCTACAGAAAAGGGAAATATAATGCTTCCTTACATCATTCTTTGCAGGATCTTCTTCTGAGAATATGGGAATCACCTTTAAGGGTTCCCTCACCTTCTACAGCAACTAATGTTCTGTATCAGGTGCCCCCCTCTCCAGGGTTTCAAAAGAATTAACTTCCCCATCATTCCATTGTAGTGGAATCAGCAATGAGGAAGGTAAAAAGCAAGAAGAAGCATTCTTCTTATCCGCCAGGTCGTGCTTCTAAAGCACTTGATGCCTTTGGACGTCAAACCTTCCAAACATCTATGCTGGCATCAAGAATTATTTCTTATATATTTTATATGAGTCTAACACTCCAGGAGGTCACAAAGAAATTATCTCTTTTGACTCCTTTTTTGTCAGAGCCTAAGGCTACTGACTATTCCTTGCTTCTTAGTCATAGCCGGAATATCTCTTGGTTTCTTTCTCGTGCTTCTCTAGACTCTTTTGAGTCTGTTAGCAGATCCTCTGCTATTGCCATTGGAGCACGTCGTAGAGCCTGGCTTCAAGCTTCTGACTTGAACAGATGGGCACAACATACACTGGGTAATTCTCCTTGTACTGGAGAAAATCTCTTCAATAAGGAGGCTTTACGTCAGGTTGCTCATTGCTCCACTGACTTCCCTGGTTCTGGAGACCATTCTAAGCCTTCTTCTTCCCCAGGTGGTAGGAAATGTCCTACCAAGCCTTCTTTCCCTAAGAAAAGAAGGTTTCACTCATCTCCTGCCCCTCATCCAGAGGTGCCCAAGCAAGGGACACCTCGTCCTAGTCTGAAGTTTCCAAATTCTAGCCAGTCTCAACATACCCAGCAACCATAAGTTCTGAAGGTTACAATCTACAGTTAACCTCTTCTTAACAGAAGTTTGTTCACTGTTTTTTCTTAAAGCTCTACACTGGGGTTTTCCTTTTTCAGTATGCTAAGCTATCAGGATATTCTTGTCCATGGGTTACAGAATTCTCCTCTTCTTACTACCAAGAAGGGAGGTTACAACTATCTCATGATAGTTTCTGTCCCAACATGAACATTTTTTCCTTCAGTTGACTCGCCATATGGGTAAGTCACCCTCCCCTCTCATCCAGGGTTTCCCCTGACTGAGTGGTACCATACTGAAAAGCTTCTCTAGCTTTCATTCCAGTGTAGACTTTTTGTTTCCTTGAATACATTCTCAAGATAACTCATCAGGCAGGGACAGGAATATCTCCTCTCCCTTTGTCTGTTTCTCTTTGTTTTGCACAGTAAGATTCTCTCTGCTGTCTTTTTCAGCTGCTGTGCATGCAGGACTTCCAGTGATTGAACTACTGGTACTTTTCCACAAGTTCCACTCTATCTTCCACAATTTTTGTCTAGCCTCAGTAGTGATTCCAAGCTAGTCCTCATCTATCTTGGATAATCCTACTCACTTTAGGCTTCTCACATTATCTTCTTTCTAGCCATCTCCTTTTCCTAGGATGTGGCAACACACCTGACTTCAGTCAGTTTTATCTCATAATTCTCCTGCACAATGCTCTCTGCAATCTTCAGAGAAGCTTTCTACTATGGGCCCTTGCTACAGAGCATTGATCTTTGTCTCTGAGGGCTATTCTATATAGTAGAAAAAAGCTTATAAATCATTCTCATGACTGTGAGGGTTCTCCACACCCTCTTGTCTTCTGTTATAATTCAGAATATAAGCTTTTTCAGCGTGAATATCCAAGGCTATTAGTAATGCATGATACCCCTATGTCCCTCCAGTGGGTCCTCCTGGTATCTCCTCTATGTGTTTCTACCTATCTACCATGTCAGAGTTTTAAAGGACTCTCGACTTGCTCTTTACAGACTGATATTATCCTCTGTTTTTCACGCAACCATCCTGGTTTTTTTACTGGATTGCATTCCTGCATCCTCTTAGCCCACGGAAATAGATTCTCTATATATCTGTCAAGTGGGTTTCACCCTCTTGTTGTTGGATGAATCTTTCCCCTTCACATTCCCCATGTGAATGTTCTTATGGAGCTTGGTGTATCTTCAGACTTATTGTCATGTATGTAAATATCTCTATATATGCCTCTACATACATATGTCGGTAAGCTGTGTGTGCATAATTTATGCCCCCATATATATATATATATATATATCCACCTATATATATATGTTGATACATATTCTGCATATCTAGATATACATATATATATAGGTATATATATATATATATATATATATATATATATATCCCTATATATATATATATGTATATATGTATCTGTTGGGAGACTTTTATAGATCGATATGTATTACATACTATCTCCTCACTGTCTATGCTATAGCAATTTGTACCTTTCTCAGAGGTTACAGACAGTGGGCTCCCTTTTTCATACTGTTCCTTAGTATGTGGGGACTATTATACTCACAACCACTACTGTGGTAATAACAGCTTCCGCTTTGTTCTAGGTCTCCCTATCCTTGAAGATTCAAGCTTCAATATCTTCCCTATCTCTCATCAGCTAGGAAAGATAGTGTACCTCTTCATTGTTTTTGAGTACACATTGTTCTGCTTGGGAATATGGGCTTTTTTCCATAACCCTTCTTCCCTCCAAGACTGGGCTAGTTGTCCAAATCGGTCAGTCTTCTTCTTTTAGTCCTCAATGTTATGACTCTGTACCTAAAAGAGTTTTCAGCTTTTTCTCATAAAGCTTTCCATTGAAGACCTGCCGTTCTAATCCTACCCCAGTTGACACCAGGATCACCTGCTAATTCCAGGTCTGGACCTTCACCCTCACTGCTGTGAGGTCACCTTGAGGATTCCACTACTGCATATCCAGTAGACTCCATCACGCTTTCTACTTCCTACAATCCAGTAGGTAAGCTCCATATTATAACTGTTCATTAAATGATTTTAATGGTACTTATCATACATGCCATGGACTCCTCTCCTGTAGTCCTTGGGTTTGCTGTTTTCCTTACAGCTCTTCTATTCTCAACTCCTACCCTCCATTCCCTCATGGGATGCCGGAGATCCTGTGTGGGAAATGCACTCCTGATCCAGGAACATGCATTTTATGGGATCTCCCCCTGGCATCTCTAGCTAGGGAGTCCCCATATGTGAAGACTCATTCCTGCTTGTTCCTGGAGATAGCACAGTTACTTACCTGTAACAGGTGATCTCTGGGAACAGCAGGAATAAGTCTTCACAACCCACCCACCTCCCCTAGGAGTTATATCTATCTATCTATCTTCCTTTCCTCTTTTTCTCCT
This sequence comes from Ichthyophis bannanicus, assembly GCA_033557465.1. NCBI lineage: Eukaryota > Metazoa > Chordata > Amphibia > Gymnophiona > Ichthyophiidae > Ichthyophis > Ichthyophis bannanicus. The sequence continues at coordinate 805,998,668 of CM066034.1, read as the reverse complement.
TTGTCTCAGCTATGATACTCAACTGAGGAGAAGTGGAAAGGGCGGGAAGTCAGTGCGCAGGCGCGAGGGATGCTCCTAAAAGCTTTCTGATTGGATGCTGGGGAGCATTCCCGTGCAGGCTCCGTCGGTACCGACGTACCCATATGTGAAGACTTATTCCTGCTGTTCCCAGAGATCACCTGTTACAGGTAAGTAACTGTGTTTCGTGTAAAAGTCCGCACTTTGGCACGAAGGTGTACACTGTGCTGGTATGTGTAGTCGGTGATGCAGTTTGGGCAGAGCATGGGCACCGTATGCACGCACATGCGTGGATTCTAAAATGATTTAATCTACGTACGTACATTTATAAAGTATATGTGGACATTTACACCAGCTCACTGGTAGGTGTAAGGGATCGTGCTTTCATTGAAAGCATCTTCTCTGTCATATTGCATACACTGGTATTATGAAAAGCAAATAGGCACCCACTTGTCTGTATAAGACAGCATTTATGTAGTGGACATGTATGTACCTGTCCATGGCACCCTGTTATAAAATTGCTCTCTAAAAGGAGGAACAGCAGCAAACCTCCTCATATCAATAACCCTCTTTTTATATGGATCCTCCATCTTCCATAGAAGATCCCTCTCTCCTTACTCCACTCCCACCAGATGGCATGTCCAGCCGACACAAATACCCTTGTCAACTAGGGGGGCAGGAGAGAAGACTTCTGAGATGTTTACTCTCAGAACACTCCTTCAATCTGCAGGACTCATTATAGTAACATTAGTCATCTTCCCTCCTTCGAACTCGAGTGTCCTATGTGAGCCATGAAACCCATCCAGTTGCTCATTTTTAACATATACATGCTACAGTAGGGAGGAGTAACCTAGTGGTTGGGACAAATTACCTCATGCTGGAAGGTCAGGGGTTCAAATCCCACTAGAGGACAACAACCTTGGGCCTGACTGACTGGGGTTTCTAGTCCCACAGGTGCTCCTTGTGGTCTTGGGCAAGCCACTTAACCCTCCATCACCCATGTTCCCTGTAAAAAAAATAGTTATCTCCCTGTTCAATGTAATTTCAGTTTGTTCAATGTAAACCACCTTGATATCACCATGAAAGGCAGTATATAAGAATTGTTAAATAAAATAAAATACATAGCAGGATTTCAAACAGTGTTCCTAAGGATTTTTTCCTCTTCTTCTATAGTTGAACAAAATATAGAAATATAGAAGGTCTGCAGTAGTGAGTTATATTAGTTAATCAACTTCTTGTTGCACATTATTCTGCAATATATATACCCTAGCAATCCATGACTGGTTCCTGCAAAGTCAACCAAGGAATGATGACTTCTCATTGTGTGTACCTGAGTAACACCATAGCTATCCTGTCACAAAATATCACAGAAATCATCTTAAACTATATACAGTGTTGACAGGCTATCAGTCTTTCAGATAATTTGTTCACAAGTAAATTCTAAAAATCTTTGTCCTACCATTTATGTGGTGATATTTTCAGTAGACATGCTCCTTGAAGATTACACTCACAGTGAAAAATATGTCCATGCCATTTGTAAGTATAACTATTGTATTAGATTAAAATGTAATTAGTCAAAGGGCCTAAATTTTTAAAGCTAACAATTTGCATGATTAACTTTGAAGTTAACCTCATAAATTGTTTTGAATATTGGCCCCTTAGCTAATTAAGCGCCTGAAAGTTATTTATTACAACAAATCCTTACAGGTTTGTAAAGTAGTATACTGCTCATTTTTGTCAGCTCATCATTAGTGCTTTTGGCCAGATTATTGATGCTTTTTTCAGCTATGTCAAACATTTGGGCAACAGCCACAACTACCTTTGCAATAAACAACATTGACCTGAAATAATAATGCACAAAGACAAAGTGACACAAAAATAATGATTCACAAAACAAAACTAACTGCAAATGATACAGGAAACAACATGTAATCTTTTGGCAAACATCCCAAGAACAGTGGCCTGCAGAACTGCAGCTGTGAGCAAAGTACAGTGCCAAAGGGCCCATATAGCAGTGGTTTTATCCAGGAGATACTGAATGGAGAAGTGGGGTCCAGTGGGGAGGGGACCCGATGGTGGTCAGGGAGGCAATATGACCAAAAGATAAACAGGCAGGATCATTAGCATGCACAGTGCAGTTATGAGAGCCATGGATGGAATGGTGGTGCACATGGTGATGACAGGAGAAGGCGGCACACATGAGAGCCATGCATTACAATAGTCTGTGCTTACAAACAGGCATAGGAAAAGTATGTGTGCAGACCAATACAGGACATACAGTAATGACACATATCTGTGGACAAGCCCTGTATCTGTAAATGTATGCATTTGTATGTTGCGTGGTAATGCTGTACTGAAACAGAGCTACTACATTGGCTAATGTGTGACATCAGTCTCTCATGTGAATAGCAGCATCAGGGTATGACTTGCCTCTTCCCTCTTTATCCCCACCACCACCACCACTACCACCACTGCAGTAAGCAGATTCCAAGCAGCTGGCACAACACCATAGTGCAAATCCCCAGGAGCCACCTTTGCCACCACTCAGAAAGCAAGAGAAGCATCAACAGGCACTTGTGATGATGGCACTATGGCAGAAGCAGTATGTGCTCACAGCCCCACCCTGGCCAGAAGATCAGAGCAACAACCCTGCTACTACGTTCTGGAGCACATCCTCATTGGAGTAGGTGGTGGATGTAGTGGACCTCCTCAATGAGGATATGCTCCCCAAACCCATTGGATAGGCCACAGAACCTAAACCAAAGGTGAGAGACAGCACAGCACATCTGGGCAGCTGCACTACCAACATTAGCAACACAAGATCTGGCAGCATACCTAATAGTGGAGAGAAAGAGAGCAGGGGAAGTGGCTGGCAGTCCAGCAGCAGTTTACAAGCAGCTGTCAGGCCCTGAGGAGGATAAACTCCAAGAGGAGGTGGATGGGGATGTGCAACTGGGATCTTAGGAAGGGGACGTGCAGAATGGTGGTAGGGATGGGGATGTGGCTAAGGAGATGGGAGGGTGTGTGGAGGTCAGGGAGGGAGAAGGGGACAGGGGGGAAGAGAGAGGGATTGGGGTGGGGTGAAGGATAGGGAGGGGGTGCTAGGCACACCAGATGCACATCATGGAGAGCTCATGAGAGTGCAGCCAGAGCTGTCTAGCACCTAGCCAGCCCATTAAGGCTCATGTCTACTGCAGCAAAGCCCTTCTGTGCCTAGCCACCATTCAATGGACAGTGCCTCCAGTCTTCACTGCACTTGCAAGACTTCTGGACCTCATGATCATGCACCTTTAAAGCCTCAGAGAAGATATGCACGTTTTTGACTTCAAGTCTCCAGCAGCGTGGGGCACACATCTCCCTCTAGGAACACCGGTTGGTAGGATGCAAAGTATTGTCAATAGCTGCTAGGCAGATAGAGTATCTAGCTCAGCTGGATGATAGACCTAACAGAGGGATTGGCATGGTTGAGGTCTGAACATGCAGCACTATAGCAATGGAGCCAGAAGGTCACACCTGTTCCCAAGTGGCACCATTGTATTGTGCTGCAGTAGATATGTGGTATGGAGGAGATCAGCTCACAGTTCCGACAGTATGCACAGACTGCACAGACACTGGAAGTGTTGTAAAAAGAGAGGGGTGTAGCGTTGTATATACAGAGGTGTGTGGGATGGAAACACATAAAATCCTATATTATAGTACCTGTGTGCAACCCTGTCCTCCTCACCCCAATGCAGACTGCTCATCATGTGATACATATACAGTATAAGAATAGTTAGCAATGCAGCAGGTAAATGCATGATGGTGAGCTACTGTAGCATCCACAGAGTGTGGCTGGGTGGGTGAATGGTGTTGGCTCCATTGTTATAATGTACATGTTCAGATCACAGCCATGACTCACCCTCAGGCCTATCATCCAGTATAACTGGATGCTCTATCTGCTAGCAGCTATTAGAAATACTTCACATTAGTAGCTCCCAAAGTTGTGGTCGGGACCCCAAATGGGGTCACATCATCAGCAGATGGGGTCACAGAAACATGGCCATTTCCCCTTCTCTCTGAGCTTTCACAGTGACTTATGCCAAGAGTGGCAGTCACTAGTCAGCATGCGGGTTGTGAGCCAGTGCGTATTCATTGATCCTTGCCCCCTCCTATGTAAGCTTCTTGTTGGACTAGAAATCCATGCTGAGTACTGAAGTCTGTAAGAACACACTGCACACTACACAAGGGACCCTGTACTGACTGCTGCTGAAGTTACCACTACTGTTGTTACTTCCTTCCTGCTTCAGATGAGTGGAGGGAAGGGAAGAAGACTGGAGGCCTGCTGTTTTGATTTAATCATCATCTGGGGTCATGTGAATTTTCAGTTGTTAAAATGGGATAAAATTTGAAAAACACTTCTTCACATCCTACCAGACATGGTCCACATTTATACATGGCCACGGGTGTGTGCCCTTGGAGAGAGAGGCAGTACGGCCACAGTTTGGCTGCTGCTGTTCCCTGTGTTATGCATGTCAAATGTCTGCTGCTAACTGTTATTGCTTATGCATATACAGCCTATGGATACCAGCCACTGTTAGACATTAGTGCTAAGTATTGGTGTGGTACAACAATGACATATATCTGTGATTTATGGGCATCACATACATAGTGAGTGATACCAATATTCTGTTCACTTACAGATAATGATGGTTCTGCTGATCTTTCCCAGGTCAACACCCCTAGTTTCTGCCCCCTGGGGGGGAAGTCACTGCAGGAGACCCAACAATCTACAGATCATGATGCCCTGGCTGCAGAGTCTTCAATGGTGGAGGGTAGGCAGTCCATGTACCTAAGGCCATTGGCCACGAAGTCACAACCCATGATACCCAGGAGGAGGCAGCTATGGAAACTGAGAGATCTGATATAGAGTTACTACCACCATCTCCAAGCAGGCAAAATGTCCATGCAGATGATGATAGTGCTGCAGAGGGCTTGGAGAGGTGCAATGCATGGAAGCAGTCCAAGAAATTTATGCAGTGTGCAGAACTGCTACTCCAGCAGAACAGGGTATACCAAGCACAAAGGGCATAGAAATTGGAGCTGCTGTGCCAATCCATTGTACTTCAGGAGTGCCAGCTGACAGCCACAGGGTATCTAGACACCTCTACCTGCCTACTCCATGCATCAATACAGGAATAATTTGCGGAGATGAGGAGGTACACCCCTTCTGCTATGTGCTCATCTGATGTCCATCTTTTTACCCATGTCATCATGATCCTGCATGCATAAAACAGGTGTCAGTTCCCAACATTTCTGCTGCTACCACCACCACCAACAACAGAATTCTCACCAGCTACACCACTAGCACCACCATTAGAGCTAGGCATATACAAACTTCTTCCACTCCTGCACCACCTCTAAAAGCTATATTGGGGCATGTTCCTCATGTGAGGAAGTCTTCCCTTTGCTTACTCCCCTTCCTTGATGCCGAGCAGGCCGGTGCATATGGAGGTGACAGCAGTACCTCCACTGATTCCAGAGATACACCAACCACTACTGTAGCTCAGACACAGGTGCATTTACCATTGATTAGGGAGAGGAGAGATAGAGGCCTTTGGAGGAGATGAGAACAGGGCAAGCCTTAGGGCCATATCCCCAGGGGCCTGCTTGTGCTGGCTGTGCAGAGAAGGGGGGGCAGGGTACTTGTGGGCGGGGGGGGGGGGAAGTTGGACGGTACAGGGTGTGTGAGGGGAAGGGGGTGTTGGGGTCGGGGTGCTGAGTGTGTGAGGGGAAGTGGGTGAAGATAGTATGTGAGAACGTGAGGATGTGTGAGAGTATGTAGCAGTTTATGAGGAAGAGTCGGTGTGGAGGGCATGTGAGTATGTGGGAGTGTATGAGGGGGATGGTGTATGAGGGAGTGGGTCCTGCTCTGGGTAGTGGGAGAGCGGTGCTTTGTTATTCACATGAACTAACTCTGGCAATAAACACTCACCTTCATTTATGTATGAGGTTATTTCTTGTAGTCAAACCCCGTTGATATGCCCCACTCCTCTGTGTCTACAACTGTCTCTTCCTGTGCCATGTCTTGTGAGTCTGGTAGAGATTTTCTTTGCCATAATGCATAATTGTGTAGCATACAGTAGGCCATAAATATCTCACACAGCCTGGTAAGACAATATAGAATTTCTTCTTTCGACCAGTTCAGATACTTGAAGTGACTCTTTAGCTAGGCAAAATTTTGTTCCTTGCCCTTTCCTGAACCCTGCTTGCATTTCAGGCATTTCTCATTCCAAGTATGGTTGTAGTCTCTGCTGAATAATCTTCAGTAGAGTTGTACTGGCATGTGGGATCAGAGGAATTGGGTGATAATTTCCACAGTCAGTTGGATCATCTTTCTTTAGTATGAGTATAAACACAAATCTTTTCCAGTCAGTTGGCCTTGATTATCTCTTCCAAATTTCCTGGCAGAGCCTTATAAGTACGGTAACAGCTGCAGCCGATTGCTGTAATACTTCAATAGGAATGCCATCAATGCCTGATGCTTTCTTCTTTGGCCAGAATGAACAAATGGATGATGAAATGCTCAAAGAAATCAAGGAAGCTAGCAAAGGTTACAGCACAGTAATAATAAAGGGTGATTTCAATTACCCCGGTATCGACTGGGTCAGTGTCACGGCAGGACGTGCTAGGGAGATAAAGTTCCTAGATGAAATAAATGACTGCTTCTTGGAGCAGCTGGTTCATGAACCAACCAGAGGGGAAGCCATATTTGACCTAGTCCTTAGTGGAACACCAGATCTGGTGCAAGAGATAAGGGTGTTGGGGCCACTTGGCAATAGTGATCATAGCATGATCGTGTTTGATTTAATTAGTGGAGGAGGGATAGTAAGGAAATCCACAGTACTACCTTTTAACTTTTGAAAGGGAAACTATGATAAAATGAGGAAAATAGTTAAGAAAAAACTAAAAGGAGCAGTTGCAAAGGTTAAAGACTTACATCAAGCTTGGGTGTTGTTGAAAAATACTATCTTGGAAGCCCAGACCAGCTGTATTCCACGCTTTAAGAAAAGTGGAAGGAAGTCCAAAAAACTGCCAGCATGGTTTAAAGGTGAGGTCAGAGAGGCTGTTGTTGCCAAAAAAACATCTTTCAGAAATGGAAAAAAGAGCCAAACGACGAAACCTGGAAACAGCACAAGCACTGGCATTTTAAATGCAAGGCATTGATAAGGCAGGCAAAGGAAGAATTTGAGAAGAAGCTTGCTGTGGAAGCTAAAACGCATAATAAAGGCTTTTTCAAGTACATTCGTAGCAAAAAAAACTGTGAGAGAGTCAGTTGGTCCATTAGATGTGATAGAGGGGTTAAAGGGGCACCAAGAGGTGACAAGGCGCTAGTGGAGAGACTGAGTGAATTCTTTGCTTCGGTCTTTACTGAGGAAGATGTAGGGATGTTACCCATGACTGAAGTGGTATTTAAAGGTGCAGAAGAATTGAAGGAAATATTGATACATCGGGAAGATGTATTACAACTATTAGATAAACTGAAGAGTAGCAGATCACCTGGGCCAGATGATATACATCCAAGGGTGTTGAAAGAACTGAAATATGAGATTGCAGACCTGCTATTAGTAATCTGTGAACTATCATTAAAATCATCTGTAATATCTGAAGATTGGAGGATGGCGAACGTAACACCAATTTTTAAAAAGGGTTCCAGGGGTGATCCAGGAAACTACAGACCGGTGAGCCTGACATCAGTACCGGGAAACATGGTAGAAACCATCATAAAGAACAAAATTCCTGAACATGTAGATAGTCATGGCTTAATGGGAGACAGCCAACATGGACTTAGACAAGGAAGATCTTGTCTTACTAATCTATTATGTTTTTTTGAAGGTGTGAATAAACAGGTAGACAAAGGTGAGTCAGTTGATATAGTGTATTTGGACTTTCAGAAAGCCTTTGACAAGATCCCTCATCAGAGACTTTTGGCAAAACTAAGGAGTCATTGGATAGGAGGCAGTGTACTATTGTGGATCAGGAACTGGTTAAAAGATAGAAAGCAGAGGGTAGGGCTAAATGGCCAGTTTTCCCAATGGAGAAAGGTAAATAGTGGTGTACCCCAGGGATCTGTGTTGGGTCTGCTGCTTTTTGACATATTCATAAATGACCTGGAAAAGGGAATAATGAGTGAGGTTATCAAATTTTCAGATGACACAAAACTATTTAAAGTTGTTAAACCCAAGAGGATTGTGGAAAATTGCAAGAGGTTCTTGATAAATTGGAAGACTGGGCATCAAAATGGCAGATGAAATTTAATGTGGACAAGTGCAAAGTTATGCACCTAGGGAAGAACAACCCAAACTATGGCTAAACGATGCCAGGTTCCACATTAGGAACCACCACCCAGGAAAAAGATTTAGGCGTCATTGTGGATAACATGTTAAAACCCTCAGCCCAGTGTGCAACGGCGGCCAAGAGAGCAAATAGAATACTAGGTATCATAAGGAAAGGAATGGAAAATAAAACAAAAGATATTATAATCTCTATATCGTTCAATGGTGAGACTGCACCTTGAATATTGTGTGCAATTCTGGTTGCCGTATCTTAAAAAGGATATAGCGTTATTAGAAAAGGTTCAGAGAAGAGCCACCAAAATGGTAAAGGGGATGGAAGGACATCCCTATGAAGTAAGGCTAAAAAGGTTAGGGCTCTTTAACCTGGAAAAGAGACAGCTGAGGGGAGACTTCTTACTTTCTTCCAATACAACCTTCTTAATGTCATCCTGGAGCTCTGCCATTTGTATCTAAAGCAGCATATCCATTATGCAGGTAGTCTTTAATTCCAGTGGTATATTCTCAAGGTCATATTTTGTTACATTCATGAGTGGCTTGCTCTTTTTCAACTTTAGTTTGAGTTTGCATATTATTAATTGGTGATCCATACCACAGTCAGCTCCAGGTTTTGTCTTTGTTGATGTTATAGAGCTTTTCCATCATTGACTTCCACAGATGTAGTCAATTTGATTTTTGTACAATCCAATGGGTGAAGTCCATGTGTACAGACACCGTTTGTGTTGCTGAAAGAAGGTGTTTAAGATGAACAGATCATTGGTCTTTCAGAATTCCATCAGGCTTTCTCCAGCTTCATTTCTGTTGCCAACCACTTTGCCTTCTTTGTTGCCAACTTTTGTGTTCCGGTCACCCATGATTATAAGGATATCCTGTTTGCATGTTCTTTCATTTTCAGCTTGTACTTGTTCATAGAACTCATCCACTTCATCCTCTTCTGCAGCTGTTGTTGGGGCATATATCTGAATTATAGTTGTGTTGATGGGTATTCCTCGTAGATGAACAGAAATTAAACATTCACTGATTGTATTGTATTTCATTTCAGTTCTTGCAAGTTTCTTCTTGATTATAAATGCAACACCATTTCTTCTTTGTCTTTCATTTCTAGCATAGTAGACCATGTGATCATCAGATGCAAAATGCTTGATGCCAGTCTATTTTGGTTCGCTGAAACAAAACAGATTGAATTGTATACATTCCATTTCATTCCTGACCACCTCCAACTTCCCTTGGTCCATGCATCGTATGTTTCATGTCCCAATATGTAGGACATTTTTGTGGCTTCTGACTCTCATTTCATGCGTCGCTACATCAGCAGTCAGACATCCCAAGGGCTTTGATCCAACCATATCATAAATGTTGACTTTATTCTGAAAAGTCTTCAGCTCCACCCCAGTAGCCAGTTGTGTGCCTTCCAACTTGGGGGTCTCAACTTTCATCACTATAGTGCAATTTGTTTTGTTGTGACAATCCATTGGGTTTTCATGGCAAGATATGGAAGTAGGCTTCTTCCATGCAGGTAATTCTATTGCTGTTGCCATTGTCAAAGAAATGGGATCCTTCGCTGCCAACATTGTCCCATTCTACTACTGCCCAAATGGGTGATTTATCTTGGTCTGGTACCTCAGCTGAGATCTGTCCATCTTCAAAGACCCTGCCAGTAGTTAAGCTACCAATAGTTTAGCTTTCAGCATCACTGATACACACAAGCACTCATAGCACGTCAAGTGAGGGTTCTGAGGTCTACATGGCTAATAATTGCTCATACGCTTCTCCTCTATAAATTTGTCCAAACCCATTTTAGAACCAGCTAATTTTGACTATAAGACAGGGAGAGGACAATGGAGGGAGTAAGAACAAAGGGAAGAAGGAGAGAAGAAAGAGTAAAGAAATTAATGGGAAGAAAGGTTGGATTGCCAACTCATTTAGCAAACTAAAAGGTCTTCTCTTCCAATCCTCTTATCCTTCCTGAACAGCATATCTTCAGGTCCTCCCCTTTACAACATGTTCTATTCACTTACCTTCCTTAATCACTCAGCTTTCTTTCTGCTGAAGGCATGGTGCTCTGAAGCAGCTCTGTTCCTACCGCTATGGAACAGCAGCATTCCGTCAGAAGGCAGGACAATAGTAAGGAATGGAGGCTCGGAGTGAGGGGAGAAAGTGACAGTGTTTCTGCCTGCAATTCTTTTTTTTAATTTATATTTGTTGGATTTTAAACAAAAATACAAGCATCTATTTTCACAGAAAACATGAAGATATTACAGAAGAAAACATACATCAAAATTAAGAAAAAACAGAACCACAAATCTCCAGTTTAGACCAAAGAAAGAAGAAAGGGGGAAGGGAGAGTGAAATAAAGTGAACTAAATAAAGGTTTCAAAGAAAAAAAAAGGAAACTCAAGCATTAGGTAGTCAAATCCAGACATATCTTAATCTCTCATATCTTGCACTTTCTTGGTTTGTGGTGATTCTTGTGAACTAGTAAGGGGTATGTTTACTAAACCATCTTAACGTTGCAGTGGTGGTATTATTGCACGATAAGTGATGTTATCACACGATAATATCGCGCGATAACATCACTTATCGCGCAATAACACAGCGGCGGCGTTAAGGCACACTAATGCTGTGAAATCCGGGCCTGAAGGGTGGAGTAAGGCTTCCCAGAGGGTGGAGAGAATGGGTCAATGGGCGGAGAGTAGGCGGGGAGAGGCTTCATGCACACTAACACCGTGAAATCAGGGTCTGAAAATTAGCGCCAGTGAAAGCCTCGCGCTAGAGGCACATTTGCAGGAGAGAGAAACCATTTCAGTCAGCAATGTGCAGCAAAGGCAGGGAAACCCAGAACAAGTGATAGTTGTGATACATCTGCAGGGACCAAAAAGGCAAATAAACAGATAAAAGAACCAGAACCACATCTAAAATCCCAATAGCCAAGCTGGCCAATAGTGATATTAATGATAAACATAAAGCAACTGACGAGGGTCCAACATGGGCACGAGTGTGTGTCCCACAGTGTCACAGGGGAGATTACCCAGCAGGTACGCCCAAGGGCACATAACATTGGCAGGCGGTGTGGGGGGGGGAGGAGGAAACACACATGTCCATTTAGGCACCCCTACCTGAGAACCCACACCATAGGCAGCTGCCTACCGGCATACTGGATGGCCTGGGACTGCGCACCACCAGCACCACCGGCATAATGGCATGGCAGCATGGTGGCGGAGGGGTGCTGGTGGCGGAGGGGTGCTGGTAGCAGAGGGGGCAGTGGTATCTGCCCACAGCAGACCATGGCCTAGCCCCGTTTATGTGGGTGCCGTGCAATGCAACAGACAGGGTCTGTCTGATGAACAGTCATGGTATCCCCCTGGAATGAACTGACTGTGTGGTGCAGTACACACAGCCAGTGTGTTCAGGAACAGAAAATCACAATTTCAAGTCCCAGCTGTGGCTCCTACCAACTCTTTCCCCATATTTTACCCAGTACTAAACCGTGGTAATAAAGACGGAACCTTTATGACAGATAAAATAAACATGCCTGAAACGCCTATATTTTACCCTACAGAGCACAGACACCATAAACATGTGCAATCCCTAGAGCAGAGTTTCCCAACTGCAGTCCTGGAGGGCCAAACACCATTCAGGTTTCATGCTGTCCCTAATAAATATGCCTGTGCTGCATTAGTATGCGCCGCCCCCATTGTACGCAAATGTATCTCATGCATATTCATTAGGGACAGCATGAAAACCCGAACAGTGTTTGGCCCACCAGGACTGGAGTTGGGAACCTCTGCCCTAGAGCAGCGGCCAACAGGGGAATAAACACCCACACCCACAGGCTCCACTATCCAAAGCCTCATGGAGAGGCAGGATGTTGGGCCCTGCATGCATCTCCGAATACTAGCACTTGCATACCTTAGCAATGCCGCCCTAAACTTGGGAATACGTTACACACATTTCAAAAGGTTGCTATGATTAATGGCAGATATCAATTCCCAAGTTAAGCACAATTTGCTGTTAGAGCTGCATCATAGCAACCTTTCTGATATCTTTGGAGTGTGTTTCAGTTTTGGTTTCTGACAGTGTTTACCACCCCGGGGAGTGACCCCAACAGTATTGCATACTATAGCCATGCCTGCACTGTGCCCAGGAATGGTGTGGTGTCCAGGGCTGCCAAAAGCCTCTATATTTGCACAATGCTGGCATAGGTATGGGAATGTGTGTCTGTCTATCCAGTGTATTGTGGCTGCCTACACCTTACTCAGCCCACACTGCTTGCACTGTTTCCAGTGTTAGCCTGCCAATGTGCATAATGAGGAGCAAGGTACTATGGATATGGCCCGGACAGGGCAGCCTGGGCAGGATGCATGTGCACAGGGCATAGGGCAATGGCTGGGACATTATAGTGCCCGACCACTACCTGCACGGATAGGGTGGCCACAGCATGTCATGATGGGGAGGTGAGTGTGACTCTCACCCTGACTGAGCAGTGACCATGGCATGGCTAGGTTCCCCCATAATGCTTTGCAGCATTTCTCTCAAGTGGTATCTATGAGTTTCTAGGTCAGTGTGCCTAATTAAGGCTAACGTGTGTTAATGTGTCATGGCTCTCTCTATTGTGCAATAACCTGAAATACTACCTTAAGGCTGGAATGTCCCAGTCTTAAGGTAACAATTGTGGGTTATTGTGTGAAAATGTGTGCCGTGTCCATTATTGTGTGATAAAGGGAGCTGTGCATTAACCTTAACTTCGCGTGCTGACCTGCAATCACAGCAATAGAGGTGTAGCAGACTGGTTAATGCAATGACTACTGAAACAGGGGTCATGAGTTCAATCCCCCAGTGGGCTTAATGAGTAAGGCTGTTTGAGGCATTACCCTTTACTTTAAATCAGTGCTGTCTGAGGCATTTTCTTTTTTACTTTAAATTAGTGCTGCCAGCAAACACACCCTCACAGTGCCGTAACCTAAGGTGCTGCATAAGGCTCCCTATAAGGCACTCCAGAGGGCACATTATAAAATGCACTGTCCGCCAAAGCACCTTATAATGTTTTCTATAGGGCGCCTTATAAGGCGTCTTACAGGGCGCTTTATAGGGCGCTTAATAGGGTGCTTTATAGGGCGCCTTATGAGGCACCTTAAGGTTACAGCACTGTGAGGGTGTTTTTGCTGGCAGCACTAATTTAAATTAAAAAAGGAAATGCCTCAGACGGCCCTATCAAATAACACCACTGTGGGATCAAACCCATGATCTCTGCCTCCACAGTCAGTGAAGTAACCAGTGGGCTACATCTCTATAGCTGCTAACATACCCCTGGCTGGCTACAGAAGGGCTGCAGGTCACCACACAAACTGTCTGCTGTGGTTACCAGGCTAGGGTTAACCCACCCATACCCATGATGCACAGCACATGCAGATCAGCAGTGTACAGATGATCACAAGATGGGGTATGCACCCCCACAGCACCTTGGCCTGGTAGGGGGAACTGACCATGTGTGTTACTGGCACAGAGTAGCTACAGACCGTCACACTGTGCGGGTACTGTGCTCACCCTGAGGGCGAGGTGGGGCACCCAGCACCAGGTCCGCAGCACCTGGCTTAGTTGAGATAGGCTATACTGCAGGTCATCATCAGTGCCAGTGTGTGATAGGTAGTCCTTGCAGACACACTTAGGATACACCTGTGTCCATCCGTCTGTCCCAGTCACTTTTAGCCCTTGAGGGCTATGATGCACCCAGAATAGTGCATATCCTGTGTGAGTGCCATGGTCACATGATTGAAGTGAAGGGGGGTGTTTGGATCAGTAAGATGATGATGTAGCACGCACCAACCAATCCGCCCTCTGGGTCTCAGGCTGGGGGACAGGATCTCCCACCAACAGATCCACATTCTACATCCCTGCAATAGTGGCAGTAGAGAGGACTTATCAACCCCAGTCCGGCTAGGGAACAGGCATTCTACAGGGCAGTCAATGCAGATCTGTAAACCTCCATAACGCAATGGCAGACAGACAGAAGGCCTGGAAATGCTCAGCTGCTCCCCACCACTATCTGACATTCTCCAGTCGCTGCACCCTACAAGGTGTTCTAGCCATACACGTACTAACTGCAGACAGTCTGCTAGCTTGTACATAGTGCATGTTCTTAGAAGAACTCTGTGTACCCCAAAACGGAATGTGAACACACACAACAAGCAGATAAGTCAGTGATTGGGCCTCAAAAAAGGAAACCCATAACTATCACTTGAGAGAAATGCTATCTAGCACTATGGGACCTAGCCATGCTGTGGTCACTGCTCAGTCAGGGTGAGAGTGACCTCCCAGCAAGACATGCTGTGGCCACCCTGTCCGTGCAAGTGGTGGCCGGGTACTACAATGTCCCAGCCATTGCCCCATGCCCTGTGCACATGCATCCTGCCCAGGCCACGCTGTCCGAACCACACCCACAGTACCTTGCTCCTCATTATGCACATTGGTAGGCTAACACTGGAAACAGTGCAAGCGGTGTGGGCTGAGTAAGGTGTAGGCAGCCACAACACACTGGATAGACAGACACACACTCCCACACCTATGCCAGCATTGTGCAAATATAGAGGCTTTTGGCAGCCCTGGCCACCACACCAGTCCTGGGCACAATGCAGGCATGGCTATGACATGCAATACTGTTGGGGTCACTCCCCGGGATGGTAAACACTGTCAGAAATCATGCTGTCCCTAATGAATATTCCATGAGATACATTTGCATGCAATGGGGGCGGTGCATACAAATGCAACGCAGGCATATTTATTAGGGACAGCAGGAAACCTGAATGGTGTTAGGCCCTCCAGGACTGCAATTGAGAAACTCTGCTCTAGGGATTGCACATGTTTATGGTGTCTGTGCTCTGTAGGGTAAAATATAGGCGTTTCAGGCATGTTTATTTTATCTGAAATAAAGGTTCCATCTTTATTACCACTGTTTAGTACTGGGTAAAATATGGGGAAAGGGTTGGCAGGAGCCACAGCTGGGATTTAAACTTGTGACCTGCTCCTGAACACACTGGCTGTGTGTACTGCACCAAATGGACAGTTCATTCCCTGGGGATACCATGACTGTTTGTCAGACAGACCCTGTCTGTTGCATTGCACGGCACCCACTTAAACGGGGCTAGGCCATAGTCTGCTGTGGGCAGATGCCACTGCCCCCTCCGCCACCATGCTGCCATGCCATTATGCCGGTGGTGCTGGTGGTGCGCAGTCCCAGGCCATCCAGTATGCTGGTAGGCAGCTGCCTAAGGTGTGGGTTCTCGGGTAGGGGGGCCTACATGGACATGCGTGCTTCCCCCCCCCCCCCCGCACTGCCTGCCAATGTTATGTGCCCTTGGGGGTACCTGCTAGGTAATCTACCCTGTGACACTATGGGACACAAACTCATGCCCATGTTGGACCCTCATCAGTTGCTGTCTTGCTGCTTTACAGTCTTGTCATTCCTATGTGCCACTTAGGCATCTGCCTAGCCCACACTGTGCCCCAGCTGGACCATAGCATGTGCCACCTGCAGCCCCCTGTATCCCATTAACAGCATCAGTACAGTTGCCCTTTCCTACGTGCCCACTCTGCTTTTACTGCACATGTGCACGCCATAACAAACCTGCCCAATCTAAACGACAGAAACCCTGATCGGCGCTATTTCAATGTGGGATCATTCACTTTGTAGGGGGACAGAGCATAGACCCTTCCAAACATGATATCTTAATTTATACGCTTTGTTAGTAGTGTTGCTTTATGTTTATCATTAATATCACTATTAGCCAGCTTGGTTATTGGGATTTTAGATGTGGTTCTGGTCCTTTTATATGTGTATTTGCCTTTTTGACCCCTGCACATGTATCACAACTGTCACTTTTTCTGGGTTTCCCTGCCTTTGCTGCTCATTGCTGACTGAAATGGTTTCTCCTTCCTGTAAATGTGCCTTATCGCGAGGGTTTCACTGGCGTTAGTGTTCAGACCCAGATTTCACAGTGTTAGTGTGCCTGGAGCCTCTCCCCTCTCACTCTCTTCCCATTGACCCCTTCTCTCTGCCCTCTGGGAAGCCTTACTCTACCCTTCAGACCCGGATTTCACAGCGTTAGTGTGCCTTAACGCCGCAGCTGCGTTATCGCGCGATAAGTGACATTATCGTGCGATATTATCGCGCAATAACATCACTTATCGCACGATAATACCACCGCTGCGACGTTAAGATGGTTTAGTAAACATGCCCCTAAGTTTCAAGGATTCCTTCATGTTCAGTTGCGTCTCTTGAATGAACAAGATGTCAACTTTTTCTTGATGTCCATAGAGAATTATTTTCTTACTTTTTATGGGGTTATTGATGCCCTTCACATTTAGTGATAATATTTTAAAGTTCATAGCAACAGTTGCCCAACAGTCCTGCAGGCCCAAGACTAGGTATGACTGACCTATTCAACCCTAAGAACAGATATCTTCCGCTTAACTCAAAATTTATGATTTCCAGTTGGAGACAGCGGAAGATCAAATTATCTAAACTGCCATTCGTTCTAGCGGATAGTACTGCTGAACTACAAGCAACTTTTCTTGCTACCCCGATGGACCCTGGAGGAATACCGAAACTACCACACCTATTGGGTGAACCCATGATGAGCAAGACAGATACAGAAGGGCCATATTGTCTAGGGGGGGGGGGGGTTGGCATCGCCCGCGTACTGAACCCCACTTGTTACTACAGTGTTAAGATTACATACATCCTCTACTGCCCCTACCCCTCACAAGTGCGGCCCAACATTCCCTTCCACTGCTAATTTACTTGTCTACTTAAGGTAAACATCACATTTACTAACCCTTACTGGGAGAAGACAGTGCAAGGACAACAATTGTTGCTAATGCAATTATACATATCACATAATTCCATTTCACAAGTCAACAGTACAGGACACATACACCATAAACCAAGAGACACCATACATACACCATAAACCAAGAGACACCATCCTTACAGGGTGTTTCAACGCATCTGAGACGATTCCTTATCTTCAAGGTTCATACAGAGAGCATCGGGATCATCAAAGGGTTTTGTTTGGTTATGTAATGTAACCCTCATCCTAGCAGGGTACATTAGCCCGAATCTCGCCTGAAGCTGCTGCAACTGAGGCCTCAGTGACAGAAACATTTTCCGTCTGTCCACAGTACTTTTGGCAAAGTCAGGAAAAAAGAACAATCTTTGGCCCTCAAATTCCACTGGAGAGCATGTGCGAGCAGCGTCCATAATTTGAGCCACTTGTTGAAACCGGAGAACATTCAGAATAATTGGCCTTGGCCGTTTGATGTTAATCTGAGTTTGCGAGGGAACCCTGTGTGCTCGTTCTATCTCGAACGGATACTCAAACGACAGCTTCAGCACTGAGGGTATCAATTTACTCAAAAACGCAAACATGTCCCTTCCCTCAGCTCCTTCTGGGACACCAACTATTCGCACGTTGTTTCTGCGGGCTCTGTTGTTTCCGTCTTCAACGTCTCTTTGAAACTCCTTTATTCGCTTGTCCTGTTTGTCAATCAGTCTCAGCCTCTCCTCGTGCACAGCAAGTGTTCTCTCCATTGTGTCCTGCCTCAGGGTGAGCGCCTCCATGCAGGTTCACATTGCACCAATATTGTCCTGTACTGCGTTCAACGACTCACTGTTTTCTTTGACCATTTCCCGTATTGCTCGCACCTCCACTAAGAGTTCTTGTAAGGCCTCTGTGTCTCGCCCGGCCGCCATTTTCTGCGGAGGAGGGGGCTCTGTTTTCGAGTGCTTTGCTCTTTTTTTGCACGGCAGGGAAATCTAATCTTGTCGGCTTGGGTCCGGACATCTCTCAATGCTACTGTGGTCGATTCCACCCCAGGATTAATGGTGTCTACCCAGGATTATTGCTAGGCCCCTCTGGAGCAACAGCTCTAAGCATCCATCCTGCTCAGATCTAGACTCCGCCTCCTTAAGTTTATACTTTTAAAATACAGCTGTTTCCTTCTTGGGACAAAAGATTTGGGTCTGTTCTGACTAATCTATGACTTTGGGCAAGGGGGAAATAACCCTTAGTTTACAGACTTTTGTAAGATTTCCTTGTAAGTCTCTTATGTTAAATGGCAAATAAAAAATATGTTTTTTAGCTGTATTTGAAATATGTGGATTGAAGAAAAAGAGAAGGCCTCTGAGGCTGGTGATAGAGATATGGGTCCAGTTATGGATGTATAATTATGAGCCTGATTGCATAGCAGTATACTGATTTGATGTATAGTGGATCGGGGAGAGGCATTTTCCTATTTCAGATTTTCTTTATTGTTCCTCTGTTTCTTTTATTAGTTTCTCTCCTTCTTTTTTCTATTAGAAGCATGGCTCAGATGTTGATCTATTTTTTAATGTATTACCTTATGTTTTCTTTCACCAAGCTATCCTTTTTCAACTTTGAACTGTTTTGGATGTATCTTTCAAAATTATAAATAAATAAATTTAAAAAAATAAGCAAGTTTAGCACACACATTCTCTTCTGTGTATGCTAAATGGTCTTAACATGCACTGTAAGCTTTATTGCACAGAAATCTGTTGTAACTGTCAACTAGACTATCCAAACAATTATTTTGGAAGTTTGTTAACGTAAGCTTGGGTTTGGAATCCATGAGCTAAATTAAATTTTTGCTTTGCTCTTAGTGATCTGGTCCAGCAACAGGAGGAAATTTTCAAAGAAGTAGGTGCCATTTACATACATTACAAGCTAGTTTACATGTATAAATGGACATACATATTTAAGTAGCAATTTTAGAAAAGCCATTATTTAGACATTTATTTATTTATTTGCATTTATATCCCGCTTTTCACCGGGTCAAAGCGGTTGGGGGATACATTTAACACAAGGGGATATGAGACACATACACTAATACTTACAGGGAACATGGGCAATGGAAGGTTAAGTAGCTTGCCCAAGACCACAAGGAGCACCTCTGGGACTAGAAACCCCAGTCCTTCTGGCCCAAGGTTGCTGTCCTCTAGTGGGATTTGAACCACTGACCTTCTGGCCTGTAGTACCTTGCCCCAACCACTAGGCCACTCCTCCTTAAGATATATATATCCACAGCATGCATGGATTTGAAGGGTGTTTTAAGTGGACCTTAAATTTATTTTGCAATGGAAATCCTTGCATACTTCAAAAAACATCTACTGCAATACTTATGTGCTCCAGCATACACATAACTATCAGTTCACTATCTGGACCCTGAGTTTGGAAATGTGATTGAGAAGGGAAATTGTGCTTAACTTTCTGGTGTTCAATCCGCATCAAACAACCAAAAAATTGAGTTATGGAGTTTAACTCCTTACATGCACAAAGCCCTAAGTCATGTCACTCTTATTTTAAACAAGTTTTTCTTTAATGGTTGTTGCTGCTGTAATGCCACTAAACACACATATGTTTCACATGGTCTTCTAAATATTGTCTAAAAGGCTGCAAGCTCAATGAGCATTTGTAAAATATACTTCAAATTGTGAACGTCGCAACTTGACCACCCCTTTACCAACCTAGATGGCTAACCTAGAGGACATAAGAACATACTGAGGACATAAGAACATACTGAGTCAGACCAAGGTCCATTAAGCCCAGTATCCTGTTTCCAATAGTGGCCAATCCAGGTCACAAGTACCTAGCAGTTCCCCAAAAAGACACATAGGTTACATAATGCTTGTATTGGGGCAAGCAGTGGATTACCTGGGTCCTCTTTAATAATGGTTTATGGACCTTTACTCCAGGAACTTGTCCAAACCTTTTTTAAAACCAGCTACACTAACAGCATTTACTACATCCTCCGGTGATGAATTCCAGAGTTTGATTACGCGTT
This sequence comes from Ichthyophis bannanicus, assembly GCA_033557465.1. Classification (NCBI taxonomy): domain Eukaryota; kingdom Metazoa; phylum Chordata; class Amphibia; order Gymnophiona; family Ichthyophiidae; genus Ichthyophis; species Ichthyophis bannanicus. Next base: position 805,978,464 of record CM066034.1, on the reverse strand, counting down.
GAGTGAAAAAATATGAGAACATAAGATATGCCATACTGGGTCAGACCAAGGTCCATCAAGCCCAGTATCCTGTTTCCAACAGTGACCAATCTAGGTCATACGTTCTCTTATTAGTCTTAAACAGGTTACTCTGTAGCTTCATTGCACGTCCCCTAGTCTTTCTACTTTTTGATTGCATAAACAATCAATCTACGTTTACCCATTCCACTAGATTCATTAATTTATAGACCTCTATCATAATCCCCTCAGTCGTCTCTTTCAGGTCGAAACGTCCTAACATTTTAAGACTCTCCTCATAGGGGTATCCTTCAATCCCCTTTACCATTTAGGTGGCTCTTCTCTGTACCTTTTCTAATTCCACTATATCCTTTTTAAGATACGGTGACCAAAATTGCACACAATATTCAAGATGCAGTCGCACCATGGAATGATACAGAGGCATTATAAAGTGTAGTTACTCACCTGTAACAGATGATCTCCGGGAACAACAGGAATTTAGTCTTCACATATGGGTATTGTCGGTACTGACGGAGCCTGCGCGGGAACGCTCCCCAGCGTCCAATAGGAAAGCCTTTGGGAGCATCCCACAGCGCCTGCGTGCTGCCTTCCCACCTTTCTAACTGTCCCTCTCCAGTTGAGTTTATAGCTGAGACAAAAGAGAGAGGGGGAGAGAGAGAGAGAGAGAGAGACACAACTCCTAGGGGAGGTGGGTGGGTTGTGAAGACTAAATTCCTGTTGTTCCCGGAGATCACCTGTTACAGGTGAGTAACTACGCTATCTCCAGGAACAAGCAGGAATGTAGTCTTCACATATGGGGACTCCCTAGCTGGAGATGCCAGGGAGATGGCCCCAGGAAGTTGTTAGCCTTTGGGAAAGGGCCATACTCCCCCCCCCCATGGAATCTCTGGCATCCTACCAGGGACAGTGGGTATGAGTTGATTAAGTCTGAAAAAGGTGCTGAAGAACAGCCTGGCCAAACAAGGCATCCCGGCGGGAGTCCTTGTCTAAGCAGTAGTGGGCTGTGAACGTATGTACCGAAGCCTAAGTAGCTGCTCGACAGATGTCGTCGATAGACACAGAGTAAAGATGAGCCATTGAGGCTGCCATGGCTCTCACATTGTGAGCTGTGACATGGCCTTCGAGAGGAAGGTTCTTACTCTCATAGGCAAAGGATATGCATTGAGCAATCCAGTTAGGTAGAGTTCTTTTGGAAACTGGAAGTCCCAAATGACTAGGATCAAAAGCAACAAAGAGTTGAGAAGATTTTCTATGTTGCTGTGTCCTTTGCAAGTAAAAAGCCAAAGCTCTTTTACAGTCCAAGGTATGAAGGTTCCTTTCTGCACTGGAGGCATGAGGCCTCGGAAAGAATACAGGAAGGTAAACCTGTAGTCTTTCTATATCCGGAGATAAGAAACAATCACTCCATCCTAACATCAACATGCATATGTTAGAAAATACTGGAGCACAAAACAGAAACAGAATCTGAGAGGAAGAATAGGTCTCAGATTAATATAGGACTGCACATCAGCCATGGGGAAGCCCGTCTAAGTTGCTGTCCCAAAACATCATCCTTCTGTATCCAGCAGATAGCAGATCAGAGAGCTGTAGAGGTGTAGCCTACTGGTTAGTACTGATACCTCACAAGCCAAGGATCATGGGCTTGATTCCTTCTTGGTTTTATTTTTATGCCAAACAGCCATGACACCCATTGCTCCCTTTTCGACAGAATGCCCCAAACCTGCCCATTGCCTTTTATGGCTTCAGGTACCTTAACGCTGCACTTAACGCCAGTGACATTACCGCAGTTTAGTAAACATACCCCTTAGTGTAGCTGGGTTTAAAAAAGGTTTGGACAAGTTCCTGGAGGAAAGGTCCATAAACCATTATTATAAAGGGACCCAGGGTATCAATGCTTGACCCAATACAAGCACTGTGGAACCTGTGTCTCTTGGGGATACTGCTAGGTACGTATGATCTAGATTGGCCACTGTTGGAAACAGGATACTGGGCTTGATGGACCTTGGTCTGACCCAGTATGGCATATCTTATATTCTTATGTTCTTATGTTCTAAACCACTTGGTTTAAATGGAAAGGCGAAACCACCTTTGGCATAAAGTGTGGATGAGTCCTAAGAACTATCTTATCATGGTGGAACCTTGTATAAGGAGGATCAGCCACTAACGCTTGCAATTCACTGATGCGATGTGCTGATGTGATTGCAATGAGGAAGATGACTTTCCAGGAAAGGAATTTCAAAGATGTAGTGGCTAATGGCTCAAAGGGCGGTTTCATGAGCTACCCGAGTGCCAGATTTAAGTCCCATGCCACCGGTGGTGGCTTAAAGGGAGGCTTTGTTAAAAGAAGGCCTCTCATAAATCTCGCTATGAGAGGATGAGAGGAAATAGGTTGTCCACTCAGAGGCTTGTAAGAAGCTGCAATAGCACTAAGATGGACGCTTACTGAATTTGTCTTGAGACCCGTATTTGATAAATGAAGGAGATACTCCAGTATCGATTCCAGAGGTATCGCAAGAGGGTTAAGACCCTTCTGTGAGCACCATCTGGTAAACCTTTTCCACTTAAAGGCATATGATCGTCTTGTGGAGGGTTTCCTAGAAGCATGAAGGATATCCTTTGCAATGCAATGTGTGCCTTCGAGTCAGTCCTGACTCCTGGCGACCCAGAAGCTCCTGGGTTTTCTTGGCAGTGTCACCGGAAGTAGATTGCCAGGCCTTTCTTCCAAGGCAGTGGAGGGTTAAGTGACTTGCCCAAGGCCACAAGGAGTGCTAGTGGGAATCGAACCCTGGTTGCTTGGTTACCAAGCCAGTCCTGTTGGGAAAGATTAAGGTCCTGAAGTTCTAGGCTTTCAGCAACCAGGCCCTGAGATGCAGAGACTGGGGATTCGGATGCCAGAACATCCCTTCCTCTTGGGAGAGAAGATCTGGAGTGGATCCCAATTCCAGAGGCAGAGCTTGAGAGAGATGTAGGAGCAGAGGGTACCACGTTAGCCGTGGCCAACATGGAGCTATGAGGATCATATGACCTCTCTCTCTCTGAAGCTTGAATAGGGTTTTGGGAATGAGGGGAATTGGTGGGAAGGCATATAGGAAGTCCTGACCCTAGTGAAGGAGGAAGGCGTCCCTTGCCTGACAACATCAAGCCGGAATTCTGGAACAGAACCGGGGAAGTTTGGCATTCAGCGGACATGCAAAGAGGTCTATGTCCGGGGTTCCCCAAATCTGAAATATTTGGGCAACCTGGCCTGCATGGAGAGACCATTCGTGTGGAAGCAGAACTCGACTGAGTTTGTCTGCCCAAGAGTTTTGAATGCCTGGAAGATACACCGCAAGGAGATTAATCTGATGCTCTCTGGCGAGGGCCCATAGTCGCAAAGCTTCGTTGTATAGCGACAGAGAGCCTGTTCCGCCCTGCTTATTCACATAGAACATGGCTACATGATTGTTGGTTTGAATTAGGACTGTCTTGTAGCTGAGCTGGGCGTGAAATACTCGAAGAGCAAGGAAGATTGCTCTGAGCTCCAGGAAGCTGATGTGCAGACAGGCCTCCTGTGGAGTCCAGGTACCCTGGTTAGAGAGATCGTGCAGGTGGGCTCCCCATCCCATCTGTGATGCATCTGTTGTTAGGGTGGCTTGGGATAGGGGTTGCTGGAAAGGAGACCCCACCAGCATATTTCTGGGTGATTGCCACCACTGGAGGGATGAAATAAGATGGTTTGAGTTTGTTATTTTGTCCGACAGGCAGCCTGAGGCCTGTGTCCACTGAGTGGATAAAGTCCACTGGGCTGCTCGCATATGGAGGTGAGCATAAGGAACCACATGCACGGTGGATGCCATGTGGCCTAGCAATTATAGCATTTCCCGAGCAGTGAAGCAAGATTTGAGCACTGCTTGGGAAGCTAGTTGTACTATGCAAAGACAGCAGGGCTGCGGAAGGAAAACCCTTGTCTGTCTGGTATCCAGATGAGCTCCTATGAACTCTAGGGACTGAGTGGGAGCAAGATTGGATTTTGGGAGGTTTATGACCAGTCCCAAATACTGAAGGATTCGCATTGTGCGAAACAGAGCAGAGCTGGCTTCTGGCATTGTAGGGGCTCGAATGAGCCAGTCGTCTAAGTAAGGGAAGACAAATATTCCCAGAGTGCGGAGAAATGCTGCTACCACAGCCATGCATTTTGTAAACACTCTTGGGGCAGAAGCCAGGCCAAAGGGAAGAACCTTGTATTGATAGTGCTTTCCTTGAAACAGGAATCGGAGGAATCTCCTGTGATTTGTATGGATGAGAATATGAGTATACGCATCCTTGAGATCTAGAGAACAAAGCTAATCCTGACTTTGAAGGTATGGCAGCAGAGTTCCTATAGACCATTTTGAATTTCTCTCGGAACAAGTATTTGTTCAATTCTCTGAGGTATAAAATGGGTCTGTGTCCCCCTGTTTTCTTTGGAATAAAGAAATAGGGGGAGTAGAACCCTGTACCCTGATGGGGAATGAGTACTTCCTCTATTGCTCTTTGAGCAAGGAGCATTGTGACTTCTTGACCTAAGAAACTGTCTAGAGAGGTCTGAGAATTGAACTGTTTTATTTATTTTATTTATTTATTTAACAGTATTTCTAAACCGCCTTATCTTAATAATCAAGGTGGTATCACGGCAAACAATCAGGTCAGGTGAGTGTGTTATACATGCAGTGGGGGGAAATTGAGTGTGTGTCGTGTTGTGTGTTAGATTGGTATGAGCTATTTACAGAGTGGGCTATATACAGAGGTGCAAAAACAAATTCCATGCATACATTGGTTAGGCGGGATCATGCGCTGTTTTAGAATTGTAGGAGGGGGCATGCTGTGAAAATGAAGCTTGTACCCCTCTCGTACAATGGACAGAGTCCAATTTTCTGCTGTTATTTGGTACCATCTGTGGGCAAAATGACATAACCTGCCTTGGATGGTCGAGAGTTCTGGACCATTCAGGGGCAGGAAGGCAAAGTTCTCTAGGAAGGAGTCAAAGCCCCTGTGGAGGCTGAGCTGACTGAGGTTTTTGCAGCTTTTGGCTTCTTTTGTTGTCTAGGCTGTTGCTGTTGTCCCTTTTGGGCAGTCTGACCTGGACGGTGTGCCTGCTGGGTATAGGAAGGATAAAACTTATTTTTCTTATTGAAAAATGGTTTCTTAAAGGATATTTTCCTTGCAGGATCAGCTGTAGATTTGGACAATCTATCCAAAGTGATATTGTCAGAATCTATCTCATTAGCCTTCTCCTGTCAATTCTTGCCAAAGAGATTTTCTCCTGTACAAGGAATGTTTCCTAATTTATACTGTACCCAAATTTCCAAGTCAGATGCCTGAAGCCAGGCTATCCGACGTGCACCAATGGCAATAGCAGAGGTTCTGCTAATGCACTCAAACAGTCAAAGGCTGCACGATTTACAAACTTGGAAACATCCTGAACATGTTTGACTAGAGTAAGATAGTCTTGCTTTTTGTCATCAGGAAGGAGGGGGCTCAAAAGCTCCAAGTCTCCTGTGACCTCTTTAAGGAACATTCCCATATACAAGATATAGGAACTGATCCTAGCTCAGAGCATGGAAGCTTGGAAGCATCGACGCCCAAAGGCATCGAGAGTCCTACATTCACGACCTGGAGGATTGGATGCATGTCTCTTTGCACTTTTCATCCTTCTCATGGCTGATTCCACCACCATTGAATGGTGTGGTATTTGAGTTTTTTGAAAGCCAGGACAAGGTGGAACTCGATACATGGTATTGAGTCTTCGAGAATGAGGAGATGTGGTTAAAGGCGTTAAGAACATAAGAACATAAGATATGCCATACTGGTTCAGACCAAGGTCCATCAAGCCCAGTATCCTGTTTCCAGCAGTGGCCAATCTAGGTCATACGTACCTAGTAGTTTCCCCAAAAGACACAGGTTCCGCAACGCTTGTAATGGATCAAGCATTGATATCCTGGGTCCCTTCTTAATAATGGTTTATGGACCTTTCTTCCAGGAACTTGTCCAAACTGTTTTTAAACCCAGCTACACTAACAGCCTTTACTACATCCTCCGGTAACAAATTCCAGAGTTTGATTACACGTTGAGTGAAAAAATATTTTCTTTTATTAGTCTTAAATAGTTTACCCTGTGGCTTCATTGCATGTCCCCTAGACTCTATATTCTGATAACGTAAACAATCGATCTACGTTTACCCGTTCCACTCTGTTCATTAATTTATAGACTTCTATCATATATCCCCTCAGCCGTCTCTTTTCCAGGTTAAAGAGCCCTAACCTTGTTAGCCTTTCTTCATAGGAGTATCCTTCCATCCCCTTTACCATTTTGGTGGCTCTTCTCTGAACCTTTTCGAATAATGCTATATCCTTTTTAAGATACGGCGACCAGAATTGCACACAATATTCATGGTGTGGTCTCACCATGGAACGATATAGAGGCATTATAATATCTTTTGTTTTATTTTCCATTCCTTTCCTTATGATACCTAGCATTCTATTTGCTCTCTTGGCTGCCACTGCACACTGGGCCGAGGGATTTAACATATTATCCACAATGACGCCTAAATCTTTTTACTGGGTGGTGGTTCCTAATGTGGAACCTTGCATTGTGTAACCATAGTTTGGGTTGTTCTTCCCTAGGTGCATAACTTTGCACTTGTCCACATTAAATTTCATCTGCCATTTTGATGCCCAGTCTTCCAATTTATCAAGATCCTCTTGAAATTTTCCACAATCCTCTTGGGTTTTAACAATTTTAAATAGTTTTGTATCATCTGCAAATTTGATAACCTCACTCGTTATTCCACTTTCCACGTCATTTATGAATATGTCAAAAAGCAGCGGACCCAGCACAGATCCCTGGGGTACACCACTATTCACCTTTCTCCATTGGGAAAATTGGCCATTTAGCCCAACCCTCTGCTTTCTATCTTTTAACCAGTTCCTGATCCACAGTAGTACACTGCCTCCTATCCCATGACTCTTTAGTTTTGCCAAAAGTCTCTGGTGAGGGACCTTGTCAAAGACTTTCTGAAAGTCCAGATACACTATATCAACTGACTCACCTTTGTCCACCTGTTTATTCACACTTTCAAAAAACATAACAGATTAGTAAGACAAGATCTTTCTTGTCTAAAGCCATGTTGGCTGTCTCCCATTAGACCATGACTATCTATATGCTGAGTAATTTTATTCTTTATGATGGTTTCTACCATTTTTCCCGGTACTGACATGAGGCTCCCCGGTCTGTAGTTTCACTGATCACCCCTGGAACCCTTTTTAAAAATTGGTGTTACATTGGCGATCCTCCAATCTTCAGGTATTAGAGATGATTTTAATGATAGTTCACAGATTACTAATAGCAGGTCTGTAATCTCATATTTCAGTTCTTTCAACACCCTTGGATGTATACCATCTGACCCAGTTGATTTGCTACTCTTCAGTTTATCTAATAGTTGTAATACATCTTCCTAATGTATCTATATTTCCTTCAATTCTTCTTAAATACCACTTCAGTCATGGGTAACATCCCTACATCTTCCTCAGTAAAGTCCAAAGCAAAGAATTCATTCAGTCTCTCCGCTATCGCCTTGTCGCCTCTTAGTGCCTCTTTAACTCCTCTATCATGTAATGGACCAACTGACTCTCTCACAGGTTTTTTGCACGAATGTACTTGAAAAAATCTTTATTTTGTGTTTTTGCTTCCGCAGCAAGCTTCTTTTCAAATTCTCCCTTTGCCTGCTTTATCAATGCCTTGCATGTGACCTGCCAGTGCTTGTGCTGTTTCCAGGTTTCGTCATTTGGCTCTTTTTTCCATTTCCTGAAAGATGCTTTTTTGGCAACAACAGCCTCTCTGACCTCACCTATAAACCATGCTGGCAGTTTTTTGGACTTCCTTCCACTTTTCTTAAAGCGTGGAATACAGCTGGTCTGGGCTTCCAAGATAGTATTTTTCAACAACACCCAAGCTTGGTGTAAGTCTTTAACCTTTGCAACTGCTCCTTTTAGTTTTTTCTTAACTATTTTCCTCATTTTATCATAGTCTCCCTTTCGAAAGTTAAAAGGTAGTACTGTGGATTTCCTTATTATCCCTCCTCCACTAATTAAATCAAAGGCGATCATGCTATGATCACTATTGCCAAGTGGTCCCAATACCCTTATCTCTTGCACTAGATCTGGTGTTCCACTAAGGACTAGGTCTAATATGGCTTCTCCTCTGGTTGGTTCATGAACCAGCTGCTCCAAGAAGCAGTCATTTATGTCATCTAGGAACTTTATCTCCCTAGCATGTCCTGCCGTAACACTGACCCAGTCGATACCGGGGTAATTGAAATCACCCATTTTTACTACTCTGCTGTGACTTTTGTTAGCGTCCTTGATTTCTTTGAGCATTTCATCATTCATTTGTTCATTCTGGCCAGGCGGTACACCCCCACTGCCATTGCTTTCCACTTTTTAAATGGAATTTCAATCCATAGAGATTCTACAGCAAATTTAGTTTCCTGCAAAACTTTAATCCTTTCTGACTCAGTGCCTTCTCTAACATAGAACGCAACCCCCTCCACCAATTTGATCAGCTCTATCATTACGATATAGTTTGTACCCAGGTATCACAGTGTCCCACTGGTTGTCCTCCTTCCACCATGTCTCTGATATTCCAATCATATCTAACCTCTCATTTAGTGCTATATATTCTAACTCTCCCATCTTATTTTTCTACTTCTAGCATTTGCATACAAGCATTTTAGAGACTGTATTTTATTCATATTAATTTGGCTATTGGTAGACATGGGTAATTTGGGATCTTTAAGCTCTGTCTGCTCCATACTCAAGGGCATTTGGGCTACTTTACTCTTTTTTGGAACCTCTCTGCTTTTGGTAGTATCCTTCAAGGATACATTCTTCCGAACCATCTGCTCTTGGGCGACTGTCGGCTTTCCCCTATTATCTAATTTAAAAGCTGCTCTATCTCCTTTTTAAAGGTTAATGCCAGTAGCCTGGTTCCATCCTGGTTAAGGTGAAGCCCATCCCTTCGGAAGAGCCCCTCCTTTCCCCAGAATGTTCCCCAGTTCCTAACAAATCCAAACCCCTCATCTCTGCACCATTGTCTCATCCACGCATTGAGACTCTGGAGTTAATGCCTGCCTTTTGGGTCCTGCACGTGGAACGGGAAGCATTTCAGAGAACACTACCCTGAAAGTTCTGGATTTCAACTTCCTACCAAAATCCTAAATTTAGCCTCGAGAACCTCCCTACCACATTTTCCTATGTCATTGGTACCGACATGTACCAAGACAGCAGACTCCTCCCCAGCACTATCTAAGACCTTATCTAGGTGGCGTGTGAGGTCTGCTATCTTCGCAACAGGCAGGCATGTTAACAGGCGATCCTCACGTCCACCAGCCACCCAGCTATCTACATGCCTAATGATCGAATCACCAACTAAAACGGCTGTCCTAACCCTTCCCTCATGGGCACATGGCCCTGGAGAAACTTCCTCAGTGCGAGAGGGTTTTACTTCACCTGGAGGACAGGTCCTAGTTACAGTTTTCACTCCAATCTTTGCCAAAAAAGATTTTCTCCAGTATATGGGATATTGGCCAGTTTATCCTGGACTCATTGCTTGAGGTATGATGCCTGTAACCAGGCCATTCTGTGAGCCCCAACGCAGATTTGCTGAAGTTCTGCTAGTGAATTCAAAGGCATCAAAGAGGCCCTGGTAAGAAACTTTGAAGTGTTCTGACCTTGCTTAATGAGGGTTTGGAATGCACCCTGCTTATTCCCTGGAAAAGGAGGGGGTGGGGGGGTGAAATTCTCCAGATCCCTGGTGGATAGCTGAGGTTTTGGAAACCTGTGCATTTGGTATAGAGTCTCTTACTAACAGGAGGGATCGTGAGTGGAGCCTCCCACATGCGGAGTACAAGGACATGCAGGATATGATGTACCAGTAAGGTAGCAGCCTCCTTGAGTATTGGAAGGTATTGGAGTGTCTCCAATTCTTCCACCCTTTGTTCCTTTTCCGAGGCTACCATAATGGAGAGGCTTCATAAAAGTTGATGGTTAATGCCAATACAGATACTCAGAGGTATCGTAACCAAGAGAAATAGGACCAGAGTCAGTTGGATACCAGGGACATCGAACTGAAAATGAAAAAGAAAGAAATAGCAGGACCTGTGTCAGATTCGACAGAACCGGCATTGACGGGAAGGCAATAGCAAGATGTACCCCAAAGGGCACAAAAACGAGAGTTTTTCAGCAGTGAAAGGATGGTGCATCCTACTGGCTCCGCGGAAAATGAAGAACTGAGGAGTTGGAAAGGCAGGGAGGCAGGCATGCAGGCACAGTGGAGTGCTCCCAAAGGCCCTCCCACTGGATGCTGGGGAGCATTCCTGCGTGGACTCTGCCAGGGACATCACCCATATGTGAAGATTACATTCCTGCTTATTCCTGGAGACCAGTATCTATGCCCTGGGAACTTCCACATGATTTTTTTCCTAAGCTAATCACATTTTCCAGTAGCAAAGAAGAACAAACAGTACTCAGAGTCTAAAAACTTCTTAAAATTTGGTAGAAAATGAGATTGGCTAAAGGTCACTTTATGATCTTAGAAGCTAAAGGGTATGTTTAGTAAAGCGCCATAGGCTTTTTCAGCTAACGCCAAGCATTAGTGGCAGAAGTGCCATAGTAGTTCCAAAAGCCACGTATCATCTGTTGGGGGGCATGCCCAACATTTCCCCAGCAGATAACACGGTGAAAATGTAGGGATTGCTCCATCCGTGATGTCTGCAAATGGTGTAGCTACCATGTCAATGCCTGTGGTAACCACACGGTACAGGCACGCTTACCCACACTCCTCCCACTCGCATTGCTAATATGCAAAATGCAGCTATTATGGTAACTGCATTTGTCCCATGTTAGCTGTCACTGCAGCATGATTCCGTTAGCACTGCAATAACAGCTATTGCTCTTTAGTACACATATCCTTAATTGTTTAAAGTTTGCAAAATATGTACGATGTTGGCCATCTGGTAAGACATATCACATAAAACATGCTTCTATTAAAGACATTTTCTGTCACTGCTGTAGAATACTAAACCAATATTTGCCTGGTATTTTCTGCATTCATAACAGAAAAGTTGAACTTCATTATTTAATCAAATTACCTTCTAAATCCACCTGTTACGGTCACTACAGCATCAGGCAAAAATGTCCAGATAGTATCCTTAACAAGCGAGCTAATTGCTTCTGCTTCTGCCTTGGATACAGGGGTAATAAGGTCATCATAGTAGAGGAAACCTGAAAGGCAATTTAGTATATCAATAAAATCTTATGCGAGCAATGAAACCTCTAATTCACTGCATGACACAGAAAAGAGCTTCTGAGAACTTTCTAAAGCACACAAAGCTGCTATTTATAAGAGATTCAGATAACCCCAAAACCTTAAAGGTCTCAGGACAAACAGTGGGAAGATCCCAAAATAGCAGCTATTCTGAAAATGGATATTTAGCAAAGGAAAAAATTGTCCTGAACTGAAAAAAGATAGGCAGTGTGCAGAAGGCTCCATTATGGCCACTCAGTGTATCCCCAAAACATCTCTCCAATACCTGCTCACCCAGATAAGGACATGATTTTTATATGCCACTACAAGTATATTCACCCCTTCTCAAAGTTGGTTTAGTTGCAGTCAGAGACCTGCTGCAGCCAAGTAGCTCCCTCTATTTTCTATCAGAGCAATTTTAACACTTTCAAAACATAGGGGTATGTTTACTAAACTGCGTTAGTGTGATTTGCGGTAGGATCCACGGTACAGGCAGAAACACCAAATAAGGACATGGGTGGTACATCGTTATCGCCAACGCGTGTTACCAGGCGCCATAGCCTAACGATCTTTAGAAAACATTGTGTAGAGCGCTACGCAACGCGCACCCATAAGGCGTCTGATAAGGTGTCTAGCCAGACATCCAGAACTGTAGCACAATGGTCAATACACTGACTAATGGTGCAAGAGAAGTGAGTTCAATCCCCCTGTGGGTCCAATGAGTGAAGCATGCTGAGACATCACCTTTTACTCAAAATCAGTGCTGTATGAAGCAGTTTGTCTGTTAATTTTTAATTAGTGCTGCCAGCAAACACACCCTCACAGGGCCGTAACCTAAGGTGCCGCATAAGGCACCCTATAAGGCACCCCAGAGGGCACATCATAAAGTGCACTGTCCGCCAAGGCACCCTAGAATGTGCCCTATGGGCCACCCCACAGGGCGCAGTATAGGGTCCTGCATTGGGCACTGTATAGGGCGCCTAATGAGGCAACGTAAGGAGACAGCACTATGAGGGTGTCATGCTGGCAGCACCAATTGAAATTAAAAAAAGAAAATGCTACAGACAGCGCTAACAAATATCCCCACTGTGGGATCAAACCCATGACCACTGGCTCCACAAGCAGTGAAGTAACTAGTGGTCCACATTGCTAGTGCTACTAACAAAGCCCTGTCTGGCAGATGAAGGACGTCAGGTCACCACACAAACTGTCTGCTGTGGTGGCCAGGATTTGGGTTAACCCACTCATACCCATGGTGCACTGCACATGCAGATCTGCAGTCCATAGATGAACACAAGATGGGGTATGCACCCCCACAGCACCTCGGCCTGGTAGAGGGAACTGACCGTGTGTCTCACTGGCACAGAGTACCTACAGACAGTAATCCAACAGGTTGCCCTATACGGTGCATGAAAAGGTGCCTAGCAAGGCATCCAGAGCTACAGCACAATGGTTAATACACCGACTAATGGCGCAGGGGTCATGAGTTCAGTACCCCTGTGGGTCTAATGAGTAAAGCTGGCGGAGACATCACCGTATACCTTAAAGCAGTGCTGACAGAAGCAGTTATTTTGTTTAAGTAGTGCTGCCATCAAACACACCCTCACGGGGCCGTAACCTAAGGCGCCGCATAAGGCACCCAATAAGGTACCCCAGAGGGCACATCATAAAGTGCACTGCCCGCCAAGGCACCCTAGAATGCCCCCTATGGGCCACCCCACAGGGCGCATCAAAGGGTGCCGCACAGGGCATGTGAAAGGGTGCCTGATGAGGCAACGTAAGGAGATAGCACTGTGAGGGTGATGTAGCTGGCAGCACCACTGCAAATAACAAAAGGAATATGCCTCACACAGCCCCACCAAGTAACCCCACTGTGGGCTCCAACCCATGACATCTGGCCTCACAGGCAGTGAAGTAACTAGTGGGCTATATCGCTTGTGTGACTAACCAATCCCTAATAACGATGCGGCCAACCTATGGAGTATAACTGTCAAATGGTCAAAAGTCCCAAACCAGATCAACAGGTTCTCTACGTACAAACAAAGAATGCCTGCCAATCAAACAAACCAAGGTCTCAGCAAACAAGGGCATATGGCAAACACGATCAAGACCAAGGTCAAGATCATTACCAAAAACAAAAAGCCCAAAAACATCACTGACCTTGTCAAACACTGAAAGCTACTGGCAAAATCCAAGGAAACACTCAACATACTATGAATACGTGGAGACAGAGTAGCCAGATGCCTGTTCCCCCAGCACTAACAAAGCCCTGTCTGGCAGATGAAGGACGTCAGGTCACCACACAAACTGTCTACTGTGGTGGCCAGGATTTGGGTTAACCCACTCATACCCATGGTGCACTGCACATGCAGATCTGCAGTCCATAGATGAACACAAGATGGGGTATGCACCCCCACAGCACCTCGGCCTGGTAGAGGGAACTGATCGTGTGTCTCACTGGCACAGAGTACCTACAGACAGTAATCCAACAGGTTTCCCTATACGGTGCATGAAAAGGTGCCTAGCAAGGCATCCAGAGCTACAGCACAATGGTTAATACACCAACTAATGGCACAGGGGTCGTGAGTTCAATACCCCTGTGGGTCTAATGAATAAAGCTGGCAGAGACATCACCGTATACCTTAAAGCAGTGCTGACAGAAGCAGTTATTTTGTTTAAGTAGTGCTGCCAGCAAACACACCCTCACGGGGCCGTAACCTAAGGCGCCGCATAAGGCATTGCAGAGGGCACATTATAAAGTGCACTGTCTGCCAAGGCACCACATAATGTTCCCTATGGGGACCCCATAGGGCGCTTGGAAGGGTGACTCATAGGGCATGTTATAGGGCGCCTAAGGAGACAGCACCGTCGCCAACACACATCTGAGCCATGCTGCAAGGTGACCTACCTGGTGCTGCCCGTGGACCCCAACCACCCTGCCTCCCACCCCATCGTTGTCCCCCCAATCCCTGTCCCCCATTCTGCCACCTGTCCAAACCAGACTGTAAGATGCGATGAGGAGGGTGGCAGCACGACATGTCCCCACAGCGCCCACCCACACCGTATGCACATCAGTTACCATCCCCAACACCCCACATACACAGGTTGAAGCATGCAGAGTCAACAGTGACCTTGCAACATCCCCAGTGACGTGTCAATGTTCCACAACAATGCAAAGGTGATCCCCCCAGCTGCAAACAACGAAACACCCAGACACTTCATGTCAGCGACGTTGTGTCAGTTTTCCCAGTGACAGTCAACATAGCAGGCCAACAGGAAGATTCAAAAAAGGCCTGTGTCCAACTTGCAGAGGTCCATCTCCTAGTGGCAACAACACCCAGGGACAGTTTCACAGAGGTGCTGTGTCCAAACAAATGTGGCAGATGGGGCTCCAGATGAAGTGTAGTAGATGTGCCCTGTTTGTTGGCTGTGTCCTGTGTGGAAAGGGGTAGAAATAAGGTAAGGGAAGGGCACACCCATACCCACCATCAGGTCAGAAAGGACACATTGACATCAGAATATGTGCATCAGGAATGCTTAAACACTAGGTTTATTAGGTTTAGGTTTATTAAAAACTTGTTATACCGCTCAATACCATAGGCGTCTGAGCGGTTTACAATATATAAAAAACAAGCAAGTTGGTTAAAACAAGCATTGGCTGTGGAAAAAGAAAAGGAACGCCATCAAATTAAAGAAAAGTAGGGGAAAAGGAAAGAGGAGATAAGAACAGAAGTGAACTAAAAATAATAATACAAGTGCACAGACAGGGAAGGAGGGGGAGGAAAGACATACAAATTCGGTGAAAAGGTGAGGTGGTGGGAAGGGGGAGGGAGTGGGCTAGGGAGGAGGGTCGAACGCAAGGCGAAAGAGATGGGTTTTGAGTTGGGATTTTAAAATTTGGTATGAGCTTTCTGCACGGAGGGGAGGGGGGAGTGAATTCCAGAGGCTGGGGACCAGGAAATAGAAAGCAGAGGAGCGGGTTTGTTCTAGATGAGCATGTGAAGGGGAGGGAAGGACCATGCGATTCATATGCATGGAACGGAGGAGGCGGTGGGGGATATGAAATTGTATCTGGTTTGCTAGATAGAGGGGAGTGCCAGTGTAAATTGTTCGATGTGCAAGAATTAGAAGTTTAAACCGAATGCGGAAAGAAATAGGTAACCAGTGATGTTGATAGAGAAGGGGTGTAACATGATCAAACCGAGAGGCATGGGACAACAGACGGATGGCAGCGTTTTGAACGCGTTGGAGACGAGACAGTTGGGACTTGGGTAAACCAGCAAAGGAGACATTACAATAATCAAGACGGGACAACACAAGGGTAAGCAGAAGGGTGGTCAGAGCAGGAGTAGAAAGGAAGGGACGAACTGCTCTAAGCTGACGAAGAGAAAAGAAGGAACGTTGAACAACTGAGGAAATGTGATCTTTGAAGGTAAGGGCAGAGTCAAGGACAACACCTAAGTATCGGAGTGAAGAAACCAGGGGGATAGACTGGGAGGAGAGAGAGGGGGCACAGGTGGGAGAAGGACTGCCAAAGGTGAACCAGATTGCGAAGGATTTTGCCGGGTTTACTTGTAGAAAGTTGGAGGAGAACCAAGACATCACAGCAGTGAGACAGTGGTTGATAGGGGAGATATCGGGGGAAAGAGGATCTGTGTGGTGGAGAAGAATAATGTCGTCTGCATAATAATATGCGGAGATGCTAAACTGTTGGACCAGAAGGGCTAGGGGGGCTAGGAAAATATTGAAGAGAAGTGGGGCGAGAACAGACCCTTGGGGAACACCACAGGACAGGGGGGTGGGGGCAGAAGAAGAAGATGCAGAGACAACAGAGAAAGAGCGACAGGATAGAAACGAATGAAACCACCGGAGAACCACACCCGAAAGACCAGCTTCTTGAAGACGGAAGAGGAGAGTGTGATGATCCACCAAGTCGAAAGCCGCAGATAGGTCAAGAGAAACAGCCAGAGTGACGAGACCGCGGTCGTGAGCGATGTGAAGATCGTTGAGAAGAGAAAGAAGAACAGATTCGGTGCTGTGGCCAGGGCGGAAACCTGATTGACGGGGATGGAGAGTGAGGGCAAGCTCAAGGTGAGAAGCAAGCTGGAAGAAAACCAATTTCTCAAGAAGTTTTGATAGGAAGGGTAGGTTTGAGACTGGGCGCCAGTTGGAAAGAGTGGACGGGTCAGAGGAGTGAGATTTCAAAATGGGACGGACTAATGCATGTTTCCAAGTGGAAGGAAAAGAACCGGTGGAGAGACTGGAGTTTAGGAGGGAGAGAATGTAGGGGGATAGAGCTAAGGAAGGTTCCAGAAGCCATTTGGAGGGGATAGGGTCAGCTGGGCAAGTGGTTTTGCGAATATTAGAAAAGGTCTTTTCCAGGGTATCAAGTGTAATAGGGTCAAATGAAGACCAGGAATGTGATAGTGCTGGAGATGAGGATGGAGAAGAGAAGGAAAGAAGAAGAGGGGGCTCAGCAGGGGGAGAAAGAGGCGGTGGACATTGGGGAAAAGCTTGGCGAAGGGCACTAACCTTGGAGACAAAAAAGGAGGCAAGGGCAGAGGGGTCTGGGAGAACAGAGGTTACATTGGGAGAGGGGGAAGACGCAGAGTGTGAAGCTGTGAGGGAACGGAGGACAGAGTATAGTTGGCGAGATGAGTTTGAGGAGGAAGAAATGAGATCAGTATAGTAATCACGCTTAGCCGTGTGAAGAAGGGTGCGATAGCAGCGATGACAAGTATGAAAGTCAGCAGAGGTGGTAGGAGAAGGATACTTTCGCCAGAGGCGTTCAGCACGGCGGAGGTGCTTACGGTGCAGAATTAGACCGTGGTGGAACCAGGGGTAATGTGGGAGGCGGCGACGAGAGTGATGGGGACGAAGAGGAGCGGCAGAATCTAAGGCAGAGGAAAGTGACGAATGCAATTTATGAACCTGAACGTCGAGGGGAAGAGCATCGAAGTCTGCTGGGAGCGTGATGGCTGGGGAGGGAAGATGGTGAAAGGTATCGGCAGTGATTCGACGAGAAAGCATAGGAGAGGGGTTGGAATCAGAATTATAAGAAGAAGCAATAGGTGGGACAGGAACATCAAAAAAGAGACATACGTGATCAGTCCAGGGAAGAGTAGAAAAGGAAAGGGACAAAGGTAAGAAGGGGAAGGAACCTGGAGCAATAAGAAGGTCGAGAGTGTGACCAGCAATGTGAGTGGGAAAGGAAACAAATTGACGGAGAGAGTGATCAGATAGGAAAGTAAGAAAAGAAAGGTCTCTTGGTGATGAAAGAGCGTCCACATGAATATTGAAATCACCTAGGATTAAGAGATGGGGATAGCGGAGGGAAACTTCTGAAATAGTGGTTAGTAAAGAATCCCAGTAGGAAGAAGAGAGAGAAGGAGGGGCATAGATAAGAAGGAAGTAGTATGGGGTGGAGGAAGAATCCAACCGTACAAGGAGGGACTCAGGATAGGAAGGAGAGACTGGGGAGGAAAGTTCAGATAGTGAAACAGAGGAGCGGTGAAGAATAGCGATTCCACCGCCGCTTCTGCTTCTACGTGAGGTAGACAGGAAAGAATAGCCAGGTGGAAGGCACCGGTTGAGGAAGGGCTCCTCGCCCTCCCTCAGCCAGGTTTCAGTTAGAAAAAAGATGTCCAGACTACGTAATACAATAAGGTCTTGAATCAGGGATGATTTTGTCCGGGTTGAGCGACAGTTCAGGAGAGCTAAGTGCAAGAATGAAGGGGAGAATGCAGGAGGAAGGGAGGAATGTGAAGGGGAGGTGGGACAGTGGGTTAGATTGAGAGGCTGCCGGGCAAGATGGCCGGGAAGGATAGGAGGGGACGCAACAGGGCGCCAGCCCCAGTGCACCGGTATAACAGACATGTTAAAGGGAAAACAGAGCAATAGCAAGAAAACCAGAGCTGCAGAAAGTGATATGACAACAGAGACTGCTTTTGACGGCAGATATGAAGAACGAAGGGTAGCAGAGTGAGGAAGTGAGGACAAGGAAGAGTGCAGGTGTAAAGGCGCGGATGGAGGCGCCCGGACCGCAGCTTTGTCGCCCTGGAACTCGCCCCAAGGAGCTCGCACAAGGAGCAGGTCCTGCTCCTTGTGCGCGCTCCTTCGGCGTGCGCACGCGGTGCGCGCCTTCGCGGCGCGGGGTGCCGCACCAGTGTGGATTTTAAACACGGAGAGACCCAGCGTCACTTCCGGTGGGCGGGGACTGTAAGCAGGTACCTGGGGAGACACAAGGGCAGGGATACAAGCTGCTTTGAGAGCGCAGACCACAGCAACAGACAGCACACGGATATTCAGCACAAGCAGAGGCAGTTAGCAGGTAGGCAAATAATCGGGAGGAGCAGAGCACAGCAAACAGCAGCCAGACGCCGCACCAGTGTGGATTTTAAACACGGAGAGACCCAGCGTCACTTCCGGTGGGCGGGGACTGTAAGCAGGTACCTGGGGAGACACAAGGGCAGGGATACAAGCTGCTTTGAGAGCGCAGACCACAGCAACAGACAGCACACGGATATTCAGCACAAGCAGAGGCAGTTAGCAGGTAGGCAAATAATCGGGAGGAGCAGAGCACAGCAAACAGCAACATGACACGACCACAAAACACAGCATAGTGCACATGGACCACAGCAGGAGATGGCCCTGCAGACCAGGACACAATCCCAACATGGTCATGTGAATGCCCATGTCACACAGGCACCCCAGAGGTCTACAACATGTCCAGCAGTGGTGGTGCACAGAGATACCACAGATATGCACGTTGCTACTAACAGGCCAAATGCAGCATCTGCACGTGGCCGATGTCCCAGAGGAGGGAAGGTGAAACCTACCTGAAAGGTATAGCATTGGACTGATGGGGAAAGCCAGAGTCTGGCAAGGGCACAAGGGGCCCCAGTAGAGGCTGCAGACATCAATGAACTGCATCCATCACCACGTTCTCACGGTCAGCTGTCAGTGGAGCATGGCCGAGGAAGGCTCTGCTGCGTGGAAACATAATGGTGGCATGAAGTATCCTGCCAGCAAACATGAGACACGTCAGGGAAAAATATATGACACATGCATACAATGCACAGAAGGGCAGAAGCAGAAGGGCATAGAGAGACGGATGAACATCACTGGACAGGTGGCAAGACACACACGTCCCAAAGACACAGAGACACACACCGTGAGACAAGGTAAGCATGCCGCAAGCTGCAGTTGGCTGGACTGCAGACAATCAGGGACAAGTGGAGACATGGGTACACCGAGGCTGTCTAATGCAACAATGGCAGTGAGGTCTTTACGTGTTCCTAAGCATTGCAATGCCCTGTGTCCAGAGACACACACAGCCTGGTAACATGTGCACAGGTACAGTATGTAGACCCCCAAGATGTGCACAGGCAATGGTCACATGTGTGTCAAATGGAGCATATGGTGGATGGAGTATGAGGCCAAAGACATGTGCAACACCAGAGGAGCAGTGGAGAGGGAAACACATATGTGTCATGTGGTGCTGCCACCAGAGCACACCTAGCTGTATGTCCACCCATCCCAGTCACCTTCATGTTGCTGTGACATACACACAGTCCTTACATGCACCACAGCATTGGGCAGTATCGTCAGCCTATCCCTGGGAGGCAGGAACACAGCAGCCTATCCTGGGGAGCCAAAACACAAGAGACAAATAGAGACATGTCATTACAGTGCCGTGAAACACACATACCAGCTCACACATGGCGACCCATAAGCACATCCCCCCACATGCAGAACTTACAGGAGAAGAGCTCCTCGATCAGATGTTGCCTGGCCACCATCCCCTCACGTGTGTCACCATGGCCATGTGCAGGAGGGCACACAGGATCCTCGCCAAGATCCTCATTAATATCGACTGGGACATTGTGCCTGAGAGCAATGTTGTGGAGGATGCAACAGGCCAGAATGATCTTTGCCACAGTCAGGGGTCCGTACTGTAAGGCACCGTCGGTCCTATCCAGACACCTGAAGCGACTCTTTAGAACGCCAAAGGTGCGCTCAATGACAGAGCGGCTGGAGGCATGGGCCTCATTGTACCGCATCTCTGCACCTGGCCGAGGGAGACGCACAGGGGTCAGCAACCAGGCATGACACCCGTATCCTGCATCACCTGCAAACAGAAACGGCATAAAGTCACACGTGAGATGATGGACCTATGGAATCACTGATGTAGTAATGCCCAACTGGACAGCAGAGAAGCATGGACACACACATATGATGTCACAGCATTGCACACGATGGCAGTGCACCAGAGTCTGATGCTGGGAGTCCCAGAGCATACTCGGAGGGGCAGAGATGCGCAGTTGTGCAAGTCTGTGACCGTCATGATACATTGCACACAGAGCATAGGCCAACGGAACACATCCCCGGGGGTCCAGGTGGGAGTGGCAGTGGAGACAGGCCAAAGTGAACAGTCATGCAGCATACATGTGTGATAGCAGGTGCGCCCACAGCTCAAGACATGTGTCATCCCCTACATGGCGAATGAGAGGAGGCCCCATACACACTGTACACCATGTGGATGGTTCTGTACCCCAAATCCTCCCCCTCCCCCCCCCAGATGGCACATGCACAAACCTGTGGCACATGGGGTGGGAAAGGGACACACCCCACAGGCAGACATATGTACAACTGCCCATGCAGTATGGCCTAGGCAAGGTTCAGGAGCCATGGGCAAGCAAGAGGTGTTGCACACATCCATGGAGGGGACACACCATACGCATACAGAGTGCCCCTGGACATGGGAGCTTGTTAAGTGAACAGCAGAGGCAGGGTACAGCCCATACCACATGTGTGCAGGGACACCCAGATGAGCACTAACACACACATGGTAGGCAGAGAGACGTGTGGCAGCGCACAGAGGTATGTGACCACATTCCAGGTGACAGGGTATGATATAGTGTCAGGTCCACAATAGGCTGCATCAGGAAATAACACCACAATGTCAGGCATGCAGAGGACACAGGTGACAATGGTGCCTCGTGAATCATATACGGTAGGCGCAAGTAAGATATGGTGAATACCTACCCAGCAGGACATAGTCCTCATATTGTCCGGCCTCAAACTGGCCGAACAGTGCCGGGTGCTGCAGGATATAGGAGTCATGGGCTGACCCTGGGAACCATGGAACCACATTCAGAATCCGCATACTTGCATCACAAACAACCTGCACATTCAGGGAATGGAAGTGTTTGCGGTTGCGGTACACAACCTCCCTGTCGCGGGGTGGGACCAGGGCAACATGTGTGCAATTTATTGCTCCCATCACGTGTGGTATCCCTGCAATCCGCTGGAATGCCTGTCCCAGGGCCACCCAATGTTGCCTACTGTTGGGAATGGCAATGTAATTCCCAACCCGGCTGACCATGGCCTGCAGTACCTGGTGGAGGCAGTGAGAGAATGTTGGCCTACTCATCCCACCCACTGTGGCCACAGAGGATTGGAAACAGCCAGAGGCAAAGAAATGTAGGGCAGCCAGGAGCTTGGCCAATCCCGGTATAGCATGTGACCGGGCAGTCAGGGGCTCGAGGTCAGGTTGGAGATCCTCATAGGGCTCCCTAATAGCCCCTGTGTCCAGCCGGTAGAGGGAGATTACCTGGTCCTCCCTGATGTCCTGGAGCATGGTCCTGTAGAGGCGTTGCAGGTGGGGCCGTGCCTCAGCATGCCTACGGCGCTGTTGTTCTCCCACACCCGCCTGTGGACCCCACAGCTGCAGGCCTGAGTTGCAGCGGGATAGCACCCATGCCCAGTGCCACAGCCCCAGGAACATCATCTCCCTCCTCCAGAAAGCGCAGCCCAGCCAGCTCCAGCAATGCAAACACTGCACCACCTGCATCCATAGTCTGAGTCATGATAGATACAGGATGGAGGACAGGTGGCTGGGAAATAGGGTGCGGGGTGGGAACGGAAATCACACTAACGATACACACCTGGTGAGCCAGGAAGGTCCATCACAGCCAACACCCTGTACACATCGACGCAGCGCATGCGGGAGCACGCGTTCCCACAATGCATCCGACGAAAGGCATCTACGTGTGTCCCTGTGACGCAGCAGGGTGTAAAGATACTGCAAAGTACACCCCATTCCAAATTTGAAAGATGCCAAGGTGGGACAGGCATGAAAGATGCATTCCCACGCGTGTACACGCAGCATGCAACGTACGTCTGACGTAATGTGTGCCACGCAAATTGCATTATCCCCAAACGCGCATGTTAGTTCACAGACAAAGAAAATAACATTGCGATCTCATAGAGCATTTGATTTACTAAGCAGCAGAAACCACGATGGTGGTAGGAGGGCGCGTGTGTACTGCGGTTGTGTACTGCTAGGGCTAATACAGAGGAATACTAGAACGCTGCGATCCGTCCACAGTAATGCACGTAGGGTATGTCACCACAGCACGTACATGCGTGCGCACGGGGAACGCGCATCGCTTGGCACATACACAACGCACGTAGAGACACACCCAAGGTATACCTATAAGTATAGTGAGCACAAAATGGCACACACCTCAGCACACATAACCGAACAGGTATGGAGTGCAGGAACCGGGGAACAGAGGAGGCTGGAGTGGAGCAAGCAACAAACACACCAGTGCCAAACCCTGATGGAGATGATGAGAGGCCAGGCCCATCTGGGGCACAGCAGCATCCAAGTGAGGAGGCCATCAGCGCACAAGGCAAAGGCGGCGCAGGACCCCAGTGCCAGAGGAGGTCAGGAAGAGGGCGGTGCGGTTCAGCCAGGAGGAGAATGACCTCCTCCTGGCCAGCGTCCTTGATCACTATGACCTGCTCTTTGGACGCCTCAGCGCAACTACTACAATTGCCACACATGCCAGGGCATGGGCGGAGGTGCAGGCAGTGGTGGCAACTGCAGATGGGCCCCATCGTGATGTGGAAAGTCTACGTAAACACTACTGTGACATAAAGCGCAACATACGCAATGAGCTCGCCAGGGAGAGGTGAGGGGCACAGGGCACTGGAGGGGGCCCAGCACAGGTGGCCACCCTAAGTGATCTCGAGCGGCACCTGGTGGACTGACTGGGGCCTATGTACATCCATGGCCTGCCCCCTGCGTTGGATACAGCGCACCCATGTGCCGGTATGTGTGAGAGTGAGCTGCACCAGTGGGAGACACCACACGCACATGTGTAGGGGTGGACCAAGGGTGGGGTGGGGGTGGCATGACGTGGCTTTTTGGGAACCAGGGGGCGGCACAGGCATACGGGCAGCTGCTGGTTCATGACCCATGGGGGGGACGTGTCTACGGTGGGCAGGGGGTGGCACAACACAGTGGATGGGTGCGGGGGCAAGGAGGACAGGCCCACAGTACCAGCAGAGGCTGCCAATGTGTTGCAGGGGATACAGTGCAGGGTTGGCAGAGGCAGCAGGGCCACACGGGTAGTGACGTGGCCAATGGGACAACATAATGCACCTGTGCCAACCATGGTCAGTGGTTGCAGGGCTGAAGGCAGTGATGGGGCTGCATGGGGTGTGTGGCAGCATGCAAGGGGGGGAGGGGGCCGTGGCAGTGCAGGGCACAGGGCCCACCAGCATGGTTAGAGAACGAACATTGGGGGGGCACAGGGGCCCTGGCCCAGACCCATGCGGCTCACCCACACACATGTGCCCATAGGGGGGTGATACGGGGTAGACAGGCAGTCATGCCTCATCTGACCTATGTAACATTGTGCCCTACATGTGACATTTGCTCCATTAACGCACCAGAGGAGGCACCAGAGGACAACGAGCCTGGGCCGTGCACCCTGATGGACCCTGTGCCAGAGGTGGGCCAGGTGGGAGCAGGTGGTCCATCCCCACCCCCGGGGATGGACCACCGGCAGGGCACACAGCCTGCATGGGACGGCGCACCACCCACCAATGCAGCCACGGGGGAAGTGGCTGTTGAAGATGAACAGCGGACCAGGCAAGAGGCACTGGCTGCAGTGTCTGAGGTTATTGGGCAGATGCAGGCGCACTCAGCAGTGGCACAGAGGGTGAGTGTCCAACTGTGTTAGGGTGGCAATGCCTCTGTACAGGTGGTGGATGGTTCCCTGTCCCACAATGCACTACCTGCTGTCCCCACAGGTATACGGCATGTACTGCGAGCAGTGGTGAGGGAACAGCGCCGCCAACACCGTGCATCACGGCGCCTGCAGTGCACAATGTTGGGGGTCCTGGCGGGGGTGCAGGACCTGGCCTCATTGGCACAGTGCATGGCTGCCAGCCTGGAGCTTCTTGCAGCAAACAGAGGGCCGACGCCACCACCACCACCAGCGGCAGCAGCAGCGGCAGCGGCAGGCATCCCACCATCAACATGGGGTGGGAGGGGCCACGCAAGGTGTGGCAGGGGGAGGGGGAAATAAACTGCTGCACAAGCGGCTGTAGCTGATGCCATGTGTCCTGTGTTGCTTTTGTGGGGCCACTACACACAGAGCCCCCCTCCTGTCCACCCCATGTCACCACCCCGTGCCACTAACACAACCGGCCCATGTCCCCCCCTTCCCCAGCTGTGTCCACCATGGGTAGACATCAGACCGTGTACCGTGTCACGCTGGCACCCCTCGCCCCTGGCTAAAGGGGGTGTGGGTTACCATAGGGCCGCTCCATGGTCTGTGTATCACCAGCCTCTCTCACCTATCGGTAGTCAGTGCTTGGTGTGTGCATCTTACAGGGGACATGTAGTCAGGCTGCCAAGGGGCGAGGCACAGGACAGATATGTATGTAACACAATGGTGCATGATCACCACCTACAGGATAGGTGTCCGGGTTTCAGGGACACAGAGCATTCCCAGAAAACACACATATCCCAGAAATGAGTGTTTCTGGGGCCACCATAGTGTGGGATACACTGGTCCGTAGCAGCGGGGATAGCTTGTCCCCCTCTAGCCCTGCTGCCGGTGGCTGGTAACAACAGGTGCCGCCATCGCTCATGACTGCAGAGCCCTACACCAGCAACAGGTACCGGAAACCTACGAATACGATTCAGGGTAGCGTTAAGCTCTGTTAGAGAGGCCACGTTCATACCCCAGTGCCCTCGCCCCTGCAGCAGGAGCTTGGCAGCCGCATCTCTGTCTCTAGCTGTGAATCTGTAGCCACGATGACTGTCCTCCCAGCGTCAGGGGTGATCAGGGCCACCCAGCCTGGGCACTGTGGGTACCCCTCCCTGGTGCACCCCCTCACAGGACAGGCATGTCCCATCCATGTTCCACAGGATTGGGAGCATTGCACTGAGCACAGTCCATGATAGTGCCCCCCACTATTAGGTGTGCCACAGCCTCCCCAAGCTGCATAGGCCCCAGTTCGTTGTCCCTCACATTGTCCCCAGCTATCAGCATCCCAGGTGAGCATGGTACCCCTCCTGTGTGTGGCTGACAACCCTCCTGTGGACATGCTATGTCCCACTTAGTGGTTCCAGCTCCTGGGGGGCTCCGTGGCCATGCCCTGCTCTTTAGTGGGCCAACCCCTCCAGCCTGTGGCTGTAGTATGGCCTGTGGCAGTCTGGCGTCCCGCTCCCCCTTCCCCTCGGCTGCAGCCGCTACCCTCAGCCCGTTCCCTGCCCTGGCTCTCCCTGTCATATCCTGGCCCCGGCTGCGGTGTCCGGGGCTCTGGCTACGGCCGCCACCCCCCCAGGTGGTGACAATAGGCCTGCCCTCCCGCACCTGCATACGTGCAGCATGCCCTGCCCATGGGGCTCCGTGCACTGTGCAACTCCCTCGTCCGTCCAACATGGGGACTCTGTGGTGTTGGCCCGGTGGAGGCCATTGCCCTCCCGGGGGTGTATATGTCATCCCCACCCTGCTGCATATACGAGGGGATCATGTACAAGGATGACCCCCCTGTCACATGCCCCCCCATACCGCTGATGGGCCCCCGTGCCACAACATCCACTGCCCTGTGCATGCTGTCTGGCCTGTCCCCACGCCCAACCCTGGTAGCACACTGGTAGGGCACTGCTGGTACTATGTACACCCCTGTGCCTGGGGTCTTGCGCTGTGTGCCATGGGGGTGTCCCAACCCCGTATGCCATTCCCCTGGGCCGCTCTGACAATCCTGATGTACTTGGGCTGGGATAGGTGCACTGTGTGTTCCGCATGGGTATCCACATGACACACTGCCACCACCCCAAGCCGAAACAAGCCGTTAACTGCACATGTCACAGCCTTCAGTTCAACAGTTGGCCTGGCCCCCTCCCCCATTGCATCCCCGCTATCAACCGGCCACTATGGACCCCCGGCGACCCCTTGGTGTGCCCCCCCTCAACAGGTTGCCACCCCTTCCCGCCCCCCACACCACCCTGTACATACATGGCCACCCCATCCGCCCACGCCTCTCTGCCCCCCGATATGGCCCCCCGGTACCTGGTAAGCCCCATAGGGTACATTCAGCAACTCACCTGTCGACAGACACAACATCCACACTCTACTCCACCGTATCCACGCTCCCAGCACCCTGTGGCACTCCCAATACCTCCCTCCACCCACACTCCCCTCTCCCCTCCTCCTGATGGGCCAAACCCCCCTACCCCCACCCATCCCGTCCCACAATGGGTACCACTCCAAACCTTCGTTCCCCCCCCCCTCGCATATCCCCCTACCTCGCCACCAATAGCTGGCCACCCCCCTCCTTCCATTTTCCATTTTGCATACCCCCCAGGTCTCCTCATGTTGCACTTTCTTTGCTCAACCACGTGCACCCACAGATACCCTGAGCTCTCGAATAGTGTCCCTTATGCTCAGTACATCCGCACATGTCCATTTTCATGACATGGCCGGTTTAGCCGCTAACACACAAAAGTTACAGGACAGAGCACCTCACCATGTCACATCGCACCCCCCCCCTCACCAATTCCACATGGGCTGGGGCCACCTCCATCCGTATTCCTGTGGTCCCTCTATAGAACCATCTAGCTCCCTCCACAATTGTTGCAGCTTATGGCACCCCCACACTATCTGCATAGGGTCACCCCTCTCCCCAAACCCCCTACAACAGGTATCCGCTTGCTCCAGATAGATACGGTGCAGCCTAACTGGGGTCCAGATCATCCTGATCTGGTATGTAGGGGGGCTCTCTACCCGAGCCGTTCCCCATGCAGGCCTCTTTTCCCCTACTGAGATGGGCTGCCACCGCTCCACCTCCCAGGGACACCCCCATTCCCTCTCCCACTGTTCCTGCCATCAGGCCGTACCCTCTGCCCCTGCATTCAGTAGGTGCTATGGTTTGGACACCAGACCCCACAGTTAACCTTGCTCGTCCATCAGTTACACATACCCCATTGGCCAGCTCTGTCGACCCCTTTGTACCCCCTGCATTTGCAGGTAGTACCACAGCTGCATATACGAATGTAGGTCATTATCCCTCACCCCAAACACCTTTTGGAGTTCAACATAGGGCCATACCCCACTATTGCATCCAACACCTGCCCCACCCTCACCCAGCCCTCCTTGGCCCAACGTTGTAACCCCCCCCCCCCCCACCACCCAGTGGTAAAGACAACCGTGTTCTGTACGTTTGTGTCCCGGGGCAGGCACCTCCCTTGCAGTTCTTAACCCTTCCATCCCCTCACATCTGCACGGTTAGCCTCCGTTAAGGGTTCACGGCCCCCTACCCGACCCTTCCCCCGACAGCCCATACCACTGCCTCCACACACACTCCCTGTGCCTACCCCATTGCGGAGTTCTCCCTCTCTCTCTCTGCACAAACAATGCCCTATGCTGTTTGGCGTCGTAGTGGTTGTCCAAATTGGGGGCTCCAAGCCCCCCTCCCTCCTGCAGTCGACGCATGGCATGCCTATCTACCCTTGCCCTCCTGCCCTCCCTAATATGCCTAAATATGGTATCGTGCAGCCTCCTAAGGCACCTCATCATCACGTTGGGCGGTAGGGCCATTGGGACAACCAAACCCCGTGGTAACACAGACATCCATATTGTAGCTACTCTCCCCATCTACGTCAGGGGGAGCCCCCTCCATCTTCCTACGTCCCTCCCTATCGCCACCATCAGGGGTTTATAATTCCACACCTGTGCACAGTCTGGAGCTGCTCCAAACTGTATACCCACATACCGGGATCCTGCACGTACCCATTGTACTGGCCATGTGCCCCCCCCACCTTGCCTCCAATCCCATATCCATATTTGCCCTCAATATGTCAGACTTATGTACGTTCGTCTGGTGGCCCGATCCCTCACCATACTGCCCTACTGCCTTTAGCAGATTTGGCAGGCTAACCAAAGGGGGCCCCAATATATGAATAACATCATCCGCACAATGTACTACACTACTAAGCTGCTCCTGCAGCTCAGTTCCACCAATATCTACTTGCCCTCTGACGTAGGCTGCCAACGGCCCAATGACCTATGGATACAATAGGGGCGGCAGAGGGCATCCCTGCCCTGTTCCTCTGCACAGCCCAATGCTCTCAGAGTATCCCCCCTAACCCGTATTTGCACCCGTGGACAGGCATACAGCGCCCTCACCCACTGTAGGAATGTCTCTCCCACCCTTACCCTGTCTAGCACCTGCAACATAACTCCCCACTCTGCCCTGTCATTATACCTGTCATTGTCAACCGACAGGTATACTGCCTCCCTCCCTGTTGTTTGCACAGACCAGATAATATCTAGCAACTCCTGAATGTTATCTCCCCCATGCCCCCCTGTAATGATCCCATCTGATCCATATGCCCAGGTTCCTGCAGTAATTCTTGCAACCTACTCACCACAATCCTAACCAACACCTTAGCATCCACATGAATAGGCCAGATGGGCCGGTACGCTCCACAGACAGTATGAGTGCCACCCTCCTAAGGGATACTGGTTACACCCGCTCCCTCCATAGACTGTGGTGATTCCGCACCCTGCAGCACCCCATTGCAGTCCTCCATAGCAACCCCCCTCTCACCCTGCATGACCTTATACGTGTTTGTCATGTAGCCATCCAGGGCTGGAGCCTTCCTGTCTGTAAAGGTCTTCGTCGCTCCCTTCACCCCCTCATCAGTCACCAGCATCCCCAATTCTTCCGCCACACCCTCCGTGAGCTTACTCAAACTACACCTCGCCACATACCCCTCCCCCGTCATCCCTTCCCCTCGCAACTCACCACTGTGGATTATTGTATGATATGCTACTGAGGCCTTCCTACTGTCCTATCCCGTATACACCATTGTCCCCTCTGTGTTGCACACACCTCCTATTGTGGATAGCTGCCATCACGCTGTCATCCTGCAGGCCATTCGCCCCCCTGCTCGGTTTCCCCCCTCATTCCACCTCTGCAGCACTGTAGTCCGGGCACAATGGTGTCTCCGCTGCCCTTACCTGATTACATTGCAGTCTCACCTTTAGGGGTGCACACAGACACACCTGTCACTCGTGCAACAATGACACATAGCAATGAGAGACATCTGGCCACTGTAGGAACGTTCAAACTGTTAACAACTTTATTTACATTGCCGACATTTGAGGGGCCCAGTCATCCCTGTCGTTGGTGGTTGTGGCAGGCCATGGCACGGGCCATCACAGGGTGGGTGTGCCATGTGTATCCCCACACTACACACCCCGGGGACCCCGTCACATGGTGGCTGGCCAGGTGCGCCACCGGCAACGCGCTCCTCCAGCTCATGCAGCCGGTCAGCCACCACGGTCAGGGTCGCCAGGACCTGCCCCATGATGAGGGCGTGCTGCTTCTGGGCGTGTGACTGGGCACGCACAGCCGCAGTCAGGCGCAGCCCGCACATGCAGCCGCACAGACACACATCTCCCCTTGTCTGTGTGGCTGCATGCACGGTGCGCCTGTCAACGGCCATGAGTGGCAGGCACACGTCCAGAAGGTGTGCATCTGGGTCATCATGGGGCAGGTAGCTGGTGCCCCCGTTGCCCTGTGGCGGCCCGTGCTGATGGGGACCTGCCTCAGCTGCCACCCCCATCCCTGCCCCCACTCCATCCCCTTCCGCCCCCCGGACCCAACCTGCTCCACCCCCACCCCACCCACCTGGTCCCCCTCTGGCCCCTGGCTCCCAATCACAGGCACCCCCTCCTCCCCCTCCACCCCCACCCGCCACTCCTCCCCCTGCCCCTCTGCCTCCTCCCCTGCCTCCCCCACTCCCACCTCCCCCTCCTACCCCGCTCCCACTACACCCTCCACCTTCATCTCCCCTGCTCCCACCTCCTCCTCCTCCTCCCCGTCCCCCCTCCTCCCCCTCGTTGTGGGCTGCAGCACCCTCCAGGTTGCCCCCCCCCCCGCCGCTGTCATCAGGCATGGGCTCCAGGGCATGGACCTCCTCCTGGCCTCTGTCACCGCCTTCATCCTCCATCCCCACTGCGGCATCCTGCGCCTCCGGCACCGCTGGCTCCACAGCAGCACGTGCATCCGCTGTGGGAGAGGGGAACATGTATCATCTCCATGGTCACACGTCAGCCATGGCACTCACATGCGTCCTGTGGATCTGACAGCCATTGCCCCACAGGGCCATATCACATCACTCACCATCCCGTTGGGCCATCCGCTCCTGCTGGACACGCGCTACGAAGGGCGGGAACCTCGCCCTCAGCTCATGTGCCTTCTTCCGGAGATCCTCCACCTGTCGGGTTGATAGCACACATTGACATTAGTGGATAGGAACCCTTTAGTGGCCCACGACGCAACACAGATATATCTCTGTGTGTCACAGGTGCCCGCCCCTATTGTCTGGTTCATTCATGCCCCATGCATTTGCCAGGGCCTCCCCCATGTGTGCACCGTGCCAGGGCATGTCTGGCTTGGACCCTATGTGCCCTGTGTGTGGGCCCATGCGACCCAGACAAAGCGCACCTCTGTGGGCCATCTCCACACATCTGCCAGTGCCCATCAGCCAATGCCAGGATGGGAGGTGGGCCTCTGCAGTGCACCCTGTTGCATCCTGGGGATAGAGTTGAGCCCTGTGCACACAAACAGGGGCAGTCAGCATAGCACCAGGATGGGGGATAGGGCTCTGAGGTGAGGCCTACTGCATCCTGGGGATATAGTTGAGCCCTGTGAACCCAAACAGGGGCAGTCACCATAGCAACAGGATGGGGGATAGGGCTCTGAGGTGAGGCCTACTGCATCCTGGGGATATAGTTGAGCCCTGTGAACACAAACAGGGGCAGTCAGCATAGCACCAGGATGGGGGATAGGGCTCTGAGGTGAGGCCTACTGCATCCTGGGGATATAGTTGAGCCCTGTGAACACAAACAGGGGCAGTGAGCATAGCACCAGGATGGGGGATAGGGCTCTGAGGTGAGGCCTACTGCATCCTGGGGATATAGTTGAGCCCTATGAACCCAAACAGGGGCAGTCACCATAGCACCAGGATGGGGGATAGGGCTCTTCAGTGCACCCTGCTGCATCCTGGGCATATAGTTGAACCCTGTGAACACAAACAGGGGCAGTCAGCATAGCACCAGGATGGGGGATAGGGCTCTGAGGTGAGGCCTACTGCATCCTGGGGATATAGTTGAGCCCTGTGAACACAAACAGGGGCAGTCAGCATAGCACCAGGATGGGGGATAGAACCCTGAGTTGAGGTCTACTGCATCCTGGGGATATAGTTGAGCCCTGTGAACCCAAACAGGGGCAGTCTCCAGAGCAGCAGGATGGGGGATAGGGCTCTGAGGTGAGGCCTACTGCATCCTGGGGATATAGTTGAGTCCTGTGAACCAAAACAGGGGCAGTCAGCATAGAACCAGGATGGGGGATAGGGCTCTGAGGTGAGGCCTACTGCATCCTGGGGATATAGTTGAGCCCTGTGAACACAAACAGGTGCAGTCAGCATAGCACCAGGGTGGGGGATAGGGCTCTGAGATGAGGCCTACTGCATCCTGGGGATATAGTTGAGCCCTGTGAACACAAACAGGGGCAGTCAGCATAGCACCAGGATGGGGGATAGGGCTCTGATGTGAGGCCTACTGCATCCTGGGGATATAGTTGAGCCCTGTGAACCCAAACAGGGGCAGTCACCATAGCACCAGGATGGGGGATAGGGCTCTGCAGTGCACCCTGCTGCATCCTGGGTATATAGTTGAGCCCTGTGAACACAAACAGGGGCAGTCACCATAGCACCAGGATGGGGGATAGGGCTCTGAGGTGAGGCCTACTGCATGCTGGGGATATAGTTGAGCCCTGTGAACACAAACAGGGGCAGTCACCATAGCACCAGGATGGGCGATAGAGCCCTGAGTTGAGGCCTACTGCATCCTGGGGATATAGTTGAGCCCTGTGAACACAAACAGGGGCAGTCAGCATAGCACCAGGATGGGGGATAGGGCTCTGAGGTGAGGCCTACTGCATCCTGGGGATATAGTTGAGCCCTGTGAACCCAAACAGGGGCAGTCACCATAGCACCAGGATGGGGGATGGAGCCCTGAGTTGAGGTCTGCTGCATCCTGGGGATATAGTTGAGCCCTGTGAACACAAACAGGGGCAGTCAGCATAGCTCCAGGATGGGAGATAGTCCTGAGTTGAGGCCTACTGCATCCTGGGGATATAGTTGAGCCCTGTGAACACAAACAGGGGCAGTCAGCATAGCACCAGGATGGGGGATAGGGCTCTGAGGTGAGGCCTACTGCATCCTGGGGATATAGTTGAGCCCTGTGAACCCAAACAGGGGCAGTCATCATAGCACCAGGATGGGGGATAGGGCTCTGCAGTGCACCCTGCTGCATCCTGGGCATATAGTTGAGCTCTGTGAACACAAACAGGGGCAGTCACCATAGTACCAGGATGGGGGATAGGGCTCTGAGGTGAGGCCTACTGCATACTGGGGATATAGTTGAGCCCTGTGAACCCAAACAGGGGCAGTCACCATAGCACCAGGATGGGGGATGGAGCCCTGAGTTGAGGCCTGCTGCATCCTGGGGATATAATTGAGCTCTGTGAACACAAACAGGGGCAGTCAGCATAGCACCAGGATGGGGGATAGAGCCCTGAGTTGAGGCCTACTGCATCCTGGGGATATAGTTGAGCCCTGTGAACACAAACAGGGGCAGTCAGCATAGCACCAGGATGGGGGATAGGGCTCTGAGGTGAGGCCTACTGCATCCTGGGGATATAGTTAAGCCCTGTGAACACAAACAGGGGCAGTCAGCATAGCACCAGGATGGGGGATAGGGCTCTGAGGTGAGGCCTACTGCATCCTGGGGATATAGTTGAGCCCTGTGAACCCAAACAGGGGCAGTCAGCATAGCACCAGGATGGGGGATAGAGCCCTGAGTTGGGACTACTGCATCCTGGGGATATAGTTGAGCCCTGTGAACACAAACAGGGGCAGTCAGCATAGCACCAGGATGGGGGATGGAGCCCTGAGTTGAGGCCTACTGTATCCTGGGGATATAGTTGAGCCCTGTGAACCCAAACAGGGGCAGTCACCATAGCACCAGGACGGGGATGGAGCCTTGAGTTGAGGCCTGCTGCATCCTGGGGATATAGTTGAGCCCTGTGAACACAAACAGGGGCAGTCAGCATAGCACCAGGATGGGGGATAGGGCTCTGCAGTGCACCCTGGTGCATCCTGGGCATATAGTTGAGCCCTGTGAACACAAACAGGGGCAGTCACCATAGCACCAGGATGGGGGATAGGGCTCTGAGGTGAGGCCTACTGCATCTTGGGGATATGGTTGAGCCTTGTGATCACAAGCATGGCCAGGGACATACCCCTCTGTGTCTCTTGGCCTCTGGAATGGACCTGTGGTGTTGTGTGGATAGGGCACATCACTGAGGCGGCAACAGCTCCATATACCATTACATTGTACTGGGTACTCCATCTCTGTGGTGGTAAGGGCTACCCCCTGGAGGCAGGGGGGTTCTATTTTAAGGGGGGGGGGGGGTTGCTGTTAGTCCCAGCAAGACACACCAACACATGACATTCCCTGGGAGTGTGTGGCTGATAGGTGGTTTGGTTACCAGGTGTTCTTCTTCACATCCTAGTTTGGGTTGCCTGTCCCCATGCACTTACCTCATGTGGGTAATCAGAACCTCTATTATACCTCCTGGTGAGGCGCTCCCAGCCCCTCCTCACTCTGGCCAGATTCTGCCTCCGGGATGAGCCTGGGAAGTGGCGATCCTGGCGGAGGCAAATAACTCTTTCAGCAGGCAGAGATCCGCCATGGTGAAGGCAGGTTTCCTGGACATGGCAGCCATCTCCTCCAGAAATGTTTTTAATGTGTACCCACATGCGTACCCGCGTGCGTACCCGCATGCATACCTCCGTGCGTACCCGCATGCGTACCTGTGTGCGTACCCGCATGCGTACCCGCATGCGTACCTCCGTGCGTACCTCTATGCCTACCCGCGTGCGTAGCCGCACACGTGGGCATTTCTCATTGTAACAGTTGGGGGGTGTTTTAAAGTTTTGATTGCTGCGACCAGCTATACATGTGATAGGCTGTGGCCTCTACGAAACTGTATGTTAGACCCTGATTTTAAACCCCCTACCCTTTAGTATTGCTGCTAAGACTCAGAATTTCCTGTTTGAGATGTCTGCTTATTGCAGAGTCTGCATGAGTCTGTGCAAATGAGTCTGCTTTAGACATTTCTCATTGGGATACGTTCACATTCCGTTGCCCAGAGATGTCCTCGCTGTATCTATCACTTTTCATGTGCCTTTTGATCAGCTGGCTTGAGAGGGGGAAATGGAGGGAGAGGCCCAGAGAGGGACTCTGATTGGGTAAGGGGGGAGGGCATTTGCACCTATGGAGAGCTTGTGTGTATTTAACTTTTACCAGATGTCTATATGGTATTTGCTCCTGTTCATGCTTGCTCAGTCACTTTTGACCTCGTTTCTGTCTGGGCCTTGTGCACATTCCAGTGGCTTGGATTCTGTCAGTGACTCCTGGTATTAATTGGTTGCATACACTCCACTGTGTCACCAGTAACCTCCCCCGGTGCCCAGAGGCATGCAGAGAAAGGTCAGCCTGGGAAAATCCTGACTCAGGAAGTAGGGCAGTGCACAGATTATGCACGGCCTTCTGGGTGTTGTAGTCCCCTTCCACTCCCCAAGCAAGGAATAACTGTAGTCGAGTGGTTCAGGCAATATATGACAAGGTTTTATTTCCCATCCGGGTGGATTAATTGCCAATAAAATACAGAACAAAAAAGGGCCATGCTTCTGGCATAAGAAAACAAAACTCAGGAACTAAACAAGCCTAGTGGAGTAGCCTAGTGGTTGGGGCAATGTACTTCAGGCCGGAAGGTCGGGGGTTCAAATCCCACTAGAGGACAACAACCTTGGGCCGGAAGGACTGGGGTTTCTAGTCCCACAGATGCTCCTTGTGGTCTTGGGCAAGCCACTTAACCCTCCATAGCCCATGTTCCCTGTAAGTATTAGTGTATGTGTCTCATATCCCCATGTGTTAAATGTATCCCCCAATTGTGTTGTGACCGCTTTGATTGAAGGATAAGGTGGTATACAAAACTGTCTAAATAAATAAATAAAAAACAGCTTCTTCCTCTTCAGCTTTAAACAATGCAGTGCTTCAACAAACTCAAAGAAACATTTCCTTTTAAACCCAAAAGAATCACTTTGCTTCTTTGCTGCTGTTCCAACAGCTTTGGTAACCGATATCAGCACAGGGATATGATATCATCTGCAAATGATAGCGTACAGTCCATTTGTTCCTCAGAGTCTTCTACAACAGACCCTGTCTGCATTTCCTCATTACTTTCAGCTGAGCAGGTTTGTACAAAATCATACGGAGCTTTAAAACACAGACCCTCTCTTTTCCCCAGAGGTTTCTCTTCAGAATGCTCTATAGAGCGGGGCTGATAACTGCCGTATACTTGGGAACTAGCACATGGAGAGTCTAACAGAGCTTGGCAATCACAGGGAAAACATTTCTGCTTAGTTTTCTCCTTCAATGCTTTACACAGCCTACCTTCTGGCTTTTTTCTAGAAGACTTTCTCAGCACTGCTTCCTCAGTCATGCAAACGTCCTCTGGCTAACACCCTCCTCTCTCCAGAGTTTCTGAGCACTCCCAAACTGACCTCTCAGACAGTCTCTCTCTCCAGCTGCCTTCACGATAGGGCTCTAATTGAGAGTAGCTCCCACCTGGCTTTTGGGCTTGGGCTCTCTGGGACTTTGTAGCTTTGAATTCTTGTGCTTTATCTCCTGTTTCTCTCAATGCATCTCATAGCAAGCATATCACTCTCTACTTGCTTTTATTCTATCTTAAGATGCACTGAGATTACCTTGCAGTGTTCTGGGCATGCCACAGGCTGGTTGGTATAGTCTACCTTGCATCCACATTTATGTATTGCCAGCTTTCATGTGTAGTTTGCATCAGCACAATACTATCAGTGAGCACAGCAGCTTAGGAAATGCACATTTCACAGGGGAGGTGTGGCCATTCACAGGTATTTGCAGAGATGAGCACAATCACATATGACCATCTTTTCTGAATACAGTGATCACAGGGGTGTACATAGCCATTTGCTGCATATAGTCATCTCTCAGACATCCTAGTGCTTTGTTTGTGCTGCACCAAGTACATCTATGTCCTTGATTCTGGACCCACAGCTGCAGAATCACAGTTTCAATCAGGCACATTTTTGATTTGGACATGCCCATGTGTGGACATTTATTTACATTCTCTTATATACCACACTATTCTGCATCAGTGCAGTTTACATTGAACAAACTGAAATTACATTGAACAGGGCATTATAACTTGGAAATAACTATTTTACAGGGAACATGGGCTATGGAGGGTTAAATGGCTTGCCCAAGACCACAAGGAGCACCTGTAGGACTAGAAACCCCAGTCCTTCCGGCCCAAGGTTGCTGCCCTCTAGTGGGATTTGAACCCCCAACCTTCCGGCCTGAAGTACCTTGCCCAACCACTAGGCCACTCCTCCACTCCAACATGTGTTTTCTGGAACTGGCCTGTAAATGAACAAGTAAGAAAAGCATATAGAACATGGCTCATGGAATTCTTTCCAATTACACGTTTGTGTGTTTGTGTTTGTGTTTGTGTGTGTGTGTGTACCTTTATTTACAGTTGTTATCAATATTATTGGCACCCTTACATTTTAGATATGTTGTGTATAATATCTTGAGAAATAATTGTAAATATTCCAACTGTATGTCATCATAATATTTTAATAGTATGTTCAAAGGTATACAACAAAAAAAATGTCTGCAACGTAGATGTAGTAATTTCAGAGAAAAAAACTAAATATGACCAGGACAAGATTAATGACACCCTTCACTAAAATCTGGTTGCCCAACCCTTGGCAGCGATGACAGCCTCCAAACATTTCTTGTAGTCATCTGTAAGTTTCTTACATCCGTCTGCTGGTAGTTTCTCCCACTCTTCAATTGCAATTTGTTCCAACTCATGAATGTTTGCAGGAATCCTTTTACCAATGGCAGATTTCAGCTCTTTCCAAAGGTTCTTCATTAGATTTAGATCAGGATTGTTTAAAAGAGTCCATTTTTTCCTTTTTAACTATTCTTTTGTACTTTTGGATGTATGTTTTGGGTCATTGTCCTGCTTGGAGGAACCATGACCTTCGAACCAGACCTGGCCTTCTAACACTAAGGGGCATGTTTACTAAACTGCGTTAGTGTGATTCGCGTTAGGATCCGCGGTACAGGCAGAAATCCCAAATAAGGACCAATAACGCGCGTTACAAGGCGCCATAAATTAACGAGCGTTACATGGCACGTTACTGCGCGTTAATCTTAAGAAGGTGCACAGACATGAAACACAGAAATAGAGCTGTAGCACAATGGTTACTACATGGCCTGATGGTACAGGGGTCATGGGTTCAATCCCCCAGTATGCCCACTGCATAAGGCTGGCTGAGGCAGCACCCTTTACATTTAAGTAGTGATTGTGGAGGCATTTTACGTTTAGTTTCAGTAGAGCTGCCAGCAAACACACCCTCACAGTGGCGTAACCTAAGGTGCCGCATAAGGCACCCCATAACGCACTCCATAGGGTACATTATAAAGTGCACTGTCCGCCAAGGCACCCCATAACGTCCCCTATAAAACACCCTATAAGGCACCTTATAGGGCGCCCTATAAGGTGCCTTATGGGGCACCTTATGAGGCACCATAAGGTTACAGTACTCTGAGGGTGTTTTTGCTGGCAGCACTAATGCACATCAAAAATAGACAATGCCTCAGACAGCCCTATCAAATAACCCCACCATGGGTATGAACCCATGACCTCTGGCCGCACAGGCAGTGAGGTAACCACTGGACAACAGCTCTATAGCTGCTAACAAACCCCTGGCTGGCTGCAGAAAGACTGCACGTCACCACATAAACTGTCTGCTGTGGCTACCAGGATACAGTTAACCCACCCGTACCCATGATGCACTGCACATGCAAATCAGCAGTCCACAGATGGGCACAGGATGGGGTATGCACCCCCACAGCACCTCGGCCTGGTAGGGGGAACTTACCGTGTGTGGTACTGGCACAGAGTAGTCACAGACCGTCACATTGTGCGGGTACTGTGCTCCCCCTGAGGGTGAGGTGGGGCACCCAGCACCAGGTCCACAGCACCTTTCATGGCTGAGATACGCCATGATGCAGGTCCCCATCAGTGTGTGATAGGTAGTTCTGGCAGACACACCTAGGATACATCTGTGTCCCTCTGTATTTCTCAGTCATATCTAGCCCTTATGGGCTATGATGCACCCAGAATAGTGCATATTTTGTGTTGGTGCCATGGTGATGTGATGTGGGTGAAGGGGGGGGGGGTGTTTGGACCCATAGGCAGATTATGTACCACCACACAACCCACCCTCTGGGGCTCAGGTGGGAAACAGGATCATCCACCAATAGATCCACATTCCACCTCCCTGCAATGGTAGCAGGAGAGGGGACCATCCACCCCAGTCCTGCTGGGGAACAAGCACCCTACAGGGCAAGCAATGCAGATCTGTACCCATCCATAAAGCAATAGCAGACAGACAGTAGGCCTGGAAATGGCCAGCTGCCCCCACCACTATCTGACATTCTCTAGCAGCAAGCCTCCAGCCGCTGCACCCTGCAAGGTGTTCCAGCCAAGCACATACTAGCTGCAGGCAGTCTGCTAGCTAGTCCATAGTGCATGTTCCTGGAGAAGATGTGTGTACCCAGAACTGGGATGGCAGCATACACACCAAGCAGATAAGTCAGTGAGTAGACCCCAAAAGAGAACCCATAAATATCACAAGAAAGAAATAGCACTATGGGGGAACCTAGCCATGCCGTGGTCACTGCTCAGTCAGGGTGAGTGTGACCTCCCAGCAGGACATGCTGTGGCCACCCTGTCCGTGCAGGCGGTGGCCGGCCGCTACAATGTCCGAGCCATTGCCCTATGCTATCTACAGATGGCTCCAGGCCAGGCCATCCTATCCTGGCTATTCCCACAGTACCTTGCTCCTCATTATGCACATGGGCAGGCCAATACTGGCAACAGTGCAAGCAGTGTGGGCTGTGGAGGGTGTTTGCAGCCACCACACACTGGATAGACAGACACACACTCCCCACACCTATGCCAGCATTGTGCAACTATAGAGGTTTTTGGCAGCCCTGCCCACCACACCAGTCTTGGGCAGAGTGCAGGCATAGCTATGGTAAGCAATACTGTTGGGGGTCACTCCCCAGGGTGGTAAACATTGTCAGACACCAGACCTGAAGCACACTCCACAGACATCAGAAAGGTTGCTATGATGCAGCTCAATCAGCAAATTGTGCTTAACTTAGGAATTGCTATCTGCCAGTAATCATAGCAACCTTTTGATAGATGTGTACCGTATTCCCAGGTTTAGGGTGGCATTGCTAAGGTATGCAAGTGCTAGTATTGGGAGATGCCCGCAGGGCCCAAAGTCCTGCCTCTCCAGGAGGCTTTGGATAATGGGGCCTGTGGGTGCGGGTGTGTCTGCCCCTGTTGGCTGCTGCTTTACGGCAGAGGTTCCCAACTCCAGTCCTGGTGTGCCAAACACTGTTCGGGTTTTCATGCTGTCATTCATGAATATGCATGAGATACATCTGCATACCATGGGGGCGGCACATAGAAATGCAGCACAGGCATCTTTATTAGAGGCAGCATGGAACCTGAATGGTGTTTGGCCCTCCAGGACTGCATTTGGGAGACTCTGCTCTATGTAATGCGCATGGTTATGGTGTCTGTGCTCTGTAGGGTAAAGGTAGGTGTTTTGGGCATGTTTACGTCATCTGCAATAAAGGTTCTGTCTGTATTAGCACGTTTTAGTAGTGGGTAAAATATGAGGACTGGGTTGGCAGGAGTCACAGCTGGGATTTGAACCTCTGACCTTCTGCTTCTGAATACACTGGCTTTGTGCACTGCACCACCATATTCTCACAGAGTCAGCACATTCCCTGGTGATACCATGACTGTTCGTCAGACAGGGCCTGTCTGTTGCAGTGCATGGCACCCACCTACACAGGGCTAGGCCACGGTATGCTCTGAGCAGCTGCCACTGCCCCCTCCACCACCAGTGACCCTCTGCCACCATGCTGACAGTCCCTTCTGCTGGTGGTGCTGGTGGAGCTCAGTGTCAGGCCATCCAGTGTGCGGGTAGGTGGCTGCCTATGGTGCGGGTTCTGGGGTAGGGGTGCCTGCATAGGTGTCCACGCTACCCCCCAGCACCACCTGCCAATGTTCCGTGCCCTTGGGGGTAGCTGCTGGGTACTATCCCCTGTGACACTGTGGGAAGCACAGTCATGCCCATGTTGGGCCTTCATCAGTTGCTGTCTGGCTGTTCTGCTGTTTCAGCATTCGTATGGGCCAGCTAGGCATCACCCTAGTCCGCACTGTGGCCCAGCTGCACCACAGCATATGCCGC
Source organism: Ichthyophis bannanicus (assembly GCA_033557465.1). NCBI lineage: Eukaryota > Metazoa > Chordata > Amphibia > Gymnophiona > Ichthyophiidae > Ichthyophis > Ichthyophis bannanicus. The sequence goes on along the minus strand of CM066034.1, from coordinate 805,937,291 downwards.
CTGCGGCCCTCTGTATCCCCTTTTCCGGCATCTGTCCAGTCGCCATTCCGACATGTCTGCCCTGCTGTTGCCGCACATGTGCACGCCATAGGACACCTGTCCGATGGAAAGGAAAACCCTGCACAGCGCAATTTCACTGTGGCTCATTCACCTTGTATGGGGACGGCGCATAGACCCTTCCACGATTTATATCTTTTCTATGGAGCTTTCTCGGGGGGGGGGGGTGATGTTTCCCATTCATACCACTATTGGCCAACTTGGTTATGTTTTTTTTCCAGTTTGTTGAGGTCATTTTCAATGTTTATGTGCCCTTTTGTTCTGTGCGCATGTATCACACTTATCACTTTTTTTAGGTTTCCCTGCCTATGCTGTACATTGCTGACACCTAAATGGTTTCTCTCCCCTGAAATGTGCATTTAACGGCAGATTTTCAATCGCGTTAGGATTTAGCGCTTCAGATCAGCGCGTTAGTGTGAAAGGAGCCTCTCCCCGCCCACACTCCGCCCATTGACCCCTTCTCTCCGCCCTTTCTCAACCTTCTGCGGTGTTTTACCGCACCGCAGAACTTTGCGATCGTTAACGCGCGTTAACGTGTGTTATGAGATGTTAACGATCATTAACGCATCATAACACGCGTTAACGTAAGTTAACAATCGTTAGCGTTACATAACGCACGTTCTGTACCATTACCACAGTTTAGTAAACATCCCCCTAAGTTGCACATTTTGCTCCAAAATACCTTAGTAGTCCTTTGACTTCATGATTCCTTTAATACATTCCAGGCCTCCAGGTTCTGAGACAGAAAAACAGCCCAACAACTGTAGGAAGGGTGTTTATTCCTTATAAGCTTCATTTCTTCACCTGTAAATGTATTGATGGTCTGCATTGCCAAAGAGCTCAAGTTTATTTTCACGTGTCCATGGAACAATTTCCCAGAAGGATTGTGGTTTCTCAAGGTGGGTTTGGGCAAAGATCAGGTTTCTTATGTCTGTCTTTGACTAATGGGTCCTCCTTGGCCTTCGCTCATGAAGTCCTCTGTTTAGTGCATGGCACGTGGTGCAGATTGCTCCAGGTCAGCCTTAAGCTCTTTGGATGTTGTATGTGGTGTTTTTCCAACAGTTTGCACTAACCTTCAAACACTTCTTATTTTAATACCGCCTTTCTATAATTCAAAGCAGTTTACAGTGAACAACAAATTAACAGGATCTGAGAGGTGTGCTATTTTACAAGGAACTGTAACAATATAACTTAACACGCTATAGTAACATAACAACGATTACAATTAACCTTGAACAATTTACAGTGTTGTTGTGAGTGAGAGGTAGTTAGTGTTTAATAGTGAGTCATTGTTACATTTATGTATATGTTGTTGAAATTGGGGATGTTAACTGTTTAAGTTTATGGTGGGTGCATAACTTGGTACACTATATGGTGGGTGGGTACAGTTTATGGTGGGTGAGTGTCTAGGTCTGTGTCCATACTATACTCTTCCTTGAAGAGGAGCGGCATGAGCACTTGGTTAATGTGCACCAAATTGCACATTAACTGCATAGGGCACTTCAGAAAAGGGCCCATTCACCCCTTGCTTTTTGCATACAAATCACAACTATGATGCACGTTATTATTTATGATGTTATATGAGTATCTGCTTACTCAAAACTGAATTTATCAATACCTCACATCACATATGCCAGTGAACAGCTGTCATATGACAGACTACAGCCTGAGCAAGATTCAGGCAGATGAGGTGAATGGACTTACATCCCAAAGCCCCTAAGATACCAATTAGCCAAAGATTAAGATACATTAGAAAATTACTTATTGTGAATTCCTTGCTTTAAAAAAACATAAACTAAAAAATGTATTAATGCTTGCATAACATTTAGAGGGCAATTTCATAAAAGAGTACCTATGTAAAAACTCCAAAAAGGGACCTGTTGTATGCCTATTTTATAAAGTCTAATCACAGTTAAGGGAGAATTGTTCCTGCCCTCTGCTAGACCCCCAGGAATCTCAAGTGATTTGCCTGCCCCGGATGCAGATAATGAAACCGCATGGCCAGGTTGGTTCAAGTGGAGGTGAAGAGGGCTGGAAATAGCAGCAGGAAGCACTTGTTAAGTGGAACAGCAGTTCAGAGCACTTAGAGTGTTCAGCTGTCCTGAATGAACCCACTCTTGATTGATTACTGAACTTAAGCAGGGTTGGGCCTAGCTAGTAGTTGGGTGGGTGACCACCTTGGAATACCAGGGGCTGTAAATTTACTGCATAGAAGAAAGGCCTGGCAATCTACCTCTAGTGGCACCTTGCCAAGAAAACTCAGATGCAGGGTCAACATTGACTAGAAGGCACATATTGCATTGCATCAAGTCCAGATAAGTGTTTGCTTTCTTTGAAGCACTGTTCTTGAAGAAGATGAGATAACTGCCACGGCATATTGAATGCAGGTATGTGTACACATTATGTAAAGTGTCCATGGTGAAGGAGAAGAATTTTTGAATAAAGAGAAGCAGAAAAAGCAGTTTTAAAGTACAACCTAAAAAAGAAAAAGAACTGTTTATGGACTGGAAGATAATAAATATAATACAAATAATCCAGAAGACTGGAATAGAGGCTGATAACTGATATGGGGAGCCCAAGTGATGCAAGTCACTAAAATAAGGAATGTCTCCAAGCTTTTGGTCCCTTAATACAATTTTTAGTCTCTGCTGGATGTTACTGAGATTGTGAATCCCTTCATTGTGGTGGGGATTTTTAGAGGTGCTTGGTTCCATACTGATTATAATCAGTATTATGGCCCTTCAGTTTGTGTGGGATTTTTTGTTGTATATTCTTTAAAGGCAGCATAGGCACCTATATAATCCTAAAAATAGGCAGTTTCGATAGAGCACATATTTATGCCTGTTTGAAGAGGGTATAAATGTGTGCATGTGTCTTGTGTTTGGATATGCGTCTTTTATATAATGCACCTGTATTTTGCAATTTTACACCCACTCTATCTACTCTCTACCCCTGGGAACAGGTACATAGGGTTCGCATATAGGTACGCTTTGGCATGCATATTTATAGATACATATTCAGCTGCACAATTTTTTAAGAATCCTTTTTGGAAATAAATATGCTTTACACATGCAAATAGCGTTATAAAATTACCCCCATAAAGTCCTGGGATGCAAATACACTAATTAATTGTGGTACCATATATTAGTAGGCAATAAATATTTCTTATAAGATCAAATGTGCTGACAATGGTACCGAGATGGCTTACTGTGTAAAGACTATCATCTCGTTTACTAAAGCAGTAAGGTTTTACAGTTACTGCACACTAGTACTAAAAACTAATGTGCGTTAAGCACTAAGGCTGTGCACTAACTGTTGGGGGGCAATGCAAACATATCCCCCTGCAGTTACCAAAAGGGCCGGTGTTAGGGGGTTGCAAACAAGGCAATTGCCCTGGGCCTCTATACAATAAGTGAGCAACAAGTCTGCCTCAAACTGAAGGAGATGTAACCTGCAGGTTGGTTTTGGGGCCCCTCTCACTAGTTTCTGTCTTGTGCTTCAGCATCTCTAACACCAACCCTGGTTACTATGCTGAATAGTATCTCGTTGTGCTATAACTGCATTTGCAGTTAACACAGGTGCACTTAACCAACCCATTGAGGTAGGTTAAGTGCACTTGCACTAACTGCAACTTTAGCAATTAATAGGCATCCATTATCTCCAAATGAACCTCAAGGTGCAGTCAATCCACCCCATCGTGCACTAAGCAATGTGGCAATTTTACCACACTGGCTGCTTTTAGCCTCATAGCGTGTGCTAAACCTCACAGAAATGGCAATGCATTTTTGTTAAAGGGCTCTTAATAGCACACAATGAGGCAGGCTGTCCTGTCAAGCCAAAAGATCATGTGGCAATGTTCGTTAGATGTAGTAATAGGAATAACTAATTTGCAGTCTATGGTGGAATAGTCCACTATGAAGGAAATCATGGGGTGAAGATAAGAACATAAGAAATGCCATAGTGGGCCAGACCAGGATCCATCAAGCCCAGTATCCTGTTTCCAATAGTGGGCAATCCAGGTCACAAGTACCTGGCAGGTTCCCAAAAAGGTACTCAGGTTCCACAATGCTTGCCCATGGGGTAATCAGTGGATTTCTTGGGTACTCTTTGTTTATGGGTCTTTCCTCCAGGAACTTGTCCAAACCTTTTTTAAATCCAGCTACACTAACAACTTTTACTTCATTCTCCAGTAATGCATTGAGTGAACAAATGTTTCCTTTTTAGTCTTAAATGGGTTACATTGTAACTTCATTACATATGTCCTAGTCTTTCTACTTTTTGATGGCATAAACAACTGATCTACATTAATCCGTTCCACTCCTCTCATTCATTTATAGACCACTCACTGTCAGTATCTCCCCTCATCCATCTTTTTTCCAAGTTGACGAGCCCTAACCTTTTAAGCCTTTCCTCATATCCTTACATCCCGTTTACCATTTTGTTGGCTCTTCTCTGTACCTTTTCTAATTCTGCTATATTCTTTTCAAGGTATGGCGACCAGAATTGCACACAGTTTTCAAGGTGCAGTCGCAGCCTGTAATAATACAGAGGCATTATAATATCCTTTTTTTTTCTCCATTCCTTTTCTTATGATTTCTAGCATTCTATTTGCTTTCTTGGCTGCCGCTGCACACTGGATGGAGGATTTCAATGTATTGTCCACAACGACACCTAAATCTTTTTCCTAGATGGTGGTTCCTAATATGGGTGTATTAACCCTAATGTGGGTATATTAACTGATTTACTTACTTATTGAATACCTCTGCTCTCTCACTGTGGCTAAGCTTATGTGCATACATAGGTAAGCTACATAGTATGAGTCTTCCAAGAGGGGTGAGAGGTACATTCAGGATCAACATCAAAACATCAGAAAATATTTCTTCATAGAAAAGGTCATGACCTTAAATAGCCTCCCATTGTGATGATGAAAATTAAAAAAAAAAAAAAAAGGGAAAGTATAGAAGATTTCTGATAGCTGGGAGGTGAGAGGAAAGGTAGAACCTGATTAGTGTCCTTGGAATTTTAGTTCACTTAGAAATGAACAGGCTACAGTAGATATGCCATGCTCCTTTTCAATACCTAGCAATACTGCCGAGCATGGCATAGCCAGCTTAGTGCCAGCAAGCTACAGCTACAGAAATCAATCATGCCAGTGCCGGCAAGTTAGTGATGGTAGTGTACCATAGAATAAGAGCCCGATTCAGGTAGGGGCACATCCAGGCTGCCCAGACAGCCCCAAGCAAAACGGGCCTGCTTAGACCAATTCTGGACTATCAGAACAAAATGCTCCCACAGTAACCAGAATTGGGCCCGAGGATAGCCCAGTGTGCCCCTGCCGCCTGTGGGGAAATCCACCCTGCAGGCACCCCTGATTCCTGCGTCCTCGGCCTCCCTTTTCCCTGCTGCCTGACCCACAGCTGACCTACTGTGGCCTGGATTGGGTGGTGGGGACCCCCCCCTCACCTGGCCCCGGCTTGAGAGGGGATCCCCAGGCCCGATCACCGGTTTTGTACTGCTTATTCAACCTTTGAGGTGGAAAAAGCAGCACATCCCCACAGGCTCTTTCAGGGCCATGACATGAATCGACCCTGCCTGGCTGATGCATCCTCGCTCCGCCCTGATCATGCCTCCTTCCAACCCCACCAGCTCTCTCGGTCATGATACTCAGGATGTACGGGGAGAGCCGGAGGAGGAACTGGGCCCAGATGACTTGTGGGGCTGCATGTCCCAAGAGGATGTGCAGCCCCACAACCCATATCCCAGAATTGGAACTAAGTTTTTGGGAACCTAGAAGGCTAGATGTTTGGGCACCTGTTTATCAACTAGATATATAAGAGCTATTAAATAAATTAAAAAATAAAATAGCCTTGATGTACATGAATACATATTGTTAGTAAGTAGTCCCTACTGAGATTAAATGGTCCCACTGTCTAACGAAACAGGTTAACATATTATGTACGTTGATAAATGGGCCTTCAGAATGTTGTGGAGCTTTTGGGTAAGATACGGGTGAGGGTGACGGTGCTGGATTTAGTATGGAACCCTGCATACGCATCTACCCAGAGATGGAAGAAAATAAATGAATTTAAAAAATTGACTTGGCTTAGAAGTGATACTCTACTAATTGTCAAGTTTCTATGGCTGGCAATGCAGATTAGAATAACTAGACATACTGAATAGGCTAATAGTTTTTTGCCCCCATCATCTACTATGTTACATTAATTTTATTTGAATTTTGAAATACAGTACAATTTGCCATAACGGAATAGAACAATAATTTTAATTTAAGATGGTAAGTAAAAATCTTTCATAACAGCAACACAAAAAGTACCTTTTCTGAAATAAAGGAAAGTAGCAGTAAATAAAAACTTAGCAATGTTGGGCCCAAAACTGAAGCCACAGCAGTTAGCATTTCAAAAGTGCCTAACTGGCACTGGCAAGAGTGAAACCAAATATTCACCATTGCAGCCCATCCAGTTTTGCCAACAGTGTTTGCTAGCTGGTCAGCAAAGATATTCAACTGCTAACTGGAGAGCAAAATTGCATAAAGTTAGGGAAGCCATTGACCTGTCCTAACTTTATGTGGTTACCTCTCCAGTTAGTGGGCTAGAAATTGCCGCTAATCGGCTAGGAGCCAGTACTGCCCCAGATCTATCTGTTTAGTGCCACGGCAGACTGTGGGGAAATTCAGCAGTACTAGCCAGTTAGTGTCACTGATGGACTCAGTGGAGTTTATACAGTTTCAAATGCTATACTTAACAAAATAATGGACATGATATTCAAAACAGTTCCTGGCATGTACAGGCATATTATTTCAGGTGAAATAGAACATGCTAGTCCCTGTTCTAATGAATTTCTTCCCTGTATACTAAAAGGAAAGTTGTAAGACACTGTAGACTATAATACCTTCTACTGGACCAACATAGTTCATCTTGACTATGTCATTTGATTCTCTTGTATTATATGATTATTTAGGGGACATGTTTACTAAACTGTGCTAATGGTTAATGTGCACTGTATTTTATTTGTCTGTTGATTTGACTGAACTTTTATACCACCTTTCACAATGGCAGGCTCATGTCTATGGTTACCATGCACTAAAAGCAGGCCTATGGTAACTGCTTAGCATGCAATAGAGTGGGGACTGGGTGGGTTGGTGGTGGAGAGTGGGTGTGGACTGCATAGTGCAGTTAGAACCGGGAGGGGGAGGGAGAATTTCCACATGCTAATTGTCAATGTTGTAGTTAGCATGAGTGCACTTAACGTCAGCTCAATGAGTGGTGTTAAATGCACCCGCATCAATTGCACATGACATTATTGCACAGTAAGGAGCCCTTCAGTGCAGTAACTGCAGGGGATATGCTGAGACAGTCCCTAACAGGTAGCACACAGCTTCTGCCCTTATTGCATGCTAAGCTTTGCTCTTAGCTTGCAGTCAGGACTGGCCCGTCCATTGAGCGAGAATGTTGTTTGCATAGGGCCCTGCGCTTCAGGGGGCCCCGCGCGAACCACATTCTCGCTCAATGGACTGCTGCAGAGGGAGCCGAGGGAGCCCGCGCGAAGCCCCGGCTCCCTCTGCACAGGCCGCCAGCGGGGAAGAGCCTTTACCTTCACGCTGGCGGCTGTTTCAATGAAGCCGCGAATGCCGGGAGAGGTTAAAGGGCATTGCCTTTAACCTTTCCCGGCATTCGCGGCTTCATTGAAACAGCCGCCAGCGGGAAGGTAAAGGTTCTTCACGCTGGCGGGCTGTGCAGAGGGAGCCGGGGCCTCGCGTGGGCTTCCCCGGCTCCCTCTGCAGCCCGTTAGACGGCGCGGGGCTCTTCGGGGGGGCGGCTAGGACTGGATGGGCTGTGATGGGGGGGAAACCAGACTGGAAATGGGCTATGATGGGGGGGGGAAACAGATTGGAAATGGGCTGTGATGGGGGGGGAAACAGACTGGAAATGGGCTGGGATGTGGGGGGAGGGAGAACGCAAGTTAAATGGGCTGTGAGGGGGGGGACCAGACAAATTGGGCTGTGTTGGGGGGAAACAGACTGGACATGGGCTGTGATGGGGGAACGGACTACAATTGGGCTGTGATGTGGGGAGGACTGCAAATGGGCTGTGATGGTGGGGGGGGGATAGGACTGCAAATGGGCTGTGATGGTGGGGGGAATGGACGAAATGGGCTGTGATGGGGGGGAACTTGGCCTGGAAATGGACTGATGAAGAGCTGGATTAGGACTGCAAATGGTCTGTGATGGTGGGGGGATAGGACTGGAAATGGGCTGTGATGGGGGAGGACTGCAAATGGTCTGTGATGGTGGGGGGGGATAGGACTGGAAATGGGCTGATGAGGAGCTAGGATAGGACTAGAAATGGGCTGATGGGGGGGAATGTAGACTGCAAATGGGTGATGGGCTGGAATAGGACACTGGAAATGGGCTGATGGGGGCTGGAATAGGACTGGAAGTGAGCTGATGGGAGTTGGAAAAGGGCTGGAAATGGGCTGTTGGGGAGCTTGGAGTGGAAATGTGCTGATGGGGGGGGTGGAATGGAACTGGAACACAGCATATGGGAGGCTAGGACTGGAATTGGGCTGATGTGGAAGCTTGGGAGACTGGGACTAGAAGGGGGCAGATGCTGGGTGGGTCTAAAACTATAAAGGAGCTGATTTTGGGGGAGGACTAGAAAGGGATGGGAAATGAGAATGGAGAGGGGAAAAGATATTTTGTGTGGGAGGGAAGAAAAGTCTACGAAGGGCCGGGTATTGGAAGAGTAAGTGTAGATTGAGAATGGAAGGGTGAAATTTGAGTGGATGATAAAGCAATAAGGAAAGAAATGGAGGAAAGAGCAAAAGGGGAAAGATCAGTATGTTAAAGCAGATATAGAGAAAAAATTTGGAAAAAAATCTAAAAGAGAAGAAAGGAAAATGGATAGCTCGCAGAAGACACAAAGAAACCAGAAGAAAGTGACTGGAGCAATTGCAACTGAAAAGAAAATGCACAAGCAACAAAAGGTAGAAAAATACTTTTTTTATTTTGAATTTATTAACTGGAATATATCAGCTCTGGGAAATGTGCATTGTTAACATCTTTTGTGTTTTTAGTACAAGAGGAAATTAATTTATTGTTTTATTTCTCCAGTGGTGTTGTACATCCCAAGTTTGGCTTTTGGGGTTCCCAGTTTAATTATTGTCTTCCTATTTCTAAATTGATCCCTTGTTCTTTGGTGACGATCTATATTCTGCATTTTAACCAAGCTGAGGTATTCTGTTCATGTAGTTTCTATTTGACCATGTCACTTGTTCTCTTTCCCCAGTAGGAGATGCATTGGTATTCTCTGAGATGTATTGGTTTAATATTTGCAGTGTTGCCTTTTGATAGGTAGGGTTTGGTGCTTTGTGAGTCCTGGCAGAGCTGTTATGATATGGTGGATTTGCTATGAGTTCTAAAAGGTCAGTGTTTATAGTACTTCTTAATGGGCCTGGCGGTTGACACTGGAATATAGTAATGTAGAAATCTGTTAGTCTTTCTTTATCCAGACACTCATTAAGAAGCATGTTTACTAAAAATGTATGTTAACATTATGCAAGTATTTATGCAAATGAGGCTCCCTATGCAAATGAGGCCTCGCAATTAATCTCTGCACATGGCCCCGCACCCCCCTTGGGCCGCCCCTGCTTGCAGTAAGTACAAAAACTTACTATACTTTAGTAAACATGCTTCTTAGGGCTTGATATTCAAGTAGGCAGCCTATGCGCTGTTACAGCACATAGCCCTGTCTGCTCACCCTGACCCGGATATTCAATGCCACAGTGATGGAATTGAATATCCAGTTTTGGTGCTCAAAGAAAACCACTGCAGAGCCTAACCAGGTAGTGGCGATATTGCACCGCTACCTGGTTAGCATCTGCAGCTAAAACTAGGCGATCCCTGTGTGGGGAGGTTGGGCAGACACTTGGATGTTGGCCGGCCCAGAATGCTGTGCATGCTGGCCAGTCCAAGTGCCTTCATTCTGCAACCATGGGAACGTATAGTTCCCACGGTGGCAGAATCGGGTATATCTAGGGGCTGCACAGATTCTGCACATCTGGACGAAATACTTGAAATAATTGCCTTTTTCAGATTCTACCTTTATGAGTTGTGGTGTGACAAGTTGTCTCTTGTTCATTTGAGCCTCAAACTCAATTGAAATGTTATGTACTAAAAAAATGGATCCATGAGCCTTTATTTAAATACATGATTGCAAGAAAACACTGGTCCTCGGCCATCAGGGTGGTCCAATTAATGTTAAGCTGTAGCCGATGATTTTTTTGTTACATAATCAGGAAAATTATTCAGCAAGCTTTGGCATTACCTGCTCTCTGCATTTTAGTTAACTTAAGGGTCTTCTCTTCTTTTATGTAGTCCAGTGTCCGGAAACCCATTTTAAACCATTTTTCAGATGTCTTCAATCCCACTCCAAAGACAGACGTAAACAGCTAAAACAAACCAGTAAAAACATTTCTGTAAACGTACGAAAGCAACAATGTAGAAAAAGGGTTGATGTTGCCTGGAAAAGCATCTGATAATTAACGGAAATGAGAAAATGCAGTGTTGGCATGAGCAACCAGATTCAATGGCCATTAATGCTGCAAACCCTTTGAATCCTGGTGCTGATGCTGTAGTTTAAAGAAAGATTAAACATTCAAATTTATTTTTAAACTTTACTTTCCTCGCAGTTTCTGATAGTGACAATGCCCTTGGCATCAGCCATTATCAGATAATTGCCTTTGTCATGCAGTTTAGGTATCTATTAACACACGCAATAATTTCATACAATCCCCATTGCCACAGGCACTATCACATGTACAAAAAGGAGTCAGTTTTAAGACACAAAGTACAGAAACCTTTGCTGGTACAATATCCTAGATGTTCCACAAAGAACATAAAAATGACAAAGACAGAGTCAGCTGAAGTACTGTTTGACATATCCTCTTGAGTCCTTTCTGTTTTCTCTTTATAATAATTGCTCAAAAGTGATGTCAGGTAGTTGGCAAGTAATGGAACCAGAGAGATATTGTATGAGAAATCAGTTCTTTCTTCCCACTCCCTCTGGTATCAGTTTACCTACCTGACATCAGTATATTGTATTGCTGTTTGACTGAATATTGGAGATTGCTTTCCCCTCCTATTGTGTGTACAATGTCCTCAAAATGACACTAGGGTGCAAGTAAAAAACAAGAATCAGCACTCTGGACAGAGACTGTGATATTGTGTGATTACAGGCACTTGATCACCACCTGCTTCATAGTGTAGGCTATGAATATTGAAAAATGTATATCACGGGCTGTAGTTTTAACTTTGTTGTTACATACACAATAGCAACAGAAATAACCTCTCTCCTCTTCCAGAATATACAGTAAGTGAAAAATTCACTGTTGTTGTTGTTAAGTGCCGTCGAGTCGGAGTCGACTCATGGCGACCCTCTGGATAGCTATCCTAAATTGTGTTCGGTCTTCAGTCAGGCGGCTCATTGTTGACAGACTGGTACCCATAGCTGCTGTTATTGTATCGATCCATCTCATTGCTGGCCTTCCTCTTTTGCGTTGACCTTCTATCTTGCCAAGCATGATGTCTTTCTCTAATGATCTCTCTCTTTGCATGATGTCCAAAGTATGAAAGTCGAAGTCTTGTCATCTGAGCTTCTAAAGAAAGCTTAGGTTTGATCTCCTCTAGTACCGACTGGTTTGTTCTTCGGGCAGTCCATGGTATACACTGTATTAGTCGCCAGCACCATAATTCAAAGGCATCAATTTTCTTCCTGTCTGTCTTTTTCACTGTCCAGCTTTCACATCCATATGATGTTATTGAAAATACCATGGCTTGAACAAGTCGAATCTTTGTATGGAGAGAGACATCTCTGCTCTTGAGAATCTTATCTAGGTCTTTCATAGCTATTCTGCCAAAAGCAATGCGTCGTTTGATTTCTTGACTGCTTGTTGCTTCTTTATTGATAGTGGATCCAAGTAGGTTAAAGTTGTTCACAATTTCAATTTCTTCTCCTTCAACGATGAACCTGTTGATTATGCCAGTTGTCATGATCGTTGTCTTCTTTACATTAAGGTGCACGCCCATTTTGAGACTATGTTCTTTGATTGTGAGAAGCAAATCTTTCAGATCATCTTCACGTTCAGCCAGTAATGTAGTATCATCAGCATAGCGAAGGTTGTTGATAAGTCTTCCACCAATCTTCACACCTCTGTTGTCTTCATACAATCCTGCTTCTCTGATGATTTGTTCTGCATATAAATTAAACAGGTAGGGGGAAAGTATGCAGCCTTGTCTTACACCTTTGCTTATTTTAAACCATTCTGTTTCTCCTTGTTCCATTTGAACTGTTGCTTCTTGATCAATGTACAGATTGCGCAAGAGAACGATCAGGTGTTCTGGCATACCCATGCTTCTTAATGTGGCCCAGAGTTTCTCATGGTTTACACAGTCAAAAGCCTTGCTATAGTCAATAAAGCACAAATAGATATCCTTTTGGTATTCTTTAGTCTTTTCAAGGATCCATCTCACATCCGCAATGATGTCTCTCGTTCCTCGCCCTTTCCTGAACCCTGCTTGCACTTCAGGTAGTTCTTGTTCCAGGTATGGTTTTAGTCTCTTTTGAATAATCTTCAGTAGAATCTTGCTGGCATGTGGGATCAGAGCAATTGTTCGATAATTTCCACAGTCAGTTGGATCACCTTTCTTTAGTATTGGTATAAACACAGATCTTTTCCAGTCAGTTGGCCATGATGTTGTCTTCCATATTTCTTGGCAGAGCCTTGTAAGTATGGTAACAGCTGCATCAGATTGCTGCAATACTTCTATAGGAATACTATCAATGCCTGGTGCTTTGTTCTTTGATAAGGCTTTCAATGCTGCTTCAACTTCTTCTTTCATCACCAATGGTTCCCGATCATAAGGTACAGGTTGAAACGGCTGTTGGTCCACTTGATCTTTATCATATAAAAACTCTGTATATTCCTTCCACCTTTTCTTGATCTTCTCAGTATCATTCAACATAGAACCTTGAGCATCTTGTAACATTCCAATTCGAGGCTGGAACTTTTTCTTTAACTCTCGTAGCTTTAGGAAAGCCGATGTTATTCTTCCTCTAATAGTTTCTGCTTCTATTTCCTTGCAAGTGTCATTGTAGTACTTTTCCTTGTCCTGTCTTGCTGCACGTTGGAAATCTCTGAGTTCTGCGATTGGCTTTCTTTCTCCTCTGGCTTTAGCTTTTCTGCATTTCTGGACAATTTTCAGAGTTTCTTCCGTCATCCATTTTGGCCACTTTTGCTTTTTCACCTTTTGTAGAGACTTCTCGCTTTCTTCCAACACAACCTTCTTGATGTCATTCCATAACTCTTCCGGAGCTCTGTCATTTGTATCTAAAGCAGCAAATCGATTTTGCAGGCAGTTTTTAAATTCCAGTGGTATATTCTCAAGGTCATATTTTGCTGAATTCATGAGTGGTTTGCTCTTTTTCAACTTTAGCTTGAGTTTGCATACTAGTAGTTGATGATCTGTACCACAGTCAGCTCCAGGTTTTGTCTTTGTTGATATTATAGAACTTTTCCATCGTTGACTTCCACAGATGTAGTCAATTTGATTTTTATACAATCTATTGGGTGAAGTCCATGTGTACAGTTGCCGCTTGTGTTGCTGGAAGAAGGTGTTTGAGATGAATAGATCATTGGTCTTGCAGAATTCTATCAGTCTTTCTCCAGCTTCATTTCTGTTGCCAAGTCCATATTTTCCAATTACTTTGCCTTCTTCTTTGTTGCCAACTTTTGCGTTCCTGTCACCCATGACTATCAGGATATCCTGTTTGCATGTTCTGTCAATTTCAGCTTGTCCTTGTTCATAGAACTCTTCAATTTCATTCTCTTCTGCAGCTGTTGTTGGGGCATATACTTGAATTATAGTTGTGTTGATGGGCAATCCTCATAGACGAATAGAGATTAAGCGTTCGCTGACTGCATTGTATTTCATTACAGTTCTTGCAAGTTTCTTCTTTATTATAAATGCAACACCATTTTTTCGTTGTCTTTCATTTCCAGCATAGTAGACCATGTGATCATCTGATGCAAAGTGCCCGATGCCAGTCCATTTCAGTTCGCTGACACCCAACAAATCAAGTTGTACACGTTCCATTTCATTCTTGACCACCTCCAACTTCCCTTGGTTCATGCTTCGTACGTTCCATGTTCCAATGCGTAAGACATCTTTACAGCTTCTGATTCTCATTTCATGCGCAGCTACATCAGCAGTCAGACTTCCCGAGGGCTTTGATCCAACCACATCATAAATGCTGGTTTTACTCTGAAAAGTCTTCAGCTCTTCCCCTGTAGCTAGTTAAGTGCCTTCCGACCTGGGGGTCACATCTTCCAGCACCATAGCACAATTTGTTTTGTTGTAACTATCCATTGGGTTTTCATGGCAAGATACAGAAGTAGATTGCCGGGTCTTTCTTCCGTGCAGTTTAAGTTTGGTGTTGTTGCCGTTGTCACAAAAATGTGATCCTCCGCTGTCAACACTATCCCATTCTGCTGCTGCCCAGATGGGTGGTTTGTCTTGGTCTGGCACCTCAGCTGAGACCTGTCCATCTTGGGAGACCCTGCCAGTAGTTAAACTACCGATAGTTTAGCTCTCAGCATCACTGATGCACTCAAGCCCTCACAGCACGACAAGCTGCAGACCAAGTAAGAGGAAAAATTCACTAATTACTCCAATATGGGACTGGAACATTTTTACATTTGTCATGTCCTATGAAAGCCAGACAGATATCAGCAGTCACTCTGGACTTTGTTTCAAAAATGTTTTCATTGTCTGCCTCACTGGTATCTGTAGTAAAGTCACAAATAAATCAAATTGAAAAAGAAAAAACACTGGTCATGCTGAACTTGAACTAAGGGGCATGTTTACTAAAGCGTAGTAGCTGATAGCACAGGGTTTAGTGCAAGGCTAACACACATTTGAGCTGTATAGTAGCAAGGGGAGCTTGGCCCAGAGGCAACTATACTAAACATATTGCACTACCCAAACAGAATGGGCCCGATGCTTGCCACGAATAGCGGGAATGGATGTCCATCCCTGCTATTTGTGGTTTCTTCGGCCACATCTAACTTCCCCGCCGGTTGTACGGGGAAGTTAAACGGGGCAGGGAAGGGTCATCTTGGGGGTGGAGTCTGGGCAGGCGGTGGGCGGACACCTGCCCTGGATGTACAGGGCCAATTCTAATGTCGGCCCTGTACATTCAGGGTTGGCAACTTGTACGGGGAAGTTATTCCACCTCTGAGGTGAAATAACTTCCCTTGACCTTTTTTCTTTGGCAGCCCGGGGCTTGGATTGGGCAGGGGGCCTGAAGGCATTCCCCACAGTCCGACCTGGCCTTAGGAGGCTGGATTGTGGGTCAGGCTGCAGGGAATGAAGCCCTGAAGACCGGCGGCCGGCATCGTGGCTCTTCAATGGAGTCATGGTGCCATGGCAACATGACACCATGGTCCTGTGGCTCCATCGAAGAGCCTTCCCTAAGTTAGCTTGGTACAGTCCTTTACATGCAAGCCGATTCATGATTCTTATCCCTCGGGGCTAGACATGCCCCGCGGGATCAGAATCGCGATCCTCTCTGTACGTCTGGTTCAGACAGGACGTACAGAGGGGATCTTCATCCAGTATTGAATAAGCCTGTATGTTAATAGGACGGGTTAAGGCAGAGATGTGGTGAATAGCTGAGGTGAGGACTCTAGTCATCTGCTAGCTACACAAACACTCTGCTAGCATGGATGCAACTAATGCCTGCCTCTGACCTGGTGGTAGTGGTACCCACATTGCTAGCGCTTCACAAAAGTGTTTCGTGAGTGTTAGGAAATAGAAAGGGCAGAAAGAGGGAAGAAAAGAAGAAAGGCTATTCAAACCATATCAAAAGAGTGACTGAGAGGGGGATTCTTAGCTCCCTACATCAGAGGCTTTGTACTGTCCTCCCTGCAGCCTAGGTGAACTGGCATACTGAGCGCCTTACAGTGAGTGGGGGGGGATCATATACCTCTGCCTCATAATGGACACTAAGGGAATCTTGCCTGATCCCAAACAAGGCCCCCTTCATCTCCAGAAGCTATATTTGCACCCTGTCTCCCACAGTTAGGGATGCAGCACAGAATCTTAATGGATTTGCTTTTTGGATTTGCATTCCCTGCCCTCTTGTACCTAGGTCCTATACTCTGAGCTGTGCAGCCAGTAGTGCCTATTCTTGGTCACAAAAACATAGAAATATGATGGCATAAAAAAAACATATGGCATATCCAGTCTGTCCTTCCGTACCAACTACTATATTCTCTTTTTTTTCCTTTAGAGATCTTCTGTGTTGGTTCCATGCTTTCTTGAATTCAGATACTGTCCTGGTCTCTACTACCTCCTCTTGGAGACTGTTCCATGCATCTACCACTCTTTCCATAAAGAAATATTACTGAATATTACTTCTGAGTCTATCCTCTTTTCACCTTCATTCTATGCCCACTCATTGCAGAGCTTTCTTTCAATTGAAAGAGGCTTTCTTCCTGTGCTTTCATGCCACGGAGATATTTAAACATCTCTATCACATCTCTACTATCCCGCCTTTCCTCCAAGGTATACATATTGAGATCTTTAAGTTTATCCCCCATATGCCTTATGATTAAGTCTACAAACCATTTTGGTAGCCACCCTCTACACTGACTCCATCATGTTTATATCCTTTTGAAGGTATGGTTTCCAGAATTGCACACAATACTCCAAATGAGGTCTCAACAAAGACTTATACAGAAGCACTATCACCTCCTCCTTCCTGCTGGCCAATCCACTCCCTATGCACCCAAGCAACCTTCTGGCTTTCCTGTTGCCTTTTCTACCTGTTTAGTCACCTTAAGATCATCAGAAACAATCACGCCCAGGTCCCACTCTTCTTTTGTGGACAAAAGTACTCTATCTCCTATACTGTTCCTCTCCCTTGGATTTATCCAGCTCAAATGCATGACCCTGCATTTTTTAGCATTAAATCTCAACCATTCTGTAAGCTTAGCTAGATCCCTCCTCATGTTATCTACTCCTTCCTGAGTGTCTACTGCAGATTTTGATATCATCCGCAAAGAGGCAAACCTTACCCAACAGCCCTTCCTCGATATCACTAACAAAAATGTTAAAAAAAGAATCAGACCAAGGACAGATCCCTGCAGCACACCACTGATTACATCCTTCTCCTCAGCGTAAGCTACAATTACCTGTAAACTCTGTTGCCTTCCACTCAACTAATTTCTAAGTCAGTCACTTTAGGGTTTATTCCTAGGATGCTCAATTTACAGTATAAGTTGTCTGTCTGAAATGGTATCAAAGGCTTTGCTGAAATCTAAATACACCACATATAGGGCTCTCCCTCGGTCCAACTCTCTGGTTGTCCAGTCAAAGAAATTAATTAGATTTGTTTGACAAGACTTGCCCCTGGTAAAACCATGTTGTCTTGGATCCTGCAATCCATTGGACTCCAGAAACCTCACTATCCTCTGTTTTAGCAGAGTTTCCATTAATTTACTCATCACAAAGGTCCGACTAATGGCCTGTAATTCTCAACCCTCATCCTTACTTCCACTTTTGTGTAAAGAGACCACATGCGCCTTTCTCCAGTCCTCTGGGACCATTCCTGACTCTAAAAAAGCATTGAAAAGGTCAGACAGTGGAACTGCTAGAACTTCCCCAAGTTCTTTCGATACTCTCAGATGTATGCCATCTAGCCCCATCGCTTTGTCTACTTTGAGTTTAGCTAGTTCCGTGCAAACAGTCTTCTGGAAATTGTTCAAATCCCCTTTACTACTGCTCCTATTTGCGGGTGTTTTCTGAGGTCCTGCTCATGGCCCTTCATCTGTGAACACAGGACAAAAATATGTGTTAAGCAGTTCTGCTATATTCCCATCAATTTCTACATATTCCCCCTTAACCCTTGAATCTGACAATACAACTTTTGTATTTCCTTCTTCCCTAACATATCTGAAAAATATATTGTCCCCCATTTTAATGCATTGGCTATTTTTATTTGTCTCTTTGCTTTCCTGACTACTTTATTAACATCTTTAAGTTTTTACATCCCTCTCTATTCTGAACTGGCCAGTTGCTACTTTCCTGTAGGTGTGGTTGGGTTAATGGTTTCATAGCCCACTGCCATCCTAATAACACATTTGCAGCTTTACTTTGCAGAGCATGCATTCCAAACATGTTCACTGTGCGCATGTGCTATGGACATATTTTTTCTACTACAGCACAAGGTACATAACTACCATGGTGGTAGTAGCCTACTGCAGCCGCACCACTTTGCATCAGCTTGCAGCACTTTAGTAAACATGCCCCTAAGAATCTATTTCAAACAGCAAACATAAATAGACGCACAAAATTACAAGGTATGAATACAGAGGGTCCAATTAATCTGTCATCAAAAATATAGGATAGAACATTTTTTATTTCAATATTTCTTTTTGGGAAAAGTGATGGATATGTATAATAGCCTCCTAGCAGACGTGGAAGTGGCAAGGACTGTATATGAATTCCAGAAAGCATGGGACAACTACAGAAGAATTCTAAGAAAGAGGAGGGAATTGTAGAGCTTAGTGTTTGCTATGGATGGGCAGACCAGATAGACAATATGGGACCAATTTTCGAAGGCATTTACATGGGTAACGGCCCATGTTATCCATGTAAGTGCCTTAACAGATTTTCCAAAGGCACCTACACAGGTAGTGCCTTTAGAAAATCCTGGTTAAGTCCCTAACACACCCAGATGCTCTCCACTTAGCAGTGGGGCGTGTTGGGGGTGTTCTGGAGTGGAGTAGGAGCGGAGGCAAGTGCTAACCAGGTAGCAGTGATTTTCGATGCTACTGGTTAGCCTTTGGTGCCTTAAAGATAGGTGTGGAAAACCCTCACCTATCTTTAAAGTGATGGAGCTAATTGTGCAGCATCGAAAATCGGTGCTACCTGGCTAGCTCCTGCAGCTTCTGGGTTGTGCGGTGAGAACTGGATTTTCAATGCCGGGGCCTCATATGCCCAACTGAATATCAGGCCCATCGTCTTTATACACCATCAGTTTTCTGCTTTTATATAGAGCCAATCCAAGAGTAATGAAAATACTAATATTATTGCAAAATAGTGGGATGCTCAGAAATTCAAGATGTTAATTTCACCAATGGTACAGATAAATAATGGACCCGATGTCCTGGGACCTGGTCTCATCATATTATCATTGCCTGTGACAATTTCACTTAACCTGCCCATTATTTGGCAGCTTCACCTCTAGCAGTAGCACTACAAGACTACCTCTAGGAGGATATTGGCACCATTTTGAAACCAGGCAGCAGCGGGGCAAAAACAGCTTAGAATCACTCCTGTCCCTACCCCTAGTTACCAGGAACCCCACCCCTGAGCGTGGTGGTTCATGTTGGGGGGATTGAGGGGTGGAATTTGGATCAGGAAGAGATTGATCGGAGGTAGGGAGTGCAAGTCTCCCAGCACCAGCCTCTTTAAGAGGCTTTCCAGGAACATTAATGGCCTGATGCTACCAGGAAGGAAAGAAAATGGCTCAAGGCTGGTGTCACATTTTTATGATTAATGCAACTTGCAAGCTTATGTGCAAGCTACATTATTAATCTGAATAAAAATGAGGTACTTTACAACTCATTGCTATTTACTGAGCTCTGTGCATGTTAGCGCACATTATTTGGTTAAAAACACAAATTATTTCCTTAAAGTACATTGACAACTATTGATCTTTATGTTGAGTTTCTATCATATATGTGTGATAGAAGTATAATTGGACGCTTTAGGGCCCAATATTCAAAGGATTTATACTCCTAACTTTGAGAGTTATGCTTCCTTATTGGCCTCCCTGAAAATGTTGTGGGGCCTGACATTTAAAGGGATTAACGCAATTAGCAGACCTGCCAACCATGTTAATCCCCTTGGCTGGAATATTCAGTTGCTGCATGCCCCTATGATAACCTGTTAGCACTGGGACATTCTGAGGGCAGCACCTGGAGATAACCAGGCAGCGGCGATATTACGTCGCCGTCTGGCTATATATAGCAACACAGCAAAAGCCAGGCACAGCAAAGGCTGGACTAAATTTCACCGCTGAAGTTAATCAGGCAACCCAGATATGCAATGCCAGGGCCCGGATATGGTCCCGACTGAATATTAGGGTCTAAAGTTCAGCAGCGGCAGCAGTGCTAGCCACTACCACTGAATACTGGGCCCTGGGGTGAGTTTACAACAGGGAAAAAACAGGCGCTTAACTGAATTTCAGAACTAGGCTTCTAAATTAGGCTCATAAAGCTAAGTAAATGAATGGCAAACCTAAACTTAGGAGCATAACTTAACCTCCTAAATGAAGATGAATTCATCTGAAAATTTAGGCTCCTATGTTTAGCTGTAAATAGGGCACAAATTTAGAATCCTACGTGTAGGTTCTCAGCTTTTTTTGAATACCAGACCTTTTGTATCCAGGACTTAAAATAAGACACTGTTGTGCTGCAAGACACAAATGGTCATGTTACTACCCATGCTGTTAGTGTGGGACTTGTTGCGTGCTAGGTGTGCCATGCTACAAGTTAGCATGGGGCCCTGAGGGATACTTGCTAAAGAGTTTAAAGCTTTTGCACTTGCCATACGTTAGGTACAAAAATTAATGTGCAGTAAGTGTAAAGCCTCTGTAGTCAGCAAATGCCTGCCGTTAGAGCCCAGGACACATATTTGCTGCATAAGCTCACATTAAAGACACTGACAGCACTGGCATTTAACGCAAACCTCAGCACTAAAAAATCATTTATAAAATGCAGTCACCAACAAAACCTCCCAATCTACCCCGATAATATGCCTAAACCCTGATCACAATACCCATCTTATCGATCATAATCCCGACCCCCATGGCATTCGCCTCTTCCCACTTAGAGCGTTATCTCACACTCCTGACAAGCCCCAAACCTTCCAGTACATACCTGGGGTATTCTGGTGGTATATCAACTGGATAAGGAGCAATCCCACTAGGCTCCACCCTAATGCTACCTGGGTTTAAAATGGCAACTCTGACCCCTTGCGATAGGAACATACAATATGCCATAGTGGGTCAGACCAAAGGTCCATAAACCCCAGTGTCCTGTTTCTAACAGTTGCCAATCCAGGTCACAAGTAGCTGTTAGGTTCCTATAAAGTAGACAGATTCCATGGTGCTTATGTCAGGGGTAAGTAGTGGCTTTCCCCAGTCCAATTTAATATTGGTTTATGGACTTTTCCTCCAGGAACTTGTGCAAACCTCTTTTAAACCCAGCTACACTAACAGCTTTTACTATATCCTCCGGCAATGAATTCCAGAATTTGATTACATGTTGAGTGAAAAAGTATTTTCTCCAATTAGTCTTGAATTTATTATTTATTTATTTATTTATTTATTTATTTATTTATTACAGTTTCTTATATACCGCGCTATTCGGCATCAGCGCGGTTTACATCATAACATAACTACCATGGTGACAAGGTGTCTGGTTTTACCTAGAACAGGTAATAAAACTTGGATAACAGGGTTAACTATCTACATAACTATATACATAAGCTATTTACACTGCAGGATAGGTAGAGTCAGATCATGAGTAAGGGGGCATCTATAAGGGGTGGTTTCTTGAGAGGGATATCCAGTCTCAAAGGTTGTCTGGGAAGTATTGGGTGAAGAGGTAGGTTTTGAGTGCCTTTCTGAACTGATATAGATTGTTTATGGCCCTAATGTCAGGGGGTAGAGTATTCCAGCATCTGGGGATATAGAAACTGCTAGCTCTGTTTGTGGTTGTCTTGTTGCACTTTGTCGATTCCTTTGGTGTGATTAGCATGTTGATGGTTGTTGCTCTTCTAGATCTGTTGGGGGGTACCATGTGGAAAAGATGCGTGAGAGATGGGGGGAAATGCCTTTGATTGCCTTGAATGTTAATAGAAGGGTTTTGAAGGTGATCCTCCCGTGGATAGGTAGCCAGTGCAGTTGTTTGAGAATGGGAGTTATGTGGTCGCTTCTGGAGGCTCCGTTGATGACCCTGGCTGCGGCATTCATGGCCAACTGTAGGGGGGCTAGTGTGGATTGGGGAAGCCCTTGTAAGATGGCATTTGCAAAATCGAAATGTGGCAGGATCAGTGCTTGATATATGGTTCGGAAATCCTCTGGTTCCAACAGGGAGCGTAGGTGTTTGAGTGAACGGATTTAAAATAGACGGCTTTGACTATGTTTCTTATGTGGGTTCTCATGTCCAGCCGTTGATCGACAGTTACTCCCAGGTATTTTATTGCCTCTTTAGTCTGGAGATCAGCTTCCTTGACACTGACGTGGGGTGGGGGCGTAAAGTTGGGGTCTCTGGTGATGAATAGCACTTCTGTTTTTTTATGTTGGATGCGTAGGTTCTGTGATTGAAGCATTGAAGCAGTCCGTGAGTGGGGTCAGGTCCATGTGGGTTGTGGAGAAAGGCATGTATAAGAGGATGTCATCAGCATATATCAGGCAGTTCACATTGAATGATCTTATGATATTGCAGATAGGTTGCATGTAAATATTGAATAGTAAGGAGGATAGTGAGGAGCCTTGGGGAACCCCTTGTTTTTGATGGAAGGGTATTGACTCTTCTGGTCCGGACTTCACATATTGCCATCTGCCATCCAAATAAGATTTGCACCATCCTAGTGCACTGTTGCAGATTCCTTTCTCTTTCAATCTTTCGAGGAGTATTTCATGACTGACGGAATCGAATGCTGCTGCTATATCTAAGAATATAAGCACACAGCCTTGACGGATGTTGTCAATTCTTGTGATGATATCGTTAAATAGAACAGTGAGCAGTGTCTCGACCCCATGATGTTCTCTGAAGCCATGTTGACAGTTGTCTAAAGGAGCGGCAGCATCAATGTGGTTCTGAATTTGCCGTTGTGCCTCTTTCTCTATTATTTTGGCTAATAGAGGGATGCTGGCTATTGGCCGATAAGAGTCAACTCTTTGGGGGTCAAGTTTGGGGTTTTTCAGTAGGGGCCTAATGGAGGTCTGCTTGAGTGAAGTGGGAAAGTATCCTGTTGTGAAGGAGATCTGCATTATATTTGCGATGAACGAGCTGAACACATCACGTAGTTCCTTGATCCAAAACGCTGGACATGGGTCAGTCTGAGCCGTAGAGGTGTTAAGGGTTGCTATGGTGTTCTGGATAGATTTAGTGGGTGGTGTGGAGAGTGTGTTCAGTGGGGATAAGCCTGTTGGATCTTGGTATGAAATTACTGCCCCCTTGTTAGTTTGCACGATCTTGGATTGCAGGTAATCGGCAAATTCTTGTGGGTGAATCTCGCTATGTTGTTCGGGAGATGGTTCCTTTGAGAGGGCTTTGACCAAGTTGAAGAGGTCCCATGGTTTGTTCAGAGACCTTTTTAGGGTGTCTGTATGGTATTGTCTCATTTTAGTAGTGATTGTTTCACGATGTGTTGCAAGTTGGCTGCGGTAAGCAGACTGGTCATCAGCTGAACGCGATCGCCGCCATCGGCGTTCAAGTCTACGTATGTGCTACACTGTAGTTTTATTGCAAGTGCCCTGGTCTTTCTACTCCTGCCTTAGTCACTATACGACCAGGATACCCTCAGTAAGTGCAGGGGGGGCAGGGTATTGGTGGGAGGCTTGGGTGATGCTCTTAGTGGGAAGAAGCATGCCATAGGGAGGTGAGAGAAATTATCAGGGGAATGGTGATGTCATCAGGTGATGGGTGTTGTGCTAGGGAAGTAGAGAGTATGATGGAGAGTTGGGAGGCTTTGCCAGTAATAGTGTTTTTTCTGTGTTTGGGAAGTGGTCACACTAACTGCCTGTCCACTCATGCTATCAGCAGCTATGACAGTTAGCATGTGATAATGTACTATAACCGCCCCCCACCCCAACCCCTTTCTGTGTGGTCCAGGCAGATGCTGGGGAACTGCTAGGCAGAAGAAGGGGGCACACCAGTCCAGGGAGCTATTAACCAGAGTTTCTCTGAGCTCTTGGTCTGTTAAGAATCAGGATTCAGACTTGAGAGGAGATTTAAGGCTATGATGCAGCAACTATTCAAGGTTTTGGCACCTTGGCACACTCTCATTCACCCTTCTTAGTAATTAGAGTCCAGGCCTGAAGTTTGTGTTCTGAACCAAAGGTTCACTGATAAACAATTTTAACTTTGAACTTTGAACAACTTGCAATCTTATGGGATAACTATAATACAATAGATGAATTTCTTCAGATTATGGAGTATAGTTCACTCCATTCCTTCCGCAATCTGCACATTTAGTTAAGATGCATAACCAGCTTTAATATAATTTGTGACTTGGTCTCTTGTTCTCCCTTTCATCTCAAAGCACTTGGTCTTAAGGTTGTTAGCTTTCTGTTCCCTGATACTGTAAAGATTCACTTCCTTTCACTTATGTACAGTAACTTCTTGTTCCATTTCATTTGATGGTGTTCCGTGCAGGTCTCTGCAGGAACATCCATCTTCTGGTTGAGCACCCCCTTGTACTTGTGCAGTGGCTCTAAGCCCCTTTGGTTTCTTCTGCTGGTTAGGATGGCTGGAACAGATCTTTCTCATAAATGGATAAGGTACCTTGACTGGCGCCAAAGGCACTTGCCCCTATGGACAAACACCTACCTAGATGTGCATGGTTCAAGGGCTTAGGGGCCAAAGACAGAAAATCATCTTTGCATGAGGTTTTTATAGGAAGTGAGTTTTCCCTTCTCAAGGAGTCTCCTCCCATCCAGAACTGAATGGCAAAGAGAAACCTCCCATGAATTTTAGAAAGTACGAGTTCCCAATATGCATAATTCTGACAACTCTTAGCAGGAGCACTGGAAGGGTCTGCTGCTCCTAGCTGCAAAATCCGTACCATGCACTATCTGTCTGTACTGCCCATGCCCATTCTCTGCCCGCACAAAGTCCTGCCCTGCAAAGCCTTACATAGTTAACACACAGTAGCCATTAGCATAGGACTGTACTAATAGCATGAGGGAAAACGCATGTTAACTGCTTAACACACTTTAGTAAGCCTCCCCCTAAATGTTTGAGAGAAATTGTACTGAAAGTCTGATTCATTTTAAATAAAAAGTTTCCTCGCACTTGAGATATAGAGCTTGATTTACTAAGACTTTTTTCCTATTCTGCCTATAGAAAATTCACTCAAAATTAATAAGAACACGCTATTGCTGTCTTCATAGATAGCGTTCTATATGTTTCTCTGAAGAAATATGATTGTTTTTAATTTTCTTTTTATAAACATTTAGATCCTTATCTATTAATGAAGTCTTCTAACACTACATTTTGAAAAACAATCATGATTGATATGAAAACTATTGCAGGGAATCTACTTAATGCTGCAGAAGGCTTAGAAGAGAGAGATAAAGAACTTATTTTGTAACAAAAGAAATCAAAGTCAATGCCAAATTACCTCAATTGGTTAAACGCATTTCTTGATTATCTTGGTACTGTAATTTCTATAGATATTCCTATTGTTGTGTCCTGAGTATTGCTCAGTGTGATTGGAAGATTGATTTTGCAATTTTGTTCAATGGCTAGGCTGTCCTAATTTCTTTGAGATTGTCTCTTTTGTAGTGTATCCCATTTTCCTCTTCTTTCTATTTCTTTTCTGTATAGTGGACTAACAGGGGAACCTTGAGGCATTAAATGTGCATTTTATGTGGCATAAAGTTTCCTTTACTATGTCTACTTTATTCTTGTTGGGCCCAATTTTCGAAGGCATTTACATTGGTAACTGCCCTTGTTACCCGAGTAAATGCTTGTCTTTAAGATGCAGGGGCTAAGCGGGTAGCATCAAAAATTACTGCTACCCGTTTAGCCTCAGCAGCTGCCGGTGCATCCAGCATAACCTGAATTTTCACTTCTGCCGCCATGGAAATGAAAATCTAAGTTAAGGGGGTTGGTAGGCAGGCCACGCGCCGATGCAGTACATAGCCTGCCTAACTCAAAATCGGGCCTGTTTTGTATAACTTAAAAATTACAAAAATAAAAACTAATAATTAAAAAAGTTACTTTCATATCCACTAAAATTGCTTAGCATAAATCAAAAGAGGTTTCTATAAAGCAGTTGCATAATTTGGGAAACGTCATTATGTAGAGAGGGTAATTTTAAAAGGAGGTGCCTACTTTTTATGAAATACTGGCATAAATGGCAAAACTCATACCTTTAGTTAAGGCGTGGACACTTAACAACAGCCTGTTGTTGTTAAGTGCCGTCAAGACTGTGTCGACTCATGGCGACCCTCTGGATAGTTGTCCTAAATTGTGTTCGGTCTTCAGTCAGGCGGCTCATTATTGACAGACTGGCACCCATAGCTGCTGTTACTGTATCGATCCATCTCATTGCTGGCCTTCCTCTTTTGTGTTGAACTTCTACCTTGCCAAGCATATCTTTCTCTAATGATCTCTCTCTTCGCATGATGTGTCCAAAGTACAAAAGTCAAAGTCTCCTTATCTCAGGTTCTAAAGAAAGATTAGGTTTAATCTCCTCTAGTACTGTCTGGTTTGTTCTTTCGCAGGCCATGGTATACACAGTATTCATCACCAGCACCATAATTTTGCAATTTTGCAGACCTGCTATTAGTAACCTGTGAACTATCATTAAAATCATCTGTAATACCTGAAAATTGGAGGATGGCGAACGTAACACAAATTTTTAAAAAGGGTTCCAGGGGTGATCCAGGAAACTACAGACTGGTGAGCCTGACGTCAGTACTGGGAAAAATGGTAGAAACCATCATAAAGAACAAAATTGCTGAACATGTAGATAGTCATGGCTTAATGGGAGACAACCAACATGGCTTTAGATAAGGAAGATCTTGTCTTACTAATCTGTTATGTTTTTTTGAAGGTGTGAATAAACAGGTAGACAAAGGTGAGTCGGTTGATATAGTGTATTTGGACTTTCAGAAAGCCTTTGACAAGGTCCCTCATCAGAGACTTGTGGCAAACTAAAGAGTCCAGGGATAGGAGGCAATGTACTATTGTGGATCAGGAACTGGTTAAAAGAAAGAAAGCAGAGGGTAGGGCTAAATGGCCAATTTTCCCAATGGAGAAAGGTGAATAGTGAAGTACCCCAGGGATCTGTGCTGGGTCCGCTGCTATTTGACATATTCATAAATGACCTGGAAAAGGGAATAATGAGTGAGGTTATCAAATTTGCAGATGACACAAAACTATTTAAAGTTGTTAAAACCCATGAGGATTGTGGAAAATTGCAAGAGGATCTTGATAAATTGGAAGACTGGGCATCAAAATGGCAGATGAAATTTAATGTTGACAAGTGCAAAGTTATGCACCTAGGGAAGAACAACCCCAAACTATGGCTACACGATGCAAGGTTCCACATTAGGAACCACCACCCAGGAAAAAGATTTAGGCGTCATTGTGGATAATATGTTAAAACCCTCGGCCCAGTATGCAGCAGCGGCCAAGAGAGCAAATAGAATGCTAGGTATCATAAGGAAAGGAATGGAAAATAAAACAAAGGATATTATAATGCCTCTATATCGTTCCATGGTGAGACCGCACCTTGAATATTGTGTGCAATTCTGGTTGCCGTATCTTAAAAAGGATATAGCGTTATTAGAAAAGGTTCAAAGAAGAGCCACCAAAATGGTAAAGGTGATGGAAGGATACCCCCATGAAGAAAGGCTAAAAAAGGTTAGGGCTCTTTAACCTGGAAAAGAGACGGCTGAGGGGAGATATGATAGAAATCTATAAATTAATAAAAGGAGTGGAACGGGTAAACATAGATCGATTGTTTACATTATTAATTATCAGAATATAGAAAGACTAGGGGACATGCAATGAAGCTAAAAGTCTGGACAAGTTCCTGGAGGAAAGGTCCATAAACCATTATTAAGAAGGGACCCAGGATATCAATGCTTGACCCAATACAAACATTGTGGAAGCTGTGTCTTTTGGGGAAACTGCTAGGTAAGTATGACCTAGATTGGCCACTGTTGGAAACAGGATACTGGGCTTGATGGACCTTGGTCTGACCCAGTATGGTATATCTTATGTTCTTATGTTCTTAATTCAAAGGCATCAATTTCCTTCCTGTCTATCTTTTTCACTGTTCGACTTTCGCATCCATATGACGTTATTGAAAATACCATGACTTGAACAAGTCGAATCTTTGTATGGAGAGAGACATCACTGCTCTTGAGAATTTTGTCTAGGTCCTTCATAGCCATTCTGCCAAGAGCAATGCATCCTCAGATTTCTTGATTGCTTGTTGTTTCTTTATTGATAATTGATCCAAGTAGGTTAAAGTTGTCCACTATTTCAATTTTTTTCTCCATCAACGATGAACTTATTGATTTTGCCAGTTGTCATGATCTTTGGGGTATGTTTACTAAACTGCGGTAACAACAGCGTCTACATTAACGCACGTTAAGTAACGTTAATGCACGTTAACGTAACAGTAATGCACGTTAAGGTTACCTAACGTGCGTTAACGTTACATAACGTGCGTAAACCTTACCGGGTGCATTAAGGACCGGTGAGGGGTGGAGAGAGGGCAGAGAGAAGATGTCAATGGGCGGGGAATGGGCAGGGAGAGGCCCCTGCTACACTAATGCATTGATCCTAAGGCCAGAACAGTACCGCGAGTGAAAACCTTGCGTTAGAGGTACATTTGCAGGAGAGAGAAACCATTTCAGTCAGCAATGTACAGAATAGAAAGGGAGCCCAAGAAAGGTGATAGTAGTGCTACCTGTGCAGTAACAGCATAGTGGCCAGGTATGAAAGGCCACTTTGGTGATGCCGCAAATGGGCTATATGGGGCTGCATGCAGGACAGGCGGTGGGTGCAGCCATGGTGCAGAGGGGACTAGGCAGCCGCCTATGTGGCACATAGGAACACAGAAACAAACCAGCAGCAAGACAGCATATGACCATGGCCAAACATGCACATCATTCTGTGTTCTACAGAGTCGCATCCAGGGTCACATGGCCAGTAGGTACTCCAAACGTCACACACGAAGCACAATGCCTGTAATGGGGCAAGCAATGCAAATCTGGGGGTCACGCCTACAAGGGTCCCTACACCTTCCACAGGCTATGTCCAAAATAGACCAGACACCCAACTAAACGAACACCCATTACTACAGCTCCTGGAAAGCAGTGCAGAGTGTGACAACATGTCATCTGAAACAGATGTACAACCAGTAGTCCAAACCAGGTACACCGTACCCGCACTGCATGCTCTAGAAAGTCCATAGTCTGCTGGCATAACACCAGCTATCTACCAGGTCCACCGTAGCCAATAGCTGCAGGATCAACAACCTGACACCCAAAGCCAGCATCAACCCATGTGGAAGGGACATAACAGTGGCAGGCGGAGATGGGAGGGATGTGGGGATGTACAGGTAGGCCCCACCACCCCAGAAGCCAGACGCTAGGCACCCGCCTACCTGTACAGTGGATGGCCTGGGACAGCACAACACCATCACAAACAGCATATGGGCATGTCAACATGGTGTGAGAGAGGGTGTTGGTGGTGATGGGGCAGTGACAGTGTGTCCTGGAACAGAAGGTCAAAGGTTCATGTCCCAGCTGTGGCTTTTGCAAAGCACGCCCTCATGTTTTATCCTACAATGCAGATAAACCATCAGAATATGCAATACCCAAAGCAGCGGCGAACAGGGCGACAAACACCCACTCACACAGCCTCCACCCTCCAAAGCGTCATGGCGGCTCATGCTATTGGCTACAGCATAGAGCTGCAGTTATCACCAGTGCACAACTACTACCTCCTGCACAGTTGAGAAAATTCAGCACTGTGATCAGGACCAGTGTGCCTGGCAGCCTTGCCAAACACCCATATCTATGCACAATGATTACTACTACTACTACTAAGCATTTATAAAGCACTACCAGGGACTGCAAAGCAGGAGAAAGATCAGGAGTAGAAAGATAGATCTGGGAGTCATCAGCATAGAGATGGTACTGAAAACCATGAGAGGAAAATAAGCGCACCAAGGGATTGGGTATAGAGAGAAAAAAGAAGGGGACCCAAGACAGAGCCTTGGGGGACACCAACAGAGAGCGGGATAAAAGAGGAGGAGGAACCACCAGAACATACACTGAAGGAGCGATGGGAAAGATATGAGGAGAACCAGGAAAGAACAGAGTCCCTAAAGCCAAGCGAGGACAAAGTGTCAAGGAGAAGATCAAGGTCAACAGAATCAAAAGCAGCAGAAAGATCAAGGAGGATAAGGACAGAGTAAAAGCCTTTAGATTTAGCCAGGAACAAGTCACTGGAGACTTTGACAAGAGCAGTTTCAGTAGAGTGCAAGGGATGAAAACCGGATTGTAAGGGATCGAAAAGAGCATGGGAAGAGAGGAAGTCAAGGCAACGGTGGTAAACCACACGTTCAAGCAGTTTAGAAATAAAAGGAAGGAGAGAAATGGGGTGATAATTAGAAGGACAAGAGGGATCAAGTGAGGGTTTCTTAAGGAGAGGTGTGATCACAGCATATTTAAAGTCAGCTGGGACAGTAGCAGTGGAGAGCGAGAGGTTGAGAATATGAGAAATGGAGGCGACAACAGTAGAGGAGATAGAGGAGAGGAGATGGGAGGAGATAGGATCAGAGGAGCAAGTGGAGAGCTTGGAGGAGGAGAGAAGAAGAGCAGTCTCATCAATAGAAATCATAGGAAAGGAAGAGAGGGTAGGATGAGAAGGGAGGAGATTGAGAACAGGAAGGGGAAATCAGGGATTTAGAGGGAAATTGGAGAGTGATCTTATGGATTTTATCATGGAAGTAATCAGCCAGGGTTTGGGCAGAAAGGGAAGGAGGGATCAGAGGTGGAGGCACTTTGAGGAGAGAATTGAGAGCAATGAAGAGACAGCAAGGATAAGAGGCATGAGAATTGGTCAGGCGAACAAAGTAATCTTGTTTGGCAAGAGCTAAAGCAGATTTGAAAGAGAAGAGCATGAATTTGAAATGAAGGAAATCTTCAGGGGAGCGTGATTTGAGCCAGGCACGCTCAGCAGAGTGGGTACAGGAGCAAAGAAAGTGAATAGTGGGAGAGAGCCAGGGCTGAGGTAAGGAATGCCTCACAGGATGAGGGATGAGAGGAGCAAGAACATCCAGAGCTGAGAAGAGCGCAGCATTATAGGACATCACTGCCATATCAGCAAACTTGGGGGACAAAACAGAAGAGAAAGAAGGAGAAATGGTAGAGGAGAGAACCAGAGGATCAATGGCAAGAAGGTTCCTAAATAGGGTGGAGGAGACAGAACAAGGCAGGGGTGGTGGGAGGAGAAGATTAAAGGAGAGAAGGTGATGATCAGATAAAGGAAGAACAGTATTACTGAAGTTAGAGGGAGAGGAGCAAGAAAAGAAAACCAGATCCAGACAATGGCCACGAAGGTGAGTGGGGGCAAAGGAACAAAGTTGAATGCCAAATGAGGATGTAAGAGAGAAGCTTTAGAGTAAGAGGATCAGAGGGGTTATCAACATAATGTCTCCTGTGCAATGTTCCCTCTAACTTTCTGTAGGCTGTGTGCGCATAAAATATCAGCTGTGCAGCTTTTGAAGGAAGGTTAAATTTTTGTGCGCCACATAATGACACTCAGAGTTATATACTTTAAAATTTGACTACATGTCAGAATACAGTATGTACACCACATTGATTGCACTAGAAAATATTGTAGAACTTGTGAAAACCGCAAATACACAACAACTTTTAAATTTTAAGACGTCTGTGTTGTTTTCTATCAGAATCAGAACCATAATTTTTGTGCGCTCTGTTCTAAAGTATGTGCGCTCACTCGGCGAGGTGTGTGCGCGCGCACACGCGCACAGCTTAGAGGGAACAGTGCTCCTGTGCTGTCTCTTCATTGCTCTCTTGTCAAAGTCTCCAGTGACTTGTTCCTGGCTAAATCTAATGTCTCTTCAACTAATGTCTCCTGGCTAAATCGCTGTCTCTTCATTCAAAGAGAGGAAGGAATGAGATTGAGGCAGGGGAAGAGGTTGGAAATGACAGGAGGGGGAGAGAAGAAGGCCAACCCCACCACCACGTCCTGTGGGACGAGGAGTATAGGAGAACTGGAGGCCACCAAAGCAGAGGGCAGCAACAGAGGCAGTATCATCAGGGAGGAGCCAGGTCTCGGTTAAGGCAAGAAAATGAAAAGCGTTGGAGAGGAAAAGATCATGTGGAAAAGAGTTTATTAGAGACAGAATGTGCGTTCCAAAGGGCACAAGAGAAAGAGAGAGAGGAAAGGGAAAGAAGGGAGATATGAATAAGATTGGACAAGTTGTGTGAGGAACTCAGTACAGAATGAGACAAACGTCTAGGAGGGGAAGGAATAGGGGTGAAATCACCAGAAGAGGGAGGTGGAGGAGAGGGAGAAGGAGAAGTTAGAGGGATATGGATGAGGTTAGCCAGGTTGTGCATCACAAAGGAAGGCAGAAGTCAAGGGAGCAGCAATAAGGAAGGAGGAAGACAAACCTAAAGTGGAGCCATGTAAGGACAAGAAAGGAGAAGCAATGGGGGTAGGAGAAGAGAGTAGATTAATAAAAGGTAAGAGGAATCAAAGGATACAATAAGTACAACAGGCAATAAAATGCTAAGCAATCAAGTGGCAAAGGGAGCAGACAGTCAATGATGCAGTGGAGGATCTCAGGAGAGGATGACAATAGCAGAGGGAACAGACATTAATGCAGCAGGAGGAGGCCAAGGTGCAGAAAGTCACAGATCCAGAGCAGGCAGTTCAGTCCTCCAGCAGCAGCTGTTTAACGGCACCCGAGGCTCCTCCCCCAGCCCCGACTGGAGCAGGGAAGCTTAGCTTGCGATCGGGCAAGGGAGCTGCTTAAATCAAAAGAAATCAGCTGGGCAGATGATGTCAGGCAGTTCAATGATGCATTAGGGGAGTGTGTATGTGTATGTCCAGGCATTAATTTGTGGCTGACCACACCTCACAGGGCCCACAATGTCCCACTGTTACCAGCGCTAGGCTCCAAATGCACATAATGAGGAGCAAGGCATTGTGGGTATGGCACAGACAGGGCAGATTGGGCAGGATGCAACTGCACAGGGTGTAGGTCAATGGCTGGGACACTAGGGTCCGACCACTACCTGCATGGACAGTGAGGCCATAGCATGTCATGCTGTGAGGTAACTCACCCTGACCGAGCAGTGACCATGGGATGTCTATGTTCCCACATAGTGTTATACATCATGTGTCTCGTGTCACACCTGGGTGTTCCCAGTGCTGTTGGCAAGCACAGTGCTATCTGCTTGGTGCACATTGTTTCTCTGTGATCATGCACTATGGATTGGCTAGTGGACTGTCTGCAGCTAGTCTGTGCATGGTTGGAACTCCCTGAGGGTGCTGCAGGTGCAGTCTGACTGTGCAGTTTGCTGGTGAATGGCAGACCATGGTGTGAGGCAGTGGAGACTTTATAGGCATACACACAGCAGTACTGCTGGTGAGCCACAAACCCTGGGGTGCTATCCATTGAAAGCAGGATGGGGTTTGCTGGTCATACAGCCATTGTTCCACTCCCTCAACTGCCAAAAGGGTGTTTAGGGTGCCATGGGGTATGTACTGTATACTACATCAACCTGTAGAGGCACAGCCACACAAACATGGTGTTTGTCTAGACACCCTCCCACCTAAATAACAGGTGTCAATGGCAGCCATACCCTAACACTGGGTACGCAATAATCCAGGTGGTGATGTGACCCAGAGGGCCACATGTGAGTGTGTAATGCAGATGCATTGCAGCAAACACCTGGCACACAATGGTAGTGATGGGGACATACAGCAGGACCGCTCACCAGAGGTGCATGTGCTGCCGACCTAGTGCTGTGCGGCCATCCTATCACTCAGGGTAAACTATGAATATGCACAATACCCTGGTCTGTAGCTGCTCTGTGGCAGCATCATGCAGTGTCCAGTCTTTTTTCAGGCTGAGGTACCGGAGAGATGCAGATCCCATTAGGTCATCAGCTGTATACAGCTAATCAGCATGTGCATTGCATCATGGGTACTGGTGGTCTTTACATATCCTGGCACTCAGAGCACTTTGTGTGCTGACCTGCAGTCCTTCTGTACCCTGCCATTGCTGTGAGACAAGCCATGGAGGTATAGGCCACTGTTTAGTGAAAAGCCTTTCTGGGCAGCGGTCATGGTTGTAATTCCTCGTCATTGCATCCTGTCATGCCTGTCCCACTCTAATAGTTTACATGGCTGTAACAGTCATCTTTTAGCTGATATGTGCTGCTAGCTCATTATTCCCGCACTACAGCTGCCAGCTGCCAGCAATCCTGCGCTCCACCTTTATGCATCTGTCAGACAGTGTAGCATCTTGTCCTCCTGTGCAGGCTAATATCCAATGGTCTGCACCGGTACCCTTTCCGCCATTGCGCCTCCTCCTGCTTGCCATGCCTGTGTCTGATCTGCATGCCACCACCACACCTTTAGCCACGCATCATTGTAGCAATACTGCCACCTCCACTTACACTGGGGGACATATATTCCCAAGATCATGTACCCACTGTCTTTTCAGGACATTACATTGGCAACCCCCTCTGGTGTGGTACGGTTTTCCCCAATATGTTTGTCACCATAACTGGCAGTCACATGTGTTGGCCGCAGATATGGAAGGTCCAGCAGCTCACAGCTCAGCCTCCTTAAATCCTCTGTACAATGCCGTTTACTTGGTGCTCTATCCAGTGTAAGGGTTACATATGTCTCAGTGCCTCACAGGTCATGCTTGTAAACCTCAGGAAATATGTAGCCATTAGGGCACACCAACCCAGGGCACCGTAGCATTGTCAGCGCACCGTGACCTATGTTCCCATAACTCAGGGTGCCCTCTAAGGTGCCCTGTCCAGGGGTGCCCAAGGAGCCCTATAAGGTAACTGAGAAGGTGCATGACAAGGCACCTTGCAAGACACCGGACGCGTATTGGATAAGACACACACAAATAAGGCGCCTACAGCACCCGAAGGTGACTTAGGTCGCACGGTGCCTTGAAACGCAGTCTAGGGCACCGTATAATGTGTCAGAAGGCCTAAGGCGGCCCATCACATGCCTGATAGTGTACAGTGCCGTAAGGCATGCTCTATGGCGCCGTAATCAGAGTCGTCGTTGAATGCGTCCTAGGCATCGATGGCTGAAACCTGTATATGCGGGAACGTAAAGCGCCAATGGCCACAAGATCATGTTCCATCAAACCAACAGAAACTGCTGCGTGTAGTGCAGTGGTTAAGCAATGTACCCATCAACAATGGAGTCAGAGTTCAAATCCCAGAAGAGGATACCACTATGTTACCTGGATGGGAAAATAGCACATCACACACGTGGAGTGCAGTCATGCATAGATATGCAGATATGAGTAGTGCGTTCAGAATCTATAAAAGGTCACCCGAAAACTGTAAGCCAACAGGCATCACAGTTCAAATTACATGTGTCGGAACGTGTGCCATAATGTGCATCAGAACACATATGCACCTTTTTTGAACGTCACGAGCACATGGAACACAAATAGCAAAACAAAATGGACATCAGATCAAGACAGCCAGCATTTACCCGCACAAACCTGCATCTCCTGGCACAGATGATCTGCAGACGCCAGGAGCGCCTGTTCCCAGGCTCCTCCCACAAGCAGGACCTGAACAGGGTGCGCAGGGCCTGGGTGTACATCACCAGGCGTTATAATAGGCAGGCAGACAACCCACGTGAGGTAAGTGCATGGGGACAGGTCACACAAACCCAGGAGTGCAACAGAATAGGCTGCAACAAACAGGAATATCAGAAACGCTGAACTGTGGGAAAGAACATATGTGCGGGTCAACATGGGATCAATGTAGGCCCTCTTGTTGATGTCTGCAATTATGCCCTATTCACAGGAGGTTTCAGGCCTGACAACAGAGGTCTGTGTGTCACCCGGGTGGTATGGTAGTTACACCTGCTGATGTGTGCTGTTCTGACGTATCCCCAGGAGGCCCCAGGCCCATTTATAGAGGTCTGTCACCCATCATGGTGGTAAGGTGGTTGTACCAACTGCAGTGTGCAGGTCAGCCTTATCCCCAGGAGACCTAAGGCCTGTTTACAGTGGTCTCAATTCAGTCCTGTTGGTATGCAGGTCAGCATTATCCACAGGAGGCCCAAGACCTGTTTACATAGGTCAGAGTATTCATGCTGGTGACGTAATTGCAATTGTACAACTGTGCATGTCAGCATTATCCCTACATGGTCCCTGCATGGAAGGGTGCATGTGGCACCCCCCCCCACCCCCCGTCCCTACCCAGGTGTGTCTGCTTGTGGCCATGGCAAGATGCACTGTCACATGAGGAGTGTGCTTGCGATTGCGCAATGCTCCACAGGGGCAGGCCGTCCAGACACATGTTGGACACATGTTACAGGCAGGTTGATTGGTGATGCCAACATGCGGACACAGTGTATATGTGTGGGATGTGCCACATGCGCTTCCACCCCTGGTACTCCATGCACGTATAATGGCACCATGCAACACCACTGTCATGTTGCACCTGACCAGCGGCATAGCAAGGGTGCATAAGGCATGGCGCTGTACTGTCAGGCACAATTGGCCATTGGTGCTCTATGGGGTGCCAGGAGGGTGGCACACAGGATATCTAGGGGACAGGCTCGACATGCGCAGTTCCACCCGTACACACGCGGGTGGAAGGTGTAACAGCTAGCAGTGCAGAGACAGGAGACGGTAGAGGAAGCATCATGCATCACTCAGCCATGTGTGTTCTGCTACAGCAGACGGACATGGACTCCTGTTCCCTAATGGTCCCATACCTTGCTGTACCTACAGGTGGAGGACCTTCGTAAGAAGGCACACGAACTGAGAGCCAGACACCCAGCATTTGTACAGCGGGTCCTGGAGGAGCAGCAGGCACAAGGCGCCGGTGAGTGATGCAGGCTGTGTGCGGCTCTACGACACGTTTCCGTGGTAAAGCATGCTGTGTTGCTAAACGACATATATGCATGAAGTGCAGGATGCATGACCCCAGTACTAATGTGTGGTTTCCCTCCACAGCAGATGCTGATGCAGGAGATGGGACAGCATGGCTGTCTGGCTACGTGCAGCCAGCGGTGGGCGAGGACCCTGACGAAGCAGTGGAGAGGCCAGATGGTGCAGAGATGGGGCTGGAGGGTTCGGACGGAAGCACGGAGGGGGAGGGTGGCTCCTGTGTGCCCAGGGATAGTGAGGGGGAGGGGAGGTGGGGGCGGGTGAGGAGGGGGATGGGGAGATGGGAGCAGGTGAGGAGGGGGATGGGGAAGTGGGGTGGGTGAGGAGAGGGATGGTGAGTTGGGGAGGAGGTAGGGGATGTGGCGGGTATGGGAGAGGTGGTGGGGGGGTGGGGGGCCTGATGGGTGGGAAGGTGTGACCAGTCCGTTGGGGCACAGGCTGCCACAGGGCACTGGGGGCCCCTGCCACCTGGCCCACAGTGCCAGAGATGTCCCCCCTCTGGGTGCCAGCCCAACACACATCCCCTCTGCCATGCAGTCTGCACATGTATCCACGCAAACAATGGGGGACGTGTGTCCATGTGGTTGCATGTGTGGCCTCTGCATGGCAGTGGAGATGCATGCCACAGGCACCATCCTGAGGGGTAATATCCACACTGTGGCCCAAATGGCTGCGGCCTGGGTGTGATGGCTGACCAGATGTGCAGGCTGTGAAATATACTCATTGGCAGGCACAGCTGATCAGCCACACGCCCATGGCAGCCCCCAGGGGGTGTGAGTGCCAGGATGACACTGCCACCCCTGCCCTGTGCTGTCCTGTGCCCCCCTGACTGCCACCACTACTGGGGATAGGGGTAGCCAGGCCACAGCAGGAACAAGGTGCATGTAACAGCACGTGTTGCCACACAATAAATAAATGTAAATAGTTTATTATGGCATCATTCTGGTCATGTGTCTCATTCTCTGACATGTTGGTGCAGTGCCTGTGACACATGTGGGTATGTTCCTGTGTGTCTGGGTGCATGAGAACAGTCCCATACATGTTACCATTTGCATGGCAGGGGAGGGGGATGTGCATGGGGGTGGACAGATGTCACCTGTCACCACGCCATACTATTCCAGTGTGTGCAGCACAGGTAAGGCCAGGTGCATGGTGACAGACATGTGAGCAGTGCACACCCAGCATAGTCCACAGCATGGGTGCAGTGTAGCACAGACATGTGTGTGATGGTGCCATGGCTTACCCCAGGACACTTTTTTTGTGCACCATGGATAGCGGACAGTGTGAAAATGTGCCCGACCAATGGCAAGGTTATTGTGAATGGGCCACCACATGATGGACAGGGCGAACATGGGGTTCCTGAATGAAACACAGGACACAGAACAACAGCCAAGAATAAGCTGAAAAGTGTTTATTTGATGACATCATACCCCCAACAATGGCAACTTCTGGCATTGTTGCCGCCCCCTACCATGCCTAGCCCTCCCCCTCCTACCTCATGGTGGCAGTGCCGTTGCCCCTGGTGCAGCTGTTGCCGGGTGTAGCCACCGAGCCACCATGGCCTCCAATGTGTCTGTCATCCTGGCCGAGCTGGTGGCAATGAAGTCATTGGCACGCTGTAGTGCGCGCAACTCTCTGAGTTGGCGGCTGGATGTGTGCCGCTGCCTCAGCAGCTCCCTCGACATTCTGTCCAATGATTTATTTATTTATTTATTTATTTATTACAGGCTCTTATATACCGCTCTATTCAGCATCAGCGCGGTTCACAATATAACAACAGACCAGAACAACAAACTGTTTGGTTTTACAGAGAACAAGGTCAGAGAACTTGGATAAAACATGGGACGGCATTTCTGCAACTATTTACATGAGTATGTAAGACATGGATTGCACATGTCACCCGCACACATGCATCAAGTGGCTGACCAATTGGTCCCTCATCCATGGCGTCCTCATTCGCCGCTGCTGAACCTGACTTTATGGCAGTGAGCACCTCCTCTATCACCAACGGACGTGGCCGTGGGATGGGCCCTGGTGGTGCTGGGGCAGCCGACACAGGGCTGACATCAGCCACATCAGGGCCACCCTTGGGCACCCCTGTGGTGGTTATGCTGTCATCCTCGAGTTCCTCAAAGGCCTCTTCCTCTGCGATCTCTCCCACAACAACCTCATGCAGTGGTGTCCCGGAGTACTGCTCCTCTGGCAGAGTCCTAGGTGCTGGCTGTGGGTGGCCGTCCCACTCCTCTGTCTCCAGGGCCTGTACATCCCCTGTGGTAAAACAGGGTATACTGTGTGGGTATGGGGTTCCTGACCATCCCCTTACATATCCCTCATACTACGTAGCACAACGGACTGTCTGACCCACGGGACAACCATGTCACTGTGGGACCAGCCAGGTGGCATGCGTGTGGGTGGGGTCTGTACATGTACAGGGATGGTTGTTATGCCATCAGCTGTGGGTGCCCTGGATGTCAGGGGCACCCCACTGGTGCCCTTGTGTGCATACATCAGTGTAGGTGCAACACCAACAGGTATGCCTGTATTTGCAGGGCTGCAGGGGGCATGGGTCCACCGGTGGATGGGACATGTGTGCCCTGTGTGTGCCAGACATCCGTGTGCATGGGTGACTGCCCTGGGTTTCTGGGGGGCCATGGCGCTGTGACTGATGCTGTGCAATGGGTGCCAGTGCAGAGCTGGTGCATGTGTGGGTGTGTCCCACATTTGTATGTGGTGGCCCTGCTGTGCTCATCACCAATGCATCCACCTGCACACTGTGGCACTATCCTCCCACTGTCCAGCGATGCCCTGCCCCTGCCCCTGCCCCTGGCCACCCTCCATGGGGCGGCCTGTAAACCAATGATTGTGTCCACACATCCCTTGGCACACACACTGCTGTGGACACCCCCTGTGACACCACTATCCACACACCTCTGCCATTGCCCAACCCCTGAGTCCTGCACATTGTGCCAGTAACATATTGTTCACCACCATGTGACACCCCTTCCCTAGCCTCCCCCACACATGCACTCTCCTCCACCATGGCTCTACACACCTCACTTCCCTGTGGCAACCGTGAGATGGATGCCCAGTGATGGTATACCGTCTGCCCATCCCCACTCCCCCATCCTGGCCTGGTCTCACCCGTATGTTGCACAAAACGTTGTTAGGGACTGGGTGGGGACATGAGGCCCTATGCATGCCGGGACATGGCCCCCACACCCTAGGGCCAAAACACCTGTGTGTGCTGTGATGTGGCCTCTCCACAGAACACATTTCTGCATCTTACCTGCACATGGGTGGGCCGTGTCCAGCGCTGGTGGGAGTCCATGTATGTACATGGGCCCCAGGTGGTCAGGAAGCTGCATCTCCAGGGGCGTGAGGGCATTTGTGGCAGGTGCACCATCACCAGTGCTTGCGGCATGGCGTCTCTTCACAGACAGGTGGGCACGGATCCCCCTCTTGATATCATTGTACCTCTTCTTGATAGCCTTGATGTCACGGGGTGGCCCACCTGCCTGCACCACTGCCACCTGCACTTCCCCATGTGCAGTGGCACCTGCACTGCTGGTGGTGGTGCTGCTGTACCAGATGAAGAGGACATTGTAGTGCTCAAAGACTGCACCAAGGAGCAGGTCATTCTCCTCCTGTGTGAATCTCTGAGCCCTCCTTGGCTCCTCCTCGGCCACAGGTTGCCTCTTACGTTTGGTCTTCTGGTACTGCATATGTGCAGATATGCCCATGATTATATATGTATATGCATATGTATGTGTGTGATGCAATGCTCTGTCATGACATATGTATGTTTGCCTTGTATATTGGACTCTGTAGGTTCAACCGCTGGGTCTGTCCAGTGCTGTGGTGCGATGGAAACCGTGTGTAGGTCAGTCACGCCTCTGGGGACTGCAGTGTGTAGACATACTGGTGAGTGTATGGTGGTGCCGTTACAGCATTGCTCATGTCTGTTGTTCTCTGTGCACTGCACATATGTTGTTGTACACCTCTTTGTGCTGTGCCCTCGTACCCTACCTGTTCGTGGCGCCTCACATATAGTGATTTGTTAGTGACAGGTCTGTATTGGAACACTGTATTTTGGACACATGTCATCGAGCTGTGCGTGTCTACCTGGCCAGGGTGTGGTAGTGGTGGTGGATGGCACCTACACCCTTCCCTGACATTGTGACATTATACAACATCAGTGTAACTCAGTAT
This sequence comes from Ichthyophis bannanicus, assembly GCA_033557465.1. Classification (NCBI taxonomy): domain Eukaryota; kingdom Metazoa; phylum Chordata; class Amphibia; order Gymnophiona; family Ichthyophiidae; genus Ichthyophis; species Ichthyophis bannanicus. The sequence goes on along the minus strand of CM066034.1, from coordinate 805,895,977 downwards.
GCACTGCCCTGAATGTCTACACTGGGCTCTTGTTGTGCACATACAGCATGCTCACTGTGTGTGTCTGTATGTGTTACTGAGGTGTCTATGTAATGGTACATTCTGTTGTCCTTTCACATTATCTGGTCCTGCGGTGTGTCTGGACATCCGTGTGGTGGTGATCAGTGTTTCATCTCTAACCCTCTGCTGTTTCACTTGTGTAGGTTGTGCGCATGGTTTTCCACCTGTTTCTGGCAATGTTGACTGACCTGTTTCTTGTTTGCTGACAGAGCACTATGCATATACGTTTCCGTTTCACACATGACGCCATACCTTGGACAGATGTCAATGACAGATGAACATGCAGACATGGAGATTCAACAGATTTCTTCTGACATCCTCTGCCTTTGCCTATGACCTCTTGTGCCCTTTACCTGCCCCTGACAGTCCCTATCAGGCACCTGGTGCACACAGATGGTAGGTTGCACCTTTGGTCATTTATGAGGGACATCAGCCTTTACATGTTTGTGTTGTAGTGTTTGTTTCATGGTGGTTTTATGTGGGATCTCTGTGCACCAGCTGTGGACATGCTGTGGACCTCTGGGATGCCTTTGTGCAATGTGCAAAGACATGCCCATGTTGTGTTGGCAGCCTAGTTTGCAGTGCCATCTCATGATGTCGTCAACATGCACCATGCGCAGTGTAGTGATCGGGCCATGTTTGCATGTGCGAGGTTTCCGTACCTACATATTGTGGTTTCACTCTCTGCAATGTGACCTGTTGTTATTTGCAGTATACCAAGACCTTTTGTTAATCTCTGTTTACCACAGGCCACAGCCAACACACATACAGAGCACATCGCCTATAGTGTTTATTTATTTATTTATTTACATTCTCTTATATACCGCGCTATTCTGCATCAGTGCGGTTTACATTGAACAAATTGAAATTACATTGAACAGGGCATTATAACTTGGAGATAACTATTTTACAGGGAACATGGGCTATGGAGGGTTAAGTGGCTTGCCCAAGACCACAAGGAGCACCTGTGGGACTAGAAACCCCAGTCCTTCCGGCCCAAGGTTGCTGTCCTCTAGTGGGATTTGAACCCCCGACCTTCCGGCCTGAAGTACCTTGCCCCAACCACTAGGCCACTCCTCCACTCCATAGTGTATCCTCGGTTGCCATCAGCAACCTGTTGGAGCACAGCGCAACTCCATTCAACATTCGCTGGGAGATAGTGGCATTGGTTGATGGACCTCTGCGGGTGGACTCACACCTCTGCAGGACATTCCTGTTGTACTGATACATTGACAGGACATGGTTGACCTACACACGGTTGCTGGTTTGCTTTGACTAGGTGTCCTGATAAGCACAGGAGACGCACAGTAGCATAGCTTTACTGTGGCACATTGATATGTCACACGTGACTTTGCACAGACATGGATTCTGGGGCTGCTATAACAGGTCATGTGGTGCTGCAGGTGGAATATGGACTGTGGACATTGTGTACTGGTCCATACATGTGCAGAAGAAACTCAAATACTCACTGTCTGCTGTACATCTTTGTGATGTTGTATTGATGTGTGTGCCCCATGTGTGTGGCGAGCCTCACACTGTCTCCACATATGTTGTGTTCAACAGGTGCATGCAGCCATGCATATGGCACAGGGGGAACATGGTGTGGGTCATGATTATTTGACTGCTTACCTTACACTTGGCCATGACACGCGGTTTGCGACCAGATCACTGTGATGCGTGCCAACTTGTGTGATTGCTGTTTGACACTCACAGGGGGTGTTACAGTACATCTGGCCCAGCCCTGTGGCATGTTTCAACATACACGGTACATGTGCATCTGCCTTGTTCTGTCGTGACACTGGGGCATGTGCCGATGTGGGTTGGTGTGTGGGTTGGTGCACCACTGTGGACCTTTCTTTGTACTGGGTGGGTCACATTTCAGACCGCATTTGTGCATTCCATGTTAATTGTCATATCTATGATGCTCCTCTTTCCACAGCACCCATTGCCATAGGCCTTCTGCATTGTGCTAACTTGGTGTGACTGTGGGATTGTGCTGTGTTTCTTCTTTGTCAACATGTGCCTTTCATACCTGTTACCATGTCATCATTTTGGGATGTGTTGTTGTGTTGATCCCATTTGCTGATTAAAGGAGATAAGTGAACCCAATGTGATTCTAGTGTCTTAAGTGTCTTAAACCTTCTCCCCACCCACCGCTGTTGGCCCCCAACAATCGCAGCTACATACACTTCTAAGAAAACCACACTCAGGAAGAACTACCCGGCAGCTTGCAAACAACACCCTGATTGTACCACATGAAAGAACCAAATTCAACCAACAAATCTGCAACCGAGCATTCAACCTACAGGGTGGCCCAAAAAAAGTGAGAACATCTCATAAATTAAAAGCTTAAATAGTTTACTTATTTACCTTTTTTAGTTATATAACGTCTTTATTTCGACAATTTCCGGTCGCCATCTTTCTTTTTTTAATTTGTCAATCGTTTAATCTGTCTTTTTGAATTTTTAAATAACTTATATGCTACAAGATGTTCTTACTTTTTTGGGGCCACACTGTATATGCGCCTTCCTTATGGAACTCTCTGCCAACTAAAATCCGATGCACCACGGAGCTCTCCACATTCAGTAGGCAGCTAAAACCCAATTTATTCAAAGAACATCTGGGACACAAGCAGAACATCACCCTTTGAAAATGAAGATTGGGTATAGAAACTGTGAAAAACTGGATAAACAGGATTGCAAATATGGAGATAAGTGAACCCAATGTGATTCTAGTGTCTTAAGTGTCTTAAACCTTCTCCCCACCCACCGCTGCTGGCCCCCCCCCACACAAAAAAGCATAGTTACTCACCTGTAACAGGTGATCTCCAGGAAACAGCAGGAATTTAGCCCTCACATATGGGTATCGTCGGTACCGACGGAGCCTGCGCGGGAACGCTCCCGAGCGTCCAATCAGAAAGCTTTTGGGAGCATCCCACAGCGCCTGCATGCTGCCTTCCCGCCTTTCCCAACTGCCTCTCTCCAGTTGAGTTTTAAAGCTGAGACAAAGAGAGAGAGAGGGAAAGGAAAGAGAGAGATAGAGAGATACAACTCCTAGGGGAGGTGGGTGGGTTGTGAGGACTAAATTCCTGCTGTTCCCGGAGATCACCTGTTACAGGTGAGTAACTATGCTATCTCCAGGAACAAGCAGGAATCTAGTCATCACATATGGGGACTCCCTAGCTTTGGGTGCCAGGGAGAGACCCCAGAAGTTGTGTGTCCCTGAGAAGGGCTCCACTTCCCCCCATGGATCTCTGGCATCCTATCAGGGATGGTGGGTAGGAGTTGATTAAGTATGGAACAGGTGTTTGAGAACAGCCTGACCAAACAAGGCATCCCGGCGGGAGTCCTTGTCCAAGCAGTAATGGGCTGTGAAGGTATGAACAGAGACCCAAGTGGCTGCTCGACAGATGTCGTCAATAGACACAGATTTCAGATGAGCCATTGAGGCTGCCATGGCTCTCACATTGTGAGCTGTGACAATGCCCTCCAGAGAAAGGTTCTTACTCTGATAGGCGAAAGAAATACACTGAGTAATCCAGTTAGATAGTGTTCTCTTGGAGACTGGCAGTCCCAAATGAGAAGGATCAAAAGCAACAAACAGCTGAGAGGACTTTCTATGTTGCTGTGTCCTCTGTAAGTAAAAAGCCAGAGCTCTTTTACAGTCCAGGGTATGAAGATTCCTCTCTGCACTTGACGCATGAGGTCCTGGAAAAAAGACAGGAAGGTAGACCTCCTGGTTGAGGTGAAAGGGCGAGACCACCTTAGGCATAAAGTGTGGATGAGTCCTAAGGACTACCTTGTCATGATGAAACCTTGTATAAGGTGGATTAGCTACTAGTACTTGCAATTCACTAATGCGGCGTGCTGACGTGATTGCAATGAGAAAGATAACCTTCCAAGAAAGATATTTCAAGGAGGTGGTAGCTAAGGGTTCGAAAGGTGGCTTCATGAGCTGCCCAAGAACCAGATTCAAGTCCCATGCCACTGGAGGTGGTCTAATGGGAGGCTTAGTTAGAAGGAGGCCTCTCATGAATCTTGCTATAAGAGGATGAGAGGAAATAGGTTGTCCATTGAGAGGTTTAAGAGAAGCTGCAATAGCACGCAAATGGACTCTTACTGAATTTGTCTTAAGGCCTGCATTAGACAAGTGGAGGAGATACTCCATTAAAGATTCTAGAGGTATGGCAAGGGGGTTAAGACCCTTTTCTGAACACCAAACAATGAACCTTTTCCACTTGAAAGCATAAGAACGTCTAGTGGAAGGTTTTCTAGAAGCATAAAGAACATCTTTCACTTGCTGAGAATGATGAAGATCTTGGAGATCTAGGCCTTCAGCAACCAAGCCTTGAGATGCAGGGACTGGGGATTGGGATGCCATAACATTCCATTCTCCTGAGATAGGAGATCTGGAGCAGACCCTAACTCCAGGGAGGGAGCTTGAGAGAGATGTAGAAGCAGAGGGTACCACACTTGCCGTGGCCAATGTGGTGCTATGAGAATCATGTGGCCTCTGTATCTCTGAAGCTTGAAAAGGGTTTTGGGAATTAGGGGAATGGGTGGAAAGGCATAGAGGAAGTACTGACCCCAGTGAAGGAGGAAAGCATCCTTTGTCTGAGCTCCCTGAGCTGGAGTTCTGGAACAGAACCGGGGAAGTTTGGCATTCCACGGACTTGCAAAGAGGTCTATGTCCGGGGTTCCCCAAAGTTGAAATATTTTGGCCACCTGGTCTGCATGCAGAGACCACTCGTGTGGAAGGAGAACTCAACTGAATCTGTCTGCCCAAGAGTTTTGAACGCCTGGAAGATACACTGCCAGAAGATGAATGTGATGCTCTCTGGCGAGGGCCCACAGTCGCAGAGCTTCGTTCCAAAGCGACAGAGAGCCTGTTCCCCCCTGCTTGTTCACATAGAACATGGCTACTTGATTGTCCATATGAATAAGGACTGTTTTGTAACTGAGCAGGGTGTGGAACACTTGCAGAGCAAGGAAGATTGCTCTGAGCTCCAAGAGATTGATATGTAGACAACTCTCTTGTGGAGTCCAAGTGCCTTGGGTGGAGAGGTCTTGCAGATGAGCTCCCCAACCCATTGGAAAAGCATCTGTTGTAAGATTTGCTTGGGGCAGGGGTTGCTGAAAGGGGGACCCCAGCAACAGGTTTTGAGTGGACTTCCACCACTGGAGAGACAAAATGAGACGACTTGTGTTTGCTATTCTGTCTGACAGGCAACCTGATGCCTGGGTCCATTGGGTGGATAAAGTCCACTGAGCTGCCCTCAAGTGAAGGCGAGCATATGGTACCACATGCACGGTGGATGCCATGTGGCCTAGCAACTGCAACATTTCTCGAGCAGTTAAAAAGGGTTTTAGGGCTGCTTGAGAAGCTAATTGCACCAAGCAAAGGCAACGGGCTTGGGGAAGGTAGGTCCTTGCCTTTGTGGTATCCAGCAGGGCTCCTATGAACTCTAGAGACTGAGTAGGAGCTAGACTGGATTTTGGGATGTTTATGACCAGCCCTAGATACTGAAGGATAAGCATTGTGCAAGTTAGAGAAGTCCTGGCCTCTGACTGTGTTGGAGCTCGAATGAGCCAATCGTCCAAGTAAGGGAAGACGAATATTCCCAGAGTGCGTAGAAATGCTGCTACCACAGCCATGCATTTCGTGAACACCCTTGGTGCAGAGGCCAGACCAAAAGGAAGCACCCTGTATTGGTAATGCTTTCCTTGAAACAGGAACCGAAGAAACCTTCTGTGGGTTGGATGGATGAGAACATGGGTGTACGCATCCTTGAGATCTCGAGAACAAAGCCAATCCTGACTCTGAAGGTATGGAAGCAGAGCTCCGAGAGAGATCATTTTGAATTTCTCCTTGACAAGGAATTTGTTCAATTCTCTGAGATCTAAGATAGGTCTGTAACCCCCTGTTTTCTTTGGAATAAGAAAATAAGGGGAATAGAACCCTGTGCCCTGTTGATGAAGAGGCACTTCTTCTATTGCCCCTTGGGCAAGAAGGATGGTAACCTCCTGACCTAACAGGTCGATGAGAGAGGTTGGAGAATTGAACTGCTTCACTATTGTGGGAGGGGGCATGCTTGAAAAATGAAGTTTGAACCCCTCTCTTATGATGGAGAGTGTCCAATGCTCTGCTGTTATTTGCCCCCATCTGGGAGCAAAATGGCATAACCTTCCTGGAATGGTGGACGGTTCTGGTCCCTCCAGAGCCAGAAAGGCTAGGTTCTCTAGCTGAAAGTCAAAGGCCCTGAGGAGGCTGAGGCTGCTGGGCCGGTTGAGGCCTAGCAGCCTTTGCTTTCTTCTGTTTGGGTGGTTGCTGACATTTGGTTGAAAACTGACCTGCAGAAGATGCCTGCTGACCATAAGCAGGATAAAATCTTTTCTTTTTAGAAAAAGGTGTTTTCTTGAACAACTTTTTCCTAACAGGATCAGCAGTAGACTTGGATAGTCTATCCAAAGTGGAATTTTAAGCATCCATTTCATTGGCTTTTTCTTGCCAATCTTTACCAAACAGGTTCTCACCAGTACAAGGGATATTTCCCAATTTATCTTGTACCCAAAGCTCTAAATCAGATGCTTGGAGCCAAGCAATTCTATGTGCACCTATGGCAATAGCCGAGGTCCTGCTTATACATTCAAAGCAGTCGAAGGCTGCACGTTTGGACAATTTAGAGACATCTTGGGCATGTTTGAGCCAAGTGAGAAACTCCTGCCTTTTATCATCAGAGATGAAGGGACTTAAAGTCTGTAGGTGATCAGTAACTTCCTTTGGATCATTCCCATGTAGAGACTATAGGAACTGATTCTTACAGCAAGCATGGAAGCTTGAAAGACTCTATGTCCAAAAGCATCCAGAGTTCTGCATTCACGTCCTGGAGGATTAGAGGCATGTCTTTTTGCACTTCTAATCCTTCTCATAGCAGATTCCACCACAATAGAGTGGTGAGGGAGCTGAGTTTTATGGAAACCAGGACAAGGAGGGACACGATACATAGTATCTAACCTACGAGAATGAGGAGAGGTGGTAAGAGGTGCTTCCCACATCCTCAACATGAGATCATAGAGAATCTCATGAATGGATAGGGTAGCTGCCTCCTTAGGAGTTTTAGGATATTGTAAAATATCCAACTCCTTGGCCCTTGGCTCTGTCTCAGGGGCCACCGTGATGGAGAGGCCCTGAGCCACCTCTCGGATGAAGTCTTGGAAAGACATGTCCTCTGGAGGAGACATCCTGAGTTTAGGGGAGGAGGACTCCTGTGGAAGCATCATCGCTGCATCGACAGAACTTTCAGAATCCTCAGATTCTTCTGAGGAATTGAAGTATCGCCTGTCTGGATGCTCCTGCAGAGCCCGATATCCGTACCGAGCAAAATCGATATCGGGAATAACCGGTACCGGGGAATCGGTACCGGCGGGCATCGAAGGACAGGGTACCGGCATAGCAGGCATCGATGCCGATGTCGATGCTATTGGTACCGGTTGTGATACCGATGCCGGTGCCAGTACCGGTGGAGTTGTCTGTCGCGGTACCAAGGGCGTCGATGCCACAAGGAAAGCCGCTAGACTGCGTTCTATGGACAGAATTCTCTGGTCCATAGATGCTACCAATGCCTGGAAATTGGTACCGGTGGAAACTGCCGGTACCCCAGAGCATGGCACCAGATCTGTCGAGGCCGAGCCATCAAGAACATCCTGGAACCCCGATGATGGTGCTTTGGAAGCCGAAGCCTCCCGCCGGAGTAATTTTGCCGGTGCAGAATCCTTGAGGGCAATGCCAGAGGCATCTCGATGCTTAGAAGGCGCTCTACCCTTTGAGGACCGGCTAGACTTATGTTTAGTTACCTGAGATCCACGGGAAGAAGAAGAAGCCCTGGAGGACGTCGATGCCACCGAAGCCGCATCAGAGGGAAACAGGGTACTGAGCTTTTAGACATCATAGCACAGAACAACACAATCTGTGATGGAGTGGTCAGAACCTAAACATTTTAAACACCATTCATGGGTGTCGGTGACGGAAATGGTACCGCCACATTTTGTGCACTTTTTAAAACCTGAAGCAGGTTTTTCCATATTAAGGAAATTTTTGGGGCCTAAGGCCCCCCAAAAAAAGGTGCACCTGAAGAAAGGAAAAGAATGGATAAATTATTATTATTTTTTTTTAAAAAGAAAAGAAATACCGGCGGTACCGGTAGAGCATCGGGGAAGGCAGACGCGACCACAAAAAGAAATAAAGAAATAAAAAACTGGAGAGAGGCAGTTGGGAAAGGCAGGAAGGCAGCACGCAGGTGCTGTGGGATGCTCCCAAAAGCTTTCTGATTGGACGCTGATGACTAGATTCCTGCTTGTTCCTGGAGATAAATTATTCCACACCTTATTATTTGTTGTAAATAACTTTGTTGAATTGTAAACCGCTTTGACCAGGTGAAAAGCGGTGTATACGCACAGCTAAATAAATAAACTTTGAAAACAATCTTAAAAAAGGACTCAGACACTTATGCCTCCATTTTTTCTGTGAATACTTTTTTCTGACTATAACAAAACACATAACTGCATGTTTACTAACATGCAATACCTGCGTAGCGTAGGGTAAGCGCGTGGTATCAGTGCCATGCTAACAACCCTGCGCTACTCAAGTAGCACATATCTGGATGGCAACTGGACAAGATGGAACATTACCGTCAGAGCACTACGAGCACGGGTATTAGACGCCTGCTCTACCAGTTCTTGGCACAGGTAGGGTGGGTGCAACTAATGCAAGATTCTCTTACACCAGAGAAGAAGCCAACTGATGCCCTAGAAGCACAGGATTCTGCTCCACTTTTGTCAGCACAAAATAATTACTCAAAGTTGACGTGGGAGGGGAGGGTATTTGGAAGAAAAAAGAGAATTTAGCAAAGTGTTTGTGGGAGTTTTTGGTTGTCTCATTGATGGCAGTGACAATGTAGACGGGAAAGTATGCTAAAGGTAACTTTACTCCTTCCCTGAGACACTAATGAAGGTAACGCTCATAGAGCTATCTCACTAGGTGACTAAAAAGCACATTTTACATAGGCTGTACATGTGCAATCTCTTACAGTATCTCTCCCTATACCCTTCCTCAGGAACTCCGTTCTTCTCGTAGATCCCTTCTATCTGTGCCCTTCTCTTCTACTGCCAACTCCAGACTTCACTCCTTCCACCTCGCTGTTCCTTATGCCTGGAAAAAACTAGTCTATGCATCAGGCTTCATCTCTGGCCTTTTCAAATCCAGACTGAAACCTCACCTCTTCGAGGCCACTTTTGGATCCTGATCCACTTAGTCTCTTATGCGTTTCCTTACCATTCCCCTAGATATATCCTTGTCCTCAGCTGTTGCATTATCTATCTTAACTAAACTGTAAGCTCTGATGAGCAGTAATCATCTTTTACATGTGTCTGTACAGAGTTGTGTATGCCTTGTAGTGCTATACAAATGATCAGTAGTAGTAATCTGGGATGTCAAAGTCAAAATGTCTGAAAAACAGCAGGCACATGCAAGTTCAGACATGATTTTACAAATGTGGATGTAGCTGATATGGACATCTATGGAGGCATCTCCATAGATATTCCCAGAATAGCATTTCAGAACAGAGACATCTAATAGCATAATAGTGGGTTAGGAGCAAGGTAGTGAGGGTTCAAATCCCAGTGTGGGCCTTTGTGATCTTAGGCTAATTACTTAACACTCCATCTTCTCTACACTCTCTGGATGTTTTAAGGCCAAAACCAGCACTTTCCTGATGCCTATTTGTGCCTAGAGTAGGTCTAAATGTGGATGTGCCTGCAGACATCCCCGATGTTTCTGAAATTGAATGAAGTCATGTAAATCCATCACACCTTCCTAGATATGCCTAAGCCACACCCTCCTGCCTACTTGGATATCCTCACACTGGTGACATCTTAGAAACCATTTGTGAAATGGCTCCAGAGGTGTCTCCGTGAGTTGGATGTGGACGTCCATGCCTTTGGATGTCCAAATCACATCTAAGACTTTTATAGTGAACCCCTATGTTTGTGAACTGTTCACTCCAAGAAGGTTGCTTGCTAAGGAAACTAGGAAACTTTGTGCTGGCTCCTCTATTAAAGGGAAGCAATCTAGATTACTCATGTGCACAAAAACTGTGGAGATAACTATGGAGAAAACTGTGGCCACACATTTGCAACAACATTTGCCCAATTTTGGCCCAGTCAGTCTTTCGAAGCCGAAATAGTACAGAAACTAATAGCAGTTTTAATAAATGAAGGCCAGGATCATCAAAGGTAGAGGGTACCAGGCTTTTGTGATTCAAATGGATCTTTGGCCTTGTTTGACTTAGTGCAGCATGATTTATTATTGATCCATTTAAGTATATTAAGATGGTTTGAGAAATTGTTGCAGGTACATTGGCAAAAGAAGCTATCAACCCTATGGTCAATAGTATGTGGGGTGCCACAGAATTCTCCCTTATCACCACTTTTGTTCAATGTTGATTTGAGCCCATTAGATGACATAATAAAGTCCCTGTGATTGCTGTTCTACTCTTATACCGATGATATTATTTTTCCTGTGAAGTCCTCCATATTATAGGGCTATGCCTAATGCAATAAAATGGATTAAAAGTCAATCCAGAGAAGATCAAAATCCTATGAGTGGGGAGGAGAGGTAAGCTATGGTCAAACAACTGACAAAATCCCTTTCAGTTTTTTATACTTTTCCCTTGGCAGAATGATAAACTATAATGCCTTTTAGTTCCAGATCATTTTAGTCAGATATTACAACTAAATATGGACTAAGAAATTCTTGCCCATAATGGGGTTAATTTTGTAAATGCACTCAAAGAGAAAAGGTATGTGCATAGTTCTGCGTGGACTTCGTTGGAGGTTTCAAAGCAAAAGAATGCACATCTTTCCACTTTGGAAACTGCCCCAGGAAAACTATGCAGTTACAATAATGGCAGCTCTTCAAAGGACAATGAATATTGGGTTAAAATAAGCACATATGTTTCAATGTTCCAAATTATGCTCCAAAATACAAACCCTTTCCTAACCGTGCCCTCAGGAATGCCACTTTGAACAGCATGCTAACATATGCTCCTACAGGTTGCACTTATAATTTCACCAACATATCAGCAGGTAATTTTGTCCCTGGCCATTTAGGAGCATAAAGCACTGCTTTACCAATGGACATGCCTTTGAAAATCATCTGTCCTCTAGGTATTCACCAGTATGTCCACAGGTGTGATTTACTGGCTGACCATTATAGTTCATCATCATACTGGTGAGTTTAACATTTTTCTCTAATTTATGGAAAGGCAGACTGGATAGGCCATGTGATCTTTTTCTGCCATCATGTTTCAGTGTTTCATGGGATTTAACATAAGATGCAAAGAAAAGTCAAGCTGAGGTCCATCAAACCCAACATTCTGTCTTCAACAGTGATCAGTCCAGTTCACAAGTACTAGGCAGATCATAAAAAGTGCCTCTATTTCCAGAGATGAACAATGGCTCTCCTAAGTTTGGTTAATCACCTTATATGGACTTTTCCTCCAGGAACTTGTGAAAATGTCTATTGAACCTCACTATGTTAGTGGCACTGACAACATCCTCCGGTAGAAGATTCTACAGCTTAACTATATGCTGCATGAAAAAGTCTTTCTACGATGTGTTTTTAGTCTGCTGGTCATCAGCTTCATTTAATGTCCTCTTGTTTTTGTATTGTTTGAAAGGTTAAACAGCTGTTCCCTATTTAACATTTCCATCCTATTAATGATGCTAGAAGCTTCTCATATCCTCTGTGTGATGTATGAATGCAATACCATACCCTCCTTCCAAACCCCACAAGTGAATACCCAGATCTTGGGATGGGCTGATCAAAATTTTGTAATCCTTTTATAACCACAACTAGTTAAAACTGATCATATTTACTATAGAATAAAGACAAAACAGATGTACTTACTTTAAATGACTTGTATTTTTCATCATTTAAAACTTCTACTACTTTAGAGCTCTCTCCATCTTCTATAATACCCTGCACAAATCATTAAACCAAAAGAAAAACAATGAGATCAGTGCATCAGTGGGATCTGTAAAGCACACATTCCATTTAAATAATATTTGATTTTCTTATTTAATTCAGATGTGTAAGGGTGTCCTAAATGTCCCTGACCCTTTCTAGTGATATGGGTATCTCTACAGAGACACTGCAAGAAACATTTTAGATAGGGGCTGGAGATCAGAACTGAGACTTCGACAGGAAGACCTACTCGGTTCTGATAGTATTTTAGAAACATGGCTGCAAAAGGTGAAACCATTTGTAAAATACAAATACGGAGGTGCAGGAACATATGGGGATTAATATCCATGTGCAGTGGGAGAAGCCATTTCAAATATATATGGGGAAAAAGGACGAGGAAACCCATCTACTTACATGTGTAAGGGCCGCCATTTTCACAGTGCATAAGTGTGAATGTTGGCTCTTACAGGTGTATCGGAGTCATTTTGCAGATCAAGACATGCAGCTGCTATTAATCAGTTACAGGGGCCTCCATTTTTACCTCATTTCATTTTGGAAGAGGAAACAAACTTTGGGAGATTAAGGGGGTATCCCCTTTCATCTTTCCTGTAAAAGGCTAGCTAAAGTGAGCACTTTTTAAATACCCGTTCATGTTAGAGATCACGTGTAAATCCAGACACAGACAATTTTAGGCTTACATGTGCATTCCCTCATTTGAAATGGGGAATACACGTGTCGATTTTTGTCCCACCAAAGCAATGCCCCTAACATGCTCCCATGCAATATTGACAATCCAAGAGGAGGTGATGGTGAAGCCCGATTGCAATTTTTAGAGCAATCTTGGATTTACAATTTGAAAACCGTCCATCCTTTTGGCTTAAATATGGAGATGGATTGGTGAAGTTTACTTTAGACTGTTAGCTATTCCTTCATTCAATTGTATTCATGGATTTCCCGGTTTGTGATGTCATCAGCTCTCACCATTTAAAGAGCTTTCAGTGAACTCCTTCTCTTGATAGACTGATGACCTTATGCGATCCTCAGAGTTCACAACCCATGTTCCAAAGAGCCTGAAGCAGAGCTCAAACAATCAGCAGGAGCTCGAAACACAGTTCTGTGTCGCTATTGCTATCACTTGATGGGTTTGCCTTTTGACTGTTTGGATCAGCACAGTCAGTACTGCCAGTACTGTGGGCACTGTTTCGATGGTGGAGGAGTGTATATTGCGGAAATAAGCTAAGTTACTTTTTTCCCTTTATATGATTGTGTTACACTGTGTGGTGTTTACACATCTTGTGGCGATCTTCATCGTCTTTAATGATTAAAAAGGAAACTTTGTGGTTAGAGCAGCTTTGGCCCTTCTTAACAAAGAGTCAGACAATAAATTATTTGCTTATTTGAAGAACGTTTCACATAGCTCTTGATTTATTAGCCTGATCTCTTTGATGCAGTTAAATTAGTTGGTTAGATTTTGGGGTTTTGAAGTTTTGACTGATATAGCCACAGCAGTGAATTAGAGAGCAGAGTCGTCAACTTCAGTAGTCTATGTTCTGTCTGCCTAAGGTGTTGATGTAGTCAGTTGTACTAATTTTTAGCACACAAGTTTAATATCAAGTTTCCCATGCCAGTCTTATTCCTAATGTAGTAAGATTTTTAATGCAAAACAATCAGCAGTGAAACTGCCAGGCTAAAGGGGAGTGCGGTGGGCATGCAAAATGCATGCAAAAAGGACAAATACAAAATTGCCGTTAATGTAAAAATATATGAGAGGCATCAGGGATAGCCCATCCACTAGGGGAACCTAGGCAGTCTCCTATGGCGGCAGACCCTGGTGGGCAGCATCACTACCCCAACCTCCCGGAAGTGGCAGCTGAACTGCTACTTCAGCGCCGTGGTGGGCTGTAAAACACCTAGGCATGTGCGGGCAGTTATGGCCTGCCTGCCCTCCAAGAAAGTTGCATCAGAGGGGGGCAGGAGCGGCAGGCCATGAGTGCATATGCATGCAGGCACTTAAAGGCCTGACATAGAATTGAAGCAGCAGTTCAGCTGCTGCCACTTCAGCGCAAGGGGGGTCAGTGGCACAGTCTTTTGGAGGGGCAGCAGCAAGGATGGTCTGCTAGGGCAGCAGAAATCCTCATGCTGCCACGCGGAGGCATTATTCAAAATATTTTAGCAGGTTAGAAGACCTGCTAACCTGCTAAAATACGGTCAGAGGGAATTCAATGCACTAACATGGCTAGTGCTGCTGAATATTCCCATCTAACCCAGTTAAACACACTAACCCATTATGGTCGGAGCAGAGTGGGGCAACACCTTTAGTTAGCCAGTCAGTGGTGATATTGTGCCACTAGCCAGCTAACAAAATCTACTCAAAGAAAAGGACAATTAAATAAACTAAAAAACCCCAAAGACTTCATAAAAGCAAATAAATTAACAAACAGAGCTTTTTCACACGCAGCTCCAACAATCTGGAATTCCCTCCCAGATGATCTAAGAATGTTAACCGAGATCATTGAATTTCGTAAAAAATTGAAAACCTATCTATTCACTATGCATTACAACAATACAGATCATCCCTCAATTGATTTAGATAAAGGCTAACCAGTTTTTGTCTGAGTTTGATCCAGTGACCTAAACAGACAATTCCACCTAGCTGAAACTGTACTATGCACAATGCTAAAACCCTACATAATGTGTATCTGTATATAATGTATATAGTTTTCACTGTTCTGTTCTGTATTAACATTTTCTGTTTACTTATTATCGCTTGTTGTTATAAAATGTTACATGTAAAACAAACTCTGCTTTGTTGATTGTTGTTTATTGTGAACAGCAACTGATCGCTGGAAGATGCGGTATATAAATGATTGTTAAATAAATAAATAAATAAATAAAACTCCTAAAGTTAGAGCAAGTAAAGACTGTTCTAACTTTAGGTGTTTTAGCTATCCAGCCAGTGGATGCATATCGCCACTGACTGGCTAGCTAAAACGCTATGGGGTATATTCTGTGGGCTGAATAGCAGGGTTGGATGTCCAGGATAGACATCCAACCCCCGCTCAGGCGCTGGATGCAATTTCCTGTGCAGCGCTCCCCACACATACAGAGGGTTTGTGCGGGGAGCGCTGGACAGTGGTGGGAGACGAGTGGGAGTGGCCCAACTCCCCCGGACGTACAGGGCCTATTCTGGTCACAGCCCTGTACATCTGGCAGGAGGCAGATGGACGTGGGACTTATTTCACCTCAGAGGTGGAATAGGTCCCATAGATGGCAGTGATCGGGCAAGGCAGACCCCTCCAAAGCAGGGAGCAGCATCAGGTGAGGCTCTTCCACCTAATCCTGGCCTGGCAGACCCCACTGAGGGTCAGGCAGTGTGGAAAGCACACTGCATTCCATTTTGGCCAGACTGCATTCTTGTTGGGCATCCCAGTGTCACGGCAATGGGACACCATGGCACCCCGGCACACCAGCAGGAGCATAGGGTGGGCTGGATGGGCAGGGCAATGGACATTAAACATCTCTTCCAGCTCCTTGATGATGGCCTGTCGCCAGCCCTCTGGAATCTGGTAGGGTCATTGCAAGATAACCACCCAAGGATCAGTAATGATATCATGACAAATGAGGTGGGCTCATCCCAGGTGAGTGAAGAACACCTTTTAGTTCCGCTAGATCAAACCTTCTAAATCTCTTCTCTGGGCTGCAGAGAGCTGGTCTCCAACTGGATTTGATGGGGCTGAAATTTCTGGGCCAAAATCATCTCCCTATACCACCATAGCCATCACTGGAGTCCATTTCTTTGATAAGGTAATATGGTAAATTTTGGCTTCCTTCCATTTATCTAGCTGGGCAACCTTGTAGTTAACAGGCCCCACTTTCTCTTCCACCTCATAGGGCTCTTGCCATTTACAGAGTATCTAGCTCTCGGTTGAGGGCAGCAAGATTAAAACTCTGTCTTTTGGTTGGAAGATGCGGTGCACAGCTGCCCAAATGTAGCCCCTGGCCTGTTCGGCTTGGGCATTTTCCAGAAGCTGAACCTTGCATTTGTATAACACACTCCACCAAATTATGCCTGGCACAGGGTTCTTCTTCCCAGGTTTCCCTTACTACAGTATGTCTAGAATTATATGTTTCTTGGCTGTCTTCCACAGAGTAACTCAAAAGGCGAAAACCTGATGAAACTCTGAGGTACCTCGCAGATGGCAAAGATCAAATAGAGTAGGAGAATGTCCCAATTCTTCTTATTCTCCTGCACAAGCTTTTTTAACATCTGTTTCAGAGTTTTATTGAATCACTCAATGAGGCCTTCTGTCTATGCGTGATAAACTGATATTCATAGCATCTTGACATTCACCAAGGCACACACTTGCTTCATCACCTTGGATACAAAGGGCATTCCTTGATCAGTGAGGATCTCATTGGGTATTCCCACCTGCGAGAATACTTCACGGAGGGCACTTGCAATTGTAGTAGTCTTAATATTCCTTAGAGCAGTGGCATCCAGGTATTGGGTAGCATAGTCCAGTATGACTAAACTATATTTGTTTTCTCAGATGGTTCACTCCAAGATCCATGACCACTCTTTCAAATGGGATTTCAATGATGGGCATAGGCACTAGAGGGACAGGCTGGACTCTAGCAGGGGTATGAAGTTGGCAGGTGGGGCATGACTGGCAATATAACTGCACCTGTTTAGGGAACCCAGGCCAGAAAAATTGGGCTAAAGCATGCTGTCGTCTTTTCTCCAACCCTAGATCTACCCCTAATAAATTGTTATGGGCCAATGAAAACACCTGCTGACAATAGGGCCAGGGAAGTATTAGTTGTACTACCTCTTCCCCCTCTAGGGCACCCTCGGCCACTCTGTATAATAAATCTCCCTTTAGCACAAAATAAGGAAAGGTTCTTAAAGTGGACTCTTTTTTACTTACTGAGTGTCATCCACCTCGAAAGTCCACTCTCAGGCATATTTAAGGGGCTCCTCCCTCTTGCTGAGCCCTCCTGAAGCCCCTTGGGTCTTCCCCCAACCCCCACTCTGGAAAGGGAATAATTGTATTTGGGTCACTACCACTGAGCTCTGAGTTATCCCCAGGGATTTCTTCCCTAGGCTCTCCCTCCCCAGATCCCTCCCCCACAGCCACCCCCAGATTCTGTTGGTAGTGTAGCTTTTCCCGGCAATGCCAACTCTGTGATTTAGCAGGATTGGGATGCTTGATATCTAGATCCAGGTCTTCCAAGGGAAAATTCTCTGGGAAATCTTCCTGTTCCAACTTAATCAAGCCGTCAGTTAGCCGGGCCCATATCGTTCCGAAGATTGGGTAATCTCAGCCGATCATCAGTGAAAATAAGAGAAAATATTTTTTCACTCAATGCATAATCAAACTCTGGAATTTGTTACTGGAGGATGTAGTAAAAGTTGTTAGTCTAGGTGGATTTAAAAAAGATTTGGACAAATTCATGGAGGAAAGATCCATAATCCATTATTAAAGAGGACCCAGGTAATCCACTGCTTGCCCCAATAGAAGCATTATGGAACCTGTGTGTCTTTTTGGAAAACTGCTAGGTGCTTGTGACCTGGATTGTCCACTGTTGGAAACAGGATACTGGGCTTGATGGACCTTGGTCTGACCCAGTATGGCATTTCTTATGTTCTTATGGATATGGGAGCCAAGGCAGCACCATTACCTCAAATGTGGCTGCCCGGCTGGATTCCTAAATAAAACCTGTGCCATTGGATATTGCCTCTGGTCTCCCATGTACACAGGCCAGTGTTACCATCTTTGCATAGTCAATTTGAAATCGGGTTATAGTTTCCCAGCAAATGAGATTCCGCACACTCCAGGAATCTATCAAGGCCTGGAGGCATGTTTCCTCAAGCTCCACTGGAATCACAAAGTTCGGTGTCCCGGGGTGGGGAGTATCCACAAAAGCGCAGGTTTGAGGGGTGGTTAGGCTGGCACCCATGGTTTCTTCCATACCCAGAGGACATTCCTGAGCAAAGTGTCCCCGGGTTCCACACCTAAAACAGGTGAAGGGGTCATGGCTGGGGCCATGCCCTCACCTAGGAGGTGACTTTGGGAGTCAGAACATGGGAGCCAACATCTGTTACGGCTTCTCCTTCCATCCTCCTGGACTGATGAGTAACGTCTTCTCCTTCTCACTGTCTACTTTGGTCACCAGCTGGGCTTTGTGATACCCGTCAGCTATTTCCAGGTCACTCTCCAATGTAAGCTTGGGATGCTAACATACCCACTGTTTCATCAGGACAGTCAAGCCCTCCAAAAACTGCTCCATAGCACAATCTTGGTTATCTCAGGCCTGGTTACAGCCACTTTCATGCAAGCTCCTTCAATCAGCAGAAGAACCTCCCATGGCTCTCTTTCATGTGGGGTCCCCCCCCCCCCCCTTTCTACTACTACTATTAAGCATTTATAAAGCGGTACCAGGTACACGCAGTGCTGTACAGAGATAAAACACACAAAAGACGGTCCCTTCTCAAAAGAGCTTACAATCTATAAAGACAAAAAAGCAAGAAGAGGAGAGGGAAAAGATAAGAACAAGGGCAAAGAGATGAGAGCAGTAGAGACAGGACAAAGGAAGGAGGTAAGAACAAGTGTAAGAGGAAGTAGGATAGGTGAAACAAAAGAGGGGAAGCAAGAAGAAAAGCAAAAATCAAGAACCAAAAGCAGAGGCGAAAAGATGAGTTTTAACTTAAGTGTGAAGAGGGACAAAGAAGATGTCTGGCGTATAGACAATGGAAGTTTATTCCAAGCGTAAGGCGCAGCAAGGTGAAAAGAGTGGAATCTGGAGTTGGCAATAGAGGAGAAGGGCATAGCAAGAAGCAACTGACTAGAAGAACGGAGTTCACGAGGGGGGAGAGTAAGGAGAAATGAGAGAAGAAAGGTACTGAGGAGCCACAGAGTGAATGCACTTAAAGGAAAAAAAGAAGAAGTTTAAAGTGAATATGGAAACGGATAGGGAGCCAGTGAAGAGATCTGAGGAGAGGAGTGATATGGGCAAAACGAGGCTGACAGAAAATCAAACGTGCAGCGGAGTGCTGAATAGACTGAAGGGGGGAGAGATGAGTCTGTGGAAGACCAGCAAGGAGCAGGTTACAATAATCAAGATGAGAGGTGATAAGGGAATGGATGAGGGTTTTAGTAGTGAGTTCAGAGAGAAAGGGGCAGATTTTGCCAATGTTGAAGAGAAAGAAGCAACAGGTCTTAGCGATGAGTTGGATATGAAAGGAGAAAGAGAGCGAAGAGTCAAAAATAACACCCAGGTTGCGAGCAGATAAACAGGTTGGAGAACAGAGCCGTCCACAGAGACAGAAAAAGGAGAAGGAGAAAGGAAAATTTTGGGAGAAAAAATGAGAAGTTCGGTCTTGGCCATGTTCAATTTCAAGCGACTATGGAACATCCAAGCAGCGATGGTAGAGAGACAGCAAGAGATCCAGGACTGGAATACAGAAGAAAGATCAGGAGTAAAGATATAGATCTGGGAGGCATCAGCATAGAGTTGGTACTGAAAACCATGAGAGGAAATGAGAGCACCAAGGGATTGGGTATAGAGAGAAAAAAGGAGGGGACCCAAGACGGAACCTTGGGGGACACCAACTGAGAGCAGGGTAACAGAGGAAGAGGAGCCACCAGAACATACACTAAAGGAGCGATGAGAGAGATAGGAGGAGAACCAGGAAAGAACAGAGTCCCTAAAACCAAGTGAGGACAAAGTGTCAAGGAGAAGATCATGGTCAACAGTATCGAAAGCAGCAGAGAGGTCAAGGAGGATAAGGACAGAGTAAAAGCCTTTAGATTTAGCCAGGAACAAGTCACTGGAGACTTTGACAAGAGCAGTTTCAGTAGAGTGTAAGGGACGAAAAACGGATTGTAAGGGATCAAGGAGAGCATGGGAAGAGAGGAAGTCAAGGCAGCGGTGATAAACCACACGTTGGAGCAGTTTAGAAATGAAGGGAAGGAGAGAAATGGGATGATAATTAGAAGGGCAAGAGGGATCAAGTGAGGGTTTCTTAAGGAGAGGCGTGACCACAGCATGTTTAAAGTCAGCTGGGACAGTAGCAGTGGAGAGCGAAAGGTTGAGGATATGAGAAATGGAGGGGATAACAGTAGAAGAGATAGAGGAGAGGAGATGGGAGGGAATAGGATCAGAGGAGCAGGTGGTGAGCTTGGAGGAGGAGAGAAGATGAGCAGTTTCATCATCAGAAATCATAGAAAAGGAAGAGAGGGGGGGATGAGAAGGAGGGGGGAGGATTGAGAGCAGGAAGGTGAAATTGCTGGTGGTAGGCTTCTGGTGTACAGCCAGCCTGTTCCAATATAGCGGTCTTGACAACTGCATATGTAGCTCTCCCATCAGGGTTGGCATCCTGGAATGCAGCCTGACTGCTACCCATCAGCAAATTCCCCAAGTAAATAATCCATGTTGCTTTCGGCCACCTAGACATGCGAGCAGTTCATTCACCAAAAGTAATCAGATTCCTCTTCTGTCGTTATTTTCAGTAGCGCTTGCACTGGAGGGTGAAGTGGCGGTCCCTGTAGGGCTTAAGTCAACTGAGCCAGGGAACTCCTCCGTAACTCCCTTTTCACCTGAATAAGATCTTGTAGCTACCTGCTGATATTGTTGTTGCCACTGCCCTTCTAGCAGGACTTGTTGAAACTACTGCTAACATTGTTGCTGTGGCTGTTGACCTGCCAGATCCTGAAGGAGCAGCCCCATCCGGGCTTGTCATTGTTCTCTTGCAATACCACTACAGATTCCTCTTCTGCAGCTGAGTTAATCCTACAGTATTCCAGCTCCAACAAATGTTTAGCATCCTATAGTAGCCAAAACAAAGCTTACCAGTCCGGCATTGACTATAACTTCTTCAAGCTCCCTAACTAGGCCAAGGCTAACCTTCTTAGCCCATACAAAAAAAAAAAAAAAGACCCTGACCCGCTGTAGAGGTCCAGCCCTGGAGGGATGTGGATTTGCCCTCAGTCACATGGTTAGAGGAAATCCCACTATTTATGGTAGTGTGGTGTGTAGTGGGAACAGGTTTTCTTTAAAACATAGGCCAGACAGCAGTTCAGGGTAAATAAAAGCAGTTTTTATTCTGTCACAGCTTGTTAAACCTCCACAAGCAAAACCCAGAACAGACAACGGTTCAGGGAAAATAAAGTCAGCTTACTTCTGTCCCAGCTTTTTAAACCTCCACAAGTTGGTTCTCCTGGCCCTTCCTCCAGCCCCAGTTAAAGTTCCTACCTCAAAACTCTTTTGCACGGCTTGCTTTGGAAAGACTTCTTATTCCATGAGCCTCTCTCTCCCTTCTGCAGCCTGCTGAATTTTTAACCTCTCCCTGTGGGTCATGCCCTCCCAGCCATGAACTCTGGGCTGCAGACTCTCTTAAAGGGGACTGTTGATACTCCTTTTGGAGAGGGATGGGTAACATTCTATAGGCCCCATCACACACTATTGTAAGGCCACATCCACCAAATTTTCCTCTAATTGTATTTCAGGTTATAAACAATACAAATACTGCTGTCAATAAAAAAATTCAGATCTGTGTTTAACAGGTCTGGACATCCGATCTGGTAAACATCTGGACTGTGTTTGAGGCAGAAAAGCTCCCCACATGTATTGCTGAGTGGTGAGGGGAGCTCTGTTCATGGGTGGGAGAGGGAAGGCCATGGGAAGAACGAGGGTGGGTGGTGGGCGGGAACGTGACCCTGGATGTACAGGGCCGATTCTGAGGTTAGCCCTGTATGTCTGGGGTCAGCAGCATAGACAGAGGTCATATTCCATCTCCTGGGTAGAATGAGTCCCCCTGGACATCAGGAGACCATGGAGCCTGGCAACGTCAAAGAGGTGAGGGGTGCAGGGGGAACCCTGCAGCCTGACCCTGGCTATGGAAGGCCAGATCGGGGGTCAAGCGTGGGGTGAGAGCCTTTTCTTTGGCGGCTGGGGATCGCGGCTCCATTCAGGAGCTGTGGTGCCATGGCAACGGAACACCATGGCACTGTGGCTCAATGTAGGAGCCTGACTGAGGTAGCCGGGGATCTGCTGGGCGTGTGGCCAATCAGAATTGGGCCATGGCCTGCGTGTTCAGACTGGTAGACCCGACATTTAGCCCCCAAAGGATCAGAATCGGGTGCTACTGCTGTGCGCCCAGATTCTGATTGGCCATACAGGAGCACAACGGCCACGATAGAATTGTCCTCCATGTAAATAACTATAAGAAGATTACTATAAGCATTATAAGCGGCATTTTGAAAGGTCTTCCAAGTGCAATCTGGAATGTCCAGGGCAGCACATGCAGAAAACACCAGGTATGTCTATATTTCGATCTGAGTTTAGAAACATGGACCCCCAACATACTGTAGATGCCCATGCTGGTGTCCATATAGACATCCTCACTATGAAACCGTAGGATGGGGGACATCCATCTCAAGCAAGGTTGCATACAGGGATGGCCAGCAGCATGGCAAAATTGAAACATCAAAACATTCCGTGTCAATGTTCACTGACAAATTGTACTATAAAGAGGATATGATTGTACCTCCTTCTCCACACCCTCTGATTTGTCTGACAAAAACAAGCACTTTTCAGATGCCTATTTGTGCCTAAAGTAGATATAACCTTTGGCATGGCTAGGGACATCCAGGATATTTCTGAAATTGGGCGAAGACGTCCAAGTTCTTGGAAGAGCTCAGCCATGCCTCCACCACCCTCCCATTCTGACTTTGATGTCCTTGCACTGGGGACGTTCACAGACCCAGTTTCTAAAATTACTACAGGGATGTCTCTGTGCATTGGACATCTTTATGCCCATTTTCACGCGTACACAGAATGAATAAGGCTTTTAAAAGAACCTCCTATGTAAAAATTCTAAGAATGAAAATAATTTTAAATTATTTGTATTTTCCTTTACAATATGTTATTTCTCTTTGTGTTTTGCCAAAATGGAGAAATAAACCTTACACAATGGAGTCAAAAAAAGCCTGAGTACCTTTTACATCATATCAGCACTTATAATCTATGGTATATCAGATTCAATCATTCTCTCTCATTTCAGTACAGAAGCAAAACGACAAAAGTCACTGTAGCATTACCTCAATGACATCTTTAATTTCATCTCCCAAGCAGGGTAGTCCTTGCACATCATTCATTGTGACTATGGTAAATGAAAGGGATTTCAGCACAGAAGCCGCTCTTCTGTATGCCAGGCAAGGTCCTTTATTTGCATTGAACTCATGATTTTCTGCCAGTATTTCAAAAGCATCCTGCAGGAAAAAGTACATTGAATAAGTAATAATCCATATTTACAAAGAGACCCTGTACAGTTTGCAATCAACGCATCTCCCCTGTTTTGGATGGCTCAGCACACCATTTTTAATGTTTGGACATTGCATGAATTGTTTATTTTTTTGTGTAGCTCCTCTGTTTTTACCATGAGAAATTTCTGGTGCCCCTGCTCCTAATTTGGTCTGTGTTTAAAGAGATATCATGGACGATAGACTTGAGAGTCCATCACAAAAGATAGGTGTACCCATTCTGTATTCCGGAGGGCACTATATGGGACTTTACTGAACTGTGCTTGGGTTGGGAGCCTGTGGAACCCTATGGGGCTCAGGACTGCCTAGAAGCAGCAGGGAGCTACTAATCTTCATGGCTAGCTGGACTTTCAACAAAGAGAGAAGAGGTGTCCCAGAATGGCTAGGGGAACTGAATTTTGTTTCAGGATGGGCATGATGTGTTTGGCTCTGAATGCTCCTTGGATGGTGGTGGCGGTGTGGAAGGCTGTTTGCAAGGGGAGGAGGGATGTTTGTGGTAGACCGTGATACATGGAGTTGCAGTAGTCTATGTGGGGGAGGGTAAGGGTTTGCAAAGTGGAGTGGAAGTCGCCTGATTTGAGTACTGGGTAGAGTCGCTGCAGCATGCAAATCTTGAAGTATATTGTTTTTGTTGTCTTGGTAATTTGAGGCTTCAGGGTTAGATGCTGGTCAAGGGTGATGCTGAGATATTTGACTTCTGTTCTGACTTGGATTTCGATATTGTTCAGGATAATGGTGGTGGGAAGGGTGAATGAGTTGTTGTTGGTGATGAATAAGGATTCAGTTTTTGTTAGGTTTATTGACAGCTGGCCCCAGCATTGAATATCCAGGTCTATTGTTCAGTGGTGGTGGCTAGCCATTTAAGCAGCAATAGCCGCTACCGCTGAATATCAGGCCCACTGTGTATACCATGGACTGCCCAAAGAACAAATCAGTTGGTACTAGGGGAGATCAAACTTAAGCTTTCCTTAGAAGCTCAAATAAGAAGATTTTCAACTTTCATACTTAACAATAGAGTAGCTTTCAGGAAGCAAGAGAAATTAAGGAGTTTGCAGTACCCAGCCTGGCAACCACAAAGAACAGAAGAATGGTTAGGAAGAAGGCTGACACAGTGAGGATCTAGGGGATAGTATGCTAAACTACACAAAGAGTAAGCACTATGGCCTCGATATTCAAAGTCATTTACATGGTTTACAGACCTATAAACTGTGTAAATGCATCTAAGCAGAATATTCAGCGGCACTAACATGGTTAGTGTGGCTGAATATCCCCGGGTACTGCTGCTACATGCCCCGGTGCTAACCGCTTAGCAATGGAGCGTTCCAGGGGCAGTACCCATCACTAGCAAATAAGTGGTGATTTTGAGCCACTACCTGGTTAGCGACCCATGGGTAAAGATAGGTGCAGCAAAAGCTGGCCTATCTTTACCCAGGGGAATTAACCGGGCAGTGACTCAATATCGCCACTGCCGGGCTAGCTTGCGGGCTGTGAGGCTGACCCAAATATTCAATGTTGGTGGCCGGATATGACTCCGGCATTGAATATTTTATTTATTCATTTTTTTATTTAAAAGGATTTATATACCGCTTTATCCTGAAATCAAAGCGGATTACACATCAAACAAATCAAGTGTCAGGGTGCTTGGGCGTGGGCATGCAGTGATACGTGTAGGCGTGTGTGTGTGAGAGGTTTGAAGTTGATTGTGTGGTAATCTATATACATTGTGAGCTGTGTACATGAAGTATTTACATTTTTACATTTGATTGCGTGGTGAGCTATATACAGTGTGAGCTGTGTACAGGAAATATGTACATTTTTACATTTTGATGGGCTGAGTGTCCCCCTCAGCCCCCTCTAGTGGCGGCGTAGTGGTTCCACAGGGGCTGGGGAGCGCATAAGAATTAAAAGGTTCAGGGTTGATCTGTTGTGAGGGTCAATGGGATAGCAGGTCACATTGTCAGCCTCAGGGTCAACAACCTAAAAAAGTAACTCTTGCCAAGTGTAGGGTACAAAAAGGCTTTTATTTCCCCTTTTCGCATGAAGAAGTTCAAAATATGAGGTAATGAGTAACAGAACATAAATTCAGTTGCATCAAAACGTGAGTCAGCAAAACACTCAAAATAACATGGTTCCTTCACCAACTTAAAGCATAAACTTTCCAGTACAGTTTGCACACATTAGATTTGTTTGCCTTTTGCTCAAAGATATCTTCTTGTGCAAAAGTCACATTCCATTGGTTCTATATCTTCACTGCTCTCAGATTCCCCTGGCAGCCATTCCATGTCTATGGGATCTGAAACTGAGGTCTCTGAGATCTCTTGGATATTAAAACCTGGTTTCCTAAAAGCATGCCATACTGTATCCCAGTGCTGGCTTGGGAGTTTGGGGCGTCGGCTTTTAGGTCTAGTATATCTCCCTGGGCTTGCTGTCGTTTCAGGACTAAAAGTTTGCTCCTTCCATTCTCTGGCAACATTAAACTTTTTCCTGTAAAACTTATCAGTTATATCTGGTTTAAAACAGTCCTTATTGTCCAGATAAAAACTAGCCCTTTGTTCCTCTCTAGGCTTCTTGAAAAAGGCTTGAGGCCTAGTCTGAGAGTTTTGTGCTCCAGGTATATCCTTTCTCTCAAGGCTATGAACTTTTCCTTTATCTTTCAAGTTACTTTTGTAAAAGCTTTTAAAAGTACCTTTTTTCTCTTGAAGGTTTCTTCTCCAACCGGAGGGATAAGCACTTCCTTCCTTGGCTGCAGTCCGTGATACTGCCCCTTGAAGTTGTGTATGGCCTTTCTCTAGGCCTGCTCTCCCAGTAGCTTCCTTTCCTTTAGCTCTGCTGGGTTTGTCAGTGACCTCACCTCGGTCTCTGAGTCTGGCCTCTGGAGCTTCCCTTGGCACTGCCTCCTGTTCTCCACATGAAGGTCTCTGCCAAGCTCCTTGCCTCCTCCTGTGCTTCTCCTCTGGGTTCTTCCCTTCGGGGTTTCTCTGTTGCCTTTCTGGCTCTCTTGACTGCCTTCCTGGCACCTTTGCCTCTCTTGGCTCTCTCGGCTCTCTCTCTCTTGGCTCTCTCTCTTGCAGTGCTCTGTTCCTACTTAAATCCAGAGCAGCTGCTTCTGAGTCCTGCCCATAGAGGTGTGGTTCTTCCACTTTCAGGTTTGTTCTCCTGCTCCCTCTATGTGTCCCTTCTCGTAATTGCAGGCAAATCCTGTTTTTTTCAAGATTTAAAAGTTTCCTTTCTTGCATCAGAGGGCTTGCGGTATCACATATCCCCCTTCTCAAAATATTACGGGCTGGGGGAAGCTCTTCACCGCAGCACGTAATCCGAGACATGGTGTCTGCGTTACAATGTAGCTTCCCAGCTCTATGCTCAACACGAAAGTCATAAGGTTGTAAAGCCATATACCACCGGGTTAACCTGGCATTTTCGTTCCTCATTGTATGCAGCCATTTCAGGGGGGCATGGTCTGTAATGAGGACAAACTTCCTCCCGGTAAGGTAAAATTTTAATGCTTCAATGGCCCACTTGATAGCGAGGCATTCGCGTTCAATGGTGGCATATTTTCTTTCCGCTAATGAGAGCTTTCTGCTAAGGAACAGAATGGGATGTTCTGCTCCTTCTTGTACCTGGGATAAAACGGCACCCAGCCCGGTTTCTGAGGCATCAGTTTGAAGTAGGAACGTTTGCTGGAAATCTACCCCGCGTAGAACGGGGGCCTGGCACAACTTCCCTTTCAATCTTTGGAAAGCAGCTTCTGCTTCGGGCGTCCATCGTACTATATTCGGGGCATTTTTTCTAAGCATCTCTGTAAAGATGTTGCTCTCCTCGGCAAAATGCGGTATGAACCGACGATAATACCCTATGAGTCCGAGGAAGCTTCTCAGCTGCTTCTTATTCTGAGGAACCGGGAAGTTCCTGACACATTCAACTTTATCCAATAGTGGCCGTACGGTTCCCCGACCTACTAGATGACCCAGGTACTTGACCTCCTCCGCTGCGAACGTGCATTTCTTAGGATTAAGAGTGAGGCCCGCTCTCCTCATAGCCTCTAATATGGTGCCTATCTGCTGGAGGTGTTCTGTCCACGTGGCGCTGTGGATCACCACATCATCCATATATGCGGTCGCAAAATTCTGATACGGTCGAAGAATCACATCCATTAGGCGTTGGCATGTGGCGGCTGCCCCATGCAAGCCAAAAGGCATTCTCCTAAACTGGTAGAGCCCCAAGGGTGTACTAAAGGCAGTTTTTGGCTTGGCATCTCGCGTTAAAGGGACCTGCCAATATCCTTTGGTCATGTCCAATGTTGTCAGGTATTTTGCTTGCCCGAGCCGATCTAATAGCTCCTCTATACGCGGCATCGGGTACGCGTCGAAAGTTGAAATCGCGTTGACTTGCCGAAAGTCTATGCAAAAACGCATAGATCCATCTGGCTTTGGTACTAACACCACCGGGCTGCACCAGGGACTGTGTGACTCTTCTATTATCTCCATCTGTAACATTTCTTGCACCTGATTACTGACCTCCTGCTTTTTCGCCTCCGGCAGTCGGTATGGACGCTGCCGGATAATTTTACCGGGAGGAGTCTGGATCTCGTGCGCCACCAACGAGGTCTCTCCAGGCATTGGCGTTAAGACATCTTTGTATTTATTTAACAATCGGGTC
This sequence comes from Ichthyophis bannanicus, assembly GCA_033557465.1. Taxonomy (NCBI): domain Eukaryota; kingdom Metazoa; phylum Chordata; class Amphibia; order Gymnophiona; family Ichthyophiidae; genus Ichthyophis; species Ichthyophis bannanicus. Next base: position 805,867,916 of record CM066034.1, on the reverse strand, counting down.
AAATCTTCCTTTTGTTTTATCGAGAGTTCTTCTCCTAGCTTTGGGGTAGAGTCTTCTTTACAATCCTCCAGACGAGGGCCCAATTCTTCCTCGGGTGGATCAGCGCCTATGGCCATTAAATTTTCTACTTCTGCTCTCCCCGTCGAGCCAAAACCTCCCACTCCTCGGCTTGTGGGATTTAACATCGGGACTTCCTCCAGATCAGGAAATCCTACCCGCTCACAAATGAGCTGTGCCACTCTGTCGCCGACTTGAACCTCGTAGTCCTTCTCTGAACAATTGCATAAGAGGACCTTTAGGACACCCCTATAATCAGGGTCCACGACTCCTGCAGCTACATCAATGTTGTGTTTGGCGGCCAGTCCGGACCTCGGGGCTATTCTTCCATAACATCCAGGTGGCAGTTCAATTTGTAAGTCCGTGGTCACTAATGTTCTCCCTTGGAATAGTATATTACAGTGGTCCAGCAGAGGTGTAATGATGGCCTGGCATACTGTATGGAAATGTTCTATATTGAGCAGGGGTTTTAATCTCTGGAGTGTTGCGAGTTTGAAGAAGGCTGTTCTAGATATCTTGTTGATATGCGGTTGGAGGGTGAGTTGCTTGTCAAGAATCACTCCAAGGTATCTGACTTCATCTTTTATTGTAATCGGTGTATTGGATATGTTGATGGTAGCATTTAGCATTCAGCAGTGACAGCTAGCTTCTTTAATCACACTTGCTGCTGCAGCTGAATATTGGGACCTACGTACCTATTTTGCCGTGGACTTTAAATGGAATTTTGAGATAAAGAAGCCAAGCAGTTTTTTAACTTGAACTCATTTTCCTTTTCTGAAATACTGGAGAGCTTTTTATGTTTCTGTATGGTTTATAATGTACTTAAAACCGTGATATATTGCCCTTCTACAGCATGTAAGAGCGGTTTACAATAAAAACAGTAAGAATAAGAAAAGGAACGCAAATTAAATGAGTAAAAGAGTTAGATACATATAGGGGAAAGTGCAAAAATCTCAATATGATCCAGGTAAGAAGTAAGTGAGATATCAGAGTTGGTATGTTCTAGGCCAGTGATGGCTAACCTTTTTGAGCCCGAGTGCCCAAACTGCCGCACAAAACCAAAGAATTTCCTCAAAGTGCCAGCACGTCAATTTGCATAAATATTTGCATAATGCTAACATACACTAACTTTTAGTAAACATGTCTCTTAATGAGTGTATGGATAAAGACAGACTAAAAGATTTCTACATTACTATAATCCAGTGCCAACCGCCAGGCACATTAGGAACTACTACAAACACGGCCCATTTAGAACCAATAGCAAACCCGCCGTATCCTAACAGCACTACCAGGACTCACAAAGCACCACACCATACCTATCAAAAGGCAACACTGCAAATATTAAACCAATACATTTCAGACAATAACAATACATGACCTACTGGGGAAAGAGAACAAGTGGCAATGTCAAAAAGGAATTACATAAACAGAATACCTCAGCTCAGTTACACAGTTGCAATTGCTCCAGCCACTTTCTTCTGGTTTCTTCATGTTTTCTGCTAACTCTCCATCATCTGCTGTCCATTTGTCCTTTCTTCTCTGTTCTAGTTTTTTTCCCATTCTCTCTCTCTACATCCGCTTTAACATACTAATCTTTCTCCTTTTGCTCTTTCCTCATTCCTATTTCATCCACTCAAATTTTACCCCTCCATCCTCAATCCCCACTTACTCTCCCAATACCCGGCCAATTGTAGATTTTTTATCCCTCCCACACAAAATATTTTTCCCCTCTCCATTTTACTCTCCCAGCCCCATCCCATTCTAATCCTCCCCCAACATCAGCTCCCTTCTAGTTCCAGCCTCACCCAGCATCCATTCCCTTCTAGTCCCTGCATCAGCCCATTTCCAGTCCGAGCCCCCCATCAGCCCATTTCCAGTCCTAGCAACCCCCCAACCCAATACCAGTCCTAGCCCCCCCCCCATCAACCCACTTCCAGTCCTAAACCCCCATCACCCCATTTTCAGTTTAAGCCCCCCCTATAACCCATTACCAGTCCTAACCCCCATCACCCCATTTCCAGACAGCCCCCATCAGCCCACAGCCCATTAGCAGTCCTACCCCCCCAGCCCATTAGCAGTCCTACCCCCCCCGCCCCCCGCCCGCCCGCCCATTAGCAGTCCTAACCCCCCCAGCCCATTAGCAGTCCTACCCCCCCCGCCCGCCCACCCACCCATTAGCAGTCCTAACCCCCCCCCTGCCCATTAGCAGTCCTACTCCCCCTGCCCGCCCGCCCGCCCATTAGCAGTCCTAACCCCCCCGCCCGCCCGCCCACCCACCCACCCATTAGCAGTCCTAACCCCCCCCGCCCACCCACCCACCCATTAGCAGTCCTAAACCCCCCCCTGCCCATTAGCAGTCCTACTCCCCCGCCCACCCGCCTGCCCATTAGCAGTCCTAACCCCCCCCTAGCCCATTAGCAGTCCTAACCCCCCCGCCCGCCGGCCGACCCACCCACCCATTAGCAGTCCTAACCCCCCCCTGCCCACCCCCCCCTTCCCATTAGCAGTCCTAACCCCCCCTGCCCATTAGCAGTCCTAACCCCCCCGCCCGCCCGCCCCCCCCTAGCCCATTAGCAGTCCTAACCCCCCCCCCTAGCCCATTATATGTCCTACCCCCCCCCTCGCCCTTAAGCTGTCCTAACCCCCCCCCCCAGCCCATTGGAAGTCCTAACCCCCCCCCCTGGCAAATTTTTTTAAAAAAAAGCAGGCTCTGGCTGCTGCCGCGGCAGATTGCAATGTCCCGCGGGGCCCCCTCCGCCCGCTAAGCCCCTCTGCAGGGGCTTTCAGATTCGCGAGGGAGAGCATCTCCCTCGCGTCTCTGTTAAGCCCGCAGGGGCTAATGGGAAATTTCCCATCAGTCCCTCGCGTCTAAAGGGGCTGATGGGTAATTTCCCATTAGCCCCTGCGGGCTTAACAGAGACGCGAGGGAGACGCTCTCCCTCGCGAATCTGAAAGCTCTTGCAGAGGGGCTTAGCGGGCGGAGGGGGCCCCGCGGGACGCTGCATTCTGCCCTTGCCGCGTCCGCGGCAGCAGTCAGAGCCAGCTTTTTCTTTTTTTGCGGACCTTCCCGCGTGCCAGCTGCAAGGCCTTCGCGTGCCACAGCTGGCACGCGTGCCATAGGTTCGCCATCGCTGTTCTAGGCAATCTCGGGAGCAAGATTAAACACCTGTTGAAAAATATGAGTTTTGAGTGCTGCTTTAAATTTTAAAATGATAATTCAAGCCGTAGAGTTGAGGGAAGTAAGTTCCATAATGATGGTCCCAAAAAGTAGAAGGCAGAATTCCAAGTACTATCAAGATGGGCCTGTGATGGAGATGGTAGGTGGAGGTGGTTCACATACAGAGAACGAAGAGACCATATGGTATAACGTAAGAGGAGAGATAGGTAGGTATTCCGGAATACAGAATCCTATGTATTGGGGGCAGTAATCCAGGAAAAAATAGCATTACAATAATCGAGTTTTGAAATAACTAAGAAAAGCAAAAGGGTAACAACGGCACCGATTTGACAGAGAGAAAAGAAGCATCGAAGGTTGGTATTACTAATGTATGCACTTTTATCTGCGAGGAAATTTAACCAAATAAAGGTAGTTTTCATTAAAAAGCACACAAGCTGATGGGACTAAGGGGTATGTTTACTAAACGGCGCTAACGGCGCAGCTGCGATGTTATCACGTGATATGTGATGTTATCGCGTGATAATGGCGCATTACCGTGCAAGAACATCACGTATCGCGCGATAACGTCTCTGGCGGTGTTAAGGTGCGCAGAGGGTAGAGTAAGGCTCCCCAGAGGGCAGAGTAAGGCTCTCCAGGGGCGGAGATAAGGGGTCAATGGGGGAGAGTGGGTGAGGAGAGGCCCCATGCACACTAACGCCGTGAAATGAAGGTCTGAAAATTAGCGCCAGTGAAAACCTTGCGCTAGAGGCACATTTGCAGGAGAGAGAGACCATTTCAATCAGCAATGTGCAGCAAAGGCAGGGAAACCAAGAAAAAGTGATAGTAGTGATACATGTGCAGCAACATCATAGTGCCCAAGTACAAGAGGGCACTACGGTGAGGCTGCAAATGGGGTACAGGGGGCTGCAGGCGGGACATGCAGTGTGGCATCTGGGGCACAGGGTGGGCTAGGCAGATGCCTAGGTGACATATAGGAATGTAGAAGCGGAAAACCAGCAAGACAGCAACTGACCAAGGGCAAACATGGCCACGAGTGTGTGTCCCACAGTGTCCCAGGGGACAGTACCCAGCAAGTATTTATTTTATTTAGTTATTTATTTATTTATTTATTTATTTAACTGTATTTATATCCCGCCTTTCTCCGGGTCAAAGCGGTGCAACATTGAGGGGGGGGGGGGGGTGGACAGTAATCAGCTTCTGGGGGTGGGGGCTTTCACCGGGCGTCCAACATTAATGATTTTAACAAATAATTGGGATATAGACATAGACATTGTGTTACAGTCTCTTAGAGCATATGTTCATGTGGGTGAACTAGGGGGGTTGGGAGGTGGTCAGTGGTGGGTGCTTGTTTCTGGTCCAAGGTATTCCTGGAATAGGGTGGTTTTTGTTGTGTCCTGAATGATGAGGGGTCTCCATTGCATCTGATGTGACTTGGTAGAAATTTCCAGAGGGTTGGTGCATATAGTTCAAAGGCTCTGTTGCAGGTCCGTTGGTTGCATTTGGTTCATTTATGGGGGATGGTGAGGGAGTTGTTGGAGGATTGTCTGGTTGTTCTGTTGTGGGCTGGTCGGAATAGTAGTGTGCGGAGCTAGGAGGTCTGAGTCTGGTAGAGAGCTTTATGGGTAAGTAGGGCGGCTTTGTATTTGGTTCTTGCTTCAAGGGGGAGTATGTGTAGCTCCCTCAGGACAGGGGTGATGTGGTCTCATTTTTTTTGCTTTCTGGATAATCCTTGCTGTGGTATTTAAGGCAGTTCGGAGTGGGTTGGTGTGGGTGGCTGGTAGTCCGTGGTAGATTATATTGCAGTAGTCCAGGTGGGGGAGTGTCATGGCTTGCATCACTGTTCTGAAGTCCTGTGGTTCAAGGAGAGGTCTGAGGCGTTGTACTGTTTTGGCTTTGTGGAATATTGTTCCAGTGTTTTTTTTGATTTGTTGCTTGAGTGTGAGTGCTTGATCTATGATGATCCCTAGATACTTTATGTGTGGTTGTATTTGTATTTGTGTGGTTCCAATGTTGAGGTGCGAAGGTGGGGTGAAGTCTGGGTCCTTTGTTACTATAAGGGCTTCTGTTTTCTTTATGTTGATGGATAGGTTGTTCTTTTGCAGCCAGCTGGGGCTCATAACATCGGCAGGCGGTGCTAGGGGGAAGCGAGGATGTCTATACAGGCACCCCTACCCCATATCACACACCATAGGCATCCGCCTACCGGAACACTGGATGGCCTGGAACTGCGCACCACCAGCACCACTGGCAGAAGGGCAGGTCAGCATGGTGGCAGAGGGGTGCTGGTGATGGAGGGGGCAGTGGCATCTGCCCACAGCAGACCATGGCCAAGCCCCATTTAGGTGGATGCCGTGAACTGCAACAGACAAGGTCTGTCTGACGAACAGTCATGGTATCCCCAGGGAATAATGTGCCCCCATGGCAACAGTTTGGTGCAGTACACACAGCCAGTGTGTTCAGGAGCAGAAGGTCACAAGTTCAAGTCCCAGCTGTGGCTCCTACAAACCATGTCCCTATATTATACCAAGTACTAAACCAGGGGTCTCAAACTCAAATTGCTTTGAGGGCCGAATGAGGACTTGTAAAGTAACCCGGGGGCCGCATAAGACACGGGGGGCTCATTTGCATAAGGGGCCTCATTTGCATAAATATTTGCATAATGTTGCATAATGAGTGCATGGATAAAGAAAGACTAGAAAATTACTATAATCCAGTGCCAACCGCCAGGCACATTAGGAACTACTACTAACACTGCCCATTTAGAACCCATAGCAAACCCCCCGTATCATAACAGCACTACCAGGACTCACAAAGCACCAGACCCTACCTATCAAAAGGCAACACTGCAAATATTAAATCAATACATTTCAGAGAACAATACATGACCTACCCCCAAGCCCACAGCACACTGGTAATGTGCTGGGGGGTTTAGAACTGGTAATGTGCTGTGGGGCTGGGGGGGTTCAGAAATGGTGATGGTTCTGACCCCCAGCCCACAGCACATTACCAGTTCTGACCCCCCAGCCCACAGCACACTGGTAATGTGCTGGGGGGTTTAGAACTGGTAATGTGCTGTGGGGCTGGGGGGTTCAGAAATGGTGATGGTTCTGACCCCCAGCCCACAGCACATTACCAGTTCTGACCCCCCCCCATCCATCATCATCATCAGCAGCAGCAGCAGCAAAAATCACAGCCCCCCATCCATCCATCCATCCTCCCTCCCTCCCTCAGCAAAAATCACAGCCCCCCCATCCATCCATCCATCCTCCCTCCCTCCCTCAGCAAAAATCACAGCCCCCCCCCCATCCATCCATCCTCCCTCCCTCAGCAAAAATCACAGCCCCCCCATCCATCCATCCATCCATCCTCCCTCCCTCCCGCAGCAAGAATCACAGGGCCTCCCTCAGCAAGAATCACAGGGCCTCCCTCAGCAAGAATCACAGGCCCCCCCCCCGCAGAGCCATCCCTCCCTCCCTCCCTGCCTCAGTCCCTCTCCTCTTCGGCTTAGAACCGCGAAGGGAGAGTTCCTCCCTCGGGACTCTGTTAAGCCGGCTGAAATTTCCTCCCTTCGCGGTTCTAAGCCGAAGAGGAGAGGGACTGAGGGAGGCAGGGCTGGCTTAATTCTGGGCAGACTGCTTCCTTACCTGCCGAGAGCTGTGCAAGCAGGCGATCCTTCCTCCAAGCAGGCGATGCTTCATAAACCGCTGATACCTCGTGGCTGCTCAGACTGCTTCTGGGCCGGGCCCCCCCCCTCCTCCTTTTTCTCCTCCTTCTGCCTGTCCCTGATTGGTGGAGGGCAGGCGCGTGATGCGGTCATGCAACCCAACTTTGTATGCAGCCCCGGGAATCGCGCTAAGCCGGAAGACAGTGAGTAAAAGTGCAAAAATTGCAGAAAGGATACTCGCGGGTCGCGGGCCGCACAAAATGCTCTTGCGGGCCGCATGCGGCCCGCGGGCCGCGTGTTTGAGACCCCTGTACTAAACCATGGTAATAAAGATGGAACCTTTATTGCAGATAAACTAAACATGCCATAAATGCCTACATTTTACCCTACAGAGCACAGACACCATAAACATGTGCAATCCCAAAGCAGAGTTTCCCAACTGTAGTCCTGGAGGGCCAAACATCATTCAGGTTTCATGCTGTCCCTAATAAATATGCCTGTGCTGCATTTGTATGCACCGCACCCATTGTGTGCAAATGTATCTCATGCATATTCATTAGGGACAGCATGAAAACCTGAACCATGTTTGGCCCACCAGGAATGGAGTTGGGAACCTCTGCCCTAGAGCAGTGGCCAACAGGGGCGCAAACACCCACACCCACAGGCTCCACTATCCAAAGCCTCATGGAGAGTCAGGCTGTTAGGCCCTGCGCGGAGCAGCATCTCCCATTACTAGCACCTCCATACCTTAGCAATGCCACCCTAAACTTGGGAACACATTCCACATATATAAAGGTTGCTATGATTAATGTCAGATAACAAATCCTAAGTTAAACACAGTTTATTGACAGAGATTCATCATAGCAACCTTTCTGATATCTGTGGAGTGTGTTTCAGTTTTTGCTTCTGATAGTGTTTACCACCCCAGGGAGTGACCCCAACAGTATTGTGTACCATAGCAATGCCCGCACTGTGCCCAGGACTGGTGTGGTGGCCAGGGCTGCCAAAAACCTCTCTATTTGCACAATGCTGGCATAGGTGTGGGAGTGTGTGTATGTCTATCCAGTGTTTTGTGGCTGCCTGCACCTTACTGAGTCCACTTCTTGCACTGTTTCCAGTGTTAGCCTGCCAATGTGCATAATGAGGAGCAAGGTACTGCGGCTATGGCCCAGACAGGGTGGCCTTGGCAAGATGCATCTGTACAGGGCATAGGGCAATGGCTGGGACATTGTAGTGCCCGACCACCACCTGCACGGACAGGGTGGCCAGAGCATGTCATGCTGGGGGGGGGGGGATCACTCTCACCCTGACTGAGCAGTGACCATGGCATGGCTAGGTTCCCCCATAGTGCTATGCAGTGTTTCTCTCAAGTGATATCTATGAGTTCCTTTTTCTGGGGCCCAATCACTGAACTACCTGCTTGGTGTGTGTGTGCTCACATCCTATTTTTGAGTGCACATAGTTCCTCCAGGAACATGCACTATGTACTAGCTAGCAGACTGTCTGCAGTTAGTATGTGTATGGCTGGAACACCTTATAGGGTGGAGACTGACTGTGCTCTCTGCTGGTGAATGTCTGATAGTGGTGGGGGGCAGCTGAGCTTTTCTAGGCTTACTGCCTGTCTGCCAGTGCCCTATGTGATGCATATAGATCTGCATTGACTGCCCTGTAGGGGTGCCTATTCCCCAGCAGGACTGGGGTTGATGGTCCCCTCTAGTAAACATACTCCTTAATGTTGCTGGCTACGGCACTGTGAGGGTGTTTTTGCTGGCAGCACTGAATTAAATTAAAAGGAAATGCTACAGGCCGTGACATTGTACGGTTCCTCTGCTCACCCTGAGGGTGTGGTGGGGTGCCCAGCACCAGGTCCACAGCACCTGGCTTGGCTGAGATAGGCTGTGCTGCAGGTCCCCATCATTGCCAGTGTGTGATAGGTAGTCCTTGCAGACACACCTAGGTTACACCTGTGTCCATCTGTATTTCCCAGTCACGTCTAACCCTTCTGGACTATGATGCACCCAGAATAGTGCATATCCTGTATGGTTGCCATGGTCACATGTTATAAGAGAAGGGTGGTGTTGGCCCCAAATGCAGATTATGTAGAACCACCCAACCCACCCTCTGTGGGTCAGGGTGGGGGACAGGATCTCCCACCAACAGATCCACATTCTACATCTCTGCAATGGTGGAAGTAGAGGGGACCATCAACCCCAGTCCTGCTGGGGAATAGGCACCCTACAGGGCAGTCAATGCAGATCTGTATGCATCACATAGGACACTGGCAGACAGGCAGTGTTCCCAAGTTTAGGATGGCATTGCTAAGGTATGCAGGTGCTAGTATTGGGAGTTGCTGCTCTGGGCAGGGCACAACAGCCTGACTATCCATGAGGCTTTGGATAGTGGAGCCTGTGGGTGTGGGTGTTTGTGCCCCTGTTGGCCACTGCTCTAGGGCAGAGGTTCCCAACTCCGTTCCTCGTGGGCCAAACACGGTTCAGGTTTTCATGCTGTCCCTAACGAATATGCATGAGATACATTTGCATAGAATGGGTGCGGTGCAGACAAATGCAGCACAGGCATATTTATTAGGGACAGCATGAAACCTGAATAGTGTTTGGCCCTCCAGGACTGCAGTTGGGAAACTCTGCTCTAGGGACTGCACATGTTTATGGTGTCTGTGCTCTGTAGGGTAAAATATAGGCGTTTATGGCACGTCTATTTTGTCTGCAAAAAAGGTTCCGTCTTTATTACCACTGGGTAAAATATAGGGACATGGTTTGCAGGAGCCACAGCTGGGACTTGAATCTGTGACCTTCTGCCTCTGAACACACTGGCTGTGTGTACAGCACCAAACTGTTGCCATGGGGGCAGATCATTCCCTGGGGATACCATGACTGTTCGTCAGACAGATCTTGTCTGTTGCAGTGCACGGCACCCACCTAAACAGTGCTTGGCCGTGGTCTGCTGTGGGCAGATGCCACTGTACCCTCTGCCACCAGCACCCCTCTGCCACCATGCCGACATGCCCTTCTGCCAGTGGTGCTGGTTGTGCGCAGTCCCAGGCCATCCAGTGTGGCGGTAGGCAGCTGCCTATGGTGTGTGATATCGGGTAGGGGTGCCTGCATAGACATCCACGCTTCCCCTCGGCACCACCTGCGGATGTTATGTGCCCTTTGGGGTACTTGTTGGGTACTGTCCCCTGGGACACTTTGGGATACACACTCGTGGCCATGTTTGCCCTTGGTCAGTTGCTGTCTTGCTGGTTTTCCACTTCTACATTCCTATGTGTCACCTAGGCATCTGCCTAGCCCACCCTGTGCCCCAGCTGCCACACTACATGTCCCGCCTGCAGCCCCCTGTACCCCATTTGCAGCCTCACCGTAGTGCCCTCTTGTACTTGGGCACTGTGATGTTGCTGCACATGTATCACTACTATCACTTTTTCTTGGTTTCCTTGCCTTTGCTGCTCATTGCTGACTGAAATGGTTTCTCTCCCCTGCAAATGTGCCTCTAGCATGAGGTTTTCACTGGCACTATTTTTCAGACCTTCATTTCACGGCGTTAGTGAGCATGGGGCCTCTCCCCGCCCACTCTCCGCCCATTGACCCCTTACCTCCGCCCCTAGGGAGCCTTACTCCACCCTCTGCACACTTTAACACCGCCAGAGATTTTATTGCATGATGCATGATGTTCTCGCATGGTAATGTGCCATTATCGCGTGATAATATCATGTATCGTGCGATAACAGCTGTGCCGTTAGCGCCGTTTAGTAAACATACCCCTAAGACCGTTTAGTAAACATACCCCTAAGTTTATGTTGTGACTGAATTTGATTTTTTTGTATCTTGTAAGTCAGGCAGTGAGATCTGTGGGGCATTCTGTCTCCCCCCCACCCCCCTATCCACCAGGACTCAGTTAAAGATAACCCCAGATATGGAAAACAACCCCAGCTAGTTACATTTATAATGAAGAGTAAGAATGAAATATCGATAGTCACAACAATGGTAGTAATTTAAGTAAATGATAATGTTCAAAATAGCTAGGGGTGTACTGCCCCCCCCCCCCAAGTTTTGTATTAATTTGCCTTTTTTTATTTTCATTCATGTTTCCTTATTTTGTTTCATTATCAGAAATGTATTATTTATGTACATCAATTCATTGTGCAAAAAACAAATATATACAGTAAAAATGAATATATTTAGAGGAAACAAAATGAAACAGGTGAAATGAGTATCCCTATAAATAACTAGTGAGTACAATAACCTTTTTACTTAAGTAATTGGAATTTCTTTAGTACAATAAATTCTTGCAGACAGCTAGTAAATGATACTACGATGATCTTTCACACCCTCTAAGACTGCAAAAACGTTCTTGAGTCTCACAAAGTAAAATATCTCTTTAATTGTTCAGAAATACAACCATATATGTGTAACTTACTATGTAGATATCACCCCTTCACTTTCAGTCAAACCTGACCTTTTAGTCCCTATTGGTTCTATTTCTATTTTAATTATAAGTACTATTGTTTCCATCAACCTCAGATCATAGCATATCCCTTTTTCAAAAGTTCTTTTACACAGAAGAGTAAGAGAAGTCTTTGTAATGTTTTCACTTAACTCACCTGACATATGAGGGAGTGCTCCAGAGCCCCTATTTAAATAATTTTATGAAAGCGTCTGTCAGTGAGGGGCTGATGTACTAAAGTGTGGGAGGATTAGTCATATTTTAGTGTGGGCTTTTTACAACCCTGTAGAAAGGCACAGAGGGGGATAACCCTAAACAAAGGCATAAAAAAGGGGGTATCCTACATGGAGCAGCAGGTACATCACTTGCCACCTCACTTGGCAGACTAGATGGACCATGCTATTCTTTATCTGCCATCATTTACTATTTTAATTTTCTATGCTGTTAGGGCCGCCCTATTGGCATTAACTCATGTCTTTTCTCAGGGGTTTAGGGTGAGCTTCATTCAGGTAGAGTAGGCATTTTTCCTTTCTCCAAAGGGCTTAGAACACCAGTCTACAATTTTTTAAAAGTTGTCTGCTTCAGAGAAACATCTGATTTTGATGCACTGAATTAAAACATGACAATTAAAACCTCTGATTGACTACTGGTTCCAAGATATCTAATCTTTTCCATTTTACGCGTATATATAGCATGTTGGTAGTAGAGTTTTAATCATAAATTATTATAAACCTAGGTCTTTTCATGTGCTTATAGTTGCCATATATATAATCTTGATAATATTTCACTTGTCATCTTTGTTTAAAAGTTTAAAAGCTGTCAAAGGGTTATTTAAATACAATTTATTTAAAAAGTTGGCATGAAACAGAAAGCAAGAAACGACTATGTATGCATTAGTATTCATTTCAGACCTTATTCTGTGTCTACTCAGCGTTTCTTGGCTTGTCTCTTATATTCTGTAAATGGAGTATCTCCTGTCACTGTCCAGCAATAGTCTGCAAGCATTGATGGGCTCCATTTGCCTTGATTCTTTTCTCCACGCTGCAATGTCCTGATGAAATCGCTCGCCATTCTCATCACTCACTGCCCCGCAGTTCAGTGGAAAAAAATCAAGATAAGAATGCAAAACATGTATCTTTAGTGACATGTTGCATTGAGGAGTTTTTCCACCAACTCCCTGTAGTTGTCTGCCTTGTTTCCGAGAAAACTTGTTGCCACTAACTGGAAAGCTATCCATGCCGTCCTTTCTTTGCCATGTAGTGTACATTTAAATACATTATCTTAAAGACATTCATGAATCTGAGAACCAACAAATACACCTTCCTTTATCTTAGCTTCACTCACTCTTGGAAATTGCCCACTGAGATACTTGGAAGCTGGTTTTCTTTTGTTCATGGTCTTGACATAATTTTTCTTTAGACCCAGCTTAATGTGTAAGGATGATAACCAAATCTTCTTTGATTCCACAAGTGGTGGATGCTGCACTTTTCTTTCCAGGCTCCAATGACTGTCAGAGAGGCTTTTTTTCTCCTGATGTAATGGGAATCTTTCGCACAACTATCCCATTCACAGAGAAAACAGCAGTACTTTGTGTATCCAGTCTTCAGACCAAGCAACGACTTTCAAATCACCACAAAGCTGCCACTGATGTTGGTCATAGTTTATGCATTTCAGCAGCTGTTTTATATTGCCATAGGTTTCCTTCATATGGACTGTGTGACCAATTGGAATTGATGACAAAACATTGCCATTAGAGGGGAAGCCAGTTGATCTTACCTGTAGGCAAGGTGAAGGAGACAATGTGGGGGAAGCCCTGGGACACAATTGACCTCAGGGATGCTGGAGGCTGCCTGTCAACATTATTTCCAGTCCTGTGGCTATTTTTGGATTGCTGTAGCCATGGTGAACTGAGGAAGTCAGTTTATCTTACCCATGAGCCAGGCGGAGGAGACAATGCAGGGAAAAACCTGGGATGTAATTCTGCCTGCTGTTTGACCTCGAGGATGCCAGAGGCTGCCTGATGACATCATTTCTAGTCCCACAGCTATTTGTGAGCCAGGGAAGCCAGTTGATCTTACCCATGGGCCAGCTAGAGAATACAATGCGGAAGATGCCCAACGACACAATTATGCCTGCTGACTGACCTAAGGGACGCCAAAGGCTGCCTGCTGACATTATTTGTGGTCCCATGGCTATTTTTAGATTGCTGTAACTACGGTACACAGCCCATGATCACGTGACCGAAGGGGCAAGACCAAAGGGGAGCATGCCTCCTTCAGAGTCAATGAGGAGCCCAGAGCAGCAGCGCAGAATTCGTGACCATTTCATTCCCCAGTACTGTCTTTGGGGTTGTTAGTATGAGTGAAGAGAAAGGCAAAGCTCAAGGATGGTACTTTTGGAGCTTTGGGGATCCTGGGGCCTAGGGACTCCTTTATCCTGAAGCAGGGTAAAGTTTTGATGGACTTGGGACCATCAGGTTTGAAGGCGAGTTCTATTAGTCTTGAGGCTTTCTCTCTTAGTCTGGACTCCTGCTCAGCGGCTCTCCATCCAGCAGTAAGCCCAAGCACTTCCGGTTGGGAGTGGTGTGAACCAAGCTGGTCAAATGGTGCTCAGGGGCATAGTTGTGACAGTTTATCATCTTTATAAGAACATAAGATATGCCATACTGGGTCAGACCAAGGTCCATCAAACCCAGTATCCTGTTTCCAAAAGTGGCCAATCTAGGTCATAAGTACCTAGCAGTTTCCCCAAAAGACACAGGTTCCACTATGCTTGTACTGGGTCAAGCAGTGATATCCCGGGTCATTTTTAATAAAGGTTTATGGAACTTGTCCAAACCTTTTTTAAACCCAGCTACACTAACAGCTTTTACTACATCCTCCGGTAACAAATTCCAGAGTTTGATTACACGTTGAGTGAAAAAAATATTTTCTCGTATTAATCTTAAATAGGTTACCCTGTAGCTTCATTGCATTTCCCCTAGTCTTTCTATATTCTGATGATGTAAACAATCGATCTACGTTTACCCATTCCACTCCATTCATTATTTTATAGACCTCCATCATATCTCCTCTCAGCCATCTCTTTTCCAGGTTAAAGAGCCCTAACCTTTGTAGCCTCTCTTCATAAGGGTATCCTTCCATCCCCTTTACCATTTTGGTGGCTCTTCTCTGTACCTTTTCTAATATTGCTATATCCTTTTTAAGATACGGTGACCAGAATTGCACACAATATTCAAGGTGCCGTCGCACCATGGAACAATACAGAGGCTTTATAATATCATTTGTTTTATTTTCCATTCCTTTCCTTATGATAACTGGCATTCTATTTGCTCTCTTCGCCACCGCTGAACACAGGGCTGAGGGTTTTAACATGTTATCCACAATGACGCCGAAATCTTTTTCCTGGGTGGTGGTTCCTAATGTGGAACCTTGCATCGTATAACCATAGTTTGGGTTGTTCTTTCCTAGGTGCATAACTTTGCACTTGTCCACATTAAATTTCATCTGCCATTTGGATGCCCAGTCTTCCAATTTATCAAGATCCTCTTGCAATTTTCCACAGTCCTCCTGGGTTTTAACAACTTTAAATAGTTTTGTGTCATCTGAAAATTTGATAACCTCACTCATTATTCCCTTTTCCAGGTCATTTCTGAATATGTCAAAAAGCAGCAGACCCAGCACAGATCTCTGATGAGGGACCTTGTCAAAGGCTTTCTGAAAGTCCAGATACACTATATCAACTGACTCACCTTTATCTACCTGTTTATTCACACCTTCAAAAAAACCCATAACAGATTAGTAAGACAAGATCTTCCTTGTCTAAAGCCATGTTGGCTGTCTCCCATTAAGCCATGACTATCTACGTGTTCACTAATTTAGTTATTTATGATGGTTTCTACCATTTTTCCCAGTACTGACGTCGGGCTCACCGGTCTGTAGTTTCCCGGATCACCCTTGGAAACCTTTATAAAAACTGGCGTTACATTGGCCATCCTCCAATCTTCAGGTATTACAAATCATTTTAATGATAGTTCAAAGATTACTAATAGCAGGTCTGCAATCTCATATTTCAGTTCTTTCAACACCCTTGGATGTATACCATTTGGTCCATGTGATTTGCTACTCTTCAGTGTATCAAATAGATGTAATACATCTTCCCGGTGTATCGATATTTCTTTCAATTCTTCCGCAGTATCACCTTTAAATACCACTTCAATCATGGGTAACTTCCCTATGGATCTTCCTCAGTAAAGACCGAAACAAAGAATTCTTTCAGTCTCTCCGCTATGGCCTTGTCCCCTCTTAGTACTCCTTTTACCCCTCTATCATCTAATGGTCCAACTGAGTCTCTCACAGGTTTTTTAATACGAATGTTCTTGAAAAAAAATTTATTACGTGTTTTTGCTTCCACAGCAAGCTTATTAAGAACATAAGAACATAAGATATGACATACTGGGTCAGACCAAGGTCCATCAAGCCCAGTATTCTGTTTCCAACAGTGGCCAATCTAGGTCATATGTACCTAGCAGTTTCCCCAATGGACACAGGTTCCACAATGCTTGTATTGGTTCAAGCATTGATATCCTGGGTCCCTTCTTAATAATTGTCTATGGACCTTTCCTCCAGTAACTTGTCCAAACCTTTTTTAAACCCAGCTACATTAACAGCCTTTACTACATCCTCCGGTAACAAATTCCAGAGTTTGATTACACGTTGAGTGAAAAAATATTTTCTTTTATTAGTCTTAAATAGTTTACCCTGTAGCTTCATTGCATGTCCCCTAGTCTTTCTATATTATGATAAGGTAAGCAATCGATCTACGTTTACCCGTTCCACTCTGTTCATTAATTTATAGACTTCTATCATATCTCCCCTCAGCCGTCTCTTTTCCAGGTTAAAGAGCCCTAACCTTTTAAGCCTTTCTTCATAGGAGTATCCTTCCATCCCCTTTACCATTTTGGTGGCTCTTCTCTGAACCTTTTCTAAAATCGCTATATCCTTTTTAAGATTCGGCGACCAGAATTGCACACAATATTCAAGGTGCGGTCTCACCATGGAACGATACAGAGGCATTATAATATCTTTTGTTTTATTTTCCATTCCTTTCCTTATCATACCTAGCATTCTATTTGCTCTCTTGGCCGCCGCTGCACACTGGGCCGAGGGTTTTAACATCGTATCCACAATGACGCCTAAATCTTTTTCCTGGGTGGTGGTTCCTAATGTGGAACCTTGCATCGTGTAACCATAGTTTGGGTTGTTCTTCCCTAGGTGCATAACCTTGCACTTGTCCACATTAAATTTCATCTGCCATTTTGATGCCCAGTCTTCCAATTTATCAAGATCCTCTTGCAGTTTTCCACAATCCTCTTGGGTTTTAACAACTTTAAATAGTTTTGTGTCATCTGCAAATTTGATAACCTCACTCGTTATTCCACTTTCCAGGTCATTTATGAATATGTCAAAAAGCAGCGGACCCAGCACAGATCCCTGGGGTACACCACTATTCAACTTTCTCCATTGGGAAAATTGGCCATTTAGCCCTACCCTCTGCTTTCTATCTTTTAACCAGTTCCTGATCCACAATAGTACACTGCCTCCTATCCCATGAATATTTAGTTTTGCCAAAAGTCTCTGATGAGGGACCTTGTCAAAGGCTTTCTGAAAGTCCAGATACACTATATCAACTGACCCACCTTTGTCCACCTGATTATTCACTCCTTCAAAAAAACATAACAGATTAGTAAGACAAGATCTTCCTTGTCTAAAGCGATGTTGGCTGTCTCCCATTAGGTCATGACTATCTACATGCTGAGTAATTTTATTCTTTATGATGGTTTCTACCATTTTTCCCGGTACTGATGTCAGGCTCACCGGTCTTTAGTTTCCCGGATCACGCATGGAACCCTTTTTAAAAATTGGTGTTACATTGGTGATCCTCCAATCTTCAGGTATTAGAGATGATTTTAATGATAGTTCACAGATTACTAATAGCAGGTCTGAAATCTCATATTTCAGTTCTTTCAACACCCTTGGATGTATACCATCCGGCCCAGATGATTTGCTACTCTTCAGTTTATCTAATAGTTGTAATACATCTTCCCGATGTATCGATATTTCCTTCAATTCTTCCGCACCTTTAAATACCACTTCAGTCATGGGTAACATCCCTACATCTTCCTCAGTAAATACTGAAGGAAAGAATTCATTCAGTCTCTCCGCTATCGCCTTGTCGCCTCTTAGTGCTCCTTTAACCCCTTTATCATCTAATGGACCAAATGAATCTCTCACAGGTTTTTTGCTATGAATGTACTTGAAAATGTCTTTACTTCGCGTTTTTGCTTCCGCAGCAAGCTTCTTCTCAAATTCTCCCTTTGCCTGCCTTATCAATGCCTTGCATTTGACTTGCCAGTGCTTGTGCTGTTTCCAGGTTTCGTCCTTTGGCTCTTTTTTCCATTTCCTGAAAGATGCTTTTTTGGCAACAACAGCCTCTCTAACCTCACCTTTAAACCATGCTGGCAGTTTTTCGACTTCCTTCCACTTTTCTTAAAGCGTGGAATACAGCTGGTCTGGGCTTCCAAGATAGTATTTTTCAACAACAGCCAAGCCTGATGTACGTCTTTAACCTTTGCAACTGCTCCTTTTAGTTTTTTCTTAACTGTTTTCCTCATTTTATCATAGTTTCCCTTTCGAAAGGTAAAAGGTAGTACTGTGGATTTCCTTACTATCCCTCCTCCACTAATTAAATCAAAGGCGATCATGCTATGATCACTATTGCCAAGTGGCCCCAACAACCTTATCTCTTGCACTAGATCTGGTGTTCCAGTAAGGACTAGGTCTAATATGGCTTCCCCTCTGGTCGATTCATGAACCAGCTGCTCCAAGAAGCAGTCATTTATTTCATCTAGGAACTTTATCTCCCTAGCATGTCCTGACGTGACACTGACCCAGTCAATACCAGGGTAGTTGAAATCACTCATTATTATTACTGTGCTGTGACTTTTATTAGCTTCCTTGATTTCTTTGAGCATTTGATCATCCATTTGGTCATTCTGGCCAGGAGCTCGATAGTACACCCCCACTGCCATTGCCTTCCCCCTTTTACATGGAATTTCAATCCATATAGATTCTACAGCAGATTTTGCTTCCTGCAAAACTTTAATCCTTTCTGACTCAATGCCCTCTCTAACATAGAGAGCAACCCCTCCACCAATTTGATCAGCTCTATCATTTCGATATAGTTTGTACCCAGGTATCACAGTGTCCCACTGGTTGTCTTCCTTCCACCATGTCTCTGATATTCCAATCATATCTAACCTTTCACTTAGTGCTATATATTCTAACTCTCCCATCTTATTTTTGAGACTTCTAGCATTTGCATACAAGCATTTTAGAGAATGTATTTTATTCATATTAATTTGGCTATTGTTAGACATGGGTAATTTGGGATCTTTAAGCTCTGTCTGCTCCATACTTGAGGGCATTTGGGCTACTTTACTCTTTTGTGGAACCTCTCTGCTTTTGGTAGTATCCTTTAAGGATACATTGTTCTGAACCATGCACTCTTGGGTGACTGTCAGCTCTCCCCTATTATCTAGTTTAAAAGCTACTCTATCTCCTTTTTAAAGGTTAATGCCAGCAGCCTGGTTCCATCCCGGTTAAGGTGGAGCCCATCCCTTCAGAAGAGCCCCTCCTTTCCCCAGAATGTTCCTCAGTTCCCAACAAATCCAAACCCCTCATCCTTGCACCATTGTCTGATCCACGCATGAGACTCCGGAGCTCTACGTGCCTTTTGGGTCCTGCGTGTGGATCAGGAAGCATTTCGGAGAACGCTACCCTGGATTTCAACTTCCTACCTAAAAGCCTAAATTTATCCTCCAGAACCTTCCTACCACATTTTCCTATGTCATTGGTACCGACATATACCAAGACAGCAGACTCCTACCCAGCACTATCTTAGACTTTGTCTAGGTGGCACGTGAGGTCCGCTACCTTTGCACCAGGCAGGCATGTTACCAGGCAGTTCTCATGTCCACCAGCCACCCAGCTATCTACATGCCTAATGATTGAATCATCAACTAGAACGGCTGTCCTAACCCTTCCCTCATGGGCACATGTCCCTGGAGAAACGTCCTTGGTGCGAGAGGGTTTTACATCACCTGGAGGACAGGTCCTAGCTACAGGATCACTTCCTGCCACACCAGGGTGATGCTCTCCTGTCACGTGACCTCTCTCCTCCATGGCAACAGGGATGCTGCTAGACTGGAGGTGGGACTTCAGTACTATATCCCTGTAGGTCTCATCTATGTACCTCTCTGTCTTCCTTTATCTTTATTTTGATTTTTAATATACCGCAATATGCTTGTACGCTCAAGCATTTGAGCGGTTTAGAATACATAAAACACTGCTCTAACCATTAGGTCAGTTCTCCGTTCTTCTAGGTACCACACAAGTTGAGCACACAAGAAAACTGTGCAAAGAGGTGTGCAAATGCCCCAAAGGCCTACCGCACATTGTCTGATGAGGAGAAAAAAGTTAGTTTGCTTTTCTGTGGCTAGCATTAGTGAGCATTTTGTGCCATTTTTTATTTTCTTGTGCTAGCATGAACTACCCACAACTATTTTTTGGTTTTATTGAAGGAGATGAGTGGACAATCTAACTGAAGAGAATGAATAAAATGGCAGAAGGATGAAGAGCTGAGTTGACAGTGCGTCTAAATGTGGGATTTATTTATTTATTTAAACACATCTCTATACCACAATATGCATTCACATTCAAGGCACTGTACAAACACAAAATAACATAAAATGATAATATTATCCACAATAACAATAAGAACAATAGAAACTGTGCCCATCCCCCTTTCACCACCATCCCTACCTGCACTGAAACCACCTCACTTGCTGCCCAACTTAGGGAATAAGTATGTTTTCAGTGCTTTTCTGAAAGTTAAGGGGGTTAAGGGGGAAGTGCCACAGCTTTGAAATGATAGCTGATGCTCTTGACGGCATAAATTTATAATATCATACCACTGATATATATGTGCAGAATATACATTCGGGCATTCCTGATACCCACACCTAATATGCATAACTCAGTATTCACATACTGAGGAGCATGCATATGTAATGCTCTTCCAGGTCACAGTACAATCTTTTCACAAACTACTGACTCTGTGGCTAAAGCATACCCAAAACATTAGAACGCACAATATTTCTATGGTGATCAGCTTACTCTATGTTTGTGCAAAATTTTTGCATACAATTTGTTTACTGTTCAGATGTAAAACCTTTTTTTTCTACATGCATTACAAAACTGTGTGCTGAATGTCCAGGAATACCTCTAACGCATGGCGTATAACAGCAGAACTGGGGAAAGTTCAGGGCCGGCGCAAGAGGATGAGGTACCCTAGATGAATCTCATCCCTTGTGCCCCCTCCTGCTCTGATTGCTGCCACTGCCGCCCCTCACCGGGGATGTGCAACAGCAGTAATGCTTTTAAAATGGTGCCAAAGCAAAAGAGTTATCTTCAGTTCCAGCGCTGACATATCATTCCTGCTTCCACCCCCTTCCAATTTCATTTCCTGATTGCATGGGAGCGGAAGACGCTTTGACCGCCATGCAAAAGGAAGTGAAATCGGAGGGAGCAAAAGCAGGAACCTCACTACAGAGCTGGCGCTGAAGGAAAGTCCAGTACTTTGTTGCCATTTTAAAAGCAATGCCACTGCCGCATGTCCTAGTGAGAAGCAGCAGGGCAGCAATGGACGCCCCAGAGGGCTGGCATTCTAGGCAATCGCCTAGTTTGCCTAATGATAGTGCCGGCCCTGGGGCAGCCCCTTGCTAAAAAATGGGAAGGGCATCCCTTTGCTCCTGTCTGAAAAATATGACATTACACAAGAGGGGCAGATCTGAGATGTCAAGTAAGGAAGCAAACACCGGAGCCATCCTAGTGTATCTTGCTGCTTCAGCATAGGCAGAGAAGCAAGTAATTTCTTAGAACACAATGTTCAGTGGTATCCAATCCCATTCTAAAATGGATGGACTTAATGGGAAGAAATGTGTGCTCTCTGACCCAGCTTCAAATAGATCATCCTTGGAAATGAATTCTCATAAATTAGTAGTGTCTGAATGCAATGTCAGATACTTCTCTTAAAATGTGACATTTCAGTAACCTACTCCCAGATCTTCTCAAGGTTATGCATGCTTTTGAAACTATTAGATCAAAAGAGTCTCTCTTCACACTATCAAATATTCTTGTTATGTCCTTCAGGAACACGATAAAGACCTAAACAACAAAGCAGTAAATATGATCTCTCTCTATATATATAATTTTCTACTTTGTGCATTGGTGATTCTGTCGGTCACACTCCAAAATCTATATTTGTACTGCCTTTTTATTTAGGGGTAATTCTATCACTGTGCCCATAAGTACACACACACTTCTCTTGTGGAGTTTTGTTAAATTTTGAAGTGAAAGTGTGCAAATTTTTCCGCTTTGAAAAATTATTCAGGGAAACGCTATTTCTGGGTAAAATTGCACACTGATGCTAGAATTTTCAAAGAAGTGTGTCCACTCTCAGGTACCCTCTTCAAATAGCAGGTAAACATAAACATAAATAGACTGCGTGGTCTGAGCTTACCTGCACATTGGCAGGGCCGGCTCAACCATTAGCAAGATTAGGCAGTCGCCTAGGATGACAGCTTCTGAGGGTTGGCAAAGAATATAAGAACATAAGATATGCCATACTGTGTCAGACCAAGGTCCATCAAGCCCAGTATCCTGTTTCCAACAGTGGCCAATCTAGGTCATACGTACCTAGCAGTTTCCCCAAAAGACACAGGTTCCACAATGCTTGTACTCAGTCAAGCATTGATATCCTGGGCCCCTTCTTAATAATGGTTTATGGACCTTTCCTCCAGGAACTTGTCCAAATCTATTTAAAACCCAGCTACACTAACAGCCTTTACTACATCCTCCGGTAACAAATTCCATAGTTTGATTACACATTGAGTGAAAAAATATTTTCTTTTATGAGTCTTAAATAGTTTACCCTGTAGCTTCATTGCATGTCCCCTAGTCTTTCTATATTCTGATAACGTAAACAATCAATCTATGTTTACCCATTCCACTCCGTTCATTAATTTATAGACTTCTATCATATCTCCCCTCAGCCGCCTCTTTTCCAAGTTAAAGAGTAGCAGCAGGCACAAATACACAGACATACAAAGCCATGTTTAATATTTAATAGTATAATGACACATTCTGCATTTTTACAAGATCATTTTGGGAGCAGTGCTGTTGGGATGATAATGATTGCTGTGTTTAATTATCAAATTCTCTGGGGGTGTAAGGCTGATGGTTCACCTAGGACACCTGCTACACTTCCATCGGCCCTGCACATCAGGCAAGCAATCTTGTAAAAAACCATTGCTGCATGCATGTAAAGCATTGCTTTACCCTGAGAAATGCCTTGGAAAACTATAGCTTTAGAGGTCAAGCTTTGAATTTCTCCTCCTTCCCCCAGAATCCAAGGTCAATGGGTAAGGTTTGTGCCAGTAAATCATGCACACAAAATGCATCCACATACAACAGGCAGAGCAGCAAGCATTCTGAGGGTTAGGAAAAACGTATCTGACCAGACTACACTGACTGGATAAAGTTATACAATTAAGTTTGATCATGTAGAAACTGTATCCTAAAGTTATCTGGATTGATTTTTCCAGTTAGGTTTTCCATTTGCCAACTCACTAAAGATCAGCCCCTTAAAGGTCAATATAGTAACACATACTTAAGGAAAATGGTCTGAAATGTACAAAAAAGCAGCATTTGGGGTTTTACAAAAATATTCTCTAAAGCTAGCCAGCCCTCACAGTAAAGCTTTCATGCATAGTCCACTACATATGAAGGTTTATGCAAATTCATTATACACAAATTAAAGGTCCAGTCGAAACACCTTCAGACAAACAATGGAAGGTCCAGGGAACTAATGACTCTCTGCGTCTGAAAATAACAAGGAAACACAGAAGAACAGGAGAGTAGTTTGTTAACAAGGACTAATAAAAATTATAACATGGACAAAGAAAAGTGGATGGTGTTGCTATGATGGGAGAATCACTTTCTCTGTTAAGGGGAATGGCATTGGATCTAGGACTGGGAAAGGGACGGACGGATGAACAAATACAAACAGACACAATGGGGAAGGATGTACCCTAACATATTTACTGTAACTGTACCAGAGCAAGAGGAACCAGTGAGCTAGAATTTGACGCCTGCCAAGTGATAAGTTGTGATGGGGGATACTATGAAAAGTTGTGGGAAATAGTCATAAGTATATGTGTCCAGAGACTGCCCAGACACTTGTGTATGGGATGCCCTGTTACGAGTGGTCACAAGTTTGGTGGACCACCGAGGATGGAGGCTGGATCTCCCCGAGGTCACAAGTTTGGTGGACCACCGAGGATGGAGGCTGGGCACCCAGTTCAAAAGAAAATAACAATGATAAAGAAACACAGCATTCAGCAATGTAACCCAGGAAGTTGCAACCCCATCGTGGTTACCCTCTCTGGAAGGGATGACTCACTGGATGGGACCTATGGACTAGGAATAGACATTAGTGGGCAAGATCCCCTGGGAAGATTAAGGATAAAAATACCCCTCAAGAATCAGACTCAGGTCTCCACACCATTCCCTAGCATATCCTTTGAACCTAATAAGGACTCTAAGGGATATGTTTACTAAACTGCAGTAATGTCACTTGCGTTAGGTTCTGTGGTAAAGATACAGATGCCCATATAAAGGCGTGGGCGGGGCATCATTATGGCAAGCCGTGTCAGGTAACGCGCATTATAAGGCGTGTTATAAGGCACGTTATAAAGCACCTCATTAGGCACAGTACAAGGCACGTAATAAGGTGCCTTTTAACGTGCCTTATAACGCGCCTTATAACGTGCCTTGTACTGTGCCTAATAAGGTGCCTTGTAATGTGCCTTATACTGTGCCTAATAAGGTGCCCTATAATGCCTTATAAGGATTGTTGGAAACTATGGTGAGGGTACTATGGGCTGGCAGCACAGATCCGCAGAGATATGACTGTCCAAAGGAATGACAAGTAGTTGTATAGGACAGGCATAAAAAACGGGAGCAAACATAAATCAAACCCATGACCAGTGGGCAGAAAGTCAGCGAACAAACCAGCAGGCTACACCACCATGTTGAGTTCCACAGCAATGTCTGCATACAAGAACACTGCAGGACACCACACAAAACGCCTGTTGTGTGCCAGGATAGGGCAACCCCACCAGTACCCATGATGCAACACAAATGCAGAACAGACGTCCACAGCTGATATCGCAGTCTGTAAGTGGGACAAGAGACACAGATAAACATATGCACACACACCATGAAATGGAATGCCCTGAACAAAGCATGCCAAGGAGCGAAGATCCAAAATAGAAAGGGTGGCAGGGGCCTGCAGAGGGGACAGCTGTGTGCATGGTCATTGGACCAGGGCAAAACGGGGAATAGAACCAAAAAGGAGCACATGAGAATCGAACCTATACAACAACATGTCCAACAACAGCATCATAACAGCACTACCAATCCCCCAAGCCAACTGCTCACTTGGATAGCATAATGATAAGAACCATATGTAACAGCTAATATGTGAAAGATAGGCTGCATAGAGGGCAAACCATGGTGCACAGCGAACACAAGGGAGGGTATGCAGAGAGGTGACGAAGTAGTAGCCATTGCATGGTAAGGTTAGCAGAACACAAGAGGAATGGAACATACTGGGATCAAACCCACAACCTATGGTGGCCCAATGCATGCCTCTAACCACTATGCCAAACAACCACAGCAACTGCAATGCTAATATGTATCACTAAATGGCATGTGTGTATGCAAAGTCATAGCACCGTATGAGGCGGCAGACGGCTGGCACACAGGCAACTGCCAGTGGTCCAGGATGGTCTGTGTGGTGATGCAGCAGCAGAGACAAATGTCTGTAAAAAATATCACACCAAAGCCACTGATCCGTCAACAGATGAGGAGTAGGACAGATCATGTCCAGGAGATGCATGCTGTGCACATGTACACAGTGGGTGTTGCATGTGGCGGTCCAAACACACAGGAGTCATGAAATGTCCACAAAGGCATACGTGCCTGGCAATACAGGACACACAAGCCAGGAAAAGCATGTACAGCTAGATGTCTGCTAGCCTACACATAGATATATGTAATGGGTGTCAGAGCCTGGCCATGATATCAAGCAAAATAGTGTACATGACAACATAACCCTCATAATGTACATAAAACGGTGACAATGATTAACTGGACCCCGTCAGAGCAATGCAGGGAATGTGGCCTAACAAATGCTACATGGGGAATTGAATCCTGGTCCCAAGGTACGCAGACCACTGTGAGAATCATAGTGCCACACCAACACATCAACATCTCTGCAGTGGATGATGTGTAGACAAGGAGGCAGGCACATATCCAATCAGTCCCGCAGTCACCGCCAGCACCAGTGCCAACGAACACCAATGCCAGCTATGTCCGACACACACATCCCAGGCGGGGATGTAGAGGCAGCAACCTGGGCATGCATGTGCCCAAGTAGTAGAGATGCCCACCCACAAGAAGCCACAATGCTCCAAAACAGATGACATCCAACTGTACAGGCACATGGGAGCGATGAATGTACCTGTGTTAAAATGGAATATGTATGTAGCCATCAGTGAAACCATCTGTGCGTAAGAATGCAGCAGCAGAACGTCTAATACACTACACACATGTTGTGTATGATAGAACACACACATTGGGCAATGACCTGAAAGGTCGACTGGCGACACAGTGATGTGAGTGAACCATATGGCACTGATGTGCACTGTCTGCATCATCATGGGAATAGCACAGGAACACACAACTAACAGGGGCACGGTCAAGGCAGGTGCACCAAGCTGCCCACATAACCAGAAGGCGATAGGGTCAGAATGGAGGATACCTAGATGCAATGCCATGCTGCTATACAGCAATGTAGATCTGCAGTGCACAGGCAAATGCAGAAACATTAACAAAATGCCATGTCTCAATGTCCCAGCACCAGCCCTCAACTGTGTAGACCGTATGTGTGTATCAATGGGTCAGCAGACATCAGTTACGCATGTACAGAAACACCTTTAATGACCAAATGGGAGCAATAACAGTTACACAAGGCAAAAGGCAAGGCACAAGGCAAGTTACACAATGGAAACAGGTAGGAGATACACAAGTTGCCAAAGAACAAACATAGCCGAACCTCACAGACA
This sequence comes from Ichthyophis bannanicus, assembly GCA_033557465.1. NCBI lineage: Eukaryota > Metazoa > Chordata > Amphibia > Gymnophiona > Ichthyophiidae > Ichthyophis > Ichthyophis bannanicus. The sequence goes on along the minus strand of CM066034.1, from coordinate 805,841,246 downwards.
TAGAGGTAGCATCATGCAGAAGGCCTTCTGCAATGGGTGTTGTGGATACAGAAGCATCACAGATATGCCAATGAACAGGTGATGCACAACCTAAGGCAGAAGAATGAGACACCCCCCCGCACCATAGCTAAGGTAATGCTGCAATGTCAGTGGCACAATGCTATTTCATTCGGAGGTTTGGGCACACATGCATTGATGGGGAGGTAAATCAATGTACAGCAGCACATCTGTAGAGGAATCACACACAATAACACGTATGTGGAGTTAGAACGAAAGGACAAAAATGGTGCACGAACCCACACAGAATCCACTTAGGCACATGCACCATTGCAAACCTGGAATCAGGCAGATGCACATGCACCATATACGTGAAACCAGATGAACTGTAACACCCCCTGCGAGGGTCAAACACCAGTCACAGATGGTGGCACGCATCACAGTGGTGGGTTGGCAAACAGTTTGTCATGTCCAAGTATAAGGTAGCCAGACATAGCAACAGGGCCTACAGGATGATCCCCCCATGGCACACATGTGGCTGCATTCAACTGTCCACACAAACATATGTAGATATACTGCACTGCAGGTCACACACATGGCCCACCCACATCAACACATTGTCAGATAGATGCACAACATACAGTGAGTATGTGACATCCTGCTGTATATGTTTGGACCAGTACACATTGTCCATAGTGAAAATGTCATCCGAAAGTACACATGTCCCGGTACGGCTGTCACAGATCCATAGGCATGCAAGGTTACGTGTGACAACTCAGTGTGCCACAGTAATGCAGACTGCACTGCGTGTCCATCGCGATGACCATGACACACGGCCAGAGTACGGCAGCAATGTTGTGTCAGTTGTCTCTGTTCTGCACAAAGTATTAGTCAAACAATAATGTCCATCATAGGCGTGTGTCCCACTAACTGAGGCCCATCACCCAATGGCACCATCCCCCAGGGATCGTTGCATCAAGGTGCTCTGTCCACCAATGGTACTGTGATGGGTAGGCCAGCTGCAATGTAGACGATATGCCATGTGTGTTCGCTGCACCCTGTGATAGAGGAAGGAGAAACAGGTCATGGTATGCTGTACACAAAATTAGGTCACAATGGAGAGAGAAAAAACACAATATGTACATAATGAGATCTCAGACATGTACACAGGACATGATCACAACAAAGAGCACAGTGCGTGTTGGCCACAGCTGGAGATGGCATGGCCGACCAGGTTGCCATCTCAACATGGCCATGTCTATGGCCATGTAACACAGGCTGCCCAGTGGGCCACAGCATGTCCAGCAGTGTTGGTGCACACAGATCCCACAGAGGTCCACGACAAAACAAACAGCCCATAAGCAACATTTGAAGTGTGATGTTTATTTATTTATTTATTTACATTCTCTTATATACCGCGCTATTCTGCATCAGTGCGGTTTACATTGAACAAACTTAAATTACATTGAACAGGGCATTATAACTTGGAGATAACTATTTTACAGGGAACATGGGCTATGGAGGGTTAAGTGGCTTGCCCAAGACCACAAGGAGCACCTGTGGGACTAGAAACCCCAGTCCTTCCGGCCCAAGGTTGCTGTCCTCTAGTGGGATTTGAACCCCCGACCTTCCGGCCTGAAGTACCTTGCCCCAACCACTAGGCTACTCCTCCACTCTGATGTGAGTCAAAACAGATCAAACATGCAACATACGATCTGTGTGCAGCAGGTGTCTGATAGGGACTGTCTGAGGCAGGCAAAAGCCACAAGAGGTCACAGTAAAGGTAAGGTGTGTCACTGGAATGTGTGGATTCACCATGGCTGCATGTCGAGCAGGCAATGCCACATGTTCAAGGTCTGGTGAGATCCGTGAAACAGAAGCGTTGATGCATAGTGGACTGGCAGCAAACAGGAGACAGGTCAGTAGAAAACATAGAAGACATGCGTAAATATGTGCACACAATGTATACAAGGGCACCGGCACAGGGTTAGAGATAGAACAGTGAGCACCACCGCACAGGTGTCCAGGCACATCCCATCACCAGACAACGCACAAGGGTAGCAGAGAGTGTGCCGTCACATAGACACATCCCAAAAGCACAGACACACACACACAGTGAGATGGGGAGAGCATGCCACCAGTAGCATACAGCCCCTGTGAGCCCAAGCTGAGACCAGTGGAGGAAAGCATCACAGTCCATGCAAGTAGACACTGATGTTGTATAATGGTACAATGCTAGGGAAGGGGTGTATGTGCCACCTGCCACCACCACACCCTGTGCCTGCAGACACACACAGCTCCATCACAGTTGCTACAAATACAGTTATGAAAACCAAGAACCTGACCATAACTAATGGCCATATGGTTGCCAAACCGAACAAGTGGGGTAGGCCAAACAGGTGCACAACAACATATGTGCAGTGGACAGAGAACAACAGAAATGTGCTATGCCGCAGTGCACCCACAGTGCATATACCGCTATGTTCACCCAGCAGTTACCTGCAGGTTGAAGGATGTACTCACAGGTACCACTGCACCACTGCGATGGCCATGAACATTGGCTACTCCTGGGGATGTAAAGACAGAAGGGAAACATACATATGTGCAGAGAGAGGCCAGAAACATACACTGCAGCAAGTACATGTAGACAAATATGCATATCACCACATATGCAGGACTTACATGAGAACAGCTCCTCGATCAGACGTTGCCTGACCGCCGTCCCCACACATGTGTCATCACAGTCACCTGCAGGAGGGCACAGTGGATCCTCCTCAAGATCCTTATTAATGTCGACCCAGATATTGTGCCTGAGTGCAATGTTGTGTAGGATGCAACAGGCCAGAATGATCTGTGCCACAGTCATGGGTTTGTATTGTAAGGCCCCACCGGTCCTATCCAGACACCTGAAGCGACTCTTCAAAACGCCAAAGGTGCGCTCAATGATTGAGCGGCTGGAGGCATGGGTCTCATTGTACCTCCTCTCTGCATGTGTCCGTGGAAGACGCACAGGGGTCAGCAGCCAGGCACGACAGCCATATCCCGCATCACATGCATACAGAAATGTGGTAAGGTCAATCATGAACTGGTGGTCACACAAGTGCGCACAAGCATCTACATGTGAAAGGTCAACAGATACTCGACGACACATACAGATGACGTCTCATAATGGCACATGGCAGCTGTGCACCAGTGTTTGGGGGGTGAAATACATGACATGGGGGTAGGGAAATGAGGGCAGCACACACCAACAGTAACCAGACCAATCACATCACCAACCACCTGCAGCCCACACCCACAAGTAGCATCCCTGAACACAGCAGGCGGATACATGGCAGTGCCCCAGGAATGGGACAGAGACCAGCATGCGTGCAATAATGTGATGGCCATGGTACAGTGCACACACACATGCTGGCACAGTAACATATACAGTAGGGGTGTAGCCAAGACGGATGAAACTACACACCAATGCTGCCCAACACAGAGCAGACATGTAGGATGCAATGTCGCACCACAATGCCAGCCACGTGATGCTACAGACGAGTTAAATGGGGATGGGCCCACAACACACAGCACAGCATGAAAATGAATATGTGAGCCAACCCAGGCCCCCTCTCCGGTAGCACACACACACCTTGCAGACAGAGTCAACTAGGAACACACAACCCAGACCGACACATGTACATTGGCGTATGTGTGTGAGTCCAGGCTGTGCACAGAATGTGATGGCAAACAATCTGTGTTTCACACCAACATGGAGGACCATGCCAAAAGACATGTGCAGTACAGCAGCGGCACCTGGAAACAGTATAACCTGCACATGTAGTGGGACACACAAATGAGCAGTGATGCACATATGACCGACATAGTTACGTCTGGAAACACACAAACATATGTGTCCATGTCCCCTGTGACAGTGACATGGCATGCTGGAGGACACCGCCCCACAGAATGTCAGTGATGCACAACCACAATTCAGGGAGAGGCATGCAGGGGTCATAGTCAGCAATGGGACCACGTATAAGAGACATCGAATGGGCAGTGATATGCCACAGCATGACGGACTGTGTCTGTAATGTGTTCTTCAAAAACGTCTGAGGGGCAGCATGCCATGTCATGTGTGTCACAGGGGATATGCAGTCAGAAGGCCCGAATGGAACACTGAAAGTGACCCTGTCCCACGTGTGCGAGGTGCAGTGCCCACAGGATACAGAGACAACATGAGCATGTTAGAGATGGCTAATACCCACCCAGCAGGACACAGTCCCCATATTGTCTGGCCTCAGATTGCCTGAATAGTGCCGAGTGTTGCAGGATATGGAAGTCATGGGCGGACCCTGGAAACTGGGGAACCACATTCAGAATATGCATAGTTGCATCAAAAACAACCTGAACTTTCAGGGAATGGTAGTGTTTGCGGTTGCGGAACACCATCTCCCTGTCTCTGGGTGGGACCAGGGCAACATGTGCACAATCAATAGCTCCCATCACATGTGGTATCCCTGCAATCTGCTGGAATGCCTGGCCCAGGGCCCCCCCACTGTTGCCCACTGTTAGGAATTGTAATGTAATTCCTAACCTGGCTGACCATGGCCCGCAGTACCTGATGGAGATAGCGCGAGAAGGTGAGCCTGATCATCCCCTCCCCACTGTGGCCACCGAGGACTGGAAGCAGCCAGAGGCAAAGAAATGTAGGGCAGACAGGAGCTTGGCCAATCCCAGTATGGCATGTGACCGGGCAGTCCGGGGCTCGAGGTCAGGTCTCAGATCCTCATAGAGCTCCCTAATAGCCCCTGTGCTCAGATGGTAGAGGGAGATGACCTGGTCCTCATGAATGTCCTGGAGCAGGGGCCTGGGTCTGTAGAGGCAAGGCAGGCAAGGGATTGCCTCAGCACGCCTATGGTGCCATGCTGGACTACCTCAGCCTGTGGAGCCTCCACAGCGGCAGGTCAGTGTTGCAGTGGGACTGCACCCATGCCCAGTTCCACAGCCCCAAGGACACCATCTCCCTCATTAGGCAACCGCAGCTCTTCGACTCCCAGCAATGCCACCACTGCACAACCCGCATGGTCAGTGTGAGCCATCATGGACAGAGGCCTTGAGTGATGTGGGGAGCTAAATACATTGTAGGGCATGGCAACTAATCAGAACCAACATAACACAGCTGCAGATGCAGTAATACACACAAGCAACAGGCTTGCAAACCACACAGTATGTACAGAAGCGGAACGTCGTAGTGCGCGCACTAGCGTACCACAACACACAAGCACACCTCATGATTGGATCATGTGGAGCACATGTAGGAAGGGCGGATCGCGTGAAGGAAGGGGAGGGGCACGCAGCGTGTTCGCATACACGTGCGCATGCACAACGTACACGTAGATTCAATGCGTGGGGTACCTACATGCGGCGGAGCGTGCTGTAGCAATGGCATAGCACACTGAGTAAAACTACATACCAGAAATGAAAGATGTGTGGCACTAAATACAGAAGAGGACACAGCACCCGTGGATGTAGGGGCAGACAATGAAGAGGTACAAATGTACAGAACGTGAAGCGCACAGGTGTGTAATGGCATAGAGCACGTAGGAACACATGTTACGCTCAACACGCACGTTGCGCATGTGCATAGAGTAGAGCAATGCTGAAGGGGGGCAGGGCTCATACAGCACGCTGTGACACATGTGTGAGACGTGACCTATGTCACCCCCTGTAGGCATAAGAACGTGCCTTGCACAGACTGCACATCAGATGAACCATATACCGCGTATTTAAAAGGGGCACAGCAGGTCAGCAATGGTGGCACACGATGGCACAGAGTGCAGCATGAGAGATGACCGAGAGTGACCTGAGCAGCCACCAGGCAGCGGTGTACCCTACAGAGGAGGAGCCTGAGGGGGGCGAGGCAGGCCCATCCAGCCACAGCCAGGGAGTACAGCAACAGCGTGGAGGTGTGGCAGCTGGCAGGCACTGTCGCAAGCCAGTGCCGGATGACGCCAGGAGGAGGGCAGCCCGCTACAACCAAGAGGAGAATGAGCTCCTCCTGGCAGCCATCCTGGAGCGCTACAAGGTGCTATTTGGGTGGCTCAGCAGCACCACCACAATTAGCGAGAGAAATGACGGATGGGAGGAGGTCATGACAGCAGTGGCCACAGCAGGGGGACCCACCCACAATACCGAGTATTAGGAAACGCTTCAGTGACATCAAGCACTCGGTCCAGGCTCGCGCCATCGCTGAGAGGTGCCATGCCCATGCAACAGGAGGGGGTGCACCACACGGAGCCATACTGTCGCCACTGGAACAGCAACTGGCCGACAGACTGGGGCCCATCTACCTCCATGGCCTGCCGCCTGAGCTGGATACAGTGGACCCACGTGCAGGTGGGACATAGGAATGTGTTCTAGGGTGTGCCAACACATGGGGGTTGGGGGGAGGCTGGGGACAGGTCATAGCCATAGGACCATGCACGGACAGGGTACCAAGAGGGATAATGTGGCCACCAGTGACAGGTGCAGCAGAGCAACCATGGGTGATGGTGGCAGTGAAGGCCCATGTGGCATGTCCTAGACATCTCACTGGAGACCTGTGACAGCGATACAGCAGGTGAGGGTGGCTGGCACAGGCTGGGCCACACTGGAACCAGGGGGCCATGGGAGGGTGACATGATGACGGTGCACATGGGTGAGGGTGGGTGGGCATGAGGCAGCAGGCGCAGAGGGGACAGGTAGGGGCAGGGATCATTGACCACCTATGCACAGTGGAGCCACACTGGAGGGGGCGGGGGACAGCATAGCGCCTGGTGATGCAGGGTGAGTTGGTGACAGTGTCCCCTTGCACCCACGTGGTGGTACGGCTGTGATGTGTGATGGCAATCAATGGGGTGGGTGTCCTGAGGTGGGTAGGTGGGGGGCAATGGGGATGCGAGGGCAGCCCTGGATGCTGGACACAGGGCAGACCACCGTTCAGGGGGTGACATGGGTAGGGTGGCCAGGGTGGCAAAGCCAGACCCATGTGGCATACACGCATCAATGCACCCGCACTACACAGCCACCCAATGTGGAATGCCAGTGGCACTGACATGGCCCCACGCCGCCACGGGGCATGCACCCCTGTGCATGGATCCCTGCCACCACAGGGCACACCTGTCCCAGGCAATGGTGGCCTGCCAACCCCAGCAGTACTCCAGCAGTTCCAGCAGTGTACGTGGCCCATATCCAGTTGCATGCATACACATCCACCAGTGAGGCACCACTGACACCAGGGACACATACAACTGATGGTGCACCACACGCCCCTACCCCGGAACAGTCCCTGGCCACATATACACAGCTGGGGATGGCCCCGATTGCCCTATGTATCACACGGCCCATCCCGCCTGGCAGGCCATGATGGGACAGGTACATGTAAGTGGCTGGCCAGGCATGGCACAAATGAACTGTGTACTCTCACCCCCCACAGGTGACATACATGCCATGGAGGCAGCTGTGGAAGTGGAGCCCCCTGGGCCCAGACCGTGTCCCCCATCTGAGGCAAGCACAGATGTGGAGGTGCCCGAGGACGAAGCAGCGCTGGAGGCAGAGGGGGACACAAAAGTACACCACCTCTCAGATGACGGTGCGGCAGAAGACGAGGCAGGTGACAGCAATGTCACGGTGGGGGCTGCAGCTGGTGGCGCAGCTGGACCACCATCCCCAGGTACAGCACCACTGCCAGCACAGGCAGCCATCCTCCAGGTCATCGGGGAGATGCGTTCCCACTCCGAGGCAGCACATGAGGATGCAGAGCATGAGTGGCCGATCCGTCTGGCCAGTCATTTCATGTGTACAGGTGGAATGTGCAACCCATGTCTTACAGCTTCCACCATGTCTCACCCACAGGCATACAGATGGCATTGCGCGAGATGATGGCGGGACAGGACCGCCTGTGGTGTGAGGTGTGACGCCAATGACTGGTGCTGGGTGGCCTCCTTGGCGAGGTGAAGACACTGAATGACACGGCAGGGTCAATGGCAGCCAGCATGGCCAGGATGGTGGCGGTGCATGAGGCCATGTTGGCACACATGGGCCAGCCGGTTGCAGCACCGCCAGTGGCAGAAGCAGCACCTGCCCCACATGGTGCTTGGGGACATGGCAGATGTGGCAGAGGATGCAGGGGGGTGTGGGGGGGTCCGTGTGCACAATAAATAATGTCATCACAGGTGTAACTTGTGGCCACATGTCCATGCCTTCAGCTGAATGGCCCATGTCCCCCTGTCACACATGTGGCTGCCCTGGGCACATGTCCCTCGCACTTCCCTGATCAGGGTGCCCCCTCCCCTAACAATCCCTGCTGGTCACGACCCGGGCCTCCCCTGTCCCCCCCTGCCACCCCCGCACACACAGCCATCACCTGGAATGGCCATGTATGCCCCACACCCTCCCCTGTGCCCGCCCCCCAGGCCCCCCTGGAATACAGCCCTGTCATGCACATCCCACCCTCCCCTGCCATATCTTTGCCACAACCCGCACACAGGTCCCCACCCCGGGTGCCCTGTGACCCGCCCACATGTGTTTGTGTCCCCTGCCACTGGCAACATATCCAGGCCATGGCACAGCCCCACCCCGTGGTGCCCCAGTGCCACCTACCCTTGCCTCCACCACCACCCCCGGCATAACCGCCGCCCCTGGGTTCACTCAGGCCCATTCTGTCCCCATGGATAGCCCAGCCAGACAGGGCATCTGTGGCGGTGCCACCCCTGTCTGTCTGATCCGCCTCATGCCTGCCAGCACCACAGTTGCTACCATACCTGCACTCACAGTACTGAGCAGGACCTGTGTCCATCCTGCAGCACCTCCACTGCTGGCGCCCCATGCACATTGCACCCCACCTTCCGGTCTGTCCCTGCCCCACAGTAGCCCCACCCACCTCTGTCCTCACCCTCCACCCCTGCTCTTGCACCACTGGCATACTGCACTGCATATGGGTCCCCTGCCATCACCCCCTCCCTCTCATAGCCCCCCCACCACCCTCTCCGCTGACCCCCCACCCCACTCCCCACTCCCCCATCCCGCACACAACAGTGGTCCATACCAGGTCGCGGCCCAATCTATGCCATCTGGGGTCTGTGCCCCCAAACACAGGTCCACCCACACCGCTGACCCTACCCCCACCTAATGATGTTTGGGCTGTCCCCTGGGCCTGTCCCCAGCAGATGTTCCCCCCTCACCACCATGATACCTCCTGGTATTGGTACACCCTGGGGGACACACAGGGACATGCACACACCTGGCAATCACACCCCACATGCCATGTTGCAAAATGAGACACTGTGACGCTTTGATCATGGCAACAACAGAGGTTTATTTACATTAGGGGGGTTACATAGGCATGCTGTGTGCTTCTGAGGGCCCTGGCCCTGCCGCGCCCTACCCCGCCAGTGTTGTCAGCCCTGGGGAACAGGGCACCAGAGAGCAGGGGTGACATTGGTCTGGCTGGCACTCACACCCCCTGGGGCCACCCTGGCCGGGTGGCTGGTCAGCTGTACCTGCTGTGAGTATGTCGCACAGCATGCACAGCTGGTCAGCCACCATGCCCATGGTCACTGCCATCTGCACCACAGCTTGGCTCTGCTCCCGCAGGGTGTATGCATGCACGTGCATCGCTACAGCCATGTGGAGGCTGCCCATGCATCCGCACAGACACACATTGTCCCTTGTCTGTGTGGCTGCATGTGCGGCCTGCTGTTCCATGCTGATGTGTGCAGGATCTGTGCCCGGATGGGGTATGTCACCAGTGCCATGGGGCAGATGGCAAGGGCCCCCAGCGCCCTGTGACAGCCTGTACCACTCTAGGCTGGCCATGCCTCCATGCCTGCCCCCTACCCCCACACCTGCCTCCTCTCCATCCCCCTCCCCGCCCTCCCACCCCACCTCCCCCCTCCTCCTCCCTTCCCCGCACCCCCTCCTCCTCCTCCCTGCTCCCTGCCTCCCCCTCCCCACTCCCGGCCTCCCCTCCCCGCTCCCATCCCCCTCCAACTGCTCCCTGCCTCACCCTCCCTGCTCCTCTCTGTCCACTCCTTGCTCCCCCCTCCCCATCCATGCTCCCCTCCCCCTCCCCGCTGCTGCCCCCTCCCTCCTCTCCAGCCACTCCGCCATCTGCTGCCTCAGGGCTCATCTGCCATTGCTCCTCCGGCACTGGCTGGCCATCTCCAGTGTCCAGCCCTGCTGGTGCCTGGTCTCCAGCTGCATCTGCTGTGGGGATAAGACATACATTAGCACCACGGTAATGCATCTGGCACACCATGCACACATGTCCTGCAGCCACAATGGCTGCCATCCTACCAGAGCCTGTCATGGCACATGGCATGGCCTGTGGCACTCACCGTCCTGTTGTTGCCATTGATCGCGTAGCACCAGCACCAGGAATCATGGGTACCATAGCCTCAGCTCATGGCCATTTTTATGAAGGTCCTCCACCTGTGGGTACAGAAATGGGTGGGACCGTTAGAGGACATGCATCCCTCGCCATCTGCTGTTGCTGGTCACACATATCTGGGTGCAGCGGCTGGCTGACTCTGCTTTGTGCTATCTGTCCCCCACTTCCTTTTGCCTCTGACACCCGCATGTGTGCGGGTGCAGATGCACATATCTGTCCTTCGACCTATGTGCCGTGGGCGTACATCTCATGGCCCCCTTCCCGAGCAGCAGCCTCTCTATGTGTAGCCATGCACCACCATGCCACACGTGCCATCGTCACGCTGTGTGCCATGGGCAGCATGCCATGGGGGCTGCATGATGGCATGCCTTGTGCAGAGGGCACTGGGGGGGGCACATGCCCCAGCCCTCAAATATGCACTGTGTCGATATGCCACCTGCACTCAGGGCCTATCTACGACATGTGTCCTACACATGTGGAGGCTGCATAGGCAGGTGCCATTGTGCACAGTGGCAGGGGCATGGTTCATGTGTCCCACCATTGCACCCTGGGAACAACGGCAGACACACCAGGGTGTTGCACGGGGATGTGCTGCAACATGCCGTCTGGGGTCCAGGGTCCACATGTGGACAGTGAAGGCCTGCACACATCAGTAGCTGCAACCACCATGGCACCAGGGTGGGTGACAACCCTCTGTGTTGGGGCCTGGATCATTCTGGGGGTGGTGCAGGGCCATGTAACTGCAACAGGAGCCAAGACCATAACACCAGGCTGGATAACACACCTCTATAAGGAGGCCTGGAGCATCCTGGGGGTAGGGCAGGGCTATGGAACTGCAACAGAAGCCAAGACCATAACACCAGGATGGGTGACACTCCTCTATAAGGAGGCCTGGAGCATTCTGGGGGTAGGGCAGGGCTATGGAACTGCAAAAGGAGCCACGACCATAACATCAGGATGGGTGACACACCTCTATAAGGAGGCCTGGAGCATCCTGGGGGTAGGTCAGGGCTATGGAACTGCAACAGGAGCCAAGACCATAACACCAGGATTGGTGACACACCTCTATAAGGAGGCCTGGAGCGTCCTGGGGGTAGGGCAGGGCTATGAAACTGCAACAGGAGCCACCACCATGATACCAAGATGGGTGACACTCCTCTATAAGGAGGCCTGGAGCACCCTGGGGGTAGGGCAGGGCTATGGAACTGCAACAGCAGCCAAGACCATAACATCAGGATGGGTGACACTCCTCTATAAGGAAACCTGGAGCATCCTGGGGGTAGGGCAGGGCTATGGACCTGAAACAGGAGCCAAGGCCATAACACCAGACTGGATAACACACCTCTATAAGGAGGCCTGGAGCATCCTGGGGGTAGGGCAGGGCTATGGAACTGCAACAGGAGCCAAGACCATAACACCTGGATGGGTGACACTCCTCTATAAGGAGGCCTGGAGCATTCTTGGGGTAGGGCATGGCTATGGAACTGCCACAGGAACCAAGACCATAACACCAGGATGGGTGACACACCTCTATAAGGAGGCCTGGAGCATCCTGGAGGTAGAGCAGGGCTATGGAACTGCAACAGGAGCCAAGACCATAACACCAGGATGGATAACACACCTCTATAAGGAGGTCTGGAGCATCCTGGGGGTAGGGCAGGGCTATGGAATTGAAACAGGAGCCAAGACCATAACACCAGGATGGGTGACACACCTCTATAAGGAGGCCTGGAGCGTCCTGGGGGTAGGGCAGGGCTATGGAACTGCAACAGGTGCCACCACCATGAAACCAAGATGGGTGACACTCCTCTATAAGGAGGTCTGGAGCATCCTGGGGGTAGGGCAGGGCTATGGAACTGCAACAGGAGCCAAGACCATAATACCAGGATGGATAACACACCTCTATAAGGAGGCCTGAAGCATCCTGGGGGTATGGCAGGGCTATGGAACTGCCACAGGAGCAAAGACCATAACACCAGGATGGGTGACACTCCTCTATAAGGAGGCTTGGAGCATCCTGGGGGTAGGGCAGGGCTATGGAACTGCAACAGGAGCCAAGACCATAACACCAGGATGGGTGACACTCCTCTATAAGGAGGCCTGGAGCATCCTGGGGGTAGGACAGGGCTATGGAACTGCAACAGGAGCCAAGACCATAACACCAGGATGGGTGACACACCTCTATAAGGAGGCCTGGAGCACCCTGGGGGTAGGTAGTCTGCGACCATATTGTAGCGCCTTGTGAGGCGCACTCAGGCCCTCCTCACCCTGCTGAGGTCCTGCCGGCGGGAGGAGCCTTGGAACAGGCGCCCCTGGTGGCTGCTGATCTGCTCCACAAGCAGATATAAGTCCGCATAGGAAAATGCAGGCTTCCTAGATCTGGCGGCCATCTTGTATGCCTCATGTGGTCAGTTCACCCATGATGCAGTGGAAGCACGCTTGAGAAGTAAAGGCATTGCTAAGCACCTTGTCACGCGCCTTGTCACGTGCCTCCCTTGCTCAGGTTTTGTGTTATTTCCCAGTGTGTTGTGCCATATTCCTATCTGTTTGGACATGTGATCCCCTCTACTGGGATTTGAACCCCCAGGTAAGTGAAAGCCCCCAGGTAGGTGATACATTAAATAACTTTATGGAAATGGGTAACAGGGGTAACATATGGAAAGCAGTGTGTATAAATGCCCATAGCATGGGAAATAAGATCCCTGATGTTGAAGCTTTGGTGGGAGTGGCTGACTTGGATTTAGTGGCAGTTACAGAAACATGGTTCACAGAAAACCATGATTGGGATGTAATTATACCTGGCTATACTTTATTCAGAAAGGACAGGGTAGGAAGTAGGGGAGGAGGAGTTGCACTATATGTAAAAACTACTATTAAAGATTTGGAATTACAGAGCTTAAAAGGGAGAGGGGAAGCATTGTGGGTTAAACTAGAAAGAGGGAAAGAGAAATCTATTTACATTGGTGTGCTATACAGACCTCCCTCACAAGAGGAAGAGGTGGACAGAGAGTTAATTGAAGACATGCGCAGCATTGCTAGGAAAGGGGAAGTGCTACTGATAGGAGATTTCAATATGCCAGATGTTGATTGGCACATTCCTGCTGCAGTATCATCTAGAAGTAAGGAGATCCTGGATTCTGTACAGGGAGAACTATTCAGGCAATTGGTAACAGACCCCACACGTGAAGGGGCCATACTAGACTTGGTGCTTACCAATGGTGAAAGTGTTTCTGATGTTGTAGTGGGAGATCATTTTGCATCCAGTGATCATCAGATGGTGTGGTTCAGTATTAGGACTAGGGCTGTTAGAATCCATTAAAAGGCGAGGATCTTAGACTTTAGGAAGACTAACTTTGCGAAAATGGGCCAATACCTCAGGGAGTCGTTAGTTGGATGGGAACAGCTGAGGGATGTAGAAAAACAGTGGGCAAAACTGAAAGGGGATATTTTAAGAGCAACCAACCTTTTTGTTAAAATGGTAAATAAAGGTAAAAGGAAAAGGAGACCGCTATGGTTTTCGAAAGAAGTAGCTGAAAAAGTGAAGAAAAAGAGGGAAGCCTTCATGAAATACAAGAGATCACAGAGAGAGGAAGACAGGCATCTGTATTTGGAAAAACTTAGAGAAGTTAGCAAAGTAGTCAAGAAGGCAAAGATTCAAAAGGAGGAGAAAATAGCCAATGCAATAAAATGGGGGGATAAGACACTTTTCAGATATATTAGTGAGAAGAGGAAGGGCAAGAGTGGTATTGTCAGACTCAAGGGTGCAGGGCAGGAATATGTAGAAGCTGATAAGGATAAAGCGGAATTGCTTAACAAATATTTTTGTTGTGTTCACAGATGAAGAACCAGGAGCAGGACCTCAGAAAACACCCACAAATAGGAACAGAAGCAAAGGACATCTTGAACAATTTTCAAAAGACTGTGTTCGTGAGAAACTATCTCAACTTAAAGTAGACAAAGCGATGGGACTGGATGGGATACACCCAAGAATATTGATGGAACTTGGGGACGTTCTAGCAGCTCCACTGACTGACCTTTTCAATGCCTCGTTGGAGTCAGGAGTGGTGCTAAAGGACTGGAGAGAGGCTCATGTGGTGCCTTTACACAAAAGCCGAAGTAAGGATGTGGTTGAAAACTACAGGCCGGTTAGTTTAACTTCGGTGGTGAGTAAATTATTGGAAACGCTGCTGAAAGAGAAAATAGTGAGGTTTCTGGAGTCAAGTGGATTACAGGATCCAAGGCAGCATGGATTCACCAGAGGCAGGTCTTGTCAGACAAATCTGATTGATTTCTTTGACTGGGTGACCAGGGAGTTGGACCGAGGGAGAGCCCTAGATGTGGTGTGTTTAGATTTCAGTAAAGCCTTTGACACTGTTCCTCACAGGCGACTTATAAACAAACTGAGCACCCTAGGGATGGACCCTAAAGTTACTGCTTGGGTTAGAAATTGGTTAAGGGGGAGGCGACAAAGAGTACAAGTAAATGGAGCTCACTCTGAGGAGAAGGATGTTATCAGTGGTGTGCCCCGGGGATCTGTCCTTGGTCCGATTCTTTTTAACATCTTTGTTAGTGATATAGCGGAAGGGCTTTCAGGTAAGGTTTGCCTCTTTGCGGATGATACCAAAATCTGCAATAGAGTAGACACCCAGGAAGGTGTAGATAACATGAGGAGGGATCTAGCTAAGCTTGAAGAATTGTCTAGAATTTGGCAGCTGGGATTTAATGTTAAAAAATGTAAGGTCATGCATTTGGGCTGCAGCAATCCAAGGGAGCAATATAGTATAGGGGGTGAAGTACTTTTGTCCACTAAAGAAGAGCGGGACCTAGGCGTGGTTGTGTCTGATGATCTTAAAGTAGCTAAACAGGTAGAAAAGGCGACGGCAAAAGCTAGAAGGATGCTTGGGTGCATACGGAGAGGAATGGCTAGCAGAAAAAAGGAGGTGATAATGCCTCTGTATATGTCTTTGGTGCGACCTCATTTGGAGTATAGTGTGCAATTCTGGAGACCGCACCTTCAAAAGGATGTGAACAGGATGGAGTCGGTGCAGAGGGTGGCTACTAAAATGATTAGTGGTCTTCATTATAAAGTATATGAGGACAGACTGAAGGATCTTAATATGTACACCTTAGAGGAAAGGCGGGATAGAGGTGATATGATTGAGATGTTTAAATACCTCCGTGGCATAAATGTTCAGGGAGAGAGCCTCTTTCAATTGAAAGCAAGTTCTGCTACGAGGGGACATGGGATGAGGGTGAAGGGAGATAGATTCAGGAGTGATATGCGGAAATATTTCTTTACGGAAAGTGTAGTGGATACGTGGAATAGTCTCCCAGTAGAGGTGGTAGAGATGAGGACAGTAACTGAATTCAAAAAAGCATGGGACAAACACAGAGGATCTCTAAAGGTAAAAAGGGGACTGTTGTAGTTGTTATGGAAGGACAGACTAGATAGGCCATGTGGTCTTTTTCTGTCGTCATATTTCTATGTTTCTATGTTATGAGACATATTTCCTCCCACTGCGCTACACACACACCATTAGGCTGTGCTGTCGAACCATGATATTGTGGGCATTGTGGTTTAATGTCACAGCGTGTCAGGCTTATCATGCGCACTTTAGGCGTACTTTGGTTACAGCACCTTGCAGCAGGCCTTGCAGTGCGCCTTGCCCTCGATACTCTACCAAGCGCGTCATGGGTCTCCATAGGGCAGAGGCATGTCATACGGCACCCTGACCCATGCTCTTGGACATGGCGTGTTCTAGGGCTCTTGTGGTTTCTGCACCGTACATGGCGCCTTAGTATGCGCCTTGGTGACTGCCATATTGTACGGCACCATATCGCTCCCCAGGTGCTTTGTGAGGTGCCGTACAGGGCACCTTCACTGGGTCTCTAGGCATGGTGCGGGACTAGGCACCCCTGGACCGGTCACCTTTGGGCGAACTCGGGGATAAGGCACTAATGGTTACAGTGCCCTGACAAGGTTAGGGTGCCCTTGGTTAGTGTGCCCTATGGGCTGCAAGGTGCTTCAGCTTGACATGCATCACCTAGGGGCATTGTGACAGCTGTCAACCTGGCACTGGGTGGCCAAGTGGGGGCAGCAATGCACAGGTGACTGATGGGGTGGGGCTGCAGGTGCCATATCTGTGGCCAGCCCATGTTGCTGACAGTATGGTAGACCAACATGTTGTGGGCGACTGTACCACGGCACAGGGCTCTGTCAATGTGACATGCTTGTGTGACAGTGGGTGGAAGTTGATGGGTGTACGTTTCTTCCAGTGGGGGCGGTGATGGCAACATAGTTGAAATGGTGGTTCGACAGTAGGGTGGTGGTATCATGCAGATCGGGCACAGGCGGGGATGCACACAGAGGCACTATGCAGGACAGGGTACCGGCGCATTCTATGGGGTGGCAGCCTGCACAGGCAGACAGGACTATGTACAGCTAACACACGCAGATGGATGGACAGCGGGACTGTGTTCCAACTGTGGCATAGCTGTTGGGGGCTGGTAGTACCGATCCGCGAGGGTATGACTATTGGCAGTAATGCAAATTATACTGGTTGCTACAGCATGAGGGGAGGTAACAATGGTGAATCCAACCCATGACCACTGTTTGTAGCCTCATTGTACTGGCCAGAGTTCTTTACCTCTCTGCCCTTTTGGACTGGCTGGGTACAGGGGGACTGCAGTTCAGCATACAGCCATCAGCTGTGTGTGCAAGGATAGGGTAGCTGCACCAACACCCATGATGCATTGCACATGCAGAACAGCGCTATACATCTGATCTCCACATGGTGTCTGCACCTCTCTGTTTCCCCAGCTTGGTGTACCAGCCTGCCAGGGCATGATACTGCCACAGAGTAGCTACAGACCCTGCCATTCGGCAGGTTCTATGTTCGCCCTGATGGTACAGGTGGGAGCACAGCACTGCTACACATCCCCATCCCTACCAGTGGGTGACATGTGTTTGTAACAGTGCATCTGAGAGTGGCTCTGTGCCCATCTGTGTTCTGCAGTCACATGTGGTCTGCTGGGACAAGACCTCAACCATGTCACTGCATACACAGTGTTGGGATCGGCTGCCATGGACACCTGTTAGTGGGGGTGTTTAGGATCACATGGGGGATATGTAGCAGTTTTCCTACCAGTCAGAGTGGTCTACACTATGTGCCCCTGAGGGCCCTCTCTCACTCATATTGTCAGAGCAGCCATGGAGTGATAGGTGCCTGGGGATTGGATGTGGCACCAGTGACCTTTGGTCATAATGACGATAGACAGCCTTCAAGGGCTAGTTCACAGGATCCATACATGTGACTGCAGCAGTGGAAGACCAGCCATGATGTGGTGGTGGGACTGTGCATCCTCCCTGGCCACATACCACCATCTGGTATTCACCATTAGGCAGCCCTTTTGGACTGCACCTGCAGCAGTGTACAGGGTGTTCCTACCATGCACAAACTAACTGCAGACAGCAGACAGTCCACTTGCCAGTCCCTGGTGCAGGCTCATGGAGAGCACACTTTGCACCCAGACGTGGTATGTGGAATACACACACCAGGCAGGTATGTCAGTGATTGGACCCCAGAACTAGGATCACACATGTATCACTGGTGACAGATGGTATAGAGCACTGTGGTGGGACCTAGACATACTATGGTCACTGAACAATCTGGGTGGACTGGCCTCACAGAATTACATGCTTTGGCCCCCATGTCCATGCAGGTGGTGTTTTGCCACTACAGTGACCGAGCCATTGCCCTACTCCCTGTGCAGCTGCCGCCTGCCCAATATGCCCTGTCCTGACCATACCCACAAAACCTTGCTCCTCATTATGCAAATTTGCATTTTAACGCTGTTAACATCAGCACATTGGGGGCCCAGGACAGAGTGAGCAGCCACAATACAATGGATAGACATACACACACACACACACACACACACACACTCCTAACGCATCACTGTGCACTAATAGGGGTGTTCGGCAAACCTGCCCGCCACACTGCCCTGCTCACAGTGTCTACATTTCCGGCCTGTACAGGAGGTGGTGGTGGTGCTGGGATGCTACCTGCAGCTCCGTGTTGGGGCCAACAGCCTGACTCTACATGTGGATTTGGATAGTGGAGCCTGGCTGAGTGGGTGTTTGTGCCCCTATTGGCCGCTGCCGTGGGGATTGCACGTTTTGATGGTGTATCTACATGGTGGGGTAAAATATTTGGTTGTGCCTGCAGTTGGGGCTTGAACATGTGACTCTCAACTCCAGGTCACACTGGCTGTGTGTGCTGCACCACAGAGTTGCCACAGAGTTACAATGTACCCTGGTGCTACCTGTATGTCTGCTCAGCCAGACCTTTTCTGATGTTGTGTTTTATCTACATAGTGGGGTCAATTATCGTGGTGTACCTTTACATCTCCTCAGCGACAAAGCACGGATCCACGAGCTGACAAGAAACCCAGTCCAAAAAAACGTGGACAGCAAAGGAAGAAATTCTTTTATTGGTCAATTTAAGCACTGGCCCGACACAGGCCGAGTTTCGTTTTGCCTTCATCAGGGGCTGGCTTAACTAAAACATATAAAAACAATTAAATAATAAAAACATAAATATGAGTTAAACAATTTAAATTTAACAAATGCACAACCTTAAAAGGCCTTAAAATGAACTATTATATCAATATTAACATGACTTTTGAAAAACATGTATAGGAAATAAGTAAAAATTAAATTAAAAATTAATTTAAGAACGTACAGGAAACGTGTAAAGTCAGAATAAGCAGAAGAGAATGAATACTTCTTTACGGAATATTTCTTTATGGAAAGAGTAGTGGATCCGTGGAATAGTCTCCCAGTGGAGGTGGTAGAGATGAGGACAGTAACTGAATTCAAAAAAGCATGGGACCAACACAGAGGATCTCTAAAGGTAAAAAGTGGACTGTTGTAGTTGTTGTTATGGAAGGACAGACTAGATGGGCCTTGTGGTCTTTTTCTGTCATCATGTTTCTATGTTTCTATGTTTTTAATACCAACAACATCTCTGTGTATGCTTGTATGTTCAAATGTATCCTATAATATTAAGAAAACCAAAAACATACGTATGACCAATATGTATATCTCTATTGATAACTAGTTAAAAGTGAGAACCCGAGCGAAAATTATAATTATTGTGATGCTACAGGAAGTAACGTTGTTACAAAGAGAAATTGCTGCACAAAGCAGGAAATCAGTGGAATCGCTAAACCAGCGTGTGCTTTTGATGTCATTATACGGTTAATCGGCTTAACTAAGAATTTTACAGGGTTATTATGAATGTCACCTTTAAACCAATTGAAAATTACCTGTATGGTCAGAAAACCAAATATAATGTATATGGTATATGTTATTTCTGGATGTTCTTCCAAAGCAAAATTATATTCACCAAAAAATAGCTGACGTTATTGCACTACAAAAGAAAAGGATCCACATTTCATCGCGAGGGTAAAATATATGTACACCGTGGGAACGCTTATATAGCTCAATTACAACCTTCTCATATACCACCTATTATATTAAATAAATTAATTACAATAATTAAAAGAGGAGGAAGGGGAACCTGCCACCATGATTCAAAAAACGGGCAGAAGTTTAGGACTTTAAAACCCAACTTGTATGCCGATTATTGCCATAGCGCGACAATGCTAGAGCTTATGGTGCTCTCTACTATTATTTTTTAATTAACCAATATATCCAAATCTTCTATACTGAAGTTTTTAAATAAACGAAAATACTTGGGCGCATTTCCACTAAGTACCGCTCAATGTACAAAGTGTTCAAGTATTGAATGAGAGACCTTTCATCTTCTATACCCCATTTCAAAACTATGTGCCTTTAGACATAACTCGCTTGGTGAGTTTTAAGATCGGACACAATCTATAATGCTAAGTAAAAATAAAAGTTTAACTTACATGTGACAGGATTGGTCTTAAAAAATAACGTGTCTCACTTATGCAGACGGCTGCTCTAACCAGAGATGCCAGCGTATGCGCTCTACAGAGGAGAGACAGTGTACACGGGGAGTATTGTTAAATTGCCATGTAAAATGAATGAAATAACAGTTACAAACAATGAAATTCTTATTCTTGCCATACATTTATCATTTTTTGCTCAAATGTAATGTAAAGGACCTAATTATCTAACACTAGGAGAAAATTAGACTTTGACTTACATTTGACAGAATCACTGGAGGTAGGGCAGGGCTATGGTTTTCTGTTCTATCTATGTGGTGAGGTATATTATTGGGATGGACATTTCCTTCTCCTCAGCCCGAGCTTTTCTGTTATTCTGGTCTCTGTGCATGGTGGGGGAAAATTAGTGGGATGTACCTTTCTTCCTCAGCAGGACCTCCTCTGGTTTCTGATCCATCTACATAGTGGGGTAAAATATTGAGTTGTAAGGCGCCTTAACGTTACATAACGCGCCTTAATGTAGCCGCTGCTACGTTACCGCAGTTTAGTAAACATACCCCTAAGGCAGTCAAGATAGTGGAGATTAAATATTTGAGGGACACTCTAGAGGTGGAAACAGGTTATGGGGATGTGAACATCTGGGTGGAATTGGTTAAATATACCATAGGAAGTCTCAACCGTAGCAATTGCTATGCATGTGCCTCTGGGAGGCCCATTGCATAGGTTGTGCCTTTACCCCTGAGGTGGGATATAGATCCCAATGGAGTAAGATGCCTCATATCTCTGTATCAGGAAAAAAACGGCTTGGGGAAATGAAAGTTGCAAGTCATTGAATTTGCTCTTTCCCCCTACAGACATGAAGGAGGTAACTAGCTGTTGATTAGATCTGCTAAAACTGTTAGCTGTGATACATTGTAGCCTCCGTTGTAATTTCCTAGCTGCAACTCACCTAATATCCCACTTTACCCAGCTAGGTTTAGATATAAATCCTTGCCTCGTGTATGCTATCTAATGTACAACTGCTTGCCTGTGTCTCTAACCATTTACCATTGCCTATACACTGCCTCTCTGAACATACAACCCTCCATACAACTCAGGCGCCCTTGAGGCAAACAACCTCCATACACCGTAGGCTATTTTGGCACCCAGCAAACAAACATGGCCACCTCCATACTACTCCTTACTACCATCTACTTCCTTACCAACGCCATATATGATGCATTCTCGCAGGCGCACAACCCCATACCCATACTTCGTGGTTCACATAAGAAAAACCATCTCAACCACTACCACTCGCCACAAAACCCTTACCACAACAGACACTCACACCTGGTCTACGTAACACTAGAGCAGCCCACCAACACAAAACCAGACAAACCACATGGGCACCAAGACCTGAGATGTGCTCTTATAAACGTTCGCTCGTTCCGCAAAAAGTGGCCAGTCATTACTGATCTATTAACTAACCTTAACCTTGATATACTAATGGTCACAGAAACCTGGTTCTCAGACACCGACACAGTCCTCCTAAATCAACTTACCCCACCTAACTTTTCAATATACACCTGTAACAGGACCGGTAGAAGAGGCGGAGGCGTGTTCATCCTAGCAAAAACGGAGCTCCAGTACCAGATGATCCCCTCTAGAAGCACTCAGCACCTAGACATAATTACTATAGCTAACAAACACAACACTGTCAATCTCATCTACAGAGCTCCAAGCTCTCCTTCGGATGAGCTCTCCCTCATAATTGACCTGGCCTGTAATCCTGAAAACCCAAGCAAACCAAACTGGCTATTGGGTGACTTTAATCTTGCATCCTTACAAGCTGCCCTTGCTAACACCTTCCTTGAAGCAATGTCTGACCTCAGCTACAAACAGATTGTAAATATCCCCACCCAC
Organism: Ichthyophis bannanicus; assembly: GCA_033557465.1. NCBI lineage: Eukaryota > Metazoa > Chordata > Amphibia > Gymnophiona > Ichthyophiidae > Ichthyophis > Ichthyophis bannanicus. The sequence goes on along the minus strand of CM066034.1, from coordinate 805,818,997 downwards.
CAAGGAGGGAACACTCTTGATCTTGTCTTCGCCCCATCCACAGCCACAAGCCAGAAGCATCACCTTGACCTAGCCATCACCCCTGTCCCATGGTCAGATCACTGCTTAATAACCTTCCAGATCCCATCACAGCATGAGCATGATCCTCTTAGCTGACCAAATGCAGCAACTCTGGCAAACCCCTTACGCTTCAAACCACTTGATAAAGAAGAGTTTATCAAACATGCCATCCCAAAATTGATACAGCCATCACCCAATCTCAACGGCATGATCACTAATTGGAATGACACCATGAAAATGTTCTCACAACAGCCTCCCGGCTACAAGCATCCAACTTCCAACACTTGCGTTGGTAAAAGGAAGACAGCGCCCTGGTTCTCTGCCGAGCTGTGGACATCTTTACTTCTCCTGAGGAAATTAGAGAGAAAATGGTGACGCATCCATAAAACCTCTGACCAGGCCACATACTTAGTTCACTTGAAAGCTCATCGAGAATCAGTATGGGACAAAAGGAAGGAATTCCACTCCGAGTGACTCCGCCGCTCATTAAACAAGCCACGGGACCTCTTTGACTTAGTAAAATCCTTTACTAAGGAACCATCATCTCCTCAGCAAGAAGAAATACAACCCCAGCTATATGCCAACTACCTCCAATCCAAAGCTGTCAAAACACTCATAGCCATGAGCCCCAAACCTCTCTATATTCCTCTCCAACAGAATCCACTCATGAAACTCACACCTCCATTTGCGGGTTGCATCGAAGACATAATTGCCACCATCAACGCCACCACTGCACCAAATGACCCATGCCCAGCTTACTAGATTAGATTAATGCACTCAGAACTCAGCCCAATCATAGCTGAAATCATAAGTCTCTCATTCGCAACAGGAACATTCCCAATGGATCTTAAACAGACATCCGTACGACCACTTCTAAAGAACAATCACCTTGATCCGCAGAAAGTGGAGTCATACTGTCCGATCTCAAGTATTCCTCTTCTAGCCAAAATACTCGAGAAGGTGCACAGAGACAGATCCAGCAACATATTGATATGAAGCCCCCCTAGACCCCTGTCAACATGGATTTAGGGAAGCTCATGGAGTCGAGACACTACTGACCTCCCTAACCAACACCTTAATCAACGGGATAGGCAACATCAAAAAGGGGTTTGCGCTTATCTTCCTCGATATTGCCGCTGCTTTCGACTCAGTCATTCACGACCAGCTTCTAACTTGACTCCATGAGAAGGGAATCCATGGCCGCGCTTGGGATTGGTGCAAATCCTACTTAGAGGATCGATGGCAGCAAATTCGGATGGGCTCCAACACATCCAAACCATTTCAGCAAAGCCAAGGGGTACCTCAAGGCTCCTCCCTATCCACACTGCTCTTTAATATTTACATGCAGCCGATTTGTGACATCATCCACTCATACGGAATCTCATGCCTCATCTATGCAGATGACGTCCTGTTGTTCACACCAATCAATGTCATATTGCCCGACTATACAGTATTAGTGAACTGTTTCAATGCAATCACAGACTGGCTCCTCAATCAGAACCTTAGAATAAATTTAAAAAAAACTGAGGTCTTGTTCATCACGAAGAACAAGAGCTTTTCACCTCCTACAACTCTAAAGGTTAGAGACGCAGAACTTCCCAGCAAGACCGCCATACGCTATCTCGGTGTAACGCTTGATCAACAACTGGATTTCTCAGTGCACATAAGCAATACCGTCAAAGCAGTATACTACAAGATCAAGACATTATGACATCTGAGACCCATGCTTGCCCCAGAGGACTTCCGTACCAAGCGATTGTAACACCCCACTTTGACTACGCAAACATTATTCTCCACGGTCTCCCCAAGAGCATCCTAAATCCTCTACAGTTAGTGATGAATGCTGCCGCCTGAGTCCTCTGCAGAATGTCCAGAAAAGACCACATAACCCCTATCTTAAGAGACCTACACTGGCTACCTATAAACTGTAGTATCTCATACAAGGCCCTCCTCATCACATTCAAATCCATTAACAAAATCTCCTCACCTTCAATTTCTGCCCTGCTCACACACACACCAAACAACATATTATGGAGGACACTAGCTGCCAACACACTGATTATCCCATCTGAAACTACAAAATGTTCATGAACAACTAGTAATAGAGCCTTCGCTCTTTACGCCCCTAGATGTTGGAATAACCTCCCTCCCAACATCAGAGCAATCAGAGACCTCAATCAATTTAGGAAGGCCATCAAGCATTACTTATTCCTACTGCACTTTTCTCCACATTACAGCACCATCCACCCCGACCCAACCCAGCATTGCATCACAAACCACAAACAAAGCCAAACCGGACAGATCTAGTAAACTAGTAAAGATTTATATACTAAATCATGAAAGTCATCTTACAAAATTTAAGCAGTCATAAAGTTTGCACAAGATAATAACTTGAATATGTATATTGACATCAAACCTAGCCTAGCATGTAGAATCGCCTCATTGTAAATAACCTCACTGTAACTTCACCTGTCTGTATTTAATTGTATATAGTTCTCCCAGTTACATTTCCATGTTACTATCCCTGTTTTATGTAAACACAGGGCAGATCTACCCCTGCCCTGTAGTCAAGTTGTTGAATGTAAACCGCACTGATAACAAATAGAGCGGTATAGAAAAGCTATAAATAAAATAAAATAAATAAATAAAATAAAAATGTTCCCTCCACATTTTCAGCAGTGTTTGGAAATCACTCCGACTGTCTCACCAGGCGGGGGAAGAACTACACAAGAGAAGTGGGGGAACTGAATACCTGCGTTCTAAACTTAAACCTGACAGGGATGGAAGGAGAAGAGAAGCACTACTCCAACCTGGTAATCCCTAGGGCAGACTTGTGGTGGTACTGTGGAGGGCGGACGTTGAGACCAACATTGCCTACCCTATGGTCGGGAACATGTGCAATAGTTCAATTGGCAGTTCCTTTCACCTTGGCGTTCACAGAACAGGACAAGGGGCAAAATACAAAGGGAAAGGAGGAGTACTTTGGGAGCCTCATTTGATGACAGTATATATATAGATGCAATAGGAGTCCCACGGGGAGTTCCGGATGAGTATAAAGCATGAAACCAGATTGCAGCTGGAATCAAATCCCTGTTAGGGGTAATCACGATAAACAAAAATGTAGATTGGATAAGTTATATATATTATAACCAACAGCAGTTTATGGATGCAATAAAGGGGATCGCAGAACAATTGGACGCCACTAGCAGAATGGCCTGGGAGAACCGAATGATTTTAGATATGATGGTGGCTGAAAAAGGGAGCGTGTGTGTAATGCTATCACTAAAGCCCTGCGAGAACTAACTACCTTGGCAGAGGAATCGGCAGAAATTTCATTCAGGTACGGATACCTCTCTCACTGGATGGTTAGAGTCATGGTTTGGGAAGTGGAAAGGGGTGGTAGTACCTATATTTATCTCTGTACTTGTTGTAATTGGAGTATTAATTATGGTGGGGTGTTGCATAATACCATGTATAGGAGGGTTAACTCAAAGATTGATAGAGACAGCAAAAACAAAGCAAATGATTGTATCATCTCCAGTGCACAAAGGTGCAATGTTATTAATGGACAATAAAGGGGAAAAGATAGAGTCAGGAAGGATGTTAACTAAATTAGAAGCTTCCTATGGAACTGTAGAGTAAATGTAAAAAGTAACAAGAAAACTTTAAAAAGAAAGAGGGAGGGGTTTGATATAAACAAATGTGATATGTTATTTTTACAATGTAATATAATTTTTGTATTCCATTCATTCACCATTCTGTAATATAATTTTGTATGTAATGACTTTCTGACTTCCTTTGTTGGATGCCTGCATCCTAGAAGGAGAGACTACATGACTAGTAATACGTGGCCTGCACAGGTGCGGATGTACGAAGAAGTGGAGTGAGACAGAATTAACCAATGAATTATGGACATACTGGAGGAGGGCGAGGACATAGTGTAGTATGTAATGATTTTCTGACTTCCTTTACTGTATGTCTGCATTCTGGGAAGAGAGACTACGTGGCTAATAACACATAGCCTGATACAGGTGTATAAGTATTAACCAATGAATTATGGATATGCTGGAAGAAGGCGAGGACATAGTGTACTATAAAAGAATCGTGAAACAGCGAATGAGTGTGAATGCTCAGTCAAGCATTTCACCCTTTTGTTTATTTTTATTTATTGCTTTTATATACCGCACTATTTAAAATCAGTGCGGTTTACATTACAACAGATTTGTGCTTAACAGGCGCTCCGTTATGCACTTACATTGAAACGGGAGAGTAAAACTTGGACTCAACTGGGGTAACTATCTACAGTTATGTACAGCTATCTACAATATTTGCTTTCGGCTGTTTGCGGATTACTGTTTCCTGGTAAGGTAATTGGTGGGTGGGGTTGAAGAGCTGGGTTGAGAGTAGTGTAGAAGAAAGAGATGATGTTTTAGTGCCTTTCTGAACTGGGCAAAGTCAGTGACCGCCCGGATGGAGGGTGGGAGTGCATTCCAGCAGCTGGGAGCATAGAATCTGAAAGCTCGGTTCGTAGTTGCCTGGGTGCATTTAATTATTTCCTTGGGGATCTGTAGGGCATTGATGGTGAATGCCCTCCTTGCCCTGTTTGCTGGGGTGGGGTGGAGAAGGTCAGTTAGCGAGGTGGAGGATATTTTGTTAATGGCTTTGAAGGTCATCAGGACTACCTTGTAGGTGATGCGGCAGTGGATTGGTAGCCAGTGTAGGCCCATTAGAATTAGGGAGATGTGGTCCTTCCTTGAGGCTCCATGTAGGAAGCATGCAGCTGCATTCATTGCGAGTTGTAGTGGGTTTAGCGTGTTTTTGGGTAGGCCGTGCAGGATCACGTTAGCATAGTCAAAGTGCAGGATGACTATTGCCTGAAAAACTGATCTGAAATCCCCTGGTTGCAGAAGTGGTCGGAGGTGTCGTAGTGTCCGTAGTTTATGGTAGATTTGTTTGGTGATGTTGCTGATATGTGTTTTGAATTCGAGTTGCTGGTCTAACGTAATTCCCAAGTACCGGATGCTGGGTCTAGTTGGGAGTTCAGCGTCTTTTGTTTTTAGTGTCGGCAGTGGTGAGAAGGATTGGCTTCTGGTTATGAACAGGACGTCCGTCTTACTGAAGTTTATTTTGAGGCTCTGTGAGATGAACCAATCGGTTACGGACTCGAAGCATTTTACTAGCAGTGAAAAGTCAGGGTTATCGATGGAGAATGAGGTGAAGAGTAGCACATCGTCTGCGTAGATTAGGTATGCTATGTTGAATGAGCGAATTATATCACATATAGGTTGCATGTATATGTTAAATAAGAGGGCAGAGAGTGAGGAACCTTGGGGTACCCCGTGCTTTTGTTGGAATGGTTCAGAAGTTGCGGATCCTGATCGTACTTGCTGCCATCTGTCCGTTAGATAGGATTTGCACCAGTTCCATGCAGAACCATTAATTCCCTTGTCATGAAGCCATATCAGCAGTTGCTCGTGGTTTACAGAATCAAATGCAGCGGCAATGTCTAGGAAAATTAGGGTTTGATGTTGTCAATCCCTGCTTGATGTTGTCAATCCCTGTGATCAGCGTGTTGATGAGTGTGGCAAGGAGAGTTTTGGCGCCGTGTGCTTCCCTAAAGCCATGTTGGCATGGGTCAAGGGGAGCTGTGGAGTCAATGTGGTCCTGTATTTGACGTTGGACGACCTTCTCAATTATTTTTGCTAGCAGGGGGATGCTTGATATCGGTCAGTAGGATTCCACTTTCTGGGGATCCAGTTTGGCATTCTTCAAGAGGGGTCGGATTGACATCTGTTTGAGGCATATGGGGAACTGTCCTGTAGAGAAGGATAAGTCGATGATTCTGGTTATTATAGGGCTGATCTCCTTCCATAGCGATCTTATCCAGGCTGCTGGACAGGGATCGTTAGGTGCAGTGGTGGCATTAGCGATGACGATGATGTCTTCAATATCTGTGTCAGATGGTGTTATGAGGGAGGAAAGAGGCTTGGGTAGGTTGTTGCTAGGGTTGGATAGGGTAGCTTTGGTAATATTTTTGGTTTTAAACAGCAGGTAGTTTGTATAGTCCTGGGTGTGTATCCTGGTTGGTTGTGAAGAAGAGGGATCCTTTGTTAGGGTTCTTACTATATTGAATAGCTCGTGGGGTTTGTTCAGGGATCAGTTTAGGAGCTCAGCATGATGTTCCTTAATTTTTGTTGATATTAGGTTGTGGTGTGCCTGCAGGTGAGAGTTGTAGGCTGTCTGGTCAGCTGGTGATCGTGTACGTTGCCATTTTCTTTCAAGTTTCCTCAACATTTGTAGTGATGTTTGCAGTTTGGAGGTATACCAGCGTGCAGGTTTTCTCCTTCTTGGTTGCCTCTCATGGGTCTGTGATTTGGCTTTGTTTGCTATGCATGCGAAGGAGCTTAGGCTGTTGTTCCAAGAAGCCATTACTTCTTCAAGGTTTGAGGATACTGTTTTGATATTGGGGAGGACCTCGTTGATGATTGCCTCTCTGTCAAAGGGTCTAAAGCATCTTGAGGATGTTGTAGAGTTTTTGGTTGGTTTCATTTGTTTTCTGCTGTCATGGTTCATAGGTATTTGGAATTTAATTAGATTATGGTCTGACCATGGGACGGGGATATGGTTACATGAGGTTTGCGGATTGAGCTCACTTCTGACTTGGGGGAGAAAATCAGGTCTCGCATGTTCCCTTTTTGATGTGTGGGAGCATCAACTATTTGCTTATAGTCCAGGTTGTTGAACGCCTCCAGGAAGGCATTGGAATGACTATCCTGCATCGCTGCTAGATTGAAATCACCAAGTACCCAGTTTGGTTTGCGTGTGTTCATTGGGTTGGAGGCTATGTCGAGTATCATTGCGAGGTCCTCGGGGGGTGATGAAGGGGATCTGTAAATAAGGTTGATGGTATTGCAGTTGTTGGATATGGTAATCACGTCCATGTGTGTTGAGCTATTGGAGCTCATCATTTGATACTGGAGGTCCGTTTTCACGAGAATGAAAGCCCCACCTCCCCTGCGGTCTTCTCTGTGGCATGTGTGGATTGAGAAGTCAGGGGGAGTAAGTTGGTTGATGAGGATTGTGTCTGATGTGGTGAGCCATGATTCTGTCACTAACAGGATGTCTAGTTTGAGGTGCATTATCAGGTCGGTGATAATTGGCCATTTTTTACGAACAGATCGTGCGTTTATGAGGGCACACTTAAGGTTGCGTGGGCTTTGGAGGGGCTTGGGTTTTGTGGTGTGTTGGAGTGGTATGTGGATTAGATGGGTCTGCGGGGGTTCAGCTGGTGCATGGTGTGTGTTGTTGTGGTATCTCCATCCTTGGCTTCATATGATCAGAACAGGGTTGTGGTCAGGGGTGAAGGAAAGTGCGCAGTTAATGGCGTTGCTGAGGAGGTATATACTGAGTAAGGTGATACTGAATATAGCCATTTTGAGGTGGGTTTTTGGTCTGTTCTGTGTGTGGCTTTCCTTAGCTGGGGTGTGTGTCAGTAAGGTTTTTTAATTGGTTCAACATGGGCTGTGTGTGTATTGAGCAGTCCAGTTGAGGCTACCTTAATCTATGGGACTAGCTAGTGGGGGCAGTGTGAAGTGGTAGCAGTGAGTGGTGAGTAGAGATCAGTGTGAGTGCTAGCAGATTGAATACTTGTATCCTTTGGCAGTATAAGGTTTACAGTACCATCAGCAGTGTAGTAGTTATATTATACAGTCAGCGCTCACAGTACACATTAAATATTGCCTTAACCTTTAGCAATGAACTTATTCTTAGAGCGTGGGAGCGTGGAAGCGTTCGGTATTGGGGACTCAATCAGTACAATAGAGATCTACTCCCAAATGCTTTTCTAAATGGGATACTCACAGAGCGGTCAGGCTACTAGGAACAGTATATGGCTGGGGGTTGTAGGAGTCTCAGTAGAGCTTTGTGATCTGGCTGAGAGTCTGCATGTGTTGTCCCGATTCAGTGGCTGCAGTGGCTGGAGGTGGTTGTAGTCCTTTGGTGCCCAGTGCTAGCGAGCTCAACCCTGGCGGGGAGCTCAAGCTGCGGTGGTTAGGCTTTATCATTGGCCTCACGTGTTTCTGTCTGGTATCTTAGGTGTGCTGAGTAGGGGTCCCAGGTATTGGGCCACCACCTAAGGGCCACGCCAAAGGGCCCTCTGGCGAGGCCCTAAGGCGCGGACCCGCCGGGCGTGGGTGCACCGGTTGCTGCTCTTTTAAACGAGCAGCTCTGCCCCAATTGGGCAGGTGATGCAGTGGTCGGCGGTCTGGGGCGGAGCGGGTGCTGGAACAGCTCGATCCCTCCTGGGAGAGCTCTGTCGGGTGGAGAGGCTGCCTGGCTCGGTTGCTGCTCTTTTAAACGAGCAGCTCTGCCCCGATTGGGCAGGCGATGCGGTGGTCGGCGGTCTGGGGCGGAGCGGGTGCTGGAACAGCTCGATCCCTCCTGGGAGAGCTCCGTCGGGTGGAGAGGCTGCCTTGCTCAGTTGTTGCTCTTTTAAACGAGCAGCTCTGCCCCGATTGGGCAGGCGATGCGGTGGTCAGTGGTCTGAGGTGGAGCGGGTGCTGGAACAGCTCGATCCCTCCTGGGAGAGCTCCGTCGGGCAAGAATGTAATTAAAGTAACTCTTTGCTTCACGGAGGTGTCTGTTATTGTGTAAAAAGTTATGATTATTACAATAATGAACTCCTGTGATTCAAAAGCATACAAAGCAGCTCATTAGTCATGATTTTTTGAAAAGAAGTGCATGAAAATGTCTACCTGTATATGCTGCTTTTTGCAAAAAAAAAAGGTAATTAGCAGCCTGATAGTCAAAGCCCAATATCCATATAGCAGCATGCCAATATATATAGATATTGATGCTGGCTGCCACTTTCCATGGGCATTCAGCAGCGGCTAGTGCGACTGAATATCGTTATAAACCACCTCAGCACTATCTGCATAGTGTCTGGCCACTTCATAGGTAGAGCGGGAAGATAGCAGGAAAGCAGGATATTCAGCCTACTATTCAGATAACTATTCAGATAACTTAAGGCAACAAAAAGCTATCCTAAAGTTATCTGGATAAATATTTGGATAGTGGAATGAATATCGCCATTATTGGAGAGCTCTGGCAGTCGGTGTTCTGTCTGGATATTTCAAGTGGCATTTTGGAAAGATCATCTAAGTCAAATCCAGGGTGTCCAAGGTAGAATGTGCAGAACAATTCCAGGGTCATCTATGTCACCAACCACCACATAAACATCCTCTTTAGGAAAGCATGGGGCGAGGGCATCCATCTCATGCAAGCTAGGATAAGGGGACATCCAGTGGTCAGTGTTCATTGTCGTATTGTAAAATAAAGGGGGTATTAATGAAGCTTCTTCTCTACACCCGCCATACCTTTTCCTGCAAAACGATGACTTTCGTGCCTGGAGCAGTTATAACCTTAGACACAATGCCGGACGTTCAGTATGCTTCTGAGATCAGGTGGGAATGTCCACGTTCTTTGGAACACCCTGATTATACCTCCGCCATGCCCCTGTTCAGACTTGAATACCCACACGTCCTCACCCTGGTGATGTTCACAGACCAGGCTTCTAAAAAGACTCTGGAGATACCTCTATGCTTTGAAGATCTCTATGACCATTTCCAGACTTCCAAAGTGCTGCTTGCTATCTGGATAGAAGCACTGAATATCCAATTATATTTAAGCAGCATAGTTGGCATTTCAAAAACAACCAATCGCGAAGTTTAAATATTGGCCCGTATGCTTCTATGGGTATAGATATCTTTTTGTCATATTGTAGAAAACCTATGTGCATAAGATTTCTACCAAGCATATTTGTATGCAACTCGCAGTAGAAAATCTTACACATAGAAAACAACAACTTGTGCATGAAAGTCGGCACACTTTAGTACACTGGCCTCTTGGCGATTGATTTCATTTCATTAGGGTATACTTTCAGTATCCCACCAAACATTTTGCATTAATAAATAAACTTAACTGAAAAGAAACTAAAATAAAAAATGTGGGGGAGGTATTCAAAGTGTTTTAGCTGGTGAGCCCAATAATCAGTGGCACTAACCAATTAGTGCCACTGAATACTAATATATAGACTGCATAAAAAATGCCCAGTTTGCAAAATCCAGATAGTGGCTAATTATTTCTGTTAACCGGTAGCGGTTTCCGATCGTAAACAAGCCCCTATGTATACCATGGACTGCCAGAAGAACAAATCAGTCAGTACTAGAGGAGATCAAACCTAAGCTTTCATTAGAAGCTCAGATGACAAGACTTCAACTTTCATACTTTGGACACATCATGTGAAGAGAGAGATCATTAGAGAAAGATATCATGCTTGGCAAGGTTGAAGGTCAATGCAAAAGAGGAAGGCCTGCAATGAGATAGATCGATACAATAACAGCAGCTATGAATGCTGCTCTGTCAACAATAAGCTGCCTGACTGAAGATCGAACACAGTTTGAGACAAGTATCCAGAGGGTTACCATGAGTCAAGACCGACTGGATGGCACTTAACAACAACATAGAAATTTTAGAAAAGTCATTGCTGAATAAAATACCAGACAAAAAAATTGCATGGGGCCCATGGGGCCGCGGCTCCGATAACGATCGGAAACCGCTACTGCTGCTTTGTAAACAAGCCCCATAGTATTCTTCACCAGCACCATAATTAAAAGGCATTGGTTTTCTTCCTGTCTATCTTTTTCACTGTCCAACTTTCACATCTATATGACACTATTAAAAATACCATGGCTTGGACAAGTTGAATCTTTGTATGAAGAGAGATGTCTCTGCTCTTGAGAATCTTGTCTAGGTCCTTCATAGCCATTCTGCCAAGAGCAATGCATCGTCAGATTTCTTGACTGCTTGTCGTTTATTTATTGATTATTGATCCAAGCAGGTTAAAGCTGTCACTATTTCTCTTTCTTCTCCATCAACAATGAACTTATTGAATTTACTAGTTGTCAGAATCTTTGCTTTCTTTATGTTAAGATGCAGGCCCAGATCATCTTCACTTTCAGCCAGTAATGTTGTATCATCAGCACAGCGAAGGTTGTTGATGAGTCTTCTACCAATCTTCACAATTTGATTGCCTTCATACAGTCCTTGTATTTTAGATCACTGACACTTAACAGACTGAGTTGTACATGTTCCATTTCATTTTTGACCACCTCCAGCTTCCTTTGGTTCATGCTTTGTACATTCCAATATGTACGATATCTTTGCAGCTTCTGACTCTCATTTCATGCACAGCTGCATTAGCAGTCAGACATCCTGAGGGCTTTGATCCAACCATATCATAAATACTGCCTTTACTCTGCAAAGTCTTCAGCTCCTCTCCAGTAGCCAGTTGACTGCCTTCTGACCTGGGGTCTCATCTTCCAGCACTATAGTGCAATTTGTTTTTATTATTTTATTTATTTAGCGTACATTTGTATACCGCTACTTCCAGCGATCAGTAGCGGATTAGATTACATGTTTATGTTTTGTTTATGTTTATGTTTATTAGCTCCTTTGTGACATCAGAGTGGTGTAAAATTTTTAAAAAAAGGAGTACAGGGCAGGCCAGAGGTCAGAAAAGGGAAAAGAACTACAATGAGTGACAGGAAAGAGGAAGAGATCAGTCATTCAGACAAGACAAAGAGGCAGACAACATAAATAAACAATGTCAGGCAGTAAGTGTTGGGAGGTCAAAGGCAGAGGAGAATAGGTGTGTTTTAAGGAGTGATTTGAATTTAATGTAATTTTGTTCTAGTCAGAGAGGCATAGGAAGAGAATTCCACAGGGTGGGTCTGAGGAAGAAGAAGAATGAATGGCGGGTGGACTGTTGGTGAACATTGGATGGTAAGGGGAGGTGAAGACGGTTGATGTGTGCCAAGCGAAGGCTGCGTGTAGGGATGTGAAATTGGAGGAGGTCTGCCATATATTGAGGAGTGTGAGTATCGATAGCTTGGTGAACCAAAATAAGAATTTTGTAATGGATATGAGAATTCATGGGGAACCAATGGAGTTGAATTAGAAAAGGGGTAACTTGGCCTCAATGGGAGGAGTGGGTGATAATTCGAGCTGCTGTATTTTGTATTACTTGGAGTCAGTGGAGTTGGGTGTGAGTAATACCAGTGAGAACAGAATTACTGAAATCTTAACAAGACATGACCAGGGATAGAAGAAGAGTGGTTAGCGCCTAGAGGGTGAGGAAAGGGTGGATTGACCGAAAGGAAAGGGCAGATTGACTATTGGGTTTTTGCGGCAAGATACGGATGTAGATTGCTAGGCCTTTCTTCTGCATATAAATACTAGTGCCATTGCCATTGCTAATCAAAAAGGAATATGGGCATTTCTTACTACATAAAAAAGCTCTACTGGTCTTCTTGTTTCCATTGCTGTCTGGGGGTTGTCAGGCTGGTCTTAGTTTTATCATACTGAGATGCAGAAGAGGAAAGAGTGTTCAGACTTATCTGGAAGAATACAATGCTAAATGGAACACTCCCCTCTGTTATTCAAGTGAAGTTGGCTAATCCTGAGCCATGTTTCAAGTCTGAACCATACAAAAAATTCTAAATGCATCAAAAGGGGCTACATGGCAATATAACAAAGCAAGTGATCAAAACAGGGCACTATTTTATTCAGCAGCAGAGTCCTTCTCATTTTCTAGTGCTGAATGAAATTCTACATGGTTACAGCAGGTATTTTATTGTATATTGCTGTTTCGCAGCTTTAACATTTGTTCTTAAATATTCTTGTGAAAACTTATCATAAAGCATTTAGTACACAGTGTATGATATTCCATGGCAGATATCAAATTGTCAATTTATATAGTTTGTACAAACTGACAAACTTCTTTTTGGTTTGTTTTGGTTCCCTTATGGAAGTAAACTTTATATTCCATGGGAGATGTTGAATTGACAATATATATAGTTTGTATGAACTAACAAGCTTAATATTCCATGTTTAGTATAATTTTTCCCTATGGGATGGAGAATTTACAAATTAAATAAAAAACAGACAAAGTTAAATATCATTTTGTGGTACACTTTTTATTTATTTATTTATAATTTCTTATATACCGCCTTTCATGGGATCAAGGTGGTTTACATTGAACAAACAGAAATTACATTGAACAGGGCATTATAACTTGGAGATAACTATTTTACAGGGAACATGAGCTTTGGAGGGTTAAGTGGCTTGCCCAAGACCACAAGGAGCACCTGTGGGACTAGAAACCCCAGTCCTTCTGGCCCAAGGTTGCTGTCCTCTAGTGGGATTTGAACCCCTGACCTTCTGGCCTGAAGTACCTTGCCCCAACCACTAGGCCACTCCTCCACTCCATTTGCATGTTGTATTTGCCAAACAATACAACATGCAAATCTTTGCAAATGTATACCCCAGCGCTGCGAGAAAAAATCGTACTCACTGATCTTGTCTCACTAATTGGCGTGGTACAACTTACTCTTGGGATGGGCCACCCTTGGCATCTCTGCATCCAGGTGCATTCACTTCAAGTTGTATGTTTATCTAAGGAGCCTATTGGGAACTAACTCAGGTCCCATAAACTGCCTGAGAATATTCCCATTCAAACCTTCTGGGACCTGGCCCAGGTGTACTCCCAGAGTCTTAGAAGTGGAATTTTTGGTGTCCAAAGTTTTGTACCTTTCCCCAGGGACAATACTAACAAGTTGAAGAGTTTGTTGACACTGGAGGTTGTTGATTAGATATAAAAGTGTAACAGAAACACCAGGAAAGCTGCAGGGTGAGCTAAAAGACAAAACCAGAATAGCAGGACACAAGGACCCCCATTAATGCTCATAATTCTTCAATTTTTCAGAGTGCCAATGCCCCAATCGCTGAATGGCCTATACTGCACACCATTGATTTATTTGTAAACTTTTATATAACCCCCCCTTCCAGAGATCAGGGGCAGTTTACATTGAACAAGAGTAACAACAAGGAACCATACATTGAACGTTCTGAACAATATAACATTACAACAAACAGTAGGACTTAGTTGAACTTGGAACTATTTACACAACTGTGATTGAACATAGTAACTATTTACAATTAGAGACACTGGGGCTCCAGAAGGTGCCGAGGCACAGTATATATACATATGTGCGAGGCGTGAGAAGTCTATTGTCTTAGCAGAAGTAGGGTAGGGCTAAGGTTTTATAGGTAGGGTGTTAGGTTGGGTGGTCAGACTGGGACTGCGTAGTTTTTTCCAACGGGATGGTCTAGGTTATAATAGTACTGTATAAATAAGTATGTTTCAGGTCCTTTCGAAAAGCTTGGAGGTCTTTAGTCTCCCTAAGCTGAACTGGAAGATTGTTACATTGTATCGGTGCAACATAGGAGAAAGCACTTTTATTTGTCATCTGTTTTGATTTTCTGATTGCGTCGGGTACTAGAATGGTATTGAGGTTCATTCTTCTTCTTATTCTGTTTTCCGGGAGGCTATGTATCAAGGTAGAAAGATGTGAGGGTGCAATTTTGTTGATTAATTTGAAGGTAGTCACTATGGTTTTATATTGGATTCTGCTGGCAACCGGAAGCCAATGGAGGGTGTAGAGGATGGGAGAAATATGGTCAGATAGTCTGGTCTTGGTAATTATTTGGGCTGCAACATTCTGTGCCATTTGGAGTGTGTTAAGGGTTTTTTTGGTTATGCCTTGGAGAATTCCATTGCAGTAGTCCATATGAGGCATTATTAGAGCTTGGGCCACGGTCCTGAAGTCATCTTTGTCTAAAAGTAGTCTTAAATGTTGTAAGGTCCTGAGTTTGAAGAAGATTGCTCTGGTAGTTTGTTTTATGTGCGAAGTTAGACATAGGGGTATGTTTACTAAACTGCGGTAATGTCACCCGCGTTAGGTTCCGCGGTAATGGTACGGATGCCCATATAAAGGAGTGTGCGGTGCATCGTTAAAACAAGACGCCTTAGACTAACGCGCATTACAAGGTACCTTATAAAGCACCTTACAAGGCACATTGCAAGGCACCTTGTAAGGCACCTTATAAGGTGCTTTATAGGTAAGATGCCTTATAAGGTGCCTTGTAATGCTCCTGATAAGATGCCTTATAAGGTGCCTTGTAAGGTGCCTTATAAGGTGCCTTGTTAGGTGCCTTGTAATGCGCCTTATAAGGTGCCTTGTTAGGTGCCTTATAAGGTGCCTTATAAGGTACCTTGTAATGCGCCTGATAATGTGCCTTATAAGGTGCCTTGTTAGGTGCCTTGTAATGTACCTTATAAGGTGTCTTGTAATGTGCCTTATAAGGTGCCTTGTAATGTGCCTTATAAGTTGCCATGTAAGGTGCCTCATAAGGCGCTTTGTAAGGCGCCCTATAGGGCTCCTTAGGCTAAACGCCGTAGTAGGCACCCCTGGACAAGGCACCTTAGAAGGCACCCTGGGTTATGGAACCATAGATTAAGGTGGCCTAACAAGGTTACGGTGCCCTAGGTTAGTGTGCCCTAATGGCTGCAAGGTGCCTCAGGATGACATGCATGACCTTTGAAGCATAGAAACAGATGTAGCCCTAACACTAGATACAGCACCGAGGAAAGGCAATGAACAGGTGAGTAAAGGAGGGAGAGCTGGGAGCTGCTGGACCCACCATATGTGCGGGCATCCCATGTGGCTACCAGGACTGATGACAAATATGTTGGGGGCAACTGTACCACAGAACAGGGTGTTGGCAATGTAAAGTACTGGAAAGACAGTGGGTGGCAGATTATGGGAATACGTGTCCCCCAGTAGAGGCGGAGGTGGCAGGATAGTTACAATGATGGGTGGACAGAGGAGTGGTGGTGCCAAGCAGATCAGGCACAGGCGAGGCAAGAACGAAGAGGCGCAATGCAGGAAAGGGTAGCAGTGCAGTACATGGGGTGGAAGCCTGCACAAGCAGACAGGACTCTACACAGCTGACAGACGCAGATAGATGGACCGAAGGATTGTCGGCAATTGTGGCGAGGGTATTATAGGCTGGCAGCACAGATCTGCAAAAATATGCTGCAGGACCACGCTCGTAGGATTCCAGAATCCAGAGAGGCAAGAGTACCTTCTCAAGGCCTGAATTTCCACCTGACCCAGGTAATAAGTATCTGGGCACAGGCAGAGGGGGATTCTGGTGAGAAGGGATACTAGGAACCAGAGCCAAAGTATAGCTACATTTTGAAAAAAAAGTGCCACACTTGGTGTTTGTGTTTGTTTGTTTGTGTTTCAGTGTTCGGATATGGAGAGTCCCCAGGAGATACTGCGCTGGATAAGTCTCCAGTTTGAAAAACAGAGGGAGTTAGCCCAGCAGAGCCAAGAGCAAGCATTGGCAGCCATGCAGGCTCAACAGAAACCTCTGACCGACCTGGTACATACTTTGCTGGCAGAGCGAGTGGCAGAGAAGACACCCAAGGAACATTATTGTGGGGTAGGCGGGGTATTATCCTTTGGACAATTAACAAAAAGGATAACATAGACGACTTCCTGGAGGCTTTTGAGCGGGTAGCCCATAGTGCCGGCTGGCCCTATGAGCAGTGGGCAGTTAGGTTAGCCACCTCCCTGACGGGAGAAGCCCTAGCGGCGTACAAGGCTATGCCCGCCACCCAGGCAACAAAATATGAGGAAGTCAAAGCAGCCATATGGGACAGACTAGGTTTAACACCTATAGTATACCGCCGTATGTTGCGAGCGACCCAACTCCAGCCAGGTGAAACCCCGAAGGCACTTTGCCAGAGAATTTGTAACCTGGTCTGGAAGTGGCTCACTCCCGAGGGGAGAACCATGGAAAGTGTACTTGATATGCTTGTATTAGAGCAATTCTCAGAGGCTGTTCCAGCCGAGATAAGATCATTCCTGACTCTGCAAAATTGTCAGACCTCAAGCGAGGCAGCTCACCTCACTGAAAGGTTCATGGAGGCTGGATTAGCCAATAAACCGCAGAGAGGCGCTGGCAACACTTGTGGGGTAGCCAATTTTGAAAAGGCAGTAAAAGAACCTATGTTTTGTGTACCAAGTGTCATGAGAAATATGCCTAGAAATGAGGTTAAGGACGCACACATAAAATGTTTTAAATGTGGGAAGCGGGGTCATAGGAAGGATGAGTGTGTTTGGAGGACTGCATTGGTGAGTGAGAATGGGAAATACAGGCAGGAAGGCTTTCGCATAGAAGTGGAAGTCCAAGGTGTGGTAGCCAAGGCCCTACTTGACTCGGGGGGCAGACCAAACAATGATTTCAAAGAAATTCTGGCGCCTCCTACAGGCCAGTAATGTGTCCACCCCGATTCAACCTGAGGGTAGGTCTAGGATATGCTGTGTGCACGGGTCATCCACCTATTACCCTCTCTATAGGGTTACGATAAGAGGTTTAGGAACCCGGAGAAAGGTCCTTGTGGCAGTGATACCCAGGTTGCCTTATGACCTAGTCTTAGGCCGAGACTGGCCGCCCTTCTGTAAGAGCCTAGGAGAGGGCATACAAGGGAAAAAGGGGATGGTCTCTACGAGGTCACAGGCCCAAAGTTCGGGGGAGCGGACGGAACTCCCGAAGGACACTGCCCACTCTTCAGAGGAGGAGACAGAATCTCTGGAAGGAGAGGATAGGCCCCTAGATGAAACTTTACGAGAGCTGCCCCAACACAAGGATTTGGTCAGTCCTCCTGCAAAAAGCTGTAGGAAAAGTAAAGGAGAAAAGAGCCGGGAGCGCCACCACAGGGCTCAATTGAGGGCTGGAGCCAGGGACGGGCTAGGTTTTCCATGGGTCCCGGCTGATCTAGTCAAAAGATTCCCATCGTTCCCAAAAGAACAAAAGGCGGATCCCGCGTTAAAGCGCACCTTCGAGTATGCCCAGTCTGATAGAGATATTCTCCCCAGATTCCTGATGGAGTGAGATATCTTATATCGGGAGATATCTTATATCGGGAGAGTAATGATCCCCAGACAGGAGCTGTTAGGAAACAACTAGTGGTACCAACGGCCTTTAAGGCCGTCGTTATGAGACTGGCCCATGATCACCCGGTGGGTGGGCATAAGGGTGTTTTAGGTACCCTCAATCAGATATTGGCCCGTTTTTACTGGCCAGGGGTATTTAAAGAGACCAAAAGCTTTTGCGAGGCCTGCCGTTCGTGTCAGATGGTTTCGGCCGCAAAACCAAAAGGTTTTGATACCTATGATACCTACACCTACTATATCCGAACCAGTGCGCCAGATGGCAATGGATATAGTAGGTCCCCTAGTGAAAACCCCTAGGGGATTTCAATACATTCTAGTAATTATGGATCAGGCCGCCCGTTTCCCCTGGGCATTGCCACTGAGAAACATTTCGGCCAAGACCAAAGCGGGGGAATTAATTAAGTTGTTTTGCGAAGTAGGGTTTCCGAAGGAGATGTTAACAGACAGGGGCAGTAATTTCCTGTCGCGATACCTGGCGCAGGTATGGGACGCCTTCGGAATACAGCACATAAAAACAGCAGCTTTCCATCCACAATCTAATGGGTTGGTGGAACGTTTCAACCAGACCCTCAAGCAAATGTTGAGGCAGGGGTTGGATGGGAAAATGGCTGACTGGGACATCCTGCTCCCATTCGTTTTATACGCCAGTAGGGAGCGCACACAAGCCTCATTAGGAGCCTCTCCCTATGAGTTACTGTTTGGCAGGGCCCCAAGGGGAGTCCTAGACATTTTGAGGGAACAGTGGGCAGAGCCAGAAGGGGAAGAGGTAGGAGTACCGCAGTTTCTACAAGAATTAAGGTCACACTTGCAGAGAGTTTCTCAGGCCACTGAACGTCATTTACAGGACAGTCAGCAACATCAGAAGCGGTACTATGACCGGGGGAAGAAACCCCGTCAATTAGCTATAGGTGAGAGGGTAGTCGTAATGGTGGCAGACCCTGGGCCGAAATTTGAAGCCCAGTGGAGGGGACCCTATACCATAGTGGATCGTAAGGGACCGGTCTCCTACGTGGTAGAGACCGACAGGGGACGCTGTCAGGTGTACCACATTAATGTCCTGAAACCCTGGCGGGAGAGGACAGCGGCTTTTGGCCGGGTAAAGGTAAAGCTCCAGACTCGTTCTGTTATTACGTGCTGTAAGGACATGAGTCCCCCAGCCCGTAATATCTTAAGGGGGGGATATGTGATACAGTGGCCAGCACAGAACCCATGGATACAGGAAAAAAGGAAGAGCTTACCTTACAGTCACCTGGGCAGAAAGCATATTCAGGTTATAAGGAGCCAGAGAATAGTGGAACAAACTTTCCCTACACTGGGTGTGACGCAGTAGAAAGCCAGAAAGCTAATCACGTCCACCTGGGCAAGGAAGCACGTACAACGTGCAGGAGCCAGGAGGATAAAAATGGCTGGGAAAACCCAGTAGGGGGAGGTGCAGCCAAGGGAGGTGCCGCAGGTGGAGGAGCCGCAAAGGGAGGTGCAGCAAAGGGAAGAGCAGCTGACACAGAGAGAGCTGGAAGTGCTCGTGCACAAGTCTCCCAAGCCAGAGGGGGCATCGTCCCGAGGAGAGTGAGTAAGCAGCTGGAGGGCAGAGGTCACAAGCAGGAGAGCTTGCTGGGTCCAGGAAGCACCGGCTGGGTCCCGACAGCAAGTAGCAGTAGAAGGGAAACCTTTCCTGGAAGTTACTACAGCCCAGACCAGACAACTGCTGAGTGGAACTCTCAGGGAAAAGCAGGCTACAGCACAAATAAAGGAGCCTGGTTTACAGAGGAAGGAGTGGAAGCCAGCCACCCCAGAAGCAGAGCTAAGTACACCAATTTCTCTAGAGGGCAAGAGATGGGCTCGGCTAGGAAAGTAAAAGCAAATAATTGGGAGGATAATCCTTGGTGGAGAGAAAGGGGAAGCCTCAGAGAAACAGGCTCCAGTACAGTTCTCCAGGACCCTCCTTATGCCGAACAGTTTCTTGCCTTAAGAACTGCTGCCTCTCAAGAGAGTTGTGTAAATAATAGCTGTGGTGAATGTTACCCATTTACAATTTCTGACGGTGAGCAAATGCAATGGGAAAACACTGTCCAGGACATTGATTCCAGTGCTATGGATTGCATGCTATGTATCTCGGATGAGATTACGTCTCTTTGTTAATTGAGGAAGCAAGAGCCTTGTTACCCCTGTTTGGAAAAGGTGCATTTTACTTTGCTGTGAAGAAACAGTTTGTTTAAGTTCTTTGTTGCTGTATGAGAAAAACAGAAATCCACAAGGGAAGGGGAATAAAACCTCATCATTATATTTTGCCTTTAACACACGGCTACAGACTATTCTTTATAAAGGCAACCTGCACCTCATGCCCCTAGGCGACCACCTAATAGGGACGGTGGTAGCAGTACTATGACAATACACTATATACCTCAAAAGGCCCACAAGCACCCGTTTTAAAGGTAAGGGACAGGTTCCGGAGCCCTGGTGAAGCAGCCTCCATCCTGCTGGTATAAGACAACCCTCCAAGGCTGGTGGGCTAGAGCCATACCTGTGACTGGGGCAATAGCAGACCAGCTGTAATGCTGGGGTTAGGTCTGGAAAGCCTCAACTGCCTCACACCATGCAGACTGCACCTGCAGCACCCTAGAAGGTGTTTCAACCATGCACAGACAGTCCACTAGTCAGTCCATAGTGCATGTTCACAAAGGAACAAGGTGCACCAAACAAGTATTTCAGTGACTGGGCCCACAGCACTGGGAACACACAGGTATCACTGGAGGCATACAGTGTAGTGCGCTATGTGGCAACCTAGACATGCCATGGTCACTGCTCGGTCAGAGTAAGAGTGTCCCCCCAGCATGACATGCTGTGGCCACCCTGTCCATACAGGCGGTGGTCAGGCACTACAGTGTCCCAGCCATTGTCCCACACCCTGTGAAGATGCATCCTGGGCAATCTGGCCTGTCCAGGACATACCCACAATACCTTGCTCCTCATTATGCACATTTGCAGGCTAACGCTGGTAACAGTGGGACATTGTGGGCCCAGTGAGGTGTGGGCAGCCACAAAACAATGGATAGACATACACACACATATACTCCTATTGCAGCATTGTGCAAAGATAGGGGTGGTTGGCAACCCTGCCCGCCACACTGGTCCTGATCACAGTGCCGACATTAATAAACTGTGCAGGAGGTAGTAGTAGTGCTTTGGTGATAACTGCAGCTTCGTGCTGGGGCCAACAGCCTGACTCTCCATGCATCTTTGGATTGTGGAGCCTGTGTGAGTGGGTGTTTGTACCCCTGTTCGCCGCTGCTTTGGGCTTTGCACATGTTGCTGTTGTATCTGCATTGTAGGGTAAAATATAAGGACATGCTCTGAAGGATTCACACTTTGGACTTGAACCTGTGACCCTCTGCCTCTAGACACACTGGCTGTCTGTACTGCACCACACATGCATAGTAGTCCCTGGAGCTACCTGTATGTTTCCTCAGCCTGACCTTTTATGTTGCACTGCACACCACGTACTGGTACAGGGCATGGCCTAGGTCCACTGCAGGCAGGTGCCACTGCCCCCCTCCAGCACAGGCACACACACCCAGCCATGCTGACATGACCATATGCTGTTGGTGCTGGTAGTGCGTAGTCCCAGGCCATCCACTCTGTGGGTAGACAGTCGCCTAGAGAGCAGGGTCTGGAGTGGGGAGGCATACATGGGCATACTCACATCCCTCCAATCACCGCCTACCAATATTATGTCCCTTCCGCTTGGGGGCGGGTTGACTGGGGGGATGTCAGGTCAGTGCCCTGGCAACTGATAGCTAGGGTAGACCAAGTAGATGTATGTAGATTGTGTTTGGCCTTTGTCAGCTGCTGTCTTGCTGATTTCTGGTTTCTATATTCCTATGTGCCACGTAGGCGACTGCCTAGTCCACCCTGTGCCCCAGGTGCCCCACTGCATGTCCCACCTGCAGCCCCTTATGCCCCATTTGCAGCATCGCCAGAGTGCCCTTTCATACCTGAGCACTATGCTGTTGCTGCACATGTAGCACTACTATCACTGTTCTTGGCCTCCCTGCCTATGCTGTACATTGCTGATATTAAATGGTTTCTCTCTCCTGCAAATATGCATCTAACGCCAGCTTTTCACTCGCGGTACTTTTCAGCCCTTCATTTCCCTGCCCATTGACTCCTTCTCTCCGCCCTCTCTCCACCCTCTGCGGGACTTACCGCGGCCGGTGACTGTAACGCGCGTTAGGTAACGTTAACACGCATTAACTTATCGTTAACGTGCGTTAATGTTACTTAATGCGCGTTAACATAGCCACTGCTATGTTACCGCAGTTTAGTAAACTTACCCCTAAGAGTCTTGTCAAGGGTGATGCCTAAGTATTTTATCTCATGCTTTACTGGGACGGTGAAGTTCTGTAACTTGATAACTGATGGGGGAGATGAAATTAGGGTTTCTTGAGGTGAATAGTACTTCTGTCTTTTTGGGGTTGATGTACATATTCTTAGAGTGAAACCATAGATCTGCTTCAGAAAGTCATGCTGCTAGTTTGTCGTAGTTAGGGTCTGATATGTTCAGTGGGGTGAACAACATGATGTCGTCCATGCGCAGCTGCAAATGATGCTGCCCCAATCCTAAAGGAATGGGTGCCAAAACAATGCAGTGGAATATTGCTCTGGCCAAGCTCACTTTAACACTGTTCCACTTTAACGCTATCGCAAACTGAAATTTGGTCAAGGGCATTCCAGCAGTGGCTCAACCAAAATAAACTTCTGGGGGTCTCACTCATAGGAAAGACTGAGCACAATGGGCTAGACATAAGATCAGGTAGGCATCACAGTGTAACCCAAACACTTTCACCCTGCTGATCTGTCTTGAATCGCCTTTTCCCGATACGCACAAATTACTCAAACACCATCACATCACTATTTAGCGGACCCACTACAACCAACTACTGACTTTGATGTAGCCACAAGTTCACTAATTTACAATGCTGTGAAAAAAGTGAATGCAAATGCCATCGTGAACTGCACTTCATATGCTAACAAGGACACTTCCATGAAAAAGCAATATATCAAGTAAAATGGGTCACCACAGGGCCCTCCTTGACTGCAGTCATCAAAAAATTCAGTTCCCCAGAACTGATACGATTACTAGAAATCGTCATGAAAAACTGGCTGAAAAGCTTTTGTATTATTTAGGGCCTGATCTACAGATGTTTTTCCTACCTCTCTGTATCAATAGGAACAAAAGAAGCACAGTGAATCTAGCAAGGCTGACCCCAGAGTTGGTTCAGAATCTATTGTTTAGCTCTGAATGCCCCTCTGTCACCCCCCCCCCCCCACACACACACACCTAAAAGCTTTTGTTTGGTTGGCCTGTTGTTTGGTCGGTTTAGTATTCACTTTGGAATCCAGCCCCTAGTATGAGGCTCACAATGAAGCTAATCCTGGATACAACTGTACTGTATGTAAAAGCAAAAAATAAAGGAATATAATACAGGCAAGTTGCATTCATTGTTTGGGTTCAAAATCCTACAAGACTAATTAATATTCTGAACCACAAAGATATGAAAAGGAAGAATGAAATCAATTAATTATTCATTTGAGATTGTGCTGTGGCTGTTAGCATGGTTTAAATCACTTATATTTAAATGGCAAAAGGCAGAATTTTCAATTAATTAATTTTTAATTACATTTAAAATGGACAAATTACCGACTCTTTTCCATGATGGTCACAAAAGAAAAATAAGCCGTGTGTTTTAATTAAACCGCACAAATGAATGAGCAGTGTATGCAGAATGCAAATGGAGATTTTCAAAACCCTGAAGGCTTGTAAAGTGTACACTTCAAAATGCCAAGGAGCTCTGGCACATCTCATTAACATGGGGGGGGAGGGGGGGGTATTTTAGAAGCCCTAGTCGCAAGTTACAAGTATATAATCAGGCATATAGACGTGTAAATCACATCCACATGTAAATGGCCATTTTGGAAATGGTACAAATTACACGTTGGTGTTCTTAGTACATGGAAGTTTCAAGCACAGGGCCGGCGCAAGGAGATTAGGCTCCCTAGGCGAACCTCATTCCTTGCGCCACCTCCCCCACTGCAGCACCCATCACCAGGACCTGTAGTGGCAGCAGTGGCTGCAGACAGCCCAGTGGCACTTATCTTAAAACTTCAGTGCTGTGGGGCTGTTTGCTTCAGCCCCCTTGGATCGTCTGATGCTGGCTTCCTGTTTGCAAGCCCTAAGAGGGGAGGCAGTGGGTGCAGCTGCCTAGTTCACTTAATAGTAGCTCCAGCCCTCATCAAGGGAAATCATGTGTAAGTCCAAAATTGCCCACAGCTGGATTTAGAACTCAACCCTGATACAAATAGGCATTTAAGAGTGCTTCTTTTGGTCATCCCTTTACAGGAAGGATTAAAAGGAATATCCCCATATTCCCTCAGTGCTTTTCCCCCTCTAAATTGAGATGAGGTGCAGATAGTGTCCTTTGTAGTTAATTAATCGCCTCTGCATATCTAGGTTTGAAAATGGCTCAGATACTGTGCATACGCAAGAGCAGACATTTACACATGCATGCTGTGAAATACCGGCATTTACAGGTGTACATTGCCAGGTTTCCTCTGTCAGTTCTTCCCGTGTGTATATTTGTGAAATGATTCCTCCTGTTGCACATTGATACACATCCCTGTGTGTCCCTGAACCTCCTTATTCATAATTTTTGAAGATTTAGCAGGGCCCTTTCTAAAATACTGGTAGGACTTTAATCACAGCGACCTCAATGTCTCAATTCTGGTCTCCATGTACTAAAATGTGCCTTTACATGTTTAGGGGCAACATCTGTTTGCCAGAAAGAAACACCACTAGAGGCTCAAAACATGTTTTAGGAATTCACTTTGGAGGCAAAAATGAAGGTAATGAAAGTGATGCCTTTAAAAAAAGCAAATTAAGTTAATAAAAGAGGTCTGCAATACCCATTGTGCTTTAAAATTATGCAAAAGATTGTCTTTAATAGAAAGATATTCAGAACATGAACATTCCACTAACAAGTCTTCCTGCTATTAGTTCAACTGTTTTTTCATTCTTCTTTGTTAAAGAATAAACCTACAGACACAAGATGACACATCGCTACAATGAGCATGGCAACATACTCCTGCAGGAAATATGCCTGCCTTCACATTTTGGGGGGCCAAATTATTCCATTAATGACCTTATCAGTACACTATAAAGAAAATTCAGAACTGCCCCAGAGTATGAGACATTTAGCATTAAAATGACATTATGGGGCAATTTTATAATGATTTGTTAAAGTTGGAATAAAGGTACCTATTTTAAGCCCATTTTATAAAGACAACATAGGCGTCTATATACCTTTATAAAATAGGATCCCAGAACCAGTCCCAGAGGCCACGTCCAGGTTAAGTTAACTAAATGGTGCCGACTGAATATTCTCTCTAAAGTTCTTTGGTTAACTTTAGGCCTGTTATTTATACGGCCAGCTTCATTAGTTGAGTTTAACTGGACAATGCTGACTTTTCTACTGGCATCCCTCAAGCCCCATCTCTCTGATGGAACAAAATTTAACTGTCAGTGGTGGGAGAATTTCAAATGCAAAGATTTGTCTGGTTAAATCTTTTAAATATTAGACTCTTAGGAGCTAGCTACCTGAAATGGTTGGTTGAAAATTGCTCTCCCTCTCTGCAGGTAAATATAGCTGCACTTTGCCACAAAAGGATAGGGGCTGGGATGGTAGAAACCCCAAAGTGTGTCAATTGACGCATTATCACGATGACTGCGTTTAGCATGAAATGCAGATGTGAATTAATTTAATTTGAAGTTACTTATTTGTTAACTGACATGGACTTTGCAGTTACTTTAGAATTTGCAGTTACTTTTAAATTTAGTTAACACTGTTCTTATGTTAGTTGTTGTAAGAAAACTTGTGAAAACCACTTAATTTTCTTGGTTGCATCAATTGACGTACTTTGGGGCTTCTAGGTATAAATTCATTTTCCCGCTAGGTGGCACATCTGTCATTAATTTTCGATGCACATTTTTGAACATCTTGACCTTGCTAACAAAGTCATGGAACATAACTGACATGGTTCTAGCAGTGGTGCTGGTATACAACTTCGAAGATGCATTTGCGTCAATTGACGTACTTTGGAGCTTCAAGTGTTAGCAGAGAACTTCAATTTTTAACTCACTACAGACCTAATTATGATGCCTCTTTGTCCTCAGAAACTCAAGCCCCAATACATCCGTGAGCGGCACTATTACTAAGGTGCAGTTAAGATTTTGCTCTTACCATGCACTATCGGCATAACTTAATACGGAATAAGTGCAAAGCCTCTTTGGCAAACAAAGCTTGCATTTTATGCACAAGGAAGACAACGCATGCAAGGTTTGACATTCCCTACCTTGTCAGGTAGTGTTGGATCAACCAAGCTACCTGCTGAGGCAGGAAACACAGCGCCTGCTCCAAAGCCGTTTTCAGAAATGCAGTGGTAATGCTTGCCATTCACCTCCCACCCTTCCAGTCAAATTATCCCTAACCAATAACCCCACTCCCTATCTGGTCACCCAGGCAAATACAAAATGACCTCCCCGGATTAGAACCTCCCACATAGTAGAAATCTCCTTTAAGCACCCTTCCAGCAGAGAGCACTTCTGCAATGAGCAAAGTCCCTCTGTAGCAGTTCCTCCTCCCTGATGCAGAACCTCCCCTGCCCCAGATCCCCTCCCCAATGAAGGGTCTCCCTTCCTGATCCAGATACCCAGACCCCCACAAAAACAGCTCCCAAGAGGTCCCCCAATAAAAGACCCCACCAATGATAAACTATCAACCTTCTATCCACCTCCCCCCCCCCCCAAAAAAAAAAACAACCCTCAGGACTTACTTAAAGGATCCCTTGGTGTTTAGTTGGGCCAGGGCTGGAGCAGTCCCCATTCACTCTTGCCCCATCTGCTACTGCAATCAAATGGTGGCTTTTATTACCAATGGTAGATTGTAGAGCATGAATCTACTGCTAGGGGTGAAAGCCCCCATTTTGATTGCAGCAGAAGTTGGAGCAGGAACAGAAAGGGATCACTCCAGCCCCAGCCTCTCTAGACCAGGGAATCCCCTGGGTAAGTCTCAGGATATTTAGGGTGGGTGAGGGGATGGAAGGTGAGAAATTATCAGGGTGTCTGGACGGAAAGGGAGGGGTGTGTGTCAGGGAGTCAGATCTGCTGCAGAGGGACTCGTTGCTGCAGAGCTGTCTGATGGGTGGCTGCTGAAAAAAGGTTTTTGAGCTATGGGGGGATTCTAATTGGAGGAGGTCATTTTGTGTTTAGGTGGATGATTGGATTGGGAGGGTTATTAATTGGGGGTAGTGCGACAGAGGGGTGGGAAGTGAAGGGTAAGGACAATAGTGGCATTTGATCAGAGAACTTTGGCGCTGGGTCCACATGCGTGCTGAGATCATAGGGCCAGCAAGTTGCCATGCAACTGGACTGCCAGTAATGCAGCTGCACTCAGTGCCACATCTTGAAGTGCTGTTGTGTGCAGCCATGCAACTGGTGGTCATGACAGCTAGCGCACAACACTGTCCCATGCGCTATCACCGGCCGACACACCCACTCTCTGCCCCGCTCCCAGCTACAAAGACCACATGCAGTTAATTTGCTAAATAGCATGTGCTAACTGTTCTGCCACCACGGTAACAATTACCACGGGGGGGGGGGGAGGGGGGTGCGTGCTGACAG
Organism: Ichthyophis bannanicus; assembly: GCA_033557465.1. Lineage (NCBI taxonomy): Eukaryota > Metazoa > Chordata > Amphibia > Gymnophiona > Ichthyophiidae > Ichthyophis > Ichthyophis bannanicus. The sequence continues at coordinate 805,791,280 of CM066034.1, read as the reverse complement.
CACATGCTAATTTGCATGATAACTGCTTTGTGCACATTACTAAAAGGGATCGTTAGTCTACGTTGCCACCAGCTTCTAAAATACTGGCAGATATTACAAGATTGAAGACCGAGGCCCAGTTTCACATAGATTTCTATCATGGAGGAGAGGCTGAAACGATTCTGAGAACTGAACAGTTGAAAGTTGAAGTACTGTAGTGCAGCACCTAGAAAACCTGGATTTGTGATGCCTGGGTGGCCTCCATTGCATAGTGCGTGCTGAGGTCCATACTTCAGTCACCATTGCTATTCCAGGGTTCTTCCCTTTTTTATCCTTCTTTCTCTCTCTTACTCCTTCTTACATATTTCTCTCTCTCACTCCTTTCTTCCTCTGCTGTTGCAGCCAAAGCCTCCATAGTGCCTCTATGCAAACTGTCCTGTGATGTCTGCTCTTAATGATATCCTTCCCATAACAAGCTGTGAGCCAGAGCCTTCCCCGTGGATACATGGAGTCATGGTCAAGGTTTAGGTCAGGACCTCTCAAACTGGAATGCTCAGGTAAGATTTTCCCCAAATAAATTATTTCATATTAATATTAAAAGAAAGATTGACTAGAGAGAATTAAATTTAGATATTAACAATTCTTTTATTCAACCCGATTCAATTAGACATTTAATAAAACTTGATTTTTTTTTTTTAAGATTAATGTTGTAAAATAAATAACTTAACAAGTTTTTTTGTTTTGCAGATCAACAACAACAACAAATCTAGATTAACAACAAAGAGTCAGATAAGTATCAATTGTTTCTGTTCCCATATATTATACAGTAATTCTGAACCTTTGGTGTTATTACAAGGGATAGATACTTTGTATATTTTTTCTCCTATAGATGTTCCCTCAACTAACTCCTTCTCTGAAAGCAGGTAAGTACATGCTTTATTCCAATTTTCACTTTGTTTTTCCCTTTCCTATAATTCATATGTGTGCATGTGTTGTTGGTGCACTGTTTTCCCTCTGATTCTTTGAGTCAGTAGTAGCGGTTTCGACTTCTGTTTCTTTGTTCTCTCTTCTGCCATATGGAGAAGTTTGATGAATCCTACTAACTTAACTTTACAAAAAAAATAGGAAGCAAAACCCTATCTATTTGGGCAAAGTGGATCTATCGCCCTGACTCTGAAATGGTACATTTGGACCAAGACCGGACCATCCATTGTGTGAGAATGTTGTTCACACAGGGCCCCATGCTTCAGGGGGCCCCCACAACAACTTCATTCTGCACATGGTTGGTTTACAGGACTGGATTCAGAGGGAGCCAGGGAGGCTCAAGGCCCGGGCTCACCTCTGCACAGCTTCTGGAGTGAAGAGCGGCATGTTCCTTCAATCTGGCAGCTGTCTTCTTGTGAAGCATGTTGAGTGCCAGGAAACAAAAAATATCCTTTAACCTCTTGTGCCAGCGGACTTCACGAGAAGACAGCTGCTGGAGTGAAGGAACACGCCGCTCTTTACTCTGGCGGCTGTGCAGAGGTGAGTCGGGTCTTCGGGCCTCCCCGGATACTTCTGAAGATGTTAAGAAAGGTGCAGGGCTCTTTGGGGGGGGGGGGCTAACTAGGACTGAAAATGGGCTGCTTTGGGGGGACTAGGACTGGAAATGGGATAATGGGGCAGCTAGGACTGGAAATGGGCTGATTGGGAGGCATGGAATGGAAATGGGCTGATGGGGGGCTAGGATAGGACTGGAAATGGCTGATGGGAGGGTTAGGACTGGAAATGGACTGATCGGGGGCTAGGAGAGGACCAGAAATAATTGATGGGTGACATGGACTGGAAATGGACTGATGGAGGGCTAGGATTGGACTGGAAATGACTGATGGAGGGCTAGGACTGGAAAAAGGCTGAAGGAGGGAGCTTGCACTGGAAATGGACTGATGGGGAGCTAGGATAGGACTGGAAATGGCTGATGGGAGCCAGGATTGCAAATGGGGGGAGGGGCTTTAACTCATGGGGGACTAGAATAGGAGTGCAAATGGGCAGATGAGGGGGCTAGGACTGGAAATGGACTGATTGGGCAGGCTTGGACTGGAAATGGACTGAGGGGGGCTTTGGAAATGTCTGATGGGGCTAGCATTGGTTGCTGGGGGCTAGGATAGGACTGGAAATGGGCTGATTGGGGGGCTTGGAATGGAAATGGGCTGATGGAGGGCTAGGATAGGACTGAAAATAGCTGATGGGGGCTAGGACTAGAAATAGGCTGATGGGGGGCTAGGACTTGAAATGGGTTGATGGGGGGACTAGGACTGGAAATGGGCTGATGGGGAGTCCAGGATTGGAAATGGCGGGTGGAGAAGCTGGACTGGAAATGGACTGATTGGAGGCTGGGTCTGAAATGGATGGATTGGGGGCATGGACTGGAAATGGGCTGATGGGGGCTAGGATAGGACTGGAAATGGCTGATGGGGGGGTCTAGGATTGGAAATGGGCATGAGGTGGCATGGACTGGAAATGGGGCTGATGGTGGGGCTTGGACTGAAAATGGACTGATGGGGGGCTAGGATAAGACTGGAAATGGCTGATGGGGGCTAGGATTGGAAATGGGTTGCTGGGGGCTGGGATAGGAATGGAAATGGCTGATGGGGGGGCTTGGAATGGAAATGGGCTGATGGAGGGCTAGGATAGGGCTGGAAATGGCTGATGGGGGCTAGGAATGGAAATAGGCTGATGGGTGGCTAGGACTTGAAATGGGCTGATGGGGGTTAGGATAGGACTGGAAATGGCTGATGGGGGCTAGGACTGGAAATGAGTTGATGGGGGGGGTCCACGATTGGAAATGGGATGATGGAGGGGCATGGGCTGCAATTGGGCTGCTGGGGGGCTAGGATAGAACTGGAAATGGCTGAGGGGGTCTAGGACTGGAAATGGGGCTGATGGGGGGGCTTGGACTAAAAATGGGCTGATGGGGGCTAAGAAAGGAAGTGGACTGATTGGGGGGCATGGACTCAAAATGGGCTGATGGGGGTAGGATAGTATTGGAAATGGGCTGATGGGGGCTTAGACTGGAAATGGACTGATGGGGGATAGGATAGGACTGAAAATGGATGATGGGCTAGGATTGTAAATGGACAGCTGGGGTTCTTGGACTGGAAATGGGCTGATGGGGGGGCTAGGAAGGACTGGAAAAGCTGATGGGGGAGGGTGCTTGGACAATAAATGAGCTGATTGTGGAGGGGCTTGGACTGGAAATGGAGGGCTGGGATAGGATAGGATAGGAAATGGCTGATGGAGGGGCTTGGACTAGAAATGGACTGATTGGGGACTAGGACTGAAATGGATGGATTGGGGACATGGGCTGGAAATGGGCTGATGAGGGGCTAGGATAGGACTGGAAATAGCTGATTGGGAGTCTAGGATGGAAATGGGCTGATGTGGGCTTGGAATGGAAATGGGCTGATGGGGGGCTAAGATAGGACTGGAAAGGGCTGATGGGCTAGGATTGTAAATGGGCTGCTGAGGGGGGCTTGGACTGGAAATGAGCTGATGGGGGTCTAGGATAGGATTGGAAATGGGCTGATTGGGGGCATGGACTGGAGATGGGGCTGATGAGGGGTCTTGGACTGAAAATGGGCTAATGGGGGGCTTGGAAAGGAAATGGGCTGATGGAGGGCTAGGATAAGACTGGAAATGGCTGATGGGGATGGTCTGATGGGGGCTAGAATAGGACTCAAAATGTTTGATGGGGGGCTAGTATTGGAAATGGGCTGATGTAGGGGCTAGGACTGGGAATGAACTGATTGGGGGGGCTTGGACTAGAAGTGGGCTGATGGGTGCTAGAATATGATTGGAAATAGCTGATGGGGACTATGATTAGAAATGAGCTGATGGGAGGGACGTGGACTGGAAATGGGCTGATGGGGGTTAGGATAAGAAATGGGCTGATGGGGGGCTAGGACAGGACTGGAAATGACTGATGGAGGGGCTAGGATTGGAAATGGGCTGATGGGGGAGGCTTCATTTGGAAATGGGTTGATAGAGGGATAAGATAGCACTGGAAATGGCTGATGGGTGGCTAGGACTGGAAATGGGCTGATGGGAGGCTAGGATAGGACTGGAAATGGCTCATGGGGAGGCTAGGACTGGGAACGAAATGATTGGAGAAGCTTTGACTGGAAATGGGCTGATGGGGAGCTAGGATAGGACTGGAAATGGCTGATGGGGGGCTCGAATTGGAAATGGGCTGATGGGGGGCTAGAATTGGAAATGGGCTGATGGTGGGGGGTAAGGACTGGAAATGGGCTGATGTGGGGGATGGGAGAATGGGACTAGAAGGAAGAGGATGCAGGGCAGGGCTGGAACTAGAAGGGAGCCGATGTCAGGGGAGGACTAGAAGGGGATAGGGCTGGGGGAGTGAGGATGGAGAGGGGAAAAATATTTTGTATGGGAGGGAAGAAAAATCTATGATTGCCCAGATATTGGGAGAGTAAGTGGAGATAGAGGATGGAGGGATGAAATGTGAGTAGATGAAAAAGGAATAAAGAAAGAAATGGAACAAAAAGCAAAAGGGAATAGATCAGTATATTAAAGCAGATATAGAGAGAGAATGGAAAAAAACTAGGAGAAGAAAGGACAAATGGACAGCAGACAATGGAGAGTTAGCAGAAGACACAAAGAAACCAGAAGAAAGTGACTGGAGCAAATATGACTTAGAAATAAAATGCCCAAACAACTAAAGGGAGAAAAATACTTTTTTATTTTGAATTTATTAACTGGAATATGTCAGCTCTGGGAAATGTGCATTGCTAATGTCTTTGCGTTTTGTTTAGTACAAGAGGAAATTAATTTATAGTTTTATTTCTCCAACTTTGTTGTACATTCCAAGTTTGGCTTTTGGGGTTCCCAGTTTAATTATAAATATTTCTAAATTGTGATCCCCAGGCCCCGGCTCCTCCCGAAGCCTCAAACTAGAGTGAGAAGCCTCCAAATCGGGTCCCCAGCACCACTAGGCATCAGGCAAATACTTTGACAGCCATCTAAAAAAAAAATGGAGTTTGAAACCGCGGAACCCGCAGCTGTCAGTTTTCCTTCAAACTTGTGCCGGCTTCATTTTCCTGCCCTCCCAACGCTGCCAGTCAGCACAAGAGGCTCCCCTACCACGTTAAAACACCACTGCTGGCATTTTCATTTTGAAAATACATTTGGCGGATTCCCGAATATCGCGAACCACCACGGCCTACTCCCAAGGCCTTCAACCTGCCTGAACTCCATTTCCACGGGGACACAAAAGGAGCAGTACTCTTGCAGCAAGTCAGAGAAAACACAAGAGGTGAGTGGTATGTGGAGGTCACAGGTGCTTTATTATGTAAAAGACCCCAATGCATTTCGGCCGTAGCCTTCTTCAGGGGGTATAAATGATGGCACACTGTATGTATTCAATTTCAAAAGGTAATAATTTGAAAACAAGTCCTTACACCGACGAGGACTTTCACTCTCAGTAGCTGAATAGCATAAACTTTGTAGCCGCCTCTTCCCCAGCCGGAATGGATAGCAGCCAGAATGGATAGCAGGGATGGATGTCCCATTGGGATGTCCATTCCCACTATTCGTGGTTCAGAATGACACACTGTTTATTTTTGGATTGGTTTACATTCTCTGTACCCATCTAAGGTCTGCAAAAGCTCAGAAATGTAGTTCCTTCCATGCTGGTGTTTCAATTTAGTAATCCTTGTATAACATACTATTTCTTCTAAATACTATAGATGTTTTGGCAGTTTATCCACCCAATTGGAAACATAGAAACATTTTTAAATGATGGCAGATAAAGACCATGGGCCCGATTTTCGAAAGGCATTTCCACGGTTTAAGGCCTAAAGCCCAAATATTCAAAGGTACTTATATGGTTAGTGCCATTGAATATCCCCTCCTAACTCCCCTATGTGCCCTGATGCTATCCGGTTAGCATCGGGGCGTGCCGGGGGCTTTCCAGGGCAGAGCAGAGACGGCGACAAGTGCTAACTGAGAAACAGCGATATTGCATGCTGCCCGGTTAGCGCTCGGTGCCTTAAAGATAGGAGAGGAAAACCCTCACTTATCTTTAAGGCACAGGAGTTAACCGGGCAGCATGCAATATTGCTGCTGCCTGGTTAGCTTTGGTTGCTTCCGGCATGTGCAGCGATCCCCTGATATTCAATGCTGTCGCTGTGCATTGAATATCCAGGTTAGAGGGCAGCAGGGAGGGCTATGCACCGATGAGTCACATAGCCCTTCCAAAATGCGCCCTTCTCAATATCGGGCCCCATATGACCTATGACCTATGCAGTCTGCCCTTCCATACCAACTGCTAAGCTTTACAGAACCTTTTTTCCCTTCAGTGTTTGTCCCATGCCTCTTGAATTCAGATACAGTCCTTGTCTCCACCACTTCCACTGGGAGAGTATTCTATGCATCTATCACTCTTTCCATAAAAAAATGTTTCCTCAACGTACTCCTGAGTCTATCCCCTCTCTCCTTTATCCTATGCCCCCCTCGTTGCAGAGCTTTCTTTCAGTTGAAAGAGGCTCTGCTCCTGTGCATTTATATCATGCAAGTATTTAAACATCTCTATTAAATATCCCCTCTCCTGCTTTTCTTCCAATGTATACATCTTGAGATTTTTAAGTTTGTCCCCATATGCCTTACAACAAAACCCATTGACCATTTTGGTAGCCAGCCTGTGCACTGACTCCATCCTATTTATATTCTTTTGAAAGTGCAGTCTCCAGAATTGCACACAGTACTCCAAATAAGATCTCACCAAAGACTTATACAGAGGCACAATCACCTCCTCCTTAGTGCTGGCCATTCCTCTCCCTATGCACCCAAGCATCCTTCTGGCTTTTCCCATCATTTTTCCACATGTTTAGTCACCTTAAGATCATTAGAAACAAATCATCCCTGGTTTTGAACTTCTTTTCCCTTGGATGTTTGCAGTCCAAATGCATGACCCTGCATTTGTTAGCATTAAATCCGAGCTGCCAAATTCTCAGGCTTCCCTAGATCCTGCTTCTTGTTATCTACACCTTCCTGGGTATCTGCTTTATTGCCGATTTTAGTATCATCTGCAATAGCACTTACGAAAATGCTAAAAAGAATCAGACCAAGGAGAGATCCCTTTGGCACAGCACTTGCAATGTCCTTATCCTCCATTTTCTTGTACCCTTTATTGGCCTCATTTCCTATTAGTTATCTCATGTTGACATGCATTGCGTGGTGAATTTGTATTTCTAGTGTTGATAAGTATTATTCTTTGTGCTTTACTTTGGAAGTGCTCCATAAGAATGCTGCACACTTGAAAATTCAACAGTATTTATGTATATGTTTATTAAAATTTGATTAACTGCTCTTCAAAAATGTTCATCAAGGTGGTAAACAATGCAAATATATAAAATAAATACAACCATAGCCATGTAAGATGGTGCATAAAGGAATATGTGTAGGCATGATAAGGTTTTCATTTCAACATGTTTGCAGATGACAGGTGAACTGTGACTGAGTATGGATAATGCCTAATGGAGTTAAAATAAGATTGTGCAGCAACTTACTAACAGACTCAGATATAAATCAGCCTACCTGAAATGAGTCCCAACCTCCTGGGTTGCTCGGGAGCTAAAGAATGCCATTCTATAACAGCCACGTCCAGCTGGCAGAAACGTCTAACCTGAAGAAGGGCACGTAATAAACCTGATTCCGAAACCACAGGTATAGACACACCCGCAGTTCTGGAATCAGAGAGATATACATCCCCGGTGCAGCCTACTTCCCCATGCACACTGTACTCTGATAGGTTGACGTCTCAGATGCTTCCCGTCTCCTTGCGGCCAAACTCCCGCAGGCAAAATCAACATCTCCTAAGCTGATGCTCAAACTGACAGTGCTGTGCGTATGCAAACAACACATTCATATGAATGAAACCGATATGGTCATACAAAACCAGACTATATATACTAGTCTGTTGCATACCCATAACACTACAAGAGTACGTACGCGCACCAAAGCTATCATATAAGCAAGTGGAAAGTGAGATGATTGTCCAGACAGACCGTGCAGCAAAACAAACATGGCATTTGAAGAACACCTTAGTAATTGCACTCAGAAATAACATGGTGCAGTCAGATATGTATCAGTGCTGTTTACACTGCAGCATGCCCCACTCCGAGGGTCCCCCATTGTTGACAGGGACATGACCTGCTATGTTGCTGCAGAATAGCTTTTCAGAACATTCACACTGGCTCCTGGTGATGCTGCAGTCAGCCCCATGGTCCAGGCACTGGCTAGGCATACATGTCTCCCCAGGGTTGCAGATCAGCACACCAGGATCTCCCCTGCACCCCCATACCACACACACACACACGTGCGCACACTCCTGCTTGCAGTCACAAATAACATACTTCTGTCAAAACCATGCTCTGCATTTATAAACAATAGCTGGTATGACATAATGGCATGGTGTCTCAGGACAACACATCTGCTCTGCATTTCTCAGCCAAACACAATTCTGCTCCATACTACCTCACATACCATCCCTACATTTACATTCCTGAACACTGGAATTATTTGGGAAGCCTAGAATAGCCCCTTTAGCACAAACAACAAATGTCAGCAGAGCCAGAATAAAGACCATTGCAGTGCTTTATATTTCTGTAGGGGTGTTTTTTATTGTTCCTTATCCTTGCAAATGTCCCTCACCTGTGCATTCTATTCTTTACAACTGCATCTTGTGCCCTCCCAGATAGCAGACACACCAGTTCAATACAGATGTGTCACAACCATTTATCTATAGTAAGTCAATTAATCCTCCATTGCCTCAGGAAAATCCAAGTTATCAATGTCCCTCTTTAATATACATTACCAAGTTTAAGCTACAATGTAAACCTTTTTGATTGAAATGATAAAGCGGCATAAAAAAGCCCTGTTAAATAAATAAATAAATAAATAAATAAATAAATCTAAATGGGACGTGTTGAAGATCAGAGCAGATATTTTTATAAGTGCTGGCCTTATTGCATGTTGCCGCCGGTATAATATAGGTGTCCATGGGAAACACTCAGGATGTACCAGGCCTTTCCTGAATATGCTTTCCACATCTTCGCGGCTTGCCATGCCCCTATTCTGCCCCTCCTGTTCACGTTCTAAGATCCCCATTTTCACGCCATGTATATGAAGGGCCCCGTGGTTTAGGAATACAAATCTAAACATTTTTGTAAGGAAAACATCTATCCCGAATGTCCAGGTGGCCTATTTGCATTTCGGAATGTCCCTCTAAGCCTCAGTGATGGTACATACACTCCGTCGGAAAACATTCAGCATAAGAGGATCCTACACATACTCCTCCTCCAGGGGCGGCTCTATAATGAGGCGAAGTGAGGCGGCTGCCTCAGGCAGCAAAGTCTTGAGGGCGGCAAAAAATGCCCCCAAAACAGCTGCCTCACTTCGCCTTCAAAAGTTAAAAAAAATCCCCAAAAAAGAAGTGCACAAGTTGCTGCCGAGTCTGCTTCTCAGCAGCGGCAAACTCTCCCTCCTTTTCCAGGCATCCGGGGCTCCCTGCCTCTTAGACAACCGCGGCTGTGCTGTGACTGCAGTTCTAAAGAGAAATGAAACCGGTGCAGAACCTTCTCGCCTCCGTGAAGGACCCCGTGCAGCTTTGTCCCGCCCCCAAAGGAAATTACATGTAACTTCCTTTGGGGGCAGGACAAAGCTGCACGGGGTCTTTCACAGACGTGGGAAGGCTCCACACTGGTTTTGCTTTTGTTTAAAACTGCAATCACAGCACAGCCGCGGTTCTCCACGAGGCAGGGAGCCACAGCTGCCTGGAAAAGGAGGGTGAGTTTGCCGCTGCCGGCCATCAAAAAAAACAACAACAAAAAAAACGAGGAGAGGAGACGCTGCGGCAGCAGCAGGAATTGCCCCGTGGCTGCCCCGGCAGATCCCTCCTGTCTCTCTCAGCGCGGCTTTAGAGAGCTGTGAAGGGAGATGGGAAACTCCCTTCATGGCTCTGTAAGCTGCGCTGAGGGAGACAGGAGGGCTCTGCCAGGGCGGCCCCGGGGCATTTCCTGCTGCCGCCGCAACAGCAGCAGCTTCAACAGCCAGGTTCTTTTTTTTTATTTCCCGGGGGGGGGGGGTAGGAGTGGACTTGTAATGGACTGATGGGGGGGTAGGATTGGTAATGGGATATGGGGGGTTCTAGGACTGGAAATGGGATAATGGGGGGGGGGGTTAGGACTGGAGATGGGCTGATAGGGGGTGTTTAGGACTGGTAATGGGCTATGGGGGGCTAGGACTGGAAATGGGTTGATGGGGGGGTTAAGACTGGTAATGGGCTATGGGGGGCTAGGACTGGAAGTGGGCTGATGGGGGGGTTTGGATGAAGTGGGCTGATGGGTGGTGTTTAGAACTGCTAATGGGCTATGGGGGGCTAGGACTGGAAATGGGCTGATGGGGGGCTTAGGACTGGTAATGGGCTATGGGGGGCTAAGATTGGATGTGGGCTGATGGGGGGTGTTTAGGACTAGTAATGGGCTATGGGGGGCTAGGACTGGAAGTGGGCTGATGGGGGGGATAGGACTGGAAATGGGATGGGACTGGAAATGAGCTAATGGGGGAGGGGAGAAGAGTGCTGCTGGCCCTGGAAGAAAACTAAGGGCTAGGACTACAAATGAGCTGATGCGGGAGGACGGTAGAATGGTACTGGAAGGGAGCAGATAATGGGAGGGTCTGCCAGGGGAAGGAGGGAGCACGAAGGGAGCTGATGCGGGGGAAGGAGGGGGCTGGAAAGGAGCTGACACCTGGGATGTATTGAAGGGGGACTGGAAGGGAGCTGACACTTGGGGATGGGAGTGGTAGGTGGTTGGGTAATGGGGAGAAGGCTGGAAGGGAGCTGACATGCAAATGGCACTAGAAGGGGGATGGACAGAGGGTAGGGCGACTGGAAGGGAGCTGACTGGGGGGGGGGGTGGCACTGACAGTGGACGTGAGCTAATATCTGGGATGGTATTTGGATTAGAAGAGGCTGGACAGTGGTGAAGAAGGGGGACTGGAAGGGAATGAACACCAGTTGTAGTCATGGGAATGCAAGGCAGTAGACTTTGGAAGGTACTGGGAGGGAAGGACTGGAAAGGGGGCTGATACTGGGGAGGGTTACTGGAACTGGAAATGGGCTGATGGAAGGAAGTGAAGAAAACAAAAGAAGAGATAAGAAATGGCAGATGGACTATAGACCACAAAAAGAGAGCTAAGAGAAGACAGGAAAGCAGAAGCCTCAGATCGGGACCAGCATGATCAGAGAATAAAATGGTCAGACAACAAAGGTAGAAAAAATAATTTTATTTAATTTTAGTGATTGGACTTTGTGCTATTTTTATATTTTACACAGTATTGGGGAACTGCATCTCTTATTTATCTGATGTTGCACTGCATGTGGACTCTGGCTTATTGGGGTTTCAATTTAAATTTTGTCTACATATTATTATTTTTACTTCAGATTGTGGTTACTTTTTCTGTACTTGGTGAGGGTCGATGTTACGAGTGTGTGACTGAGTTCAGGTGTTCTGTTAACATGGAGTTTGTACATAAAGATCTATATTGTGCTGTAGTAATTTGACATGTTCAGCTTTTCAAATAGGTGTATGGATGTTCCAGGGCCCACTGTAGTATTTACAGGGATGCTTCTTTTGGATGTGCTCCTTACATGAGTTTTGGAAGTTTGTGCTGATATGGTATGGTATGGTAGGTTTGTTCTTTGTTGTAGGGTTTTGTATTAGTTCACAATATGCTTGGTACCGGACAATAGTGGTTGTTGTTGTTGTTGTTGTTAGTGAGATGATCAGAATAAGATTATTTTTTAAAATATTGAGTTCTGTGGGTGAATGTCCTGGTTCTGCTCTGCACCTACTGTGAATGCAAAATATATGTTGAAAAAGAAAAAGCAAGAACCATAATGCAGTTTATAACAACAAAATAAAAATGAGTTATAATTTAGTTTTATAATCTGTGCTGTTAGTTCTTGCTGCCTTTTAGTTCCTTGGTGTGCAAATGGGACCGTACCTAGCCCTGTGCAGCCACACAGGGCGGAAAGGCTTGGGAGGCGTATTTTGGCTGTCTGCTGTTGCCCTGCCGCCGCTGGCAGGACAATATCAGGCAGCCGAAATGCACTCCCCAAGCCTTTTCACAGCACTTTAAGCAGGTCTGGTCCATTCCTCCTCCGACTTGATGTCAAGGAGGGACAGATCTGCTTAAAGTGCCGGTGCCTTTCAGATCAGGCCCATGCCCCCCTTCTCCTCCCCATACTTCCATCCAGCGGTGCCTGCTCTTTCCCTGCTGCTGGCGCCTCCGTGAAAAAAATAGAGGGCAGCAGCAGCAGGAAAAGAGCAGGCAGCGCTGGACGGAGGCATGGGGGGAGAGGGGAGGGGCATGGGCCCGAGCTGTAAGTCTCACAGGGTGCAATTGCAGCTCGATATGGCCCTGTGGGCAAACATCTTGCATTTTCTCCATATAATCTAATTGGCTTTTTGGTTTGGTTCAGTCTCTGATTGGATTTCTGAAAAAGCCCCGCCCCCTTAACGTGGGGGGGGGGGGCACCTTTTCATACTTCGCCTCAGGCAGCAGATTGCCTTGAGCCGCCCCTGTCCTCCTCTAATGTTGTATATAGGATAGGCCCAAGGGTTTCTACTGTCCTAGACAGAAACCCCAGCTGTGCTGCCCCCCACATCTGCCGCTGCCCCCCCCTCAGCTGCCACTGCCACCACCGCTGCCCCCAGCTACCGCCAATTCCGTCTTGGGAGGGAAAGGCGGACAGCAGCAGCGATAGTATTTCTAAAAGCGGCGGCTTTTTGCAGCCTCGGGCACGAAAGCGGTGGCAAAAATCAGCCGCTTTTGGAAATATTGCCGCTGCCTGCCTATCTCTCCCGATACAGAATTGGTGGCAGCTGGGGTGATGGCAGTGTGGCTGGTCATGTATGCCACTGCCGCCCCCACCCAGGCCAGCCGCCTGGCTCACCTAATGGACAGGCTGGCCTTGGTGGTATATATTATCCAATGCAGAGCATGTGAAAGGGGAACGACATTGGAGAGACAGGGCAAATGTTAAAGACAAAAATCAGGGGGCGGAGCCTGATGTCCAGCGGGTAAGACGCTTCGCGCTGAAGCTCCCGAGAGGCCTACTTAGAATCCTGACATAATACCTATACAAACTTACTATTTCGCTCCGGGCTGACCGGGGTACCTCGGGGGGGATGGCGGCCCATAAACCAGCGCGCTTGGACTTCGGGTCTCCTTCTTCTTCTCACGGAAAACGCTCCAAAACAGAGGTGTCCTCCCCACAGAAGATGGTTCCATTTCGGGAGAACCCCGAAATGCACCTGGAGATTTTAGAGGAAATACGCGGCGTGAAGGAATTGGTGCAGTCCAATGGAGAAGCGCTTAGAGCCATGCGAGAAGACTTTGGAGTGCTCCAGGACCGACTTGAAAGTCTCTCATTACGGCAGGACAATATGGCGGGGGTCCTCGACTCGCACGCGGTGCGCTTGGGCACACTGGACAAGGCTGAGCGCCAGATACAGAATCTTCAAAAGGAGTTAGAAGATAGCAATAATCGAGCCCGTCGCAACAATGTGAGGCTCATTGGAATACCGGAGGGGGTGGAAGCGGGAGATATGAGAGAATTCCTGCTCAAAACTCTTCCCTCCTTGCTGAAGATCACCTTTCATAAAGAACTGGAAATCGATCGAGCACACCGTGTTCCTACCCACATGGCGCTCAACCGAACGACCCCCCGGCCTATTATCTTTCGCTTGCTACGATATCAACAAGTGGAACAAATTTTAAATGCTGCCCGGGCGAACCATCATTTGGAATTTGAAGGTCACAAAGTCTCCTTCTTCCCTGATTTGGCAAAGCCTACAGTTGACCGACGGAAGAAACTCCTTGCTTTTCGCCCTCGACTTCAACAGCTACAGGCTCGCTTTGGCCTGTTGTATCCCGCGAAGCTCCGAGTGACTCTCCACAACCAAACCAGGACATTCGAAGATCCTGATCTACTATCAACATTTTTAGACTCCAAAGAAGCAGAGCAGATGCGCTAATCCAACGACTTGGACTTTTATTTGCCGGCTCTGTCCGCCATTTTGAAGGGCCCGATGCGGCGGTCATAGTTCAGCACAGAGACTACCTGGACTTTCTTACTTTCTTTCTATGACTTTTGTTTTGTGGTCTCCTATCCCTCCATGATGTGTGCCTCGGTCGGATTCGGAGCACGCACAGTCCTACAGGTTATGTGTTTGTTCAATTTCGGCCTTCTCTGGGGCTTCTCCCCGCAGACACATGGTCGCCAGTAATTTTTGGGGTTCTGCTTCTTCTCTACCGCGCTGCGGCTTTTCTTTTTTAATGTGGGGCGCTTCATTGTATTATCTAAGCTTATTTTCTTTTATGCCATATGTACAGCCAGATACAGTCAATATGAGGGACATTGTGAACTTATGTGCGCTATCATGCTCAGAATTTTTAACTTGTCTGAATGGCTTTATGTAAAATCTTATCACTCAACGTAAAGGGCATTAATAGTCCAATCAAGAGAAAGAAAATCCTTAGCTATCTTAGCCATGAGCATGCTGATTTAGCGTTTCTTCAGGAAACGCACTTAAACTCTGCTGAAACACTGAAACTCAATGTTAAGCCTTATATGGTGGCTGCCTATTCTCCCGCCGTTTCCAAACGGTGCGGGGTAGCCATTTTGGTTAAGAAATCTTTGCAAGCTACTGTAATTGATACTAGTGCTGACAAGGAGGGTAGATGGGCCCGCGTACATCTTAAGGTTGGAGATAGTGAATTTACATGTATTTGCATTTATGCCCCGAATGTGGACAACCCTGCTTACTATGCAAGTATTGCGCAGTTGGCACAGGCCTCTGCCAATACTCCATTAATACTTGGTGGTGATTTTAATCAAGTGTTAGACCCTCTGATAGATAGACAGCCGCCTAGAACGAGTAGTCCACCCAAGAGTCTTGCTACCCTTACAGCTCTGATGCAAGATCTTGCGCTGGTAGATATATGGAGGCTGCTTCACCCCTCCGACTTAGAGTTCACTTTCTTTTCTGCCCCCCATCACTCCCAATCTAGAATAGATTTCTTTCTCATTTCCAAAGCACTGATTTCTCAGGTAGACACGACTAGGATTCATCCTCTCCATATTTCAGATCATGCTGCCATATCTTTATCATTACGTGTCACTGCGCGGGACGATTCTCCCCGAGCTTGGTTTTTTGATAGATCCCTACTGGGTCAAAAAGATTTTCAGGTTGATATAAAGGCCGCTATCCAAGATTATTTTCATTTTAACTCACCCCATGACACAGCGAGCTGGGCTTGGTGGGAGGGTTTTAAAGCATCTATCCGCGCCACTATAACTAGCTATCAAATTCGGCAGGGGAAACAAAGAAAGCAGCATTTACTGATTCTAGAGCAGCAGATACAAGCTGGGGAGCGTCTCCTCACGTCCCGTACTGACCCATGTATTTTACTCCGTTTACAACGCTTGCGTTTTCAATACAATCAGCTTTTGTACACTGCTGCTGTTAAAAATATCAAATCTCAACAGGGGCTATATTATCGGGAAAATAATCGTGCTGGCAAATTATTAGCAAATGCCCTAAAAGGTCAAAAAGAAGCCAAGCGTGTTACCGCCCTCCGCAATCCGTCGGGGGGGGGCTTGGTCACTAAAGATACCGAAATCTTAGAACTCTTTCGTGATTTTTATACCCGGCTTTATCAATCTGAATGTGATTTTGAGCCAGGTGTATTTGAACGCTTACTTTCAGGGGTACAAAGACCGACCCTATCTGACGAAGATAGAGTGGCCTTGGACACACCATTTACTGTCTCAGAAATTCATTCTGCTATCAAGAAATGTGCCTCAGGTCGAGCCGCAGGCCCAGATGGTCTCCCTGCTGAATTCTACAAAACTTTTCACGCTGACTTAGCTCCAGTTTTGAAAATTTATTTTTCTGCTCTGGCCGAGGAGGGTTCTCCTTCTGGGTCCTTTTCAATGGCAAATGTAGTAGTTTTTGAGAAAGAGGGGAGAGACCCGCAACTAACAGCTAATTATCGTCCAATCTCCCTCTTAAACGCGGACTATAAAATATTTGCCACCATTCTCTCTACCCGGCTCTCGGATAGGATGCCTACCTTAATACACCCAGATCAATGCGGTTTCATTCCTGGTAGATCAACTGCTGACAATGCTCGGACTCTATGCCATGTACTGACTACCGCAGTTAATCTTGATCGCCCATTTGTTGGCCTCTCACTTGATGCTGAGAAGGCCTTTGATCGCTTAGAGTGGCCCTTCCTATTTGCAGTCCTCCGCTGGTACGGATTCGGGGAAGGTTTTCTCCGTTGTCTTCGCACCATGTACGCACAGCCTACCGCCAGTATATGTGCCAATGCTTTAAAGTCTCAGCCTTTCTCCCTTCAACGCGGCACTCGCCAGGGATGCCCACTGTCTCCACTTCTCTTCGATCTTGCACTTGAACCCTTGGCTTTACTAATCCGGCAATCGGAGGAGATTCATGGAGTCCCCTTCACCCATAGGGAAGTCAAAATTTCAGCGTATGCTGATGACCTTATGCTTTTTGTCTCTATAGACTCAGTACCGGCTGTCCTAGAGCAAATTGGTAAATACTCACAACTGTCCGGTTATAAGATAAATTGGACCAAGTCGGTAGCCTTTCCATTAAATCCTTTGCTTCATCAGGCAGATATGCAACCCTTCCCCTTTTTATGGCAACCTCGCATGGTCAAATACCTTGGGGTTCACTATTGTTCTCCTTTGGAAGACACTATCTCCTTCAATGCCAAAGACTTAATCTCTAAAGTCCGGGCGCTAACTCACCGCTGGACTCCTTTAACACTTACCTGGTGGGGTCGATTAGAAACCATAAAAATGATGATTGTTCCGAAAGTGAATTATATCTTAGAAATGTTGCCCTGTCTCTTCCCTCGACGTATATATAAAGATATAGAGGGCCTTCTGACTAGATACTTGTGGCAAAACAAGACACCTAGGATAGCGAAACATAAGCTGCAAGCAGATAAGGAAAATGGGGGTGTCAGATTCCCTGATTTCCTGAAGTATCATCAATCTTTTCTTCTCAAACAAGGCGTTCGCTGGCTGGAAGATCCAGTACCGAGTAGACCTGTGTGGCTAGACATAGAAGAGGACCTTTGCAAACCGATTCCTCTTACTTTTCTCCCTGGTATGACTCTCCCATCAGACTCCCACTTTCCATCAATGCTTTTAGACACCTTAGGTGCCTTTACTACTCTTATGCACTCTTTAGACTCCCGACTCTGTCCGTTAGACAAGCTCCCACTTTGGTATAATACTCGATTTCGAATACAAAATAAGCCGATGGCGTGGAGCCCCTGGTACACTAGGGGCATTTGGATTCCTAGTCAGTTGTTTCATGAAGGTCGCTGGAAAACTTTTAGTGAATTGCAAATTGAATTTGGTCTCCCAGCGAAACACTACTTTCAGTTGGTGCAACTCCAGCATTGCCTTCGGAGTGCTAAGGTGCTCCCGCCATCGGCCTCCCCTACACAAGGTTGGTTGGAGACTATCCGATCTATCGGTAGTTCACCGGGTGTAGCATCCAATTTTTACAAAACCTTATGTAATGCTATAACTAGAGATACCCCTATAGCGCAGAAAGCATGGGAGAGAGAATTGCATGTGACTTTGACCCCGGAGCAATGGAGCCTTGTCTGGAGTAGAGTGACACGGGTCTCCCGATCCGCCTCACTCACTCAGACACTCTTCTTTCTAGCCCACCGGTGTTTTTACACTCCTGATAGATTAGCCAAATGGAACACTACTCAGGGCAATAGTTGTTGGACATGCCATGCGGCCATTGGTTCACTACCTCATGTTATGTATGAATGTCCCGCACTACAGTATTACTGGCGTCGGGTCTGGGGTCGTATCCAGTCTATTTTGCACTTTCAAGAGCCCCTTTCTTGGAGGATAGTGGGACTTCGCTCAGCTGCGGGGATCCCCTCTCTTCCAAAAACGGCTAACTTCCTTTTGGACTTTATGCTTGGCATTGCTATTTCCCTAATTACGAAATACTGGAAAAATAGCTCCCAGCTGAGCCCCAATGAATGGTGGAATCATGTCTGTCTCTACAGTAAATATGAACAAATACCTCGTATGTTTGCCTCTCCCACTCAGACTCCTCATCATCGGTCTAAATGGAAGATGCTCAATGACTATGTACATTCTGCTCAATGCTCTCATCTGACTGTCTAAATTTGTATATATCTTTGTCCCATGATTATTCTGTATCGCAGATACTCTTTTGATTGTTTTGATGTATAATCACTGTTGTTTGGAAGCGCTCACATGCTGACATAATCAGCTAGAGAAGAAGCGTGGGGGTGGGGGGTAATTGGGTTTACTTTTCTTTATTGTATACTTGTTTTGTCTCCTTTGGTGTGTTGTTTCTTTTGTTTGTTGCAAAATGAAAATAAAAGTTTAAAAAAAAAAAAAAGACAAAAATCAGTTCACACAGACATAAGATCACCCAGCACAGAGGTATCACTTCTGTCACCTCGGTGGTTGGAGAGCATTTTGCAGGACCAGAGAACAGCATGAATGATTTTATGGTGAGAGTGCTAAAAGGACGATTCAAATCAGTCCAAGAACATAAAACCTTTGAACTTAAGATACTTTCAATTGAACCAGTCAGGACTTAATAAAGACATGGGCTTTCTATCACCTTATAAACCATTCAATATTTACAGCCTGGTCTCCCTTTGATCAGCCATCCATCCCTCCAGTTCCACCTCCCCCTTCCCCACAAACCCTCTTCCCCTGAGATTCAGTGGAATGCTTTGGTGAATCATTTATATATTATGATACTGTCATCTGTTGCTCATACTGTCCTGACCTGAAGGTGGTTCTAACCTTCGAAAGCTAGTCCAAGAATACATTAAGTTAATTCAATAAATAGGTATCACCTTATTCTCCTTTTTTGTTTCTCTTTATATCTAAATGACAAAACAACTAATTACCTAGAGCTTAGATTGTTTGAATCAATGCTGTGACTGCTTTAGAGCGAAACTGATGTTAGTCCAACACCTTGATTGTTGTTGAATGTTTTGAATATAAATGTGTTCTAAAAGACCAGTTTAACTTTTCTCTATGAATATTCTATATTAAAGAGTATTACCGTGAATATTCCATTGCAGTTTTGTAAAGTTGTCCTTCTCTGGCATGCATACTGTGAAATTTTAGCAGTTGATACATCTGGCAAATCTGCATTGTAAGAGCAATGCTCCTGTACCTATAAAGACAATTAGATGAAAGAATAATCAACCTGATTAGTTTTTGAACAAGTTTGTTTATATAAATTCACTTTGCCCATATTGTTCATTAATAGACCTGCTGGTTTCTAACAATTTCTTCCAGTTTTAGTTTGATAATAATGTTTCAATGTAAGATGGTCTCTACTTCAGACAAGCCTTTAATGAAAGAGGTAACAAACTACTAGCTAGTTACACACAAATACAAGGATTAATATTATATTTATTTTGAATATTTATAACCTGCTGATCCAGTGTCCTCAGCAGCTGACAATTAACATACATACGTTATTACAATACACAGACATAGGGGTATGTTTACTAAACCGTCTTATTGTGCGCCCGGTGATAGTGTGCAGGCTGCCATAAAACAAGTGGGCATTTCAGTCTTAAAGCAGCAAAATGGGAGTATCGCGCGATAACGCGCGCTGCTGCGCACATTATCGGGTGAAGCACCGCTAAGCGCGTTAACGCGCGGTAATCTTAAGTAGGTGCCCAGACATGCAAACATAGAAACAGAGGTGTAGCACAATGGTTAATACACTGACTAAGCATACAGGGGTCATGGGTTTGATCCCCCAGTGTGCCTAATGCATAAGGCTGGCTGAAGCATCAGCTTTGACATGTTTCCTGAGGCAGTTTATTTGTATTTTAATTATCGCTGCCAGCAAACACACCCTCACGTGCCGTAACCTAAGGTGCCACATAAGGCATCCTATAAGGCACTCCATAGGGCACATTATAAAGTGCACTGTCCGCCACGGCACCCTATAATGTACCCTATAGGGCACCCTATAAGGCGCTCCATAGGATACCTTAGAAGGCACCTTATATGGATGGTAACCATAAGGTGCCTCAGAAGGCTCTGTATAGGGCGCCCTATAAAGCGCCTTCTGAGGCACCTTATGGTTACAGTACGCTGAGGGTGGTTTTGCTGGCAGCACTAATGTACATTAAAAATAGATAATGCTTTGGACAGCCCAATCAAATGACCCCACTGTGGGTTTGAACCCATGACCTCTGGCTCCTCAGGCAGTGAAGTAACCAGTGGGCTACAGCTGCTAACAAGCCCCTGGCTGGCTGCAGGAGGACTGCACGTCACCACACAAACAGTCTGCTGTGATCACCAGGATAGGGTTAACCCACCCGTACCCATGATGCACTGCACATGCAAATCAGCAGTCTACAGATGAACACAAGATGGGATATGCACCCCCACAGCACCTCGGCCTGGTAGGGGGAACTGACCGTGTGTGTTACTGGCACAGAGTAGCTACACACAGTCACATTGTGCGGGTACTGTGCTCACCCTAAGGGTGAGGTGGGGCGCCCAGCACCAGGTCCACAGCACCTTCCATGGCAGAGGTAGGCCATGCTGCAGGTCCCCAGCAGTGCTAGTGTGTGAGATAGGTAGTTCCTGCAGACACACTTTGGATACATCTGTATTTCTCAGTCAGGTTTAGCCCTTATGGACCCACAGGCGGATTATGTACCACCATCCAACCCACCCTCTAGGGGCTGAGGGTGGGAAACAGGGTCTCCCACCAACAGATCCACATTTTACCTCCCTGCAATGACAGCAGTAGAGGGGACCATCAACCACAGTCCTGCTGGAGAACAGACACCCTACAGGGCAGTCAATGCAGCTCTGTACACATCCATAAAGCAATAGCAGACAGACATTAGGCCTGGAAATGCTCAGCTGCACCCCACCACTATCTGATATTCTCCTGCAGCAAGCCTCCAACCACTGCATCCTGCAAGGCGTTCCAGCACAGCACATACTAGCTGCAGACAGTCTGCTAGCTAGTTCATAGTGCATGTTCCTGGAGGAGATGCATGCACCCAGAACTGGGATGTCAGCATACACACCAAGCAGATAGGTCAATGATTGGGCCCCAAAAGAGAACCCATAAATATCACATGAG
Source organism: Ichthyophis bannanicus (assembly GCA_033557465.1). Taxonomy (NCBI): domain Eukaryota; kingdom Metazoa; phylum Chordata; class Amphibia; order Gymnophiona; family Ichthyophiidae; genus Ichthyophis; species Ichthyophis bannanicus. Next base: position 805,769,993 of record CM066034.1, on the reverse strand, counting down.
TGAAATATTATAGAGCACTATGGGGGAACCTAGCCATGCCGTGGTCACTGCTCAGTCAGGGTGAGAGTGATCTCCCAGCAGGACATGCTGTGGCCACCCTGTCTGTGCAGGTGGTGGCCGGGCACTACAATGTCCCAGCCATTGCCCTATGCCCTGTGCAGATGCATCCTGGCCAGGCCACCCTGTCCGGGTTATACCCTTGGTACCTTGCTCCTCATTATGCACATTGGCAGGCCAATACTGGCAACAGTGCTGGCAGTGTGGGCTGTGGAGGGTGTTTGCAGCCACCACACACTGGATAGAAAGACACACACTCCCACACCTATGCTAGCATTGTACAACTATAGAAGTGTTTGGCAGCCCTGGCCACTGCTCCAGTCCTGGGCACAGTGCAGGCATGGCTATGGTATGCAATACTGTTGGGGTCACTCCCCAGGGTGGTAAACACTGTCAGACACAAGACCTGTAGCACACTCCACAGACATCAGAAAGGTTGCCATGATGCAGCTCAATCAGAAAATTGTACTTCAGAATTGCTATCTGCCAGTAATCATAGCAACCTTTTGATAGCTATGTACCATATTCCCGGGTTTAGGGTGGCATTGCTAAGGTATGCAAGTGCTAGTATTGGGAGATGCACGCAGGGCCCAATGTCCTACCTCTCCAGGAGGCATTGGATAATGGAACCTGTGGGTGCGGGTGTGTCTGCCCCTGTTGGCTGCTGCTTTACGGCAGAGGTTCCCAACTCCAGTCCTGGGGTGCCAAACACTGTTCGGGTTTTCATGCTGTCCCTCATGAATATGCATGAGATACATCTGCATACCATGGGGGCGGCGCATAGAAATGCAGCACAGGCATCTTTATTAGAGACAGCATGGAACCTGAATGGTGTTTGGCCCTCCAGGACTGCATTTGGGAGACTCTGCTCTAGGTAATGATCATGTTTATGGTGTCTGTGCTCTGTAGGGTAAAATGTAGGTGTTTTGGGCATGTTTACGTCATCTGCATTAAAGGTTCTGTCTGTATTAGCATGTTTTAGTAGTGGGTAAAATATGGGGTCTGGGTTGGCAGGAACCACAGCTGGGATTTGAACCTGTGACTTTCTGCTTCTGAACACACTGGATGTGTGCACTGCACCACCATGTTGCCACAGAGACAGTGCATTCCCTGGTGATACCATGACTGTTCGTCCAGCAGGGCCTGTCTGTTGCAGTGCATGGCACCCACCTACACAGGGCTAGGCCATGGTCTGCTCTGGGCAGCTGCCACTGCCCCCCTCCACCACCAGTACACCTCTGCCACCATGCTGACATGCCCTTCTGCTGGTGGTGCTGGTGGTGCGCAGTCTCAGGCCATCCAGTGTGCAGGTAGGCGGCTGCCTATGGTGCGTGTTCTGAGGTAGGGGTGCCTGCAAAGACGTCCACGCTTCCCCCCAACACCGCCTGCCAATGTTCTGTGCCCTTGGAGGTACCTGCTGGGTACTATCCCCTGTGACACTGATAAACACACTCGTGCCCATGTTGGGCCCTCATCAGTTGCTGTCTGGCTGCTGTACAGTTTCAGCATTCCTAAGTGCCACCTAGGCATCTGCCTAGTCTGCACTGTGCCCCAGCTGCACCACAGCATGTGCCGCCTGCAGCCCTCTGTATCCCATTTCCAAGCATCTGTCCAGTTGGCCATTCCGACATGCCCGCCCTGCTGTTGCTGCACATGTGCACGTCATAGGAAACCTGTCTGATGGAGAGGAAAACCCTGCACAGCGCAATTTCACTGTGGGCTCATTCACCTTGTATGGGGACGGAGCATGGACCCTTCCAGAATTCATATCCTTTTTTTGGTGCCTTCTTGGGAGTGTTTTTTGATGTTTCCCATTAAGATCACTATTGTCCAGCTTGGTTATTTTATTTTTCCATTTTCTGCTGGTCATTTTCACTGTTTATTTGCCCTTTTGTTCAGTGCACATGTATCACACTTATCACTTTTTTGTAGGTTTCCCTGGCTTTGCTGTACATTGCTGACATAAATGGTTTCTCTTCCCTTTAAATCAGCTCTAACGCCAGGGTTTCAGTGGCGTTAGTTTTGAGCCTCGGATTTCACAGCGTTAGTGTGCGGGGAGCCTCTCCCCTCCCACTCTCCACCCATTGACCCCTTCTCTCCGCCCCTGGGGTGCCTTCCTCCGCCCTCCTGGAGCCTTTCTCCACCTTCAGCGCTTGTGTGCGCCGCAGCGTGCGTTATCGCACGCTAAGGTACCTTATCGCATGATAAGCGCCATTATTGCGCGATAAGGTACCTTATCACCGATAATGTCACAGAGCGCACAATAAGACGGTTTAGTAAACATACCCCATAGTCAGATAACTTAATATAATATAAACATTTATTCTGTATTCAAACTAATCATCATTAAAAGCTTTCCTGAAAAACATAGCTTTAATAAGCTTTCTAAAATCAAACATCAAATGACGAAAAGAACTGGGTAGTTCTTTTCCCAATTTAGGTACTATTCTGCATTCACACTGATCTGGCCAACTACAAATAAGGGCTCTCCAATAGATTCTGACTCTGAAAATGCAGCATACAAATTGGTTGTTAAATGACAATGGCACACTCAATAACAGTGGATAACCTCACTGCAAATGCTTATAAAACATACAGACTGTCCATTCTGCAGCAAGACTTGCTTACCACAAGCACTCAAGGTGAGATCAGCTGCATGCAGGGGCGGCTCAAGGCAATCTGCTGCCTGAGGCGAAGTATGAAATGGTGGGGCCCTCCCCCCCCACCTTAGAGGGGGCGGGGCTTTTTCAGAAATCGAGTCAGAGACTGAACCAAACCAAAAAGCCAATTAGATTTTATGGACAGAGGTATGGGGAGGAGGATGGGGGGTATGCGCCCAATCTGAAAGGCACCGGCACTTTAAGCAGATCTGTCCCTCCCTACTCTGACACTGTGTCAGAGGAGGGAGGGACCAGACCTGCTTAACGTGCTGTGAAAAGGCTTGGGGGCACATTTTGGCTGCCTGCTATTGTCCTGCCAGTGGTAGCAGGGCAACAGCAGACAGCCAAAATGTACCCCCCAAGCCTTTCTGCCCTGTGTGGCTGCACCGCTTGCACAGGTCTAGGTATGGTCCCGTTTGCACATCAAAGAACTAAAAGACACTAAAAGAACTAAAAGACAGCTTATAAAACTAAATTATAACTCATTTTTATTTTGTTGTTATAAACTGCGTTATGGTTCTTGCTTTTTCTTTTTCAACATATATTTTGCATCCACAGTAGGTGCAGAGCAGAACCAGGACATTCATCCACAGAACTCAATATTTAAAAAAAAAATCTGATTCTGATCATCTCACTAACAATAACAACAACAACAACAACAACCACTATTCTCCAGTACCAGGCATATTGTGAACTAATACAAAACCTTACAACAAAGAACAAACCTACCATACCATACCATATCAGCACAAACTTCCAAAACTCACGTAAGGAGCCCATCCAAAAAAGGCATCCCTGTAAATATTACAGTGGGCCCTGGAACATCCATACACCTATTTGAAAAGCTGAATAAGTCAAATTACTACAGTACAGTATAGATCTTTATGTACAAGCTCCATGTTAACAGAACACCTGACCTCAGTCACACCCTTACAACATCGACCCTCACCAAGTACAGAATAAGTAACCACAATCTAAAATAAAATAAAAATAGGTAGACAAAATTTAAATTGAAACCATGATAAGCCAGAGTCCACATGCAGTGCAATATCAGATAAATAAATAAATAATAATAATAGATAACTAAATACTGTAAGAGATACAGTTCCCCAATACTGTGTAAAATATAAAAATAGCAGAACGTCCAATCACTAAAATTAAATAAAATTATTTTTTCTACCTTTGTTGTCTGACCATTTTATTCTCTGATCATGCTGGTCCCAATCTGAGACTTCTGCTTTCCTGTCTTCTCTTAGCTCTCTTTCTGTGGTCTATGGTCCATGGTCCATCTGCCATTTCTTATCTCTTCTTTTGTTTTCTTCACTTCCTTCCATCAGCCCATTTCCAGTCCTCCCCTCCCAGTACTTTCCAATGTCAACCGCCTCGCATTCCCATGACTGCCACTGGTGTCCATTCCCTTCCAGTCCCCCTCATCCCCTACTGTCCAGCCCCTTCTAGTCCAAATACCATCCCAGATATCAGCTCATGTCCACTGTCAGTGCCACCCCCCCAGTCAGCTCCCTTCCAGTCGCCCTACCCTCCGTCCATCCCCCTTCCAGTGCCATTTGCATGTCAGCTCCCTTCCAGCATCCTCCCCATTACCCAACCACCTACCACTCCCATCCCCATCAGCGCCAGCAGACTTAGCAGAGCCGCGAGAAAGGGAATATCTCTGTAAAGCCGGCACTGAGAGCTCTGCCGGGGCGGCCGCGGGGCACTTCCTTCTTCCGCTGCCGCCGCGGCTCTTCCTATCAGCATTTTTATTTTTTGAAGGCCAAGTGAGGCGGGCTTTTTGGGGGCAATTTTTGCCGCCCCCAAAAAGTTGCCGCCTGAGGCCACCGCCTCACTTGGCCTAATGATAGAACAGCCCCTGGCTGCATGCCTCAAATGCTACAGGGTAATTTTGCTTGTTAGCACCCTTTTCATCTATGCTTTTCCTATCTGTCCATTTGTTTGACTTCCACTTGTCACCTTTGCTGTCTAATTTCTATGTTTGCACGTGTATTATATTGACATTTTAAGTAGCACACTTTTAACCATATATAAATGTTTTTGCTATGCTGTAATGTGTACTGTTAGAGAAATATTTTACTGTTGTAATCCAGACCAGATTAAGGCATAGGCAAACTAGGGCCCAAATATTTGGGAAGGCCCTGTCAGATCTTCTCAGGACTCGGGATGCTAGGGTTGCCAACTATCTGGATCTTTTCAGGACTTTACAGATTTTTTTGCCTTAATGTCTGGAAACCAGAAGAATGGCTAATCTGTCTATGCATATTTCATAATTTTTTTTCAATCCCCCCCCCCCCCGAGAATGAGCCTGCCCTGTCTCCTTCCAGTTTAATTAGCAGCAGAGACTGTGGGTAGGATGCAGCCAATGTAAAGGCTGTGGGGGTGGAGCACTAACAGGCCATTCTAGTCATAGGAAGAGAGTGGCTGGGTGAGCCAGGGGAAAATTCCTGTGCTGTGCAAGTGAGATGGGCAACTGAGCTCAGCACAGAACACTGGGCAGACCTTGGAGAGAGTCAGTGGAACGAGTGAGTATCATTGGATGGGTGTTACTGAGAAGGTAAGAATAGGAGAGGGATGGGAAAGTGTGAGGGGGCTGTTGTGCAGGTTGAGGGAAAGAGCTGGCAGCAAATGCAAGATTTTTGCATGATGAACAGAACTGGTTAGTGGAGGGGAGGGGAGTGGTACTGACTGAGCACATGAGCAGCAGGGAACATCTGTGTGTCTGTGTGTGTGTATGTGAAGAGTGAGCATGTGTGTGTATGAGTGTGTATGTGAGAGCAAGAGCATGTGTGCATGCACGTGTGTCCGAATTGTGAGCATGCACATGTGTGCATATCTAAAGAGCAAGAGCCTGCATGTGTGTGTTTGTGTGTGAAAAGCAAGAGTACATGTGTGTGTGAACAAGGATGCATTTGTGGGTGCATGGATCTGAAGAATAAGAGAATGTGTATCTTGGTGTGTGCGTATCAGAAGAGCAAGATAGTGCTTGCCTGTGTGTGCATGTCTGAAGAACGAGAGTGCGTGTGTGTGTGTGTGTGTGTGTGTGTGTGTGTGTGTGTGTGTGTGCGCATCTGAATAGAACGTACTTCATGTGTGTTTCTGTTTCTTGTCTTTGGTGAGGACAGTGTCATATAAATAGAGTTTCCCTTTCAAAATCTGGGTGGGAAAAAGAAGTCTACTAGTCCAACGGTATCCCTGAGCATACAAAGAAGGAAGTTTCATCTGCGGAATTTACCCTGCTATTGGTAAAAGGAATCCTGGAAACATTCATGAGCTGGAACAAATCACAGGTGAAGAGTGGGAGAAACTACCAGCAGACAGATGTATGAAATTTATAGATGGCTACAAGAAATGTTAGGAGGCTGTCATCACTGCCAAGGGTTGTGCAACCAAATATTAGTGAAGGGTGCCATTAATCCTTTCTAGGTCATATTTCTCAGAAATTACTATGTCTAAGTTGCAGAGACATCTTTTGTTTGTAGTATACATTTGAACATATTATTAACCCTTTCATGGCTGTTGTTGCCATATGGCAACCTTCAAATTTTCCCCCAAATGTCTCACCGGATTTGAACTTTCCAAAAAATTATTTATTTTTATCTTACGTTATGTAATCTGTTTTGGACGCGTAAGGGTTAAAATAAGATGATGACATACAGTTGGAATATTTCCAATTAGTTCTCAAGATATTGTACACAACATATCTAAAATGTAAGGGTGCCAATAGTTGACCACAACTATATATTCAGACAGTGCCAGGGTGATCTGTGGGCGGGGCGAGGGTGGTCCCAGCACATATCCAGGTAGCGGTGATATTCAGCTACTAACCAAATTAGTGCCCAAATAAAGGGTCATGCTTACTAAAACATGCGTGCTGGTAGCATGGGATTTAGTGTGCGGTTTGGGGCCCCTGCACTAAAAATCCCATGCCACCTTGGTAGTACAAATCTGAGTGGGATGGGGCATTCCTGCACAGCACTGCTAATGCAGGATTCTGAAGTGTAGGTAGCGCGAGTGCAGCTAATGTCACCTCAATGGGTGGCGTTAGTTGCTCCTATGGTAGGTTTGCCGCAGCGACCTGCAGTAACTGTACGGGGATGGTCATACCCAAGCCCGCTGCAGTTAGCACTAAATCCCTTGCTGGTAACACAGGCCAAACCTGCATTACCAGCACAGAGCTTAGTAAACATGTCCCAAAGTTAGGATAGATCAATGGCTGTCCTAACTTGATGCAGTTTTGCTATCCAGATAGCAGCAGAAGCAGCAGTAGGTGCTGAAACCAGATATTCAGCTGGAGGATATCCGGGTGCCGGCACTGTTTCAGTTTCAGTCGCGGCGGCCAGGCACTTTAAAAACGCTGACCACCACAGCTTAATATTGACTCATATATTTGTAGTTGTGAATGTGTTTTCTATGTTAAATGCATTCTGTCTGTACTTTGTCTTAAACAAAGCTGATTTTAAATCATATTACTAGTAAATTCAATCATATTACTAGTACTTGTTATGAGGAATTCAGAGCTGAACTTTGAAAAAAGAGGGAAAAAAAACGGAAGCTGTTTGCCAGTTCCATGCTGCAAAGTTAATTTGGAGCAGTTTTGCATTTTTTTTATAATAATTTTATCTGGATACTGACCTTGTAACACACCCTTTTGATGATACAGAAACATATTTTGTTGCAAAGTTCTTGTGAAAGACACAAAACCTCACTTTTATGGCTGGGTTAACGTAGCAACATGGACAAATTCTGGCTTCAAAGGAAAAATCAGAAGGCAAAACATTCCTTCGTTCCCTTTTGGCTTTGAGATACTGTCAGGTTCTGCTGAAATTCATACTGACAAATGGTAAAAGTTTGTTCCAGTAAAAAGAACTACTGATGCTTATGTTGCCTAATTAAGTGCCACATTATCTATCCGTCTCTATTAGCCAATAACAAGTGAGAGATCAAGAACTAGTGAGTTTTATTAATCACAGCTCTGAAATCTCCATGGAAAAGAAGGAACAGTCATTAGAGAGAGGAAAAAAAAAAAAGAAAAACTCCCAATAGGCTGTGCAGATCAGTAGGGCTCTGATGGTGAGCTTTTGAGAATGGAGAAAAAACCTCGGCTTTCCCTTGATGGGAGGAGCACAAGTAGGATATAGCTGTGGAAAGCAAAACTGAAGCAGCTACTGCAAACATGGGACCAGAAAGGATTTCACCTGTGTCTGTTTTTTTAATTGCTGCAGGACCTAGATGCAAAATCTCTTTCTAGGTATTTGGGAAAACCTCCTGAAGGGTACAAACATAGTAACATAGGTCTTGATTTTCAAAGGACTTTACACGGGTAACTTCCCTAGTTACCAATGTAAGGGTCTTATCTGAGATTTTTGAAGGGCACCTACATGGTTAGTGCCCTTCGAAAATCCTGGATATATTCCTAATGCACCCAGATGCTATTCACATAGCATTGGGGCATGGTGGGGGTGTTCCGGGAAAACCTTGCCTATCTTTAAGGTGCTTGGGCTAACTGTGCAGCATCGAAAATCAGTGCTACATGGGTAGCTCCTGCGGCTACCTGGCTGTGGGGCGACACCCGGATTTTTGATGCTGGGGCCCGGCATGGAAAATCCAGGTTAGGCGGGAGGTGGGTAGGCTATGCACCGACGTGGGCATAGCACCGCCCAACTGAAATTTGGACTCATAGTAAATGATGGCAGATAAAGACCAGCATAGTTCACCTAGTCTGCACGGTAAGAGTTGTATCTGCAGCTCCGTGCAAGTTAGCTCCCTCTATTTTATGAGGTGTGAGAGTTATTTAGGCTTGCTGTGATTCCATCTTCTTCCTATATGCAGATGCTCTGTGTCTGTTCCATGCCTTTCTGAATTCTGTCACTGTTTTTGCCTCCACTCCTTCCAATAGGAGGGCATTGCAGGTAAACCCCACCCTTTACGTGAAACACTATTTCCTGACATTGCTTTTGAGTCCTCCTGGTAGCTTCATTTCATGTCCTCTGGTTCTACAGCTTCCCCATCCTTGAAAATTACTCTTATTAAGTATTTAAACCTCTGTATCTTATCTCCCTTGTCCCTCCTCTCCTCCAGAATATAAAGATTTAGGTCTTTAAGTTTCTTCTCATATATTTATTTATTTATTTTATTTAACAGGTTTTCTATACCGCTTTCTCATAAAAATCAAAGCGGTTTACATTGTAACTCAGATGTTTACAGGGAACTCTTTATAAAACCCACATTTACAGAAAACTTGTTATGAGGAGGGGGGGGGGGACATGCGGGAGGTGCACTGAGGCAAACCTATATACAGAGAGTGAAATTTACAGAGAACATATTTACATAGGTAATTTGTGAATTCTAGTGTATTAAGTGGTATATATCTTCTGGCACAGCCCCAAACCATTTTGATGCCTTTCCCTGAACCCTTTCAAGTCTTTTGATATCTTTTGTCAGATAAGGTCTCTAAAAGTGAACACAATACTTCAAGAGAGGCCTCACCAACAATTTGCACAGGGGCCCTATACCTTCTTCTGGTTATTCCTCTCTATAGGGTCCCCAGGAGTCAGGACTGACTCGAAGGCACACATTGCATTGCATTTGCATACAGCCTAGCATCCTTCTGGCGCTGGCACAGCCCTATACTGACTTTTTTATTTCTTTAAAAAGGTTTTTATACCACTTTATCAATTCAGTCAAAGCGGTTTACATTGGAACTTAAACTTGGTATTGTACATTATACAGTGACATTAATAACTTGGATTTTTCTGAGGCAATGGAAGATTAAGTGACTTGCCCATGGCAAGCCAGTGGGAATTGAACCCTGGTCTCTTAGCCCCTGAGCCAGTACTCTAACTGTTAGGCTACTCCTCTACTCCATGCTTTGCTCCATTGTTTTGCCTTCTTGAGATTCTCAGACACTATCATCCCTGGGTTCCTCTCCTGATCATGCACACCAGCCTTTCACCACCTATTGCATACAGCTTCTTTGGATTTCTGCATTTTTTGCATTAAATAGATCTTTTTTTTCATATTGTCTAGTCCATGAGGTCTCCACTCTGTTGCAAATCTTTTTGTCACCAGCAAAATGTCAAACCTTTCCTTTTAACCCTTCAGCAATATCACTCACAAAGACAATGAACAGTATTGGTCCCACGACCGATCCCTGAGGCACTCCACCACTCACCTTCCTTTCTTCTGGGTAATTTCCATTTAGCACTGCCCCCTGTCTTCTGTCAGTCAACCAATTTCTGATCCATTTCATACTTTGGGACCCATCCCCAGGCCACTCAGTTTATTCATAAGCCTCCTATATCTACAGATAGAAGACTAACCCAAACACATGGACTTAATATAAAGGAAGATAAATAGCTGAGCTGCCCTCTTCCAGACACATCTTGTCCAGGTGCCACAAGAGTCCATGCAGCCCCCAAGATTTAGAAGGAGGTCTCTTCAGTGCCACTCTATCACTGTTAAGAATCGCTACCATTGTGGTAGCCATCTTTTTTTTCTCACCCTAGGCTTAAGAACATAAGAACATAAAAAGAACAAAAGATATGCCATACTGGGTCAGACCAACAATCTATCAAGCTCAGTATCTTGGTTCCAACAGTGGCCAATCCAGGTTACAAGTATCTGTAAGGTTTCCAAAAGGTATACAGATTCTATACTGCTTGTCCAATTGGTAAGAAGTAGATTTCCCCGTTCCTCTTTAATAATGGTTTATGGACTTTTCCTCCAGGAACTTCTCCAAACCTCTTTTAAATCCAGCTACACTCAGCTTTTACTACATCCTCTGGTAAAGAATTCCAGAGTTTGATTACGCTTTGAGTGAAAAAATATTTTCTCTGATTAGCCTTAAATGTGATACATGTGTTTCATTGCATAGCCCCTAGTCTTTCTACTTTTTGAAGGAGTAAACAACTGATCACCCATTCTGCTCCATTCATTAATTTATAGACCTCTATCACATCTCGACTCAGCTGTCTTTTTTCCAAGTTGAAGAGCCCTATCCTTTTAAGCTTTTCCTCATAGGCATATCATTCCATCCCCTTTACCATTTTTGTCGCTTTTCTCTTTACCTTTTCTAATTCTGTTATATCCTTTTTAAGATATGGTGACCAGAAATGCACACAATATTCAAGGTGTGGTTGCACCATGGAGTGATACAGAAGCATTATAATATCTTTAATTTTATTCTCTATTCAATTCTTTGTGATTCCTAGCATTCTATTTTCTTTCTTAGCTGCCGTTGCAAACTTGGCAAAGGGTTTCAATGGCTAAATCGTTTTCCTGGGTGGTGGTTCCTAATGTGGAACCTTGCATCATGTAACTGTAGTTTGGATTGTTCTTCCCTAAGTGCATAACTTTGCACTTGTCCACATTAAATGTCATCTACCATTTGGATGCCCAGTCTCCCAATTTATCAAGGTCCTCTTGCAATTTGTTACAATCCTCTTGTGTTTTAACAACTTTGAATAATTTGGTGTCATCTGTAAATTTGGTCACCTCACTTTGAATAATTTGTGTCATTTATAAATATGTTAAAAAACAGCAGACCCAGCACAGATCCCCAGGGTACTCCATTATTTACCTTTCTCCATTGAGAGAATTGGCCATTTAGCCTGATTCTCTGTTTTCTATCTTTCAACCAGTTCCTAATCCACAATAGTACATTGCTTTGTATCCCATGACTTTTTAATTTCCTCAAGAGTCTCTCATGAGGGACTTTGTCAAAAGCTTTCTGAAAATCGAGATGTGGAGCCCGATTCAGGTAGAAGCATGGCTGGGCCGTCCGGATGGCCCCAAGCAAGACAGGCCCATTTTGACCTGATTCTGGACTGTGGGAACAAAATGTTCCCATGATAACAAGAATCGGGCCCGAGGATGGTCCGGCATGCCCCTGCCACCTAAGGGGACATCCTCCCCACAGGCATCCCTGACTCTCATGGCTTTGGCCCCCTTTTTCCCCACTTCCTGACCCAGAGCTGGCCTGCTGTGGCCTGGATCGGGCAGCGGGGACCCCTCTGCACCTGGCCCACGCCCCAGGGGTGTCCCTGGGACCAATCACCAGTTTTGTGCTGCTTATTCCACCTTTGAGGTGAAATAAGCAGCATGTCCCCATGGGCCCAGTAGGACATACAGGACTGTGACCTGAATCGGCCCTGTACATCCTGTCGGGCTGGCCCACCCCCGCTCTGCCCCCCTCTACCCCCCAATGGCTCTCCCCATTCTGATGCTCAAGATGTATGGGGAGAGCCAGAGGGGGAAATCTGGCACTGCAACCCACATCCCAGAATCGAGCCTATAGTGTATCAACCAGCTCACCTTTATTTACCTGTTTATTCACTGCTTCAAAAAAATATGAAAGACTGGTGAAACAAGGCTTTCCTTGACTAAATCCATGTTAGCTTTCTGACATTTTATTTATTTAAAATAACTTAGGGGCATGTTTACTAAACTGCGGTAATGTAGCAGCAGCTACGTTAAGGCGCGTTATGTAATGTTAACGTGTGTTAACATAACATTACGTAACGTTAACGCGCCTTAACATTACATAACGCGCGTTAGCGTTCCCGGCCGTGTTAAGTCCCGCAGAGGGTGGAGAGAGGGTGAAGAGAAGGGGTCAATGGGCGGGGAGTGGGCGGGGAGAGGCCCCTTCCACACTAATGCGGGAAAATGAAGGGCTGAATCTTAACGCAACTGAAAACCTGGCGTTAGATGCACATTTGCAGGAGAGAGAAACCATTTAAGTGTCAGCAATGTACAGCATAGGCAGGGAGCCCAAGAAAGGTGATAGTAGTGCTCCATTTGCAGCAACAGCATAGTACCCAGGTATGAAAGGCCACTATGCTGATGGTGCAAATGGGGCATGGCGACTGCAGGCGGGACATGCAGTGGGGGCTACTGGTGCACAGGGTGGACTAGGCGGTTGCTGAGGTGGCACATAGGAATGCAGAAAATGGAAACCAGCAAGACAGCAACTGACCGGGGTCAAACATGCCCATGAGTCTGTGTCCCACAGTGTCCCATCCAGGGGACATTACCCAGCAGGTACCCAAGGGGCACATAACAGTGACAGGCAGTGCCGGGGGAAGCATGGACATCTATGTAGGCACCCCTACCCCAGAACCCACACCTTAGGCAGCTGCCTACCTGCCCCCTGGATGGCCTAGGATGGCACACCACCGGCACCGGCAGCATATGGTCATGGTGGCATGGCAGAGGGGGTGGGTGATTGTGCTGGAGGGAGCAGTGGCACCCCCCTGCAGTGGACCTAGGCCATGCCCTGTACCAGTACATGGTGTGCAGTGCAACAGAAGAGGTCTGGCCGAGGAACATAAGGGTAGCCCCAGGGACCACTATGCTGCTGTGGCAGCAGTGTGGTGCAGTACACTCAGCCAGAATGTCCAAGAGCAGAGGTTCACATCCCATCTGTAGATTCTGCAGAGCATCTCCCCATAGTTTTAGCCCACAATGCAGCCAAAACAACAGCATGGGCAAACCCCATTGCAGCGGTGCACATGGGGTACGGATACCCACTCACAAGGGCTCCACTATCCACAGCTTCATGGAGTGTCAGGCTGTTGGCCCCAGCACAGAGCTGCAGTTATCACCAGAGCACTACTACTACCCCCTGCACAGATTAGCAATGTCGGCACTGGGATCAGGACCAGTGCAGCGGGTAGGGTTGTCAACCACCTCCATATCTGCACAATGCTGAGATAGGTGTGGGAGTGTGCATATGTCTCTCCATTGTTTTGTGTCTGCCAACACCTCACTGAGCTCACATTGCTCACACTGCTTCCAGCGTTAGCCTGCAAATGTGTATAATGAGGAGCAAGGTATTATGGTTATGGACTAGACAGGGCAGATTGGCCAGGATGCATCTGCACAGGGTGGAGGGCAATGGATGGGGAACTATAATGCTTGACCACCACCTGCATGGACAGGGTGGCCACAGCATGTCACGCTGGGGGTTCACTCTCACTCTGACCGAGCAGTGACCATGGCATATCTATGTTCCCACACAGTGCCACACATTATTTGTTTCCAGTGATATCTGTGTGTTCCTGTTTCTGGGGCCCAATCACAGAGATACCTGCTTGGTGTCTGTGCTGTGCATGCCATCTCTGGGATGGGCTGGTTAGTGGGCTGTCTGCAGTTTGCCTGTGCATGGCGGGGGCACCTTGTAGGATGCTGCAGGTGCAGTCTGACTGTGCTGTCTGTTGATAAATGGCAGACTGTGGTGTGGGGTAGTTGAGCCTTCCCCTGCCTACCCCAAGCATCACTGATGGTCTGCAATGGTCACAGGTATGGTACTGGCCCAACAGCCCTGGAGGGCTGGCATCTGCTAGCAGGACTGTGGTTGCTGGTACTACAGCCATTCTGCAGGGTGCAGGCACCTGTCCCACAATACCCTCATCTACAAAGGGGGTGATTTAAGCTCCTTTGGGTATATAGTGCATACCACTTAGACCCATAGTGGTAGTGCTACATAGCCCTCATGCGAGTCTAGACACCCCACTGCCATGATAACAGGTACCCATGGCAGCCAGACCTTAACATCACGTACACACTAATCTCAGTGGTGTCCAGTCCCACAGGTGACTGCAGAACCCAGCTGGAATAGATGTACCCTCAGTTGCACTGCTGGGAACACCTGTCACACACTGACAGTGCTGAGGATGTGCAGCAGGACCTATCTCTAGCACCAAATGTACTGTGGACCTAGTGCTGGGTGCCCAACCTATCCCTCAGGGTGAACACGGAACCTGCACAATGGCATTGTCTGTAGCTACTCTGTGCCAGTATCACGCACTGTCAGTCTGTCTTACCACGCTGCAGTACCGGAGAGGTGCAGACCCCATCTGGTGGTCAGCTGTAGGTCGCTGTTCTGCATGTGCAATGCATCATGGGTGCTGGTGGGGTTACCCTATCCTGGCACACAGAGCAAACGGTTTGTGCGGTGACCTGCAGTCCTTCTGTACCCAGCCATTGCTATGCAACAAGCTATAGAGGTACAGCCTACTGGTTAGTACACTGACGTTCTAGGCAGAGGTCATGGATTTGATTCTTCATTGTTCCCTCCTGTCCAAGGCAGATATTTTGCTTGCCTGTGACAGTCATATCTTTGCAGATCCATGCTGCCAGCCCATAGTACCCTCACCACAGTTGCCAACAATCCTTATAACAGCCTATAGAAAAAGTTGTTCACTATCAACTCCAAAAACGCCGAGAGAAAGAATGGGGTTAGAGCAAGAAGGGTTTCGATTGAAATTGTAACGTCGGCAGCATCATTGAACATCGATAAAAGTTTATAACAGGATCCCCTGAGGAACCCTAGAAGAGAAACGCGAGATTGGTACCTGAGGCAAGCGTCGGGATCAGGAAAAATAACTACCGAGTAATGATAAGTCCAGCCAGCCTTTTCAAGTGAAAAGTTCATAGAACTATTGAATCATTCATTTTATGGAAAAGTAAGACTGGCTTACTCGATGAAAAAGAGACTAGTAAAACAGTTAAAAGTTTAGCCCAGTTCTTTGAAGTGTTTGAGTGAAGTGTTGGAATACATGTTTTGAATAATAGGACTGATTCACTCTAAGTTAATTTACACAAGGTCGTTGATGTATTTATGTGCTTTTTCTTCCATGACGATAGTCAGGAAGTAGCACTTGTTAAATCTGAGACCTTGTTTTACAATTGAGTGATTGCCTTGTAAGGCAAGTTGAAGAATACTATTCCTCTGCATTTTTGGAGTTGATAGTGAACGACTTTTTCTATAGGCTGTATTAAATCGTTCCTAAGAAGACCGTGATTTAGTGTAACAATCCTTATAAGGCATTATAAGGCTCCTAATTAGGCACAGTACAAGGCACGTTACAAGGCACCTTATTAGGCACAGTACAAGGCACGTTATAAGGCATATTACAAGGCACCTTATTAGGCACAGTACAAGGCACCTTATTAGGCACAGTACAAGGCAAATGTATTCCAGTTGCCTTGTAACGTGCCTTATAACGTGCGTTACCTGACACTGCTTGCCATAATGCCTTTATATGGGCATCTGTACCTTTACCACGAAACCTTAACGCGAATGACATTACCGCAGTTTAGTAAACATACCCCTTAATATACCACCATTTGACTTGTACATCATGGTGTTTACAAAAGCAAGAAAGCTCAACATCAACATCACATAAAAACACATGCACATAAAAAGGAGGGTGTGAATAGCACAACAATATTTTCCAACAACCAACAAATAACCAGAGAAACATCAGGGATAACAAACTACAAGAAATCTGTTAAAAGGCACATTTTAAGGCTCTTTTTAAATTTCTTATATGAGCTCTCCAATCATAGGTCCTGAGTAAGAGCATTCCATAATTTAGGAGCAAAATAAGAGAATTAACTTTTCTAAAAGAGTACCAGTCTCAGCCGGTTTTGGTTGGTAAAGCCAGGTAATTTTTTTGGGAGGACCTTAAGGTTCTTATCAGTGAATAAGAGATCAGAAGATTGCTGAGATATTGAGGAGAACCTGTGTAAGAGACCCTGTGCACTAGTAAATGAATTTTAAAAGGATCCTGATATGATATAGAGAGTCAATGTTGCTTCTTCTAAAGAGGTAACACATGATCACGTCTTTATGCACCATACAAAAGCTTTACTGCACTATTTTGCAACAGTTGACATCTCCTCAATTGCCCCTGAGAAACACCACTAAGCAGGAAATTACAAAAGTCCAGTCTTGTTGCCACCAAGGCCTGTACCAAGGCTTTTTGAGCCTCAAAGTCCAAGATGTGCTTCAGAGATTTTATTCTGCATAAAGCAGCAAAACAGGCTCCAAGAGTGTGAGATATATAAGGTTAAAGGACAGAGTATTGTCCCACTTATCCCCAAATAGTCTAATTTTATCTTTAACTGTAATTGAGACTGAGCTAATTTTGGGATAATGGATAATGTTGTGCCCTGGAATGACAGCCATAAGTCTTCAGTCTTTCTTCTATTTAAAACCAATTTATTTTCTTCCAGCTAGGCAGTGATTTTGTCAAGTTTCATATTCAACACAGTTATGAAATGTAACTCCCACACATTCGTAGCAATTACTAGTTGGATGTCATCTTTGTAACTATAGGTACTATAGCCCATCTCCTAGATCAGCATTGCCAATGGTGCCAGGAAGATATTAAACAATGTGGGAGCCAAAATAGAGCCCTTGGGGACCCCAAAAGAAAAAGACTGTAAAGATGAAAGATCAGTGCCGGTTCATACAGAGAAAAACTGCTGTGGAAAAATAAGATCTAAACCAATTTATGGCCTGTCCTGTAAGTCCACAAGATTCTAGTCGATCCAGAAGCATGGAATGATCAGTGGTATCAAATGCTGCTATAAGATCCAATTGAATCACCATATCATTCTTCAAGCTGTCCAGACGAATGACTATTTCATTTAGAATGGCATGTAGAGCTGTTTCACTACTATGATCATTTCTAAATCCCGATTGTCTTGGGTGGAAGGCGGTGTTTGATTACAAAAAGCATACTAATTGCTCCGCAACTGCCTTCTGTTATAGCTTTGCTGGAAAGCAGAGATTTGAAATTGGTCTGTAGCTCTCTGGTAATAATGGGTCCAAATTGGAATTCTTTAATAGTGAGCAAACAGAGAGTCATCTAGAATCTGGCAACATACCTGAGGAAAGGTTCAGGTTAAGTAGTTCCAAAAAGACTGGGCTGAAAATCTTCAAAGCAGTCTTTCAGTAACCTAGATGGTAGAACTTCAGCTGGGGAATTTGCTGTATTTAGTGAACTAACCAATTTACCCAAGTACGACATAGCTAGAGGGGCAAACTCAGAAAAATCACCCTGATGTATGCCAGGAGTGTACAATGTAGAAGAATCCTTTGTAATGGTAATGGGTCAAAGTCTGCTGCCCACAAAGCTGCAGGATCCTTTCTGTCAGGTAGGATGCAAAGGTCTCCAGACAGATCTCTAGAGAGACAACAGGGAATTTGTCCTTTTGGGACAGTCCTTTTAGAATATAAAAGAATTTCTGTGGGTAGAGCTCTGCTGAATTAATTAAGGTAGATATTTAATTATTCTTTTCTAGTCTTATTGTATGCTTGTATTCTTTTTGAAGATTGAGGCAAAGTGCTTTGTTCTCCTTAGTGGGATCCATTTGCCTTTCACGCTCAGCTTGTCTCAATCTCTTCCTTAGCTCCCTGATTTCCTTAAACCACCAAGGGTTCTCCTTTTTTATTCATGTGCTTCACTTTTTGAGGTGCAGCACAGTCTAGTTCTTCCTTTAATCTTTTGGACGAAAGTTGAACTTTTTTTTCCAATCAAAGCCCTTTAAACAATTAACTGCAAAGAGCTTTCTATCAAGTGTTCTTATGTAAATCTCGAAAAAGTAAGGTTTATTGATGAGTCAAAACCCTTTCAACACTCATATGCAAAGAGGTGGAAACCAAATAGTGGTCTGTCCAGGTTAACCAAATCCAAACAATGATCTGCTTGATGTGTTGGAGAATAGGATAGTGTAAGGAATCCTAAATCTGCTATTAAAGCCAGAAAACCTTCAACACTGCTTTGAGGGTTTTCCATCCAGCTATTCAGATCGACGAAAATCAATGCTGAACCAGGCTGCATGCTAAAATCCATAACAATCTTACAAAGGCCTTCCAGGGCCTCTACAGTCACTGGGGGGCCTGATAAACTATGACTATCTATATGCTCAGTAATTTTGTTTTTTATAATGGTTTCTACCATTTTGTCTGGTACTGATGTCAGGCTCATTGGTGTGTAGTTTCCCAGATCAGCCCTGGAACCCTTTTTAAACATTGCCCTTAAATTTGCCACTCTCCAATCATCGGGCCTACAGATGATTTTAATGACAGATCACAAATTACTAATACATAGTAGTTCTACAATTTCATATTTCAGTCCTTTCAGCACCTTGGGATGTATGCCATCTGGTCCATGAGTATTACATCTTCCCGATTTATCGATATTTGTCTCAATTCCTCTGATGCCTCACCTTTAAATATCATTTCTAGCATGGGTAAGTTTCCTACATCTTTTTCAGTGGCTTGAGTGGGGCACTTGTACATTGCACCAAAGCATTGTTGCAGCTGTTCCTACAGTAGACTTGCATAAACATTTCCTGTAAGGCAGCAGAGTTGTAGCCTGAACAAGGGAGCCAGTTCCAATTTAAAATGTTATTTTCATGTAATTTTATTATCAAATATCAAGAATCCAATAAAACTGATATTGGTGTGATTGGCTATGCAGGACAAATTTCCCAAAGTTTTAATTACTAACATGTTCTGTGAAATAATAAGAACAGAACAATAATGCATGTGCTTCCAATTGCAAACTGATTTATTTTGTTTTTAATTATATAAATTATTGCTGTTGAAATTGTTCAACAAAGTACAAACCTAAAAATAGCATGCTAGCATCAGGCATATCTGCCACAATGAAAACAGAGAATTTTCAGTTGAGGAACTTTGTTTAGAGTTGATGTACTGCCAGTTTCTTATCAAGGGGCTTTAGCCAGCTGTGCTCCACTCAGTGTTTACTCTCTGGTTTCATAAAATAATTTCACACGGGTCTCCAAGGAGCACCCTCCAGTACATCGCTGACCCCAAGCTAACCTCTTTAAAAATTCACAGAATTCGTAAAAAAAATAAAACAGAAAAAAATGTATGTTTTTTAGTGTGTAACTGCATTCACAATGATCCTACAGGGCTTCTTTTCAATATCAATGCCAACAGTTCTGTGCAGATGGAATCATTTTTGCACAAGCTTTACATCTGTGTCTTACAAAAAGTCAAAGAAGTCAAAATTTTCAGTCTTCCTATGGATAGAAAGGAAGATGGTTGAAATCTGACTGGATTTTTGCAAAATTTTTAATTCGGTCCCTAGATTTAGAGCACAATTCCATAACATGCACGTCTGGGCTGCGGGCATGTCTAAATTAAAAACGGGTCCCCTTGGAACCTTATTCCGCATCTGCCCGCAGGTCTGGAATCGGGGCGATAGGTGCGTTCAGTGCAGCATGTGTAAGCGCTATTCGGCCGGCCCCTACCTCAGCCGTGGGTAAACATTTTGGATGTCCCCGTGCCCACTGTATTCTGAAAAGTAATATGTTTCGGATCCTGCCCATCCCCGCAATGTACCTGTGGACACCATACCCTTTGGGGAAAACGTGCATCTCCTAAGCTGCTCATCACAGACAGTAGTTTGCTGATGCACACTAGATATACATACCAATGAGAAATGACAGCTGCTGCGACCTAGACCATATACCAGTCTCCCTCATGCCCTGAAAAGTGCTAGGTAAACCCAGGGCACCCCAATATGGTATACGAGAATGTAAATTTGAATAGGTATATCAGGACACACCTTGCATTAAATCATACATAGCATTAGGAACTAGCCCCAGTGATTCCTGTCCTGGTCATCTATACAAACACACTTTAAACTGCTAGGTATGGACCCTCACCACAAAGCTCGGTCTGTATAGATCTGATATCTGTGGGGCAACCCTGTCTGCCTTTCCACAATCAGCTGTGTGGCACTGATCCCCTGATCAGGGCTGTGTGGGCATGGGAGGAAAGATCCCTGTGCCATCACACCAAGTAGCCAGACTCCAGATATATCACCATACAACTCTCATTGATCTTGGCCTGGGTGTGGATGTAGTCCGCATGGTACAATCTGAGGAATGTTGGCACTATACCAGTCAGGTCTCTCAGTGCCTGGCACAGTGGATGTGTGGATACCCTATCACACTGCCAACCATATCTGATCTTATTAGAGTAACCTATGTAAAATAATCAAAAAGGAATCAGCGTAGGTTCCCTATGGCTAAATGTCAAAACATATCCCTGTCATTAATAAGGGATGTTCAGAATAAGAGCATTCAGTAGTGCAAAGAACACTAATACATGATCAACAGAAACACCATTGGTCCTACAAAATGTGCATTATGGACATGAGTTTGACTGGCCAATCACACTTCACCTGGTGATGTTGCAGTCATCCATATGATCCAGGTACTGGCCAGGCTTTCATTTCCCCCCTGGATTGCAGATGAGCACACCAGATCCCCCTCCCCCCCTCCCCCATGCATCCCTCAAACCACATACACACACAGAGTCATTTGACAATTATATAATGCCAGATATATGCAAAAATGACATAATATGACCCATGTGTGTATATGCATGTTTATAAAATGCATGTGTGCCTCTGCTTCACCCAAACAATGCCCCTGGGAATGCCTGCACACAGAATATCTATATGTAGGCACACATTTTCCATTCATGTACGTTTTACATACATAGGTCATAATAGCTTTATAAAATTGCTCCATCATCACAGCCCATGCTTTCCTGTAGCAGATTGTTTTTTCGGTTGATATAGTATCCTAGTGGTTAGAACACTGGCTTGGTAACCAAGCAACCAGGGTTCAATTCCCACTAGCACTCCTTGTGGCCTTGGGCAAGTCACTTAACCCTCCACTGCCTTGGAAGAAAGGCCTGGCAATCTACTTCCGGTGACACTGCCAAGAAAACCCAGGAGCTACTGGGTCACCAGGAGTCAGGACTGACTCAAAGGCACACATTGCATTGCATAGTATATCTGGACTTTCAGAAAGTCTTTGATGAGGTTCCTCATGAGAGACCTTTGGCAAAATTAAAAAGTCATGGGATAAGAGGCAGTGTACTATTGTGGATCAGGAACTGATTAAAAGATAGAAAGCAGAGGGTAGGGCTAAATGGCCAATTTTCCCAATAGAGAAAGGTAAATAGTGGTGTACCCCAGGGATCTGTCCTGGGTCCGCTACTTTTTAACATATTCATAAATGACCGGGAAATGGGAATAACAAGTAAGGTTGTCAAATTTGCAGATGACACAAAACTATTCAAAGTTGTTAAAACTCATGAGGATTGTTGAAAATTGCAAGAGGACCTTGATAAATTGGAAGACTGGCATCCAAATGGCAGATGAAATTTAATGTGGACAAGTGCAGAGTTATGCACCTAGGAAAGAAAAACCCAAACTATGGTTACATGATGCCAGGTTCCACATTAGGAACCACCACCCAGGAAAAAGATTTAGGCGTCATCGTGGATAACATGTTAAAACTCTCTGCCCAGTGTGCAGCGGCAGCCAAGAGAGCAAATAGAATGCTAGGTATCATAAGGAAAGGAATGGAGAATAAAACAAAGAATAGTATAATGCCTCGTTCCATGGTGCGACCACACCTTGAATATTGTGTGCAATTCTGGTCGCTGTATCTTAAAAAGGATATAGCATTATTAGAAAAGGTACAGAAAAGAGCCACCAAAATGGTAAAGGGGATGGAAGGATACCCCTATGAAGAGAGACTAAAAAGGTTAGGACTCTTCAACCTGGAAAAAAGACTGCTGAGGGGAGATATGATAGAAGTCTATAAATTAATGAATGGAGTGGAACGGGTAAACATAGATTGATTGTTTACGTCATCAGAATATAGAAAGACCAGGGGGCGTACAATGAAGCTACAGGGTAACCTATTTAAGACTAATAAGAGAAAATAATTTTTCACTCAACATGTAATCAAACTCTGGAATTTGCTACCGGAGGATGTAGTAAAAGCTGTTAGTGTAGCTGGGTTTAAAAAAGGTTTGAACAAGTTCCTGGAGGAAAGGTCCATAAACCATTATTAAAATGAACCTGGGATATCACTTCTTGACCCAATATAAGCATTGAGGAACCTGTGTCTTTTGGGGAAACTGCTAGGTACTGTAACGAGGAAGATCTGTCCCTTGCCTCAAGAGCACAGAAATCTGCTAGCTTCAGCTTAGATTCTCAAACAAACGTGTATAGGACTTCGTAGGGGTGAATAATCAAATAACCAAGCTAAAAAATATCACCCGTGTATTATTTAATCTAAAATTTTTCATACATATATACTACCATGGCCTTAAAATTCAAAAAACTATTAAGAAATTTATGCCAGTGCTAGAAACGATACCAGCATTGAAGGATTCTTCCATAAGATGTGTATGGAAGAGAAATAGGAGTCTCAAAGAATATTTATCTCCAGCAGTATTAAGACCGCTGAATTGGAGCTCTAAAAATATTACCATTGGGAGACACACGAGATGTGGACACTGTTCTATATGCAACATTACTTTAGAAATCTCTCAGTTTACTCATAAAGACAAAATTTATATTTTGAGACATGAGACGAACTGTGAAGCAAATCGGTGGTATATGCTATTTGTTGTCCCTGCTCCTTGCTATACGTTGGAAAAACAACTCGTACACTGAAGACACGCATGCAGGAACATAGAAGTAGATTACATTGTAAGCGGTTGGAAGCTCCGATTGTGCAACATTGCTTAACTATGGGCCATGAGTTTGAATCTTTAAAATGTTGGAGCATTGAGTTAGTTCTACATGGATTTCAAGGAAAGTCACCTGAACAAAGACTACTTTATCGTGAACAATGGTGGATTCACCAGCTCCACACAATACAACCTGAGGGTTTAAACGTCGATATTGATTGGGCAGTGTGTGCATGACAGAGCCCCAATCAGATGACAGCATAAAAAGGATTTAAACAAGGTGCACTACGCATGTGTAAGCGTCTTCATTGCAAATCTTTTGAAACGATTCTCGAGAATAAGAGAAAATCGCTCGAGGAAGCAGGTTGGTCGGTCTATGAATGTTAATGATATGATAGATCACAGGAGCCAATGTGTTTTAAGATGAACCAGTTGAGTATCTCACTTAATATTGCTTCATTTGTTTTAGAAACATCAATAGCTATGATATAATGAAGATTGATATAGTGAAGATTTCAAGTCCCATGTAGTAACGGACATTATTCCCCTTGATAAACCCAAACGGTGAAACGCCAAAGCGCTGGAGAAAGAAAGGCGTCGGGGTCTTCATACCTTTTGTGGTACAAAAGAGAAATACAAGGGACACTGGCTACAGAGGTTCTACATGAGTTAAGTAGACCAATTTAAGCCATATTTGTTTTTAATCACAATTCAAAAGGGTATCTACCCATTAAGAAAAATGCAAAAAATTCTAATTAAGAGCAATATTAAATAAAATAATTAATAAGGCCGTGGTCATTGATGCTAAACGAGCACTGGTTTGGGTGCAAGTTATTGACCCAAAAAAAGTGTAACAGCAAGTGGTTGACAAAAGAACATAAAAACTTGCCATTTATCTGAGACCACATTAAGGCCATGGTAGTATATATGTATGAAAAATTTTAGATTAAATAATACACGGGTGATATTTTTTAGCTTGGTTATCAGCTTAGATTCTGACAGGCAGGCAAGCCACATGATTCCCAGTTACCATAGGCAACGTAAACAGACTCAGACACGAGGTCTGAAGCCCCGCCCAGCTGGAAAGCATTCACCAGCTCTTGACTCAATTGGCTTTCACCTGTGTAAGGGAACGCCCAGGAAACAGTATAAGAAATGCTTAGAGCAGTCAGAGTTAGACTCACGTGGCTCAGGGAGAGAGGAAGGAGATTGCAGAGACTCCCGAGATTCTGGAGACTCAGGAGACTCCAGAGATTCAGAGGACACAGATACTGATGCAGAGCTGCAGGAGGGTTCATGCAGGAAGCTGCAGAGAAGTTCACACAGAGAACTACGGAGGAATTCACACAGAGAGGTCAGCTGTAAGGATTTGTTTCCTGTGACGCAGTTTGTTTTGCCAAAGCACCGGGCTGTGCAGAGTGAGTGGAGAGCAGTGAAAGGAAAACCGTATGCATCTGAAAAGTGTGGCAGTTTGAAGCAAGTACAAGCCCTAGAAAGGGAGAAACAAGCAGTTGAAGATATCTGTATGTCTGAGGGTGAAGAGTTCTTACCAGTTAAACCCCGAAGGAAACTTCCTAGAGAGAAATCCTCTCACGATAGAAGAGAACAGTTCTGTGATTCACAGTCCAACTGGGAAGGTAGGACACGTAGAAGCTTTAAGGGAAAAGCCTATCATAAGAAGGGTGTCTCTCCTCCCTGCTATTATGAGTCATATGATAGCTATTTACCCTGCTTTAGAGGAGGCTGTCTAGATGAGCCTGCTGAAGAGACGGGACTGAGAAATGTACAAACTTCATGTTTTAAGGAAGATGTTTGTAATGAAAGAGCACAGCAAGAACCTATGATACTAGATGCTTATGTTGAATCTCCTATTGAGGAAGCCATGGATTGTACGCTAATTTTGTCTGATAAGATTTCTTCTCTATGCTAAAGCCAAAGTTTGAGCGTTGCTTGAGAGCGCTGTGAGAAGCAGAGGAAAGACTGCTGAATATCAGATGAACCGTATGCTGTGTAAAATAGTACCACTGATTATGATTTCCTTTAAGAGGCAAGATGCTATATTTGAGTTTCTTCAGTTCCTTACCAGTGTATATGGTTTTGTCCTAAGTTTTGTTTGTATATTGTACCTTTGAGAATCCAACCCTGGGAGGGGAATAAATCCTTTTGAAAACCTGACCACTTGATTCACAACTACTACTTTCTACAAAGAGGGTCAGTCCCAGCAGTCTGGCTGTTAGCCTTAGCCACAGTCCAGCCCCTGCTGGTCACAGTACTTATCACCTAGATTGGCCACTGTTGGAAACAGGATACTGGGCTTGATGGGCCTTGGTCTGACCCAGTATGGCACATCTTATGCTCTTATGTTCCAATTCTACAGCACAAGTTTAAAATTTCTGCATCTGCTATTTTCAAAATTTGGAAACAATTATGTTAATGTTAATTTGTATTTTGATTTATAAAAATAAAGTTGTTTTCTGACTTTTTTGTGTCCAGTTAATTTATTTGATCTTCTTTTTTTTTGGGGGGGGGGGAGGGGCTAGGGTGAGAAAGCTGTCTTAGTGATCAGTGCTAAAAAGAGAGAGAATGGAATAGAAATTAATGGGAGGGGAAAAGATCTGGGAGAATGGGAAAGAGAAGGAAATCCAGAGGAAGATGATGAATTGATATCAGGAGGACAAGAGGAAGGATATGGGACTGAGACATGGAGATAGGGGAGGAGCATGATCCCCTCATTCACTCTTCCTATCCCACAACAAGCCTCTGTGACTTATCTTCCACACTTCATCATTCCTATGAGTCACCTTCCCCCATAATCCTCTTACTCTTTGGATGGAGGAGGACACCAGCAGTGCAGCATCTCAGGACCAGTCAGTCTCACCCTGTACCAGGACCATACCAAGCTAGAACTGTGCCCTGTGCGATTAACAATCTGGTGCCCCCCTCCACCCCAACCATGTGCAGTAACTCACTGTTCTTCAGCTTCCTGATACCAACGCCCCTTCCATACTTGTGCTCTGTGCACCACTCACACAGCCCTTTTTACAGCTCTGCCCTGAACCACATGGCAAAATGACTACATGGGCCACAGGCAACAAAGGAGGCAGATTAGCCTGAGGTACTTTACTGCCTCAGGCTGCCTGGCTGGCTACAGAAGGACTGCAGGTCATCACACAAACTGTCTGCTGTGGTTACCAGGATAGAGTTAACCCACCCATACCCATGATGCACTGCACATGCAGATCAGCAGTCTACAGATGATCACAACAGATGATCACAAGATGGGGTATGCACCACCATAGCACCTCGGCCTGGTAGGGGGAACTGACCGTGTGTGTTACTGGCACAGAGTAGCTACAGACCGTCACATTGTGGGGGTACTGTGCTCACCCTGAGGGTGAGGTGGGGCACCCAGCACCAGGTCCACAGCACCTGGCTTAGTTGAGATAGGCTATGCTGCAGATTGTCATCAGTGCCAGTGTGTGATAGGTAGTCCTTGCAGACACACCTAGGATACGCCTGTGTCCATCTGTATTTCCCAGTCGCATTTAACCCTTGTGGACTATGATGCAACCAGAACAGTGCATATTCTGTGTGGGTGCTATGGTCACATGATTTAAGTGAATGGGGGTGTTTGGACCCATAGGCAGATTATGTAGCACCACCCAACCCACCCTCTGGGGCTCAGGGTGGGGGACAGGATCTCCCACCAAGAGTCCTACATCCCTGCAATGGTGGCAGTAGAGGGGACCATCAACTCCAGTCCTGCTGGGGAACAGGCATCCTAAAGGGCAGTCAATGCAGATCTGTACACATCCATAAGGCAATGGCAGACAAACAGTAGGCCTGGAAATGCTCAGCTGCCCCCCACCACTATCTGACATTCTCCAGCCGCTGCACTCTGCAAGGTGTTCCAGCCATACACATACTAAACACAGACAGTCCACTAGCTAATACATAGTGCATGCTCCTGGAGAAACTGTGTGCACCCAAAAATGGGATGTGAGTACACACACCAAAGCAGGTACATCAGTGACTGGGCCCTAGAAAAGGGAACCCAGAGATATCACATGAGAGAAATACTATACAGCACTATGGGATAACCTAGCTATACTGTGGTCACTGCTCAGTCAGGGTGAGAGTGACCTCCCCGCAGGACATGCTGTGGCCACCCTGCCAATGCAGGTAGTGGCCGGGCACTACAATGTCCTAGCCATTGCCCTATGCCCTGTGCAGATGCATCCTGCCCAGGCCACCCTGTCTGGGCTATACCCACAGTACCTTGCTCCTCATTATGCACATTGGCAGGCTAACACTGGAAACAGTGCAAGCCATGTGGGCTGAGTAAGGTGTAGACAGCCACAACACACTGGATAGACAGACACACACTCCCACACCTATGCCAGCATTGTGCAAATATAGAGGCTTTTGGCAGCCCTGGCCACCACACCAGTCCTGGGCACAGTGCAGGCATGGCTATGGTACGCAATACTGTTGGGGTCACTCCCCGGGGTGGTAAACACTGTCAGAAACAAAACTGAAACACACTCCACAGATATCAGAAAGGTTGCTATGATGCAGCTCTATCAGCAAATTGTGCTTAACTTAGGAATTGCTATCTGCCATTAATCATAGCAACCTTTTGATACATGTGTACGTATTCCCAGGTTTAGGGTGGCATTGCTAAGGTATGCAAGTGCTAGTACTGGGAGATACTGCTGCACACAGGGCCCAAAAGCCTGACTCTTCATGAGGCTTTGGATAGTGGAGCCTGTGGGTGTGGGTGTTCATGCCCCTGTTGGCCGCTGCTCTAGGGCAGAGGTTCCCAACTCCGGTCCTGGTGGGCCAAACACTGTTTGGGTTTTATGTTTATGTTTATGTTTATTGTGATTTGATAAAATCGCCCTTCTCCAGAAATCAGAGCGATGTACAATTTAAAAAAAACCCGTTATTAAAATGGCCAGAGCCATGGAAAAGAAAAGGAAAAGGAAATTACAATATCTTTATAAAACCATAGTATAGACAAGAGAGGCAGGAAAGAATAGAAAAGAAAAGAAAGGGAACAATCATAATTTCATTATAAAAACAGGAATATAGACAGGGGAGATAGAAAGGGATAGGAAAGGGAAACAGAAGGAAGGTTGGGGCAAGGGAAGTGGAGGTCACACAAAAGGGGAAGGCACATCATAAGCAAGGGAGAAGAGGTGAGTTTTCAGATGCTTTTTAAAGGTAGGGTGGAGAGGTTCTAAACGGAGGGAAGAGGGTAGAGAATTCCAGAGGGCAGGGCCAATGAAGAAGAAAGCAGAAGAACGTGTGGATTGTAGGTGAGCACGGGAGGGGGAAGGAAGAGTGAGACGATTTAAAATCGGGGAATGAAATGTAGACACGATGTGAATAATGATGTTGGGGACCCTTAAAGGAAAATACGGAACTAGAATAAATAATTAAAGTATAAAACCTATCTAAAAATGAATAATTGAATATTTATTTATTTATTCATTTTTAGATAGGTTTTATACTTTAATTATTTATTCTAGTTCCGTATTTTCCTTTAAGGGTCCCCAACATCATTATTCACATCGTGTCTACATTTCATTCCCCGATTTTAAATAAGTATTTCTTATAAATGTAAAATTTCTTTGGGCAGTATACATCTTTTAAACAACAAAAAGTTGCCAGTTTGAATATTTTAAAGTTTTTCCCGCCAAAATGGCGGTTTTAAAAGAAGCACGCATGTGCAATGGACTGCTTTGCTATGATTAGTGCGAGGTGCCTGGTTTCATGAAGGTTACGAGTCGACTTCTGGTTTGGATATCCCTTCATATACAGTAAGGTTTTTGGGGGTTTATAGGGGTGTTTCACACTTGTTGAAGGTTGATTCTGCCCCCTAAAACTTACGTATACACAAGCTCAGTGTGCTATTTATAGCAGCGTTAGTCTTGGCAGCATTTTCAATACAGCTACTGTCTTAAGATTGAATGCTTTTTCCCGCCCAAAACGGCGTTTTAAAAGAAGCAGACAAGTGCAGTCCACAGCGATATCAGCACATGTTATCTGGTTCAGTTTTTTTCTAGGTGTAATAATCTATCAAATACGGCGGTTTTCTAAGTGACAGGGGCTATTCAAGGTTATTATTTGGATGATTTCAGTTTCCCCACAACAACGGGTGTATAGGGCATACATACGGTGTGTCACATTTCCAGTTATTCTATCAGTTGATGGCGACCAGTCGCTCCTATCTCCGGTATAAAAGTTTTTAATTTTATTCATATCTTTTCCTTTTATGTTTTCATCCGGTTATGGGAACAAATGATTTCACTGGATAAAGCAGGTTTAATGGTGTTTCTTTGCTTCAGCATTTGAGCGATGTTTGAGAGCAATGTTTTCACTGTACTCCGTTGTTGTTACAGTCCCTATTTTCCACAGTAGAAGTTAATTTATAGCACATAATTTTATCAGTAGCATCTTTTTGGGGCCAATAAGATGACTTTAGGGTAGCTTGTAAAATAGAACACAAGGTGCATGCAGTATTCTTCTCTTCTCGTTTTTTGAAATCTTTTTGAATCTTTATAGCACTGGCTACTTATCTATAGCAGTCAGTACGTGTGAAGCAAGTAAAATTGGCAAAATTCACAAACACACCTTTTATTTCAGACCTAGAAAACTAATGACATCATTACATTAGGATATTTTTTATGTTTTTGCCTCATATTCATAGTCTTTTTAAGTATAATAGAACACGGCTTCTTTTGTATCAGAGCACCCAATGAGTTGCATTGAATCCAGTTTAGTTGCACACTGGGCTCTCCCTATTTTATGATGATCTTCAAGTTTTTTATCATATATTTTTTGAATGGTAATTCTCATCTTATATTGTCATTGCCAATGTGTCCATGTTCTCTTACATATTTGTTCATTTGTCTATTTTTTACACACAGTCATAATTGCATCGTGCACTAGAGGCCGGTGGTATCCGTGCCTCTGCTCAGCAAAAAGGTTTCTTTGAATTTAGCTTGGTGCAGTGGTAGGTTTTTTACATATTTTATATTTTTGATTTATTTATTTATTGATTTATTTATTCACATATTTATTATCTTTTTATGGATATGGGTCATTATAAATAATAAATTTGGTGTTTTATGTTTTTTAATGCATATATTTAATTTATGTTTTTATAGTACAATATTTTATATATATATGTGCAAAATTTATATTTTTAATTTATATTTATATTTATTATATTAGTTTTTTATTTATTATTTATTTTTTACTTATTCATCATTCACTATTATTATTATTATTATTATCATTATTATTGTTAATATTATTATTATTATTTTTATTATTTATTTTTAAAAAAAATGTTTTACAAATTTGTATTTCGTTTTTTATTTTGAACATTGGCATTAACAATTTACATGTTTTTTAAGCCCACCTCCTCCTTTTCTCCGGTTTCTCCTTCTCTTTTCATGGTTTTTGGTCTTGTGGTTATAATTTAAAAGATAATCTACGAACATATATACATAGGTAACACATTTCTCTTTCTTTTTTTAGAGTTTTGTATTATGTTGTTTTATTATTATTATTATTATTATTATTATTATTATTACATAAAACCCTAATATCACATTTTTTTATCAAGTGAGTTATTGCATCATGAACATTTATATGGTTAATTTTTAATTTTTAATATTTGTTTTTAATATTTATTTTTCATTTTTTATTTATTATTTTTATATTCATTTATCACTTATTTGTTTGTTATTATTAAAGTGTTTTAGCTGTACACATGTTATAATTAGCTTGTTTTAATGTTTTTAATGTTTTATCTTAATGGTTTAACATCAGTTGTCTTTTATTCATGTTCACACAACCATTTCTGTTTGCTGTTGGTTTTACGTGTATGTATATTTTGTAGTGAGCCTATAACCCCTGAAGAAGTGGTACACGAAACACGGCCTGTGTTGGGTTTGGCGCACCTTATCCGTGGATTAATAAAGGTCGATTTGAACCTCCTGCCACGGTCTCTGACTGGTTCGTGATCTCGGAGAGAGGCATGACAGGCAAGACGAGCGGCAGTGCTCTGTATCTGTTGTAATTGAGATAGTCGGTACTTGGGGAGTCCAATGAGAATAGAGTTGGCGAAGTCTACACGAGACATAACTAGAGACATTAACAAGGTGGAGAGGGCTGAGGGGGACAGAAAAGGACGCACCGCACGAAATTGACGAAGGAAGAAGAAAGATGATTTAGTGACATGAGAAAGGTGTGACTGAAAGGAGAGATCCGAATCAAAAAGAACACCAAGGTAACGAAAAGAAGAGACTAGGGGAACAGCAGAACCAGAGAATGAAGGGGCCAGCTGAGGGGGTGGACAACCGTGAGAGAACCAGATAGCCACAGTCTTAGTGAGATTGAGGTGAAGGCAGTGAAGAGTCAACCAATTAGCTACATCCGAAAGACAAGAGTTAAGTGCAGAAAGATCAGGACAGGAAGGGGAGGTGTGATGCAGTAGAACGATATCATCGGCATAGAGAAAAGCAGAGATTCCAGACTGTTGGATTAAGAGAGCAAGAGGAGAAAGAAACAGATTGAAAAGAAGAGGTGCTAAGACAGAACCCTGGGGGACTCCACAGGAGAGAGGGAAGGGATCGGAGGGGGGAATAGAAGGGGAGGGGGAAAGAACCGCAAAGGAGCGAGAGGAAAGAAAAGAATGAAACCAGTGATAGACAGTACTACATAGACCAGCTTCCCGTAGACGCTGAAGAAGAAGGGAGTGGTTTTCATGCTGTCCCTAATGAATATGCATGAGATACATTTGCATACCATGGGGGTGGCGCATATAAATGCAGCACGGGCATATTTATTAGACAGAGCATGAAACCTGAATGGTATTTGGCCCTCCAGGACTGCAGTTGGGAAATTCTGCTCTAGGTATTGCACATGTTTATGGTGTCTGTGCTCTGTAGGGTAAAATATAGGCATTTCAGGCATGTTTATGTTATCTGCAATAAAGGTTCTGTCTTTATTACCACGGTTTAGTACTGGGTAAAGTATGGGAACTAGGTTGGCAGGAGCCACAGCTGGGACTTCAACTTGTGACCTTCTGCTTATGAACACACTGGCTGTGTGTACTGCACCACACTGTTGCCACAGGGGCAGTTCATTCCCTGGGGATACCATGACTGTTCGTCAGACAGACCCTGTCTGTTGCAGTGCACAGCACCCACCTAAACGGGGCTAGGCCATGGTCTGCTGTGGGCAGATGCCACTGCCCCCTCCGCCACCAGCACCCCTCCGCCACCAGGCTGCCATGCCATTATGCAGGTGGTGCTGGTGGTGCGCAGTCCAGGCCATCCAGTATGCCGGTAGGCAGCTGCCTATCGTGTGGGTTCTCGGGTAGGGGTGCCTACATGGACATGCATGCTTCCCCTCCCCCCACACCACCTGCCAATGTTATGTGCCCTTGGGGGTACCTGCTGGATAATCTCCCCTGTGACACTGTGGGACACATACTCATGCCCATGTTGGACCGTCGTCAGTTGATGTCTTGCTGCTTTACAGTTTTGGCATTCCTATGTGCCACCTAGGCATCTGCCTAACACGCACTGTGCCCCAGCTGGACCACATCATGTGCCGCCTGCAGTCCTCTATATCCCATTTACAGCATCAGTACAGTTGCCTTTTCCTACGTGCCCACTCTGCTGTTACTGCACAGGTGCACGCCGTAACAAACCTGCCCAATATAGACATGAATAAACCCTGATCAGCATTATTTCAATGTGGGATCATTCACTGTGTAGGGGGACAGAGAATAGACCCTTCCAAACATGATATCTTATTTTTTGAGCTTTGTCAGTGGTGTTGCTTTATGTTTATCATTAATATCACTTTTGGCCAGCTTGGTTATTGGGATTTTAAATGTGGTTCAGGTCATTTTCTATGTTTATTTGCCTTTTTGTTCCATGCACATGTATCACTACTATCATGTTTTTGGGTTTCCCTGGCTTTGCTGTATATTTCTGACTGAAATGATTTCTCTTTCCTGCAAATGTGCCTTAACGCGAGGGTTTCACTGGCGTTAGTGTTCAGACCCAGATTTCACAGCGTTAGTGTGCCTGGAGCCTCTCCCCTCCCACTCTCAGCCCATTGACCCCTTCTCTCCACCCTCTGGGAAGCCTTACTCCACCCTTCAGAGCCGGATTTCACAGCATTAGGGTGCCTTAACGCCGCAGCCACGTTATCGCGCGATAAGTGACTTTATCACGCAATAACATCACTTATCGCACGATAATACCGCCGCTGAGATGTTAGCGCCATAAGACTGTCACGGAATGATTTATTTATTTATTTATTTACAGTTTCTTTTATACCGCGCTATTCGACATTAGTGCGGTTTACAGTGAACATCAAAACCACACATCTCAATTAATTGATCAGTGCTTACAATGAACAGGTAAAATAAACTTGGAAATACATTAAATAGGTTTCTTGAACAGTGAAACATGATAACTATGTACAAAGCAACTAAATGCAGCTGTATGTAGGGTTATGTGAAACTAGGTACATTTCTCTTGGTGAGAGGAGGTGCAAAGTGAGATTACGGATCTACAGATTAAGAATGTGAAGTGCATGGGTTTAAGGTGTTGGCCTGGGGTGTGGTGGTGGGTTGGTATGAGGGGGTATCCAAAACATTGTAGTGCTGCAAAAATAGGTGATGCTTCAGTGCCTTCCTGAACTGGGAGAGGTCACTGATGGTTCTGATGCCTGATGGTAGAGCGTTCCAGCATGATGGGGCAAAGTAGGAAAAGGCTCTGGATCTAGTGGTTTGAGAGCACTTCGTGATTGCCTTCGGTAATACGAGAGAGTTGGAAGCGGTCGATCTCCTTGCTCTATTAGGGGGTGTAATTGATATCAGGTCAGTGATAGCAGTCGCAGAGTATTTATTGATCGCTTTATGAGTCATAGTTAGGATCTTGAAAGAGATCCTAGATTGTATAGGCAGCCAATGTAACTGTTTCTGTATTGGAGTGATGTGGGTTCTCTTAGGGGCTCCATGAAGGATTTTTGCAGGTGAGTTCATTGCAAGTTGTAAGGGGTTAATCGTGCTCTTTGGTAGGCCATTTGGATGGCGAGCTAGGAAACAGCTCTTAAAGTACAAGCAAGGCATTGCCCTTCTTTGCTAAGCCATTTGAAAGGTTGGAAGATGAGATGCCAGCAACAAGCAGTGATAATATGATCTGTGCCTGAAGTGGCATTACCAGTCAAGGTGAGGCTTTGTTGTATTAGGGGGTGGGCATTTGTCTTTAGAGGCCTGCAGTTGTGAAACCAAATATCTCTGCAGATAAGAAGGAGAAAGGAATTTCTATGCTTTAGCAAGCAACTCAAGGCATAATTTTTTGGAAATCTTTTACATATTGAGATTTATGGAGTTAGTTACTAAGGTGTGTTAATGTTAACGCATGCTAATTCATTATTAACACGTGTTTTTAGTCAGTAGGTCCCATTGAATAACATGAGACCTCTGCTAAAATAGTGAATTAAAGCACACTAACGATAGTGCATCTTAGTAACTAATCTCCTCAGTGGGAAATAATTAGTGGTGTGGGAGGCTAGGGCTTCATTGTTATTTTATCTTTTAATTTATTTTATTATATTTTAATGACTTTATTGATTTTTGTTTGTTGACACTATTAGAAAAAATGCTATTTATTATTGGCATATGATAACGTTCCTTGCTTCAAATGTTTTTGGTGAATGTGAATAATCAAGTGAAAGAAAGAAATAAAACTAAAGTTTATATCCCACTTCTCCCAGTAATGCTTCTCATGACCTTTAGCTAAGTAAGTTTGCCCTCCTTTGCCTCAGCTTACTAAAGGGAGCTAAGGTGTTGCACCTAATGCATCAATAGCTCCAAAGTCATGACATGTTTGGTGAAGCACCACCACATTAACTGTCGGGGACATGGCAAGCATGTTCCCAGCGGTTAATGCAGAGCCCCGTGTCTTAAAGCAACATACAAATAGTGCAGATGTACTTAACTCTGCCTACTGAGGTGGCATTAGGTGACCCAACATAAAATTCTCCATATCTGCCCCTCAATCCTTTACAAACCACTCTATAGTCACTATCCCCTCTTTAACTAAGCTCACCAACACTTCACCATAGTCAAGATATTTCCTACACTCCCCTTAACATACTCAAATGACGATTGACATCCTCAGTCAGTCGAAATGAAAATAAGTTATATTGTTTCCAAATCCTGTAAATTTTATAGATTGCCTGATCTAGCACCTGTTCCATTGTTAAAATAAGTTACCTTGTTTTAGAATCCTGTAAATTTTATTGATTGTCTGTTCCAGCACATGTTCTATTGTTAATATGTTTGATGTACCTGTTGTTCTAAGGGGTATGTTTACTAAACCGTCTTAATGTTACTGGCGCTAGTTGCAGCGATAATTTGAAGAATGTCATATAAGGAGTGGGCGTTCCGGTCCTAAGGTAGCAAGAATCTGTTTCGCGTGATAGTGTGCGCCATGGCACGTTAACGCGTGTTAATCCTAAGTACATGCCAGCGCAGTGTTAGAAGCTATAAAGATGTAGCCCACTGGTTACTGCAATGACAGTGGAGGCAGAGGTCATGGGTTAGATCCTGCAGTGATGTAATCTAAAAAGGCTGTCTGAGGCATTTTATTTTAATTTAAGTCAGTGCTGCCAGCAAAAACACCCTCACAATGCCGTAACCTAAGGTGCCTCATAAAGCGCCCTATAAGGCGCCCCATAGGTCACATTATAAAGTGCCCTGTCCGCCATGGCACCCTATAATGTGCCCTATAGGGTGTTGTATAGGGTGCCTTATAGGGAGCCTATGAAGCACCTTAGGCTACAGTACTGTGAGGGTATTTCTGCTGGTAGCACTGATTGAAATGAAAAGGAAAAGCCTCAGACAGCATTCTTAAATAACACCACTGTGGG
The DNA here is from genome assembly GCA_033557465.1 of Ichthyophis bannanicus. Taxonomy (NCBI): domain Eukaryota; kingdom Metazoa; phylum Chordata; class Amphibia; order Gymnophiona; family Ichthyophiidae; genus Ichthyophis; species Ichthyophis bannanicus. The sequence goes on along the minus strand of CM066034.1, from coordinate 805,733,963 downwards.
ATCAAACCCATGACCTTTGCCTCTACAGTCATTGAAGGAACCAGTGGGCTACATCTCTATAGCATCTGACACACCGCTGGCTGGCTACAGAAAGACTGCAGGTCACCACACAAACTGCTGTGGTTACCAGGATAGGGTAAACCCACCTGTACCCATGATGCACTGCACATGCAGATGGGGTATGTGCCTCTATAGCACCCCGGCCTGGTAGGGGGAACTGACCGTGTGTGTTACTGGCACAGAGTAACTACAGACCGTGACATCATGCAGTTCCTGTGCTCACCCTGAGGGTGAAGTGGGGGGGCCCAGCACCAGGTCCGCAGCACATGGCATGGTTGAGATAGGCTGCGCTGTAGGTCCCTGTCAGTGCCAGTGTGTGATGGGTAGTCCCTGCAGACACACCTCTGTCCATCTGTATTTCCTAGTCATGTCTAGGCCTTGTGGACTATGATGCACCCAGAATAGTGCATATCCTGTGTGGGTGCCATGGTCACATGTTATAAGTGAAGGGTGGTGTTTGTACCCCAAAGCGGATTATGTAGCACCACCCAACCTGCCCCTGTGGGTCAGGGTGGAGGACAGGATCTCCCACCAACAGATTCACATTCTACTTCCCTGCAAGGGTGGCAGTAGAGGGGAATGGGCACCCTACAGGGAGGTCAATGAAGATCTGTACACATCACATAGGGCAGTAGGCCTGGAAAAGCTCAGCTGCCCCCCACCCCTATCTGACATTCACCAGCAGAGAGCACGGCCATTCTCCACCCTGTAAGATGTTCCTGCCATACACATGCTAACTGCAGACAGTCCACTAGCTAATACATAGTGCATGCTCCTGGAGAAACTGTGTGCACCCAAAAATGGGATGTGAGCACACACACCAAGCAGGTACATCAGTGATTGGGCCCTAGAAAAGGGAACCCAGAGATATCACATGAGAGAAATACTATACAGTACTATGGGATAACCTAGCTATACTGTGGTCACTGCTCAGTCAGGGTGAGAGTGACCTCCCAGCATGACATGCTGTGGCCACCCTGACAATGCAGGTGGTGGCCGGGCACTACAATGTCCCAGCCATTGCCCTATGCCCTGTGCAGATGCTACCTACCCAGGCCGCCCTGTCCGGGCCATACCCACAGTACCTTGCTCCTCATTATGCACATTGGCAGGCTAACACTGGAAACCGTGCAAGCACTGTGGGCTCATTAAGGTGTAGGCAGCCACATAACACTGGATAGACATATGCACACTACCACACCTATTTCAGCATTGTGTAAATATGGAGGTGGTTGGCAGCTCTGGCCGCCACACCAGCCCTGAGCACAGTGCAGGCATTGCTATGGACTCAATACTGTTTGGGTCACTCCTCAGGGGAGCTAAACACTGTCAGAAACAAAACCTGAAACACACTCCACAGTTATCAGAAAGGTTAATATGATGAATCCCTATCAACAAATTGTGTTCAACTTAGGATTTGTTATCTGACATTATTCATAGCAACCTTTTGATATATGTGGAACGTGTTTCCACGTTTAAGACAGCATTGCTAAGGTATGCAGGTGCTAGTATTGGTAGATGCTACTGCTGCGCGCAGGGCCCAACAGCCTGACTCTCCATGAGCCGTTGCATAGTGGGGCCTGTGGGTGTGGGTGTTTGTGCCCCTGTCGGCCGCTGCTCTAGGGCAGAGGTTCCCAACTCTGGTTCTGGTGAGCCAAACACGGTTCAGGTTTTCATGCTGTCCCTAATGAATATGCATGGATACATTTGCAAACAATGGGGGCAGTGCATGTAAATGCATCTCATGCATATTTATTAGGGACATCCTGACAACCTGAATGGTGTTTGGCCTTCCAGGACTGGAGTTGGGAAACTCTGCTCTAGGGATTGCACATGTTTATTGTGAATGTGCTCTGTAGGGTACAATAAAGGCGTTTATGGTGTGTTACTTTTATCTGCAATAAAGATTCCGTCTTTATTACCATGGTTTAGTAAGGATAAAATGAGGGGACATGGTCTGCAGGAGCCACAGGGACTTGAGCCTGTGACCTTCTGCCCCTGAATATACTGGCCGTGTGTACTGCACCAAACTGTTGCCACAGAGGCAGGTTATTCCCTGGGGATAGCATTACTGTTCATCAGACAGCCCTTGTCTGTTGAACTGCACGCCACCCACCTGAACAGGGCTTGGCCTTGGTGTGCTGTTGGCATATGCCACTGCCCCCTCCACCACCAGTACCCCTCCGCCACCATGCTGACATGCCCTTCTGCCGGTGGTGCTGGTGGTGCGCAGTCCCAGGCCATCCAGTGTGCCAGTAGGTGTGGGGTCTGGGGTAGGTGTACCTACATTGACATCCAGTCCCAGGCCATCCAGTGTGCCTATGGTGTGGGGTCTGGGGTAGGGGTACCTACATCGACATCCACGCTTCCCCCCAGCACCGCCTGTCAATGTTATGTGCCCTTTGGGGTACCTGCTGGGTGATGTCCACTGGGACACCTTGGGTCACACACTTGTGGGCATGTTTGCCTTTGGTCAGTTGCTGGCTTGCTGTTTTTCTGTTTCTGTGTTCCTATGTGCCACCTAGGCATCTGCCTGGTCCACCCTGTGCCCCACCTGCCCCACTGCATGTCCTGCCTTCAGCCCCCTGTGCCCCATTTGCAGCCTCACCATCGTGCCCTCTCATACTTGGCCACTATGCTGCTGCTGCTGCACATGTATCACTACTATCACTTTTCATGGTTTCCCTGCCTTTGCTGTACATTGCTGTCTGAAATGGTTTCTCTCTCCTGCATATGTGCCTCTAGCATGAGATTTTCACTGGCGCTAATTTTCCCACCTTCATTTCATGGCGTTAGTGTGCAGGGAGCCTGCCCACTCTCCACCCATTGACCCCTTCTCTCTGCCCCTGGGGAGCCTTACTCTGCCCTCTGGGGAGCCTTACTCCACCCTCTGCGCACCTTAATGCCACCGGCCACATTACACATTATCGCGCGATACGTGACATTCTCACACGGTAATGCACCATTATCACGCGATAACATCACTTATCGCGCGATAACATCACAGCTGCAATGTTAGCGCCATTTAGTAAGCATACCCCTAAATATAAACCGCTATGATTACTCAATATGGCGATATAAAAATCTCACGAATAAATAAATTGCAAGGGTCACAATGCGTAGTGTTTATCCCCATACTAGCACTGACGTGCTCACCACCCCTTATCACCCCAGTGCACGATTTACAGTTAGTGCAAAATCAGTCTGTGCTGTCATGGTCCTGTGCTAGCTGTCAACGCATGTCCCAGCACACCTTCAGCACACGCCAGAACACATGCTAGCGCCCTTTAATAAAAGACCCCTTTAGACTGTAAGTTCATCAGGCCCTGGAAATCCTTAACTATACTTGAGCTCAGGTTTGGAGAGGCAGGTAATTAAATCTATTATCCAAACCCATGTCAGTTCTGTAGGTGGAGAAAAATCAGCCCTAATGATGTGAATCTAATATATTTCACTGTATTTTAACAAGCCATAAACCAGGACAAATCATAGCATTGTATTCATTGTTCTAATTTTAAGACACAAGTGTTCTAATTGTCCTGCAGGGCTATTCAGTAATAATCAAACAGTAAAGATGCTATGGATCAGCTCAACTATTATCATTCTACACCTGAATACAGCAATTTAAGGCTGATAAAATTAGGTGACTATTGTAAAGGATACAATTATCTATTTGCCTAGCTTCATACTCCGGTTCTCAAAGTCACTTAGGCCAGCTTTAACCTGGTATAACCTTGGCTTTTACTTTTGTAAAATATGAACTAATGAAATATTGTATTACTAGACAGAATATTTGAAAAGGAAGGGATTTTTTTGCTCTAAAGTGCTTAGACTAAAGTACAGCATGCATTTGGGCCATCTGGTGGTTAGAATGAGAACAGCATGACCTGAACTTGTAAATGCAAAAATATTCAGTTATTAGTTAATTAGAGTCAGATTGCTTTTATCCCTTTGCAGAAGTACCATCTTCTGCCTGCCATACCTACCTTCTTGTGTTTGTTATGAAAAACAACCATAATTAGGAAACTATTCTGGAATAGGCAATCAATGGAAAGAAATTATCCAACAACATTAAGGTGTGCTAAGGTTTTGCAACTGCCAGGTGTTAACAGGCAAAATTAACATATGTCAATTGCAAAGCCTCTGAGTTAACTGTTCGGGCCTTCCCAGCCCTTTTTTGGAGCTCTGCCATGCAGGTAACACAGAGACATTGCATGTAATGCACTTAGACATATCTCAAGAGGTGGCATGAACTGCTCTGTGTTATCTACTGGGATAACGGTTAAGCCACCCCAAAACATAATTTTCTCATTAGTTCTTCATAACACTTGAATTAGCATTAACAAGTCATGCAGTACTTACTGCATCAAAGAGCTAACCTAGGGGCCCTTTTACTAAAGCGCACTGTGGTTTTGCTCCGAACGCACGCATAGCATGTGAAATCATGAGTGCTAAGTGCAAAGCCACCACATTACGTGTTGGGGGCGTGGACAGCTTTTCCTGGATATGTAACAAGTGGCACTATTCAGTAACATGGGCTGGCAATACCACGGGTGTAGTTAGCTTCACCTATTCAGGAGAAGGGAATTGCACCCATGCTAGTTGCAAGACGTGCCATTAGCCTGCGATGTATATCCGTGCGCTGAAGGTGTGGCACTCACCACTTTCCGCTCCTAACCCACCCATGTTCCACTGTAATGCGCAAAGCAAGTTAGCACAGTAATTGGCGTGCACTGTCACGGCCACATGCTAACAGTTACTGTGGGCCACAGTGCACAGTTAGCATTCACCAAAACCCGTGCTAATTGCATATTGCACTTTCGTGAAAGGGCCCCATAGTTTAGTAATTAGGTCCCTGATTGTAATCTATAGAGTGCTCACTTGCATGAAGTTTTGGGTTCTAGAAAGCAGGATGTTTCTGAAAAAGGTATGAACATTTTTTGAATTAGCTCAAGTAGTATATTTGAAACTATTTATTTTTTCAAATGGTTTAACTTGTTTTTAAATTCAAAGGTTTTTGTCACATAGGAAGACCAGTTCTGCATTTTTTTAAAATCAGAATCAATATTTCAGACTTCTTTCAAAAATTCCCTATATCTGATGGGAAAAAAATCAAATCAGTTTTTCTTCTGAGGTAGCTGGGAAAATCCAAAAATTACATGAAATTATAACTAAAATTCACCTAAAATAAATTCAACCTCAGATTGCTCACAAATCCTTATCCTTAATCCTATCCCTGTTTGACCTCTGTTTTCCTAGTTTTAAAAAATCATTCTAGTTTCTCATAATGGATGTGCCCTGTGGTCTGATTGCTTCCTGAAACAAAGCAATGTTGCTCACCTGTAACAGGTGTTTTCCATAGACAGCAGGATTGATAAGGCACACAAGTAGCTGATATTATCCAATGGTGCTGGGATGAACTGCTTTCCCATAGATCAGAAATGTAATGTAAATTCTGAGAATGTGTGGGGCCTTTCTACGTGTAGTGGCCTTCAGTTCCTTAGTTTGTTCCAAAGCTTAAAAATGTATACAACTCTCGGAGAGGTGGGAGAGATTGTGTGCCTTATCAGTCTTGCTGTGTATGGAAACCTGTTATAGATGCTTTATCCATTAACAAGCAAGATTGAGTCAGGCACACAAGCAGGTAACTCTGAAGTTTATGGCTACTCGTTTCTTTTGAAATATTCCTCAGTTAAGAGCAACCTGTAATGATCAAATACAAGAGTTGGAAGGTCATAGAGACAGGTTGCCAATACAGTTTCACTGAAGGTATTGTGATTTGCTGAAGCTTTGTCCAAACAATAGTGTCCAGCTAAAATATGAAGTGAGGACCAGATTGTTCATAGTGATGCAGATTTTAGGTACTTCACAGTTGCTGTAGTAGCTCTAATCTGATGAGTATTCACTTTTGAGCTAAGAGGAATACCTACTTGTTTGTGACAGAAATGGCTGCAGGATGCCAGCCAATTTGCTAGAGTTCTTTTTACCAATGGGTTGACGAGCCTGTTGAGATCAAATGCACAAAACGTTGTGTGGACTTTCTAAACAATTCACTTTTTTTCAGGTAACATTCTAGAGCCCTTTTATAGTCTAAACTTGTGGAGGGTCTACTCACATGAATTTATTGTGCAGCTCTGGACGAAAAGCAGGGAGGACCATCTCATAAAAATTTAAAGTGAGTTTAGAGAGCAACCTTGTGAGGGTGAAAATGAGTGTAGGGTTGGTAAGTCACTCACCTACTCTTCTAGCTGAGATAACTGCTTTTAGGATGAGAACCTTTAAGGTGAGAAATTGAAGAATGGTGGACTGGAATGGCTTAAAAGGTGACTTTGTAAGTGAAGTTAGCACAAGGTCAAAGTCATATGGCACAGGATCTTTCTGCGGTGTGGATTTGACATGAAGAAGACTTCTCATGAAGCATGAAATGTGACCCTGAAATGCTGGAAGGTTATTCACCAGAACGTGGTAGGCTGAAATTTCCCTGAGATGTACTCTAATGAAGTATGTCTGTTGATACAAAGAATACAAATGATAAAGATGCTACAAGATGGTAGAAGGTGGACACTTAGTAGAGCTGTGTCCATTAGTAAGATACCAGATAGAAAACCATCTCCACATGAAGGCATGAGTACATCTAGTAGACAGTTTTCTAGCAGTAATAAGAATGTTTTGAATAAATCTGGTGAACTAAGACCAGAAACTAGATATTGTTCAATTTCCATGTTGTGTGGGCTACAGACTTCAAGTTTAGAAACAGAATATATGGCCTTGTTGTTGAATTGGAAATTGGAATGGAGTTCCAGTGCTGAAAATTGATGGATTTTTCATGGAGACAGCTTCTTTAAAAGCAGAAACAAGTTCTGTCACAGCCGGTATCATACTATTTATTTATTTAGAATATTGTTTTCCCATCAGTCACAATGTTTTACATGGGTCATAATAAATATACATAATTCAGTAAGTATACAAGGACATCAATATAAATATTTATAAAAGCTTGAATAAATAAACAAGATTTCAGTTTCTAACAAATTTCCAATAAATCTTCAATTGCCCTAAGTTCAAGAAGAAGCAAATTCCATAACTGGAGGGCACTGAGAAAGTCTCTCTACTTAATGTACATCTTGTCCTCCCCTAAACAAAGATGGCAACATTAGTGAATGCCACAAACGCTGCCTCTTTGGTCTTAACGATAAAACTGGATCAAGGGAGTCAAATTTTCTGATGATAATTTATGTTTAACTTTAAAAACTGTCAGTAATACTTTAAAGTGAAGCTCCTGTAAACTTGGAGAATTATGGTCAAATTTTACTATCTGCAATAAATTGCAAACTGCCGCAATTTGAATTGTCTGTAACACTCAAATGGTGTTGGTAAACAATCATAAATCCGGCTACAATAATCATAGCAAGGGGATATCAATGTTTGAAATGCTGTCCTAAAGTCTCATGGACTAGAAATGGATATAACCATTGTAAACATAGAAACATAGAAACATGATGACAGAAAAAGACCACATGGCCTATCTAGTCTGTCCGTCCATATCAACAACTACAACAGTCCACTTTTTACCTTTAGACATCCTCTGTGTTGGTCCCATGCTTTTTTGAATTCAGTTACTGTCCTCATCTCTACCACCTCCACTGGGAGACTATTCCATGGATCCACTACTCTTTCCGTAAAGAAATATTTCCGCATATCACTCCTGAATCTATCTCCCTTCACCCTCATCCTATGTCCCCTCATAGCAGAACTTGCTTTCAATTGAAAGAGGCTCTCTCCCTGAACATTTATGCCACGGAGGTATTTAAACATCTCAATCATATCACCTCTATCCCGCCTTTCCTCTAAGGTGTACATATTAAGATCCTTCAGTCTGTCCTCATATGCTTTATAATGAAGTCCACTAATCATTTTAGTAGCCACCCTCTGCACCGACTCCATCCTGTTCACATCCTTTTGAAGGTGTGATCTCCAGAATTGCACACTATACTCCAAATGAGGTCGCACCAAAGACTTATACAGAGGCATTATCACCTCCTTTTTTCTGCTAGCCATTCCTTTCTGTATGCACCCAAGCATCCTTCTAGCTTTTGCCATCGCCTTTTCTACCTGCTTAGCTACTTTAAGATCATCAGACACAACCACGCCTAGGTCCCGCTCTTCTTTAGTGGACAAAAGTACTTCACCTCCTATACTGTATTGCTCCCTTGGATTGCTGCAGCCCAAATGCATGACCTTACATTTTTTAACATTAAATCCTAGCTGCCAAATTCTAGACCCTTCTTCAAGCTTAGCTAGATCCCTCCTCATGTTATCTACACCTTCCTGGGTGTTTACTCTATTGCAGATTATGGTATCATCCGCAAAGAGGCAAACCTTACCCGACAGCCCTTCCGCTATATCACTAACAAAGATGTTAAAAAGAATCGGACCAAGGACAGATCCCTGGGGCACACCACTGGTAACATCCTTCTCCTCAGAGTGAGCTCCATTTACTTGTACTCTTTGTCGCCTCCCACCCAACCAATTTCTAACCCAAGCAGTAACTTTAGGGTCCATCCCTAGGGTGCTCAGTTTGTTTATAAGTCGCTTGTGAGGAACAGTGTCAAAGGCTTTACTGAAATCTAAATACACCACATCTAGAGCTCTCCCTCGGTCCAACTCCCTGGTCACCCAGTCAAAGAAATCAATCAGATTTGTCTGACAAGACCTGCCTCTGGTGAATCCATGCTGCCTCGGATCCTGTAATCCTCTGGACTCCAGAAACCTCACTATTTTCTCTTTCATCAGCGTTTCCAATAATTTACTCACTACCGAAGTTAAACTAACCGGCCTGTAGTTTTCAACCACATCCTTACTTCCGCTTTTGTGTAAAGGCACCACATAAGCCTCTCTCCAGTCCTTTGGCACCACTCCCGACTCCAACGAAGCATTGAAAAGGTCAGTCAGTGCAGTTGCTAGAACGTCCCCAAGTTCCCTCAGTATTCTAGGGTGTATCCCATCTGGTCCCATCGATTTGTCTACTTTAAGTTGAGCTTGTTTCTCACGAACACAGTCTTCTGAAAATTGTTCAAGATGTCCCTCGCTTCTGTTCCTATTTGTGGGTGTTTTCTGAGGTCCTGCTCCTGGTTCTTCATCTGTGAACACAGAACAAAAATATTTGTTAAGCAATTCCGCTTTATCCTTATCAGCTTCTACATAATCCCTCCCCCCTGCACCCTTGAGTCTGACAATACCACTTTTGCCCTTCCTCTTCTCACTAATATATCTGAAAAATGTCTTATCCCCCCATTTTATTGCATTGGCTATTTCCTCCTCCTTTTGAATCTTTGCCTTCTTGACTACTTTGCTAGCTTCTCTAAGTTTTTCCAAATACAGATGCCTGCCTTCCTCTCTCTGTGATCTCTTGTATTTCATGAAGGCCTCCCTCTTTTTCTTCACTTTTTCAGCTACTTCTTTTGAAAACCATAGAGGTCTCCTTTTCCTTTTGCCTTTATTTACCATTTTAACAAAAAGGTTGGTTGCCTTTAAAATATCCCCTTTCAGTTTTCCCCACTGTTTTTCTGCATCCCTCAGCTGTTCCCATCCAACTAAAGATTCCCTGAGGTATTGGCCCATCTTCGCAAAGTTAGTCTTCCTAAAGTCTAAGATCCTCACCTTGGAATGGATTCTAACAGCCCTAGTCCTAATACTGAACCACACCATCTGGTGATCACTGGATGCAGAATGATCTCCCACTACAACATCAGAAACACTTTCACCATTGGTAAGCACCAAGTCCAGTATGGCTCCTTCACGTGTGGGGTCTTTTACCAATTGCTTGAATAGTTCTCCCTGTAGAGAATCCAGGAACTCCTTACTTCTTGATGATACTGCAGCAGGAATGTGCCAATCAACATCTGGCATATTGAAATCTCCTATCAGTAGCACTTCCCCTTTCCTAGCAATGCTGCGTATGTCTTCAATTAACTCTCTGTCCACCTCTTCCTCTTGTGAAGGAGGTCTGTATATCACACCAATACAAATAGATTTCTCTTTCCCTCTTTCTAGTTTAACCCACAATGCCTCCTCTCTCCCTTTTAAGCTCTGTAATTCCAAAGCTTTAATAGTAGTTTTTACATATAGTGCCACTCCTCCTCCCCTTCTTCCTACCCTGTCCTTTCTGAATAAAGTATAGCCAGGTATAGTTACATCCCAGTCATGGTTTTCTGTGAACCATGTTTCTGTAACTGCCACTAAATCCAAGTCAGCCACTCCCACCAAAGCTTCAATATCAGGGATCTTATTTCCCATGCTACGGGCATTTATACACACTGCTTTCCATATGTTACCCCTGTTACCCATTTTCATAAAGGTATTTAATGTATCACCTACCTGGGGGCTTTCACTTACCTGTGGGCTTTCTTCACCTATCCCTAACGAATCTAGTTTAAAGCCCTCTTCAGTAGATTAGCCAGTCTACTACCGAAGATGCGTTGACCTTTCTTGGACAGATGGATGCCATCTCTGCTCTGCAACCCTTGGAACAGCATCCCATGGTCTAGGAAACCAAAACGATCTCAATGACGCCATCCACGCAGCCATGCATTCATCTCCAGGATGCGAGCCTCTCTGCCTTGGCCTTTACCCTCAACAGGGAGGATTGAAGAGAACACCACCTGTGCACCTAACTGCTTCACCCTCTATCCCAGAGCCATGAAGTCACTTTTGATACGTTCCGAGGTATACCTGGCAGTATCATTTGTTCCAACATGGATTTGCAACATTGGGTAATAGTCAGTGGGCTTGATGAGTCTCGGCAAACTCTCTGTAACATCTTGGATTTTGGCACCAGGCAGACAGCATACCTCTCTGGACATCAAGTCTGGTCGGCAGATGGACGCCTCAGTACCCCTCAGAAGAGAGTCTCCAACCACCACTACCCTTCGTTTCCTTCTGGTCACTGATTCTGCAACTTTGGGGTACTTGAACTCTGGTTCTTCCCTTTCCAGGGATGCTTTCACCTCCTCCACTTCCAGGGCTGCATAATGGTTCTTCAATTCAAGGGCTGGAGAAGTTGGATTGGTGATTTTGCAGGCCCTGGTGACTTGTGTCCAACCATTGACATTCTGTTGGCACCCATCTTCTCCTGTGCTGGAGAGCTTCGTTGCTTCAAGAAGCATCTCATCAATGTACTTCTCACTGTCTTGAATGCTCCTCAGCCTCGCCATCTCCTCTCTGAGTTCCTCCACTTGTTTCCTCAGAGCTTCAGCATGCAGGCACCCTGCACATGGAACTGGTCCTTCAACTGGCATTAGGACCTCTGTCTGGACCGAGGCAGAAGCTGCAACGGGGGCAACAGCTTTAGCAATATGATTGTTCTGTTCGTGGAGCTTAGTTATCTGTTAAAGCAAAAGAGAGAGATCTACCAAGTACCAGCCGGTTTCGCAGCTCTCTTTTCAGAGAAAAAGCAGTTAAATCTCTTTAATTATATTCAAAATGTGCTGGTCCAATTCTCTGTGATTTGTTAAAGGGGGAGGTGCCCTATAAAGCAAGACTGCTCACTAGGGGTGGGTGGGAGTCGTGGTGGGTAGGGAGGGAACTAACACCTTATTAGGTGTTAGCAGTTTCCAAACCTGAGGAGGTTACTAGAGTTCAGCAACCTACTGTGTTCAAGGAAAGTTCCCCTAAAGCACCAAAAAGAAAGTAACCTTGCTTTAAAAAATATATAAAAAACCCTTTTAAGAGCTCCCAGTCAGAGAGCTAGCAATGTAATACAATAAAACAAACAAACAAACAAACCCTCAAATCCTTACTGTTTGTTGATCTGTAGAGCCCTGGTTAGGAAAGCCTCAACAGGGCAGGGCACTGGAGCCTTTTATGCAGGCCTCAGCTGCACTCAGGAAATCAGGCCCACTAACTCCTGATTAGGTGTTAGCAGTTTCTAAACCTGAGGAGGTTACTAGAGTTCAGCAACCTACTGTGTTCAAGGAAAGTTCCCCTAAAGCACCAAAAAGAAAGTAACCTTGCTTTAAAAAATATATAAAAAACCCTTTTAAGAGCTCCCAGTCAGAGAGCTAGCAATGTAATATAATAAAAACAAACAAACAAACAAACCCTCAAATCCTTACTGTTTGTTGATCTGTAGAGCCCTGGTTAGGAAAGCCTCAACAGGGCAGGGCACTGGAGCCTTTTATGCAGGCCTCAGCTGCACTCAGGAAATCAGACCCACTAACTCCTGATTAGGTGTTAGCAGTTTCTAAACCTGAGGAGGTTACTAGAGTTCAGCAACCTACTGTGCTCAAGGAAAGTTCCCCTAAAGCACCAAAAGAAAGTAACCTTGCTTTAAAAATTATACAAAAAACCCTTTTAAGAGCTCCCAGTCAGAGAGCTAGCAATGTAATATAATAAAAACAAACAAACAAACCCTCAAATCCTTACTGTTTGTTGATCTGTAGAGCCCAGGTTAGGAAAGCCTCAACAGGGCAGGGCACTGGAGCCTTTTATGCAGGCCTCAGCTGCACTCAGGAAATCAGGCCCACTAACTCCTGATTAGGTGTTAGCAGTTTCTAAACCTGAGGAGGTTACTAGAGTTCAGCAACCTACTGTGTTAAAGGAAAGTTCCCCTAAAGCACCAAAAAGAAAGTAACCTTGCTTTAAAAAATATACAAAAAACCCTTTTAAGAGCTCCCAGTCAGAGAGCTAGCAATGTGATATAATAAAAACAAACAAAAAAACAAACAAACCCTCAAATCCTTACTGTTTGTTGATCTGTAGAGCCCTGGTTAGGAAAGCCTCAACAGGGCAGGGCACTGGAGCCTTTTATGCAGGCCTCAGCTGCACTCAGGAAATCAGGCCCACTAACTCCTGATTAGGTGTTAGCAGTTTCTAAACCTGAGGAGGTTACTAGAGTTCAGCAACCTACTGTGCTCAAGGAAAGTTCCCCTAAAGCACCAAAAAGAAAGTAACCTTGCTTTAAAAAATATACAAAAAAACCCTTTTAAGAGCTCCCAGTCAGAGAGCTAGCAATGTAATATAATAAAAACAAACAAACAAACCCTCAAATCCTTACTGTTTGTTGATCTGTAGAGCCCTGGTTAGGAAAGCCTCAACAGGGCAGGGCACTGGAGCCTTTTATGCAGGCCTCAGCTGCACTCAGGAAATCAGGCTCACTAACTCCTGATTAGGTGTTAGCAGTTTCTAAACCTGAGGAGGTTACTAGAGTTCAGCAACCTACTGTGCTCAAGGAAAGTTCCCCTAAAGCACCAAAAAGAAAGTAACCTTGCTTTAAAAAAATATACAAAAAACCCTTTTAAGAGCTCCCAGTCAGAGAGCTAGCAATGTAATATAATAAAAACAAACAAACAAACCCTCAAATCCTTACTGTTTGTTGATCTTTAGAGCCCTGGTTAGGAAAGATGTGCATCTTCTAAAAAGCCACCTGAGATAACTTGCTGATCTGCAAACGCATATTCAACTGAATGTCCAGCACATAACCTGCATCTCAACAAATAATCAATGCCTTGGGTTTTTCATATTTAATGCCAAACCATGTTTAAAGCACCAGTCCAATATTGCTGAAAAACATTTACCAATAGAAGCTGGAAAATCGTTGCCTGCACAGATGTTATACAAGTTGAACAGAACAAACATATGGGGCCCTTTTACTAAATGGCACTATGGTGTTGCACCTAATGTGTCAGTAGCACCAAAACCATTGCGCGTTAAGTTAACACCACCTGGGTTAACTGTCAGGGGTGTTGAAAGCCTGTTTCTTTTTTTTTTTTTTTTTTTATTTATGCAATTTTTAACATATCCGCAAGATACACACTTGTTACAGTAAAGAATGTACAAAAGAAACATTTTACAGGCTAAGGAAACCCTTAGCCCACACATAATAGAAATTTAAGAATTAAACATTCACTAGCCCACAAAATTTTGGAGGCAGGCAAAACGCTATTCATAAGAAAGGTCATAGGTAATAAGCCTGTTTCTAGCAGTTAACATGGTGCACCCTGCCCTAACATGGCACAAAAGTATCATGGGTGAACTTTCCTCCACCTTTTGAGGTGGTGAGACGTGCACCTGCACTAATTGGCTGCCTTGCAGTTAGTGTGGGAGTGTTGACTGCAAGTCACTATCCACCCCTAACCCACCCACTTACTCCCCTAATGCACCACAAATCCAGCAGCACCAACAGTCATGGCCCTGTGCTAGTTGTCGACACGTGTCCCAATGCACCTTTAGCGCATGTCAGAACCCACACTAACAGCTAATGCCCTTTAGCAAACGGGCCCCCTAGTGTGACAAAATGGTACATTTCCCCTTTCTCCATTTGCAAAGTCATATGTACCTGTGAGGAGGGGGAGAGGGGCTTGGCCTGTGCAAGGGCATTAGGTGCCCTAGGTGAAACTTCAGCCTTGCACCCCCTCATCATTAGCTTTTAGACCTCTAGCACCCCCCCTTCCCAAGATTTTGATTATTAAACTCAGTTCTAATCATCTCAAAACCATTCCTCCCAGAACAAGCCTTTAAAGATGCATATTTGGACATCACACTTGTTAATATTAAACTTTTACATAATGAAAGAGATTTCAAAAAGCCACCTAAAAGGGTAAATTGACTATATGCATAGTGCCCATTCTTCCTGCAAATAAAACCGCACACTGATATCTCGGAGTTTGTGTGGCTGCCAGGACCATTGATTTGCTTGACTGTAGCTGCTCTTTGCTGCCCCTCAGAATCTGCTGCCAGAGGTGACAACCTAGTTTGCCTAGTGATTGGGCCAGTTCTGGGGAGTCCAGGGCAGCAAGGATGGATGGGGAACTTATTCCATCTCAGAGGTAGAATAAGTTCTCCCGACATTGGCAGCAAGCAATGGAGGGACCCGCCGAGGAGGTGAGCAGGGGCAGGAAGTTCCCCGCAGCCCAATCCCAGTCTTGGCAGGCTCCTCTGGGGGTCGGGCAGTGGGGAAAAGTGTGTTGGATGTGCAGTGAGGTATTGGGGCTCCTGCATGGTGTCCCCGTGCCTTGGCGACGGAATGCTATGGCATCAAGGCTCCATGCAGAAACATTGGGTGGGTTAGACGGGGCCATGGCTGGGCATGCAGGGCAGCTGAATCGGGGCCCATCCGGCCTGTCTGATAGCCCAATTCTGCTCCTGTGGGGACGTCTGGCTCCCACGAGTGCAGAATCAGGGCCTAATCCAGCCCATCCAGATTTTGGACGTACGGACAGGCTGGATGTGCCCCATGTGGAATTGACCTCTAATAGTATGTTTATGTTTATGTAGGGAAGAGGAAGCCAATGGCAGGATCTCAGTAAAGGAGTGGCATGATCAGATGTCTTAGAATGAGTGAGAAGCTTAATAGCAACTTTCTGGATTCACTGGAGGCATTTCCTAGAATAAAGAGGAAGCTTGTCATAGAGAGAGTTGCCATAATCTAATTTACTGATTACCAGAGAGAGAATTAACGTGGTGAGAGCAGACTTCTCTAAGTAAGGACAAAGGGCTCTAATGGTGCAAAGAGTATAAAAGCAGGATTTTACCATATTTGAGATTAGGTTGGTAAAGGTTAACCAAGTATCAAAAGTGAAGGCTAAGATTTTAGCGTGTGACCCACTGATAAGGTAAGGCTGTCTAAGATAGGACTAATTCCATAGTAGCTGCACTTATCGGTGACCCACATGGCTTTACATTTGTCTGGGTTCAGCTTCAGTTGAGAGGACTAAAGCTGAATCGTTCCAAAACTCCTTGGTAAACTCTTTTCATGTGATGCTGGTATTTCTCCTTAAAATCGAAGGTTATAACAAGAAAATTGCAGTGAGGTGGCAAACTGGAATAAAAACAAGTACTGAAGAGTAAATATTTAACATCGTATGAACAGACTGCAATAGTGAAAGTGTTAATGTGATCGAAGTAAACAAAATCCATGTATTTATTTATTTAAGCTACAAAGATTACAATCACTTCGCTTTCTATGCCTGTTCTCCGACCTGTAATTGTTGCTACAGATACTAATATCACTAATCCAGTCTAGACCAAGATTATCAAATGCTTTAACGAAATAGTCCAATGCTCAGCAATCAAATGCTCAGAATCAACCTCATGCTCAGAATCCACATGCTCAGAATCAACCTCAAGAAAAAAGAGGTACTCTATATATTCAAAAATGAAGCATTCACCCCTCCCAAAACCCTTAGAGTTATGAACGGAGAGCTTGATATCAAACAAGTACGAAACTTTGGCGTCCCACTGGACCAAAATTTAAACTTTATATCGCACGTTAATAAAACCACCAATTGCATCTACAGAAAAATAGAAATCTTGCAAAACCTTTGACCCCTGCTAGTAACCAAAGACTTCCAATCAGTATTCCAGGCCCTAATTTTCCCACAGTGGCTGTGGGCAAGCCACTTAACTCTCCATTGCCCACCGCTTTGATTAAAGGATAGGGCAGTATAGAAAACTGGTTAAATAAATAAATCTCGACTTCTGTAACAACTACTTCACGGTCTCCCCAAACATACTCTGCAAAAGTTACAATTGGCACAACACACAGCTGCAAGAATGATAATGGGTGCAAAAAGATTGGATCACATCACACCAATTCTCAAACAACTACATTGGCTACCACTAACAAATAGAATTAGGTACAAAATAATAATAATCACCTTCAAGATTATACGTAACCTCTCAGCACCTTGCCTAAAATCAGCAATACAGTAAGTAAGTAAGTAACAACAGAAACAAAAGGAATTACCTACAGAACATATTTGAACTACCAGTTGAACTAATGAAGAGCAACCAGGAAACACGAAAAAGGACCTTTTCCATATATGCTCCAGATCTATGGAATCCCCCCCCCTCCCCCCGAAACTCAGAAGTATCAAAGACCTATCAACTTTCCACAAAGAACTAAAAACCTATTTATTCAGATACCACTTTAAAGACTGACTCTCATTTGCTAAGTGACTATCAGGCCTAAAGGACAAACAACCCTCAACCCTTACCCTCCACTACAGTCAACACCTACTAACAGAACTAGTCACACAATAGACCTCTCACAATACAGAAAAGCCCACTTACGAAGCAACTGTACTCCATGTACGATACAATCAAGTTCACGTGATAGTATCATATGTTCCAGTAAAGACAACCTAAGATCCACAGAGCTAAACTGCGTCCAAAGCAATATGTAAATAGTTATTGTTATATCCTTCTATGTAAAGTTCTTTACTACTACATTGTTCTATGTAATGTTTGCTGTTAGATTGTTCTAAGTAAACTGTTTTGATTAATCAATTAAGTGGTATAGAAAAACAGTTAAATAAAAAAATAAACACTACCGTCGCTCTATCTCTGCATGCAGGTTTGCGCAGCCCTTTTTATAAATCCGACAATAAGGATGAGGTGATAAAATCAGTTAGTGTAGCTGAGTTTAAAAAAGGTTTGGACAAGTTCCTCGAGAAAAAGTCAATAAACTGTTATTAAGACAGATTTGGGGAAAGTCACTGCTATCCCTGGGTGTAAGCAGCATGGAAGCTGTGGTGAGCACTAAGAGGCAGGACTCAATTCCCAAGCTGATGTCAACAGTCCCAACAGTTGATGGTGGCAACATTAATGTGAGAACCACCACTTGGCTGGATGTTGAGAATTGAGAGTGCTCTTTTGCTGCTGCCTATTAGAGCTGCTACAACTGTGAGATATGCAAAGACTTTGCTAGCATTACAGTTAGGCTGGATGAAAGTGGAAAGATTAATCCATAGCCTCCCATGAGAGCCAATGGTGGCTCTCAAGGGTGGCTACAGAGTGATTTTTCCACTTTCGGCCAGTCTGTTGACCAGTGGTGGTGCTCCCTGTAGTGGACAGGCAGCAATGCTAACCACAAGCTTCAAGCCCTGCGGCTATGGCACACGTGTCTGACTCCTGACAGACCAACTCACTACACCAGAAGCTCCCTCCACTCCCTCTATTCTCTGTGGCTAGCTGCCTGGCTGGGACAAAAAGGTAAATATCACCTTAACAGTGTTCCACGAGAGGAAAGGCGGGAGGTCCGGTGTGTTTGGTGCCCTTCAGTGAAACTGAAATGTTGAAAAGTGCACATTTCACAATATGATCAAATGGTTGATTTCCATCACTCACAGGATCTGACATTCAGCGGCTTCATCTAAGTGTCGGGGGAAGAGGAGGTCCATGCATATCTGTGTATGGCAATGGTATGTGTGTGTTTTCTGTGTGTCGTGGAGCTGCCAGAGGTTACATATGCACATGTGTGTGTAAATGGGTTCCATGGTGCAGAAAGGGGATGCGGTGTCTGCCTCTGTGTGTGTGTATGGTGTGGGGGTGGAGAGCCTGTGTGTGTGAATGTTGCATGGGGCAGGTGCCTTTGTGTGTGTGTGTGTGTGTGTGTGTGTGTGTGTGTGTGTGTGTGTGTGCAAAGGCTACGCAGCTCAAATGCCTGTGTGTGTGAGCATGTTGCATGGCTCAGGTGCCTGTATGTATGATGCGTGACTGGGGTGCATCTGTGTATATGTTTGTGTGCTGCAGGAGTTGGGCACCTGTGTGTCTTCTGATGGAGGTAGGGTGGAGTGGGGGTGAGGAGTTGAAGGTGCTACATCTTTTAGCATATATTCGTTGGACTCTTTTCTTCCCTCTCTTCAACCTCCAACTCCTTTCACTTTTACACGCCTTCTAGCAGACCCTCACCTGTTATCTCACCCCACTCTTTTCCTTGCCCAGCTTCTGTCCTTTTCTCTCGCCCCTCCTCCTTGTATTCTCATCCCTTGTCCTCTATTGCCCTCCCCCATCTTTCTATCCCAGACTCACCGACCCTTCAAATTTTGTTCTACCTCCTGTGCATCTCTGGCCCCAGTTCCTTTTCCTGCAGCATGCTTCTCTTCAGCCTACAGGAGCAGCCTGTCTCTCGGACTAAAATCAGAACAGCTAGCTGTGATACCTTCAATCCTTGGGACAGGTTGCTCCCGCGAGCCCACAACATCACTGTTGGCCCGGATCGCTGCCATCTTCACTTCTGCGTCCTGCGGAAGCAACCTGTCTCGCAGGTACACAACAACTGCTGGCCGTAATCCCTTCAGCCTGCAGGACAGATTACTCCTGCGGGTACAAAAAATGCTAGCAGCGATCATAGTCTTCTTACTTCTGTGGCCCGCGGAAGCAGCCTGTTCCACTGGCAAAAAACAGAATTGCTGGATGTGATCCCTTCAGTCCATGGGACAGGCTCCCACGCTCACAACATCACTGCTGGCTTTGGTTCTTCGGTCCATGGAAACAGCCTGTCCTGTGGGCCAAAAACAAACTATGGGCTGTGATGTTGGTGTCCTTGAACAAGGTCGCCCCTCTGCTGTGCTTATCCAGCTCACTGGGTAGCACCAGCCCTGGCCTGTAGGTAGGCCCAGAGCTGTGCAGTGTTCTTTCCTCCTCTGCCGGCAGAAGATGTGTCCCTGTGAGCAGACAGCGGCATCAGCTTTTGCTATAATCGCAGCCACATCCCTCTTTGCTGCCTGCTTGCATGAATCCAACCCATATGTGTATGGACAGACAAAATAAGCAAAGAAACAGATGGACAGATCCTCGATAATAGGCACTATCGCTTATGCAAAATGCACCATATAGATCACATCAACTTTGGATATAAAATTAAATAAGAGAGGAGATAATGCCTAAGGAGCTCCTTTTTCAAGAGGAAACCAATTTGACACTAGGGGGTATGTTTACTAAACCATGGTAATGTTACCGTCGTTAATTTCCCCGGTAATGTTATGGATGCCCATATAAAGGAGTGGGCGGTGTATCGTTAAAGCAAGCCGTGTCAGGTAACGCGTGTTACAAGGCGCCTAACGCATAGTACAATGCGCCCTGGATCTACCGCGCATTAACGTCACAGCCGAAGGGGAGCAGCAGCATCAGAAGGGGCTGCAATCAAAGGCGCACAGACAGTAGAAGATGCACTGAGGGAACACCGACTACTGGGCATGTTTGGTCTTGGTCAGCTGCTGTCTTGCTGATTTCCAGTTTCTATGTTCCTATGTGCCACCTAGGCGCAGCCTAGTCCACCCTGTGCCTCAGTTGCTCCCACTACATGTCCCGCCTGCAGCCCCCTGTGCCCCATTTGCACCATCACCACAGTGGCCTTTCATACTTGGGCACTATGCTGTTGCTGCAAATGGAGCACTGCTATCACTTTTCTTGGGCTCCCTGTCTATGTTGTACATTGCTAACGCTGAAATGGTTTCACCCTCCTGCAAATGTGCATCTAACAACAGGTTTTCAGCCCTTCAGTTCCCCGCGTTAGTGTAGCAGGAGCCTCTCCCCACCCATTGACCCCTTCTTTCTGCCCTCTCTCCACCCTCTGCGGGACTTACTGCGGACGGTGACGTTAATGTGCATTAGGTAACGCTGCTACATTACCGCAGTTTCGTAAACATACCCCTAGGTCTCTCACTCACTGGATTCTATTGCTGAGATATTACTGAAACAAAGCAAGTACTATAGCACCTGTTCCTAAAGAATTAAATCTTTTTAGCAGAGTATTATGGATTACAGAATCAAAAGCTGTAGTGATGTCAAAAGGAAGTCAGATTTTGGTCTTCCTAGACCTTGGAATAATTGTTCAAATAAGGGGATCATCAATGTCTACACACAACACCACTTACAAAAGCCATGTTACTGAATATCTCACACCACTATGAGAATTAGAGTATTTGGGATCTGTTAGAATGTTATGAGAGGAATTGGAGAGTATGCATAGAGCACTGGTTCTCAACTCAGTCCTCTGGGACCCTTCAGGCCAGTCAGGTCTTCAGGATAACCACAATGAATATGCATGAGATAGATCTGCATGCACTGCTTCCATTGTATGCAGATATATCTCATGCATATTCATTGTGGATATCCTGAAAACCTGACTGACCTGGGGGGTCCAGAGGACTGGGTTGAGAACCACTGGCATAGAGAAAGGACAAATACCAGGAATCACTAAGGCATCTGGAGCCAGACTTTCAGGAGATGGAAAAGTAAAGAGGACGCTTTGCATTTTTTTTCCAGACAAAAAGACCAATCTGAGGTATGCCCCTTCATGGAAGATGGATCTTAAGAGTGATACATTCAGACACCACTTGTGAGGCTGAGCTCTGCTGAACTTGTCGGCTAATTGTGAATTTCCTAAATGCCGGCAGCTTGTATTTGAATGTGATTTACAATGGCAGAGTCCCAAATTTGTTCAGCCTCTCAACAGAGATTAAGAGATCCTGTCCCTCCTTGTTTGTTGGTATAAAACATTGCTTTTTGGCTGCCTGTTTAAATCAAGATGGAAGAATCCTAGAAGAGATGAATAAAAAAAAACTGTACACTGCATAGTAAATTGCTATAAGCTCTAAATGATGTGGAGAGGTTTCTCAGATTTCAACCACATGCTTTGGGAACGACGTACATTGATATGAACTTTCCATCCTAGGGTTGATGCATCTGTATTTAAAACTTGCTGGTGCTACCATGGTGCAAAGGGAACTCCATTAAGAGGTTGGTTTTGAAAGTCCACCACTGCAGCATCAAGCATAGTCGAGGAGGCAGAAAAAGGATTAAGAGAGGCTGAGATCACTCATTCCATTAGAATTTGAGGTCCCATTGAGGTGGCTCTTTTTCAAATGGGCTTCAGGGACTACATGAACAGTTGCACATATGTGTCCTAACCAGGGGCGGCCCAAGGGGGGTGCGGGGCCATTTGCGGAGACTCGGTGCGGGGCCTCATTTGCATAAGACACCTCATTTGCATAAATATTTGCATAATGTTACCATATACTAACTTTTAGTAAACATGCCTCTTAATGAGTGTATGGATAAAGAAAGACTAAAAGATTTCTACATTACTATAATCCAGTGCCAACCGCCAGACACATTAGGAACTACTACAAACACTGCCCATTTAGAACCCATTAACCCTAAACTATACCCATAGAAATCAACCCAATATAATCCAGAACACTCTTGATTTCACACTTATGTCACTCAATAGGAACTGCCCTAATCTATAGCACCAATAACTAATGAATTGTGCCATACAATTTTAAATTAATGTTTTTTGTTGGATCACTCACCGTGAGAGGAAAACCTTTCCCTCTCTCGAGGTGAGCCCTCCTTTTTAATCAATAATAAAATGACCCCTGACAGGCCATAACCCGGACAAAACAATACTTATTGCCGTCCTTACCCATGTCCATAAGTACACTTGAAGCTTCAAAACCAAGCAATAATAAAATAAGCAAGGTATGTGTACTTAGCTTAATCCAATGCCAAAGAAGGGCTGTATTTAAAGCTTCTGAGCGACGGTGCAAAGTCCGCCAGCATCCAACTTCCCACTCTCCGTCTCCAGGAGTAGCCTAACAAACTGGCCCGTCACCGGTTTCAGAAAATAGAAGCAAAACCCTTCTTCAGTCCTTGCGCACTGAGGCGTCTGAAGGAGGGAGGGACTCAGCCGGGCAGAGGGGGCCCTGCGGGACACTCCATTCTGCCGCGGCGGCAGCGGCAGTGGTAGCAGCCAGCTTCTTTTTTTTTTAATTTAATTTTGAAAAAAAGCAGAATGTTCTTTGCGCGGGGCCCCCTGAAACGTGGGGCCCTGTGCAAAAAACATTCTTGCTCAATGGACGGGCCAGCCCTGGTCCTAACGTTTACAAGTGGGTTCTGGTTGTTACCTTTGAAGAGACTGAATATGCGAATTCAGGTACAGCATTCTGTACTATGGGAGAAAAGATTTTGTTTAGAATGGCACCTTTGAAAGAAAGGGTGTACACTTGCTGCAGTGCAGATGTTTGAAAGTTGATGAGGAAGCCCAGAGACTAGAAAACTTAAATCATCTTGTCTGTTAGTGCTAAAACTTGAGTTTCTGAGAAATCTACTAGAAGCCAGTCATCAAGGCATGGGAATACTAGATGCCTCTGCTTGTGGAGATGAGCCACAAACACTCCAAGGAACTTTGTGAAACTATGGGGGGCTGGCTACAGACCAAATGGGAGGACACTGTACTGCTAATAGTTGGCTTGAAAAGTAAATCTTAGATTTTTTTTGGAACATGAATGTATCAATATGTGTGTATAAGCATCCTTGAGATCTAGAGTACACAGGCAGTCATTCCCCCTTTGTTCAGAAATGGCAGAATAGAGAGAATATTCAAGTTGAATTTTTCTTTGCATAGAAATCAATTTAGGTCTTTGTGGTCCAGGATGGGGCATAAGCCTCCTGTCATTTTTGGAATTAGGAAAAACCTAGAGTAGAAATACTGATTTCTGTCTTGTCACGGGATGGGTTCAGTGACATCGGAATGAAGAAGAAGAGTAATCTCTAATAGATTGATATAGGAGAAGGAGAGATGAGTTCAACATAAAGGGCAATCTGAAGATTAATTCAGAGACCTGAGTCATAAGCTATTTGAATTTTATTGAATACCCAGGAATTCAGCCATCGGGATGTTCAGCCACGATGGGAGGAAATATTGAACCTGATCCTTGACAGTAAGGGCAGAATAAGAATTCTACAGGGGCTACAACCACGAGCTGAGATGATAGTCACAAAAAAGGCTGTTGTTTTGACTGAATAAGCATGTGGGGAGGGGGAGGGGGGAATTCAGCATCAGTGACTAGCACTTCTACAGTGTGTCATGGGCACTGGTCCTATTTAGCTGCATTTAGAGGAGGTGTTACTGGAAGCATGCTTAGTACAGGGAGGTAAATACAACATCTAGATTTCATTTTCAAATCTATGCATATTATTTTCAGTTAAAGGACTCCATTGCAAAGCAAGGTAATACTCTGCCTGAAAACTCTCAAAGGAGTTAATGTACCAAAGCTCCAGTTGGGACATCCATCCCTGCTATTCAGCCCTCTCTACGTCCCCGGCTAACCTTCCTGTATGAATAAGGTGTTTCTACAGGGAAGCTAGACGGGGGCGGGAAAGGGACGGTGCGGAGGTGGAGTTTGGGCAGGCAGTGGGTGGTCTACAGCCCTGGATGTACAGGGCCAATTCTGATGCTGGCCTTGTATATCCAGGGCTGGCAGATTGAACGGGGAACTTATTCCACCTCTGAGGTGGAATGAGTTCCCCTAGACGGCGGGTGACGGCAGGCCTGGGCGGCAGAAGGGGTCAGAGGGGCTGCAGGTGATTCCCTGCAGCCTGACTCTGGCCTTGGGAGGCCAGATTGGGGGTTGGGCTGCAAGGAATGAAAGCACAGGTCGGTGGCCGGAGATCACGGCTCTTGACTGGAGCCACAGTGCCATGGCAACTGGACGCCATGACACCATGGCTCCATTCTGGAGCCTTGACTGAGTTAACTGGTTAGATGTGCCTCGTGGGATCAGAATTGCGTCTGCCTCTGTGTGTCCGATTCCAATTGGGTGCACAGGGGCCTGGACATTCTGATCGGAATGAGGCCCATCCAGTACATACAATCGAGTGCACATATTTGTAACTTTCTGTGCACAAACTGTACAGTGCATGTGCAAATGCACAAATACATGGAACAAGTATAAAAAAGGCCTGAAAATCAGGAAACTTTTGTTTAAAATAAGTACAAAGCAAACATTATTTTTTTGTTTTGCACACCCCTAGTAAATAGCAATTATTGGCTTTTTCCGAACAATATGGGTAAATCTAGAATCTTTTGTCATTTATGCACTCATGTACTACTGTACATTTTCGCTGCCCTAAATGAGCCTGATCTTGGCTGATCTCAGAAACTAAGCAGGGTCAGACCTTGTTGGTACTTGGATGGACGACCACCAGGTGCTGTAGACTGAGTGGAAGAAAGGCCTGGCAATTTACTTCTGGTCACACCTTGCCATGAAAATCCAGGGGCTGGGTTGCCAGAAGTCAGCATTGACATAACAGCCACACTTTCATGTTCATGCACATATTTGCATAAATGACATGATTGCTATTCTTTAAGTACATATGCACTTTTACAGTGGGCAAGCATAGGAATGGACTTTGGGTGAAGCATGGGCAGAAAGCAAAGTTGTGCGTGTAAATGATAAAATACTATAATTTACTCATGTTGCTTATAAAGTTAGGCACAGTCATTTACACCAGTCCTAGGACTGGTATGAATAATCACGCTTTGAATAAATGTGTGTTCTCAGCAATTTATGCTAGTATTTTATAAAGTACACAAGTCCATGACTTTTATAAAATAGATATGAAATAAACACATATAAAAAGGCACATTGAGAGCTGGCCCAAGAGTTTCTGCTGCCTCAGGCAGAAGCCTCAGCCATGCCGCCCCCCTTTCTGAGCCACACCGAGCCACCACCCCCTCTACCAGGAATTCCATAGGCGGGGTCGGTGGAGGAGGATGGCATGGTTTGGCCCGGCAGGAATGGCGTCCCACAGCAGGTCTTGTGCTTCAGCACACATAGCCTGCCACTTCTGACCCCCCCCCCCCCCCGGCACACCTTCCTGTCAGAGGGGGGGTCAGAAACATCAGGCCATGTGTGCCAAAGCATATGGTCTGCCATGCCACCCACAGAGCTCTGCTGCCCTAGGCAGCTGCCTAGCCCTCCTAGTGAATGGCCCGGCCCACATTAACAATATAGACAGTTATAAGATCACTGTCTCGGTTTCTGTGTAGTGATATTTATTTAAAAGGTGGTATATTAAGCCTACCAATAAGCATAGCACATATAAAAGTATTTTGGTAAGCAAGATGATAACCCCATGCTATGTAAACAGCCCAGTTGTGGTTTGCTCAGTTTTCAGTATGCTGAAAAGCTATTTACAAAGCATATGAACCCTAGCGCAAAGGAGACTTTCAACATTCAAATCACCTTCTTCATGAATCTTTACTCCATTGGGGGAAACACTGTGAAAAGCTGATTACTAATGACAATGAATAAGCAAACCTGCAAAAAACTGCATATATGTAAACGAGGATGGCACAGTGTTAAAAAAGCAGCTTGGTTTAATTTACATGAATGGTGGTTATCGTAAAAGAAGATCAGTTTTTGACTGAATTTTTTTCAGCTTGTCATATTACAAAGAATTTGGCATTTGTTTAGCTTGGCTTATCACCAAGAATGACTTACAGAAAGTAGATGTTTGTTCTCTATTTGTATGGGTTTTCCAGCTCCCATGCAATCTGTAAACCAAGAAATATCCACAAGGTGAAGCCTGGAAATGTCCCTCAGCTTCTCGGCTTTCAGCCATGCCATGACCTCAGAGCAGGAATTGTTCTCTGCCACAATGTGAGTGACACAGTCCCTACAAAAGAAGGCAAAATCATATTCAGCTTGGAGCTTTGTTCTATCTAGACCTCAGCAAAAGCTGCCATTTCACTATAAACATTAAAAACATTTTGTGGTAAAATAAAATTGATGAAAAACTATTTTTATGTTGTATCACCACATAGTATTATTGGGGGGTGGGAGGGGGCGATATTCAAAGGCGTTTCCATGGTTTGCAAACCGGGTAAATGCCACCGAACAGGATATGCTGTCACTACACATTCTGATGCTAAGCGGTTAGTATTGGGCCGTTCCGGGGTGGAGTGGATGTGGCACCTGTCGCTAATTGGACAGCAGCTATACTGAGCCCCTGCCCGGTTAGCAACATGCCAGTAAAGTAAGGCACGGCAAAGGCTGGCATAACTTTACTCGTGGAAGCTAACTCGGCAGCAGCTCAATGTCACACTGCCCTCTTAGCTTCGGGGTTCTGCAGTAACCTGCATATTCAATGCCGGTGGCCAGATATGGCCCCGGCATCGAATATCCAGAGTTAGAATTCAGCAGTGACAGCTAGCTGCTTTTCAAGCACTAGCTGCTGCTGCTGCTGAATATCCGCCCCCCCCCCTCACCCCCAGATTGTTTTTTTGCTCAACAAAGGTTTTAAAAGGTAGAGAACAGCATCTTTCAGAAAGTCAACATTTCCTAGTTCCATCTGCATTTTTTATCTGCCTAACGCCTTTTAGTTCAGTGGTCACCCTATTTGCACCATGCAAAATGTTCAGCATACCTAATGAAAGCCTATATACAAAATAAGACCCAAATCCAATGATTTGAGTATTTTTTCAGGAACTGTACACATTGATCGAAGTATAAATTGCACTGTGAAAAAACAGATCACACTGATCCATTAAAAAAAAGTTTGGTACAAACCCAAAATGTTTCAGAATGAAGAATAAGAAAGACCGTTTTCCTTGTTGGCTTCTCATGAAAGTACAAGATTTTGAGTTACGTAAAGCACATTTAATAGACAACGAATATTATCCGTGCCATATCTGACTTTAAGAAAAACAGTTTGTTCCAGATGTATCAGCTCAGTGGTCCTATTCTTGATTATGAAGCATCACATCTTGATTAAAATTTATAATCTATGTTCAAAAGAGAAATGTGTCTATAATTTGAGCATACGGTAGGGTTTTCCCTTCCTTAGGAATTACAGGGGCTGCCCGGGTAGTGCGTGTATAAGCGGCAACTGGGGGGACGGAGGAGTATCCCTGTTCTTCTGATTCACCTTTAGTGAATCCACAGTGTTTATGAGCAAACCTTGCCCAGTTGGTGATGTCACTACAGCTGTATCCAGCCCACTGTGGATTTTATAGCAATCGCTCAGCCATGGCACCAAGGCCCATAGTGGTAGGGTTGAGGGATGTTTTCCATTCATTCAGGCTCAGTAATATCTCTGGAGCCATAGGGGACCACTCTGCTCCTCCCTCCACCGATTCTGCTTTTCATCAGCGTTCTGGAGGTTTCAGCAGAAGTACTGTGTGCTGTGAACCTTTTGATTGGTCAATCATTTTAGATGTGGAAGAAGCAGAACTGAAGAGGTTTCATCTTTTCTCTCCCCAGTTCTTCAACCCTTAATCTAAACTGAAGACAAATAAAAAACAGACAGCTGCAGAGCACAGCCTCAACTGCTATCATCTTTAAGTCCTCCCCTCACTAAGCTTCTGGAGATTTATTGAACAAACCCTCCCAAGTCCTGGAATCAGGGTTCAGGACTGGTGTCAATTAAGAAATGCTATTTCAGAAATGAGAAAGATAGGAGGCCTAACCTTATAATATGCATTATACCAGCCACAAAATTTATCAGAGAGGCAGAGTAAAAATTAAACAGATTTACTAACAAACTTTCAACCAATACCGTGCAGATAATTGATAAGAGTATTTAAAATAATGCAATTATAGAGGTTAGTTTTGAAGCCCTATTTGTGTTTTGGATGTCTGAAAATGGGTGTGCAGACATTCAATTCACAAAGATATCTCTGGAGCAATGTTAGAAACCAGCTATACGGAGCACAAGGATGTCCAAATAGAATAAGGGTGTGCTGGAGGAATGGCCTGGAAAGAGCAACCAAAGGTACACATCATGGTGTATTTCCAGAATGGCACAAGCACGTCTGGCCCTGGCTGTTGAGGTGTTCATGCCTACACCTGTTCCTGACCATGAATAAGAGCAAAAAAGTACTCATTTCATGGAGGCAATGCTACCAGGGGGAAGAGCACAATGTGCGATCATCGTCAATGTCAGTATTTCCTGGGAAAATAAACCTGCATGTAAATACAAATTCCAAGCAGATGACTAACCCACCACCTGTCTGAGTGTCTGCAAAGTCATTGAATATGGACATTCCTCTTCTGGAAAACTCTGGCCAGGATGTCAAAGAAGCCATTTCTGCAGCTATTTATGTTTCTAAAATCGGGCCAAATTGTAAACATTCCCAGGGTTTTCTCAGATGTCTTGGCCTGGATGCAGGGCCAGCCCATCCATTGTGCGAGAGTGCTGTTCGCACAGAACTCTGTGCTTCAGGGGGCCCCACCTGAACTTCATTCTCACATGGTGAATCCTGGCTTTGCAATGCTGACTTCAGAGGGAGCCGGGGGGGTCCACCCTTTAACTTTTTCCGGCACTCACACGCTTCACAAGAACACAGCTGCTGGTGTAAGTGAACATGCCACTCTTCACACTGGCGGCTGTGTAGAGGTGAGCCAGGGAGCCTCAACCGGGCCTCCCTGGCTCCCCCTGAAGATGATCAAACAGGTGTGAGGCTCTTCACGGGGGGGGGGGGGGAGGCTAAGAAAGGACTTGAAATGGACTGATGGGGGGCTTGGACTGGAAATGGGTTGACTGGGGGAAAGCGTGGACTGGAAATGGGCTGATGGGGGGACTAGGACTTGAAATAGGCTGATGGGGGCCTAGGACTGGAAATGGACAGATTTGGGGAACTTGGACTGGAAATGGCTGATGGGGTGGGCTAGGATTGGAAATGGGCTGATGGGGGGCTGGGGTAGGACTGGAAATGGACTGATGGGGGGCTAGGACTGGAAATAGACTGATGGGAGGGCTTGGACTGGAAATGGGCTAATGGGGGGCATGGACTGGAAATGAGCTGATTGGGGGCTAGGATATGACTCGAAATGGGCTGATGGGGAGGCCTAGGACTAGAAATGGACTGATTGAGGGCTAGGATAGGAATGGAAATGGCTGATGAGGGAGCTAGGATTGGAAATGGGCTGATTGGGAGGATGGGAGAATGGGACTAGAAGGGAGCAGATGATGGGTGGGGCTGGAACTAGAAGGGAGCTGATGTTGGGGGAGGACTAGAAGGGGATGGGGCTGGGGGGGGGGGTAGGAATAGTCAACCTGCCACTACTGGCAGAGGTTAGTTTGAATCAAGCAGGTTCTTGTAATGTCCTTGGCCTGATTTAAGTGAATCCAGTCCAGTCTCTCAAAATCGCCTCCGCATCATGTACCTCATTAAGCTCAGAACATGGATGTACTGATGTGCCTGAATGAAATTGTAGCAGTTATGCCATATCTAGAGCAGGTGTAAATACCCATACCTAGATCTGTCAGCAACACATGTAAGTTATACTATTCTATAATTTGTTGTTGTTGTTAAGTGCAGTCAAATTGGTGTAGACTCATGGTGACCCTCTGGTTAGCTGTCCTAAACTGTGCTCGGTCTTCAGTCAAGTGGCTCATTGCTGACCAAGTGGCACCCATAGCTACTGTTATTGTATCAATCCATGTCATTGCTAGCTTTCCTCTTACAGAATTGCAACCACCTAATGTGTACACATAAGTGCCCATTTACGAACAGAAATCCTTTAGAGGGGCTTACACGAAATAGCATGCAACTTTCAATGCAAATTGGCAAGATACTGGGGGATGTCTGTGTAGATAGTTCTATGGACAAAAATGAGGATTTTGTACTGTACTCTAAAATGGACGTGGAGACAGATCAATATTGGAGTGATGTGGTCAAATCTGAAGTAGTGTGTGAGGAGACGCACAGCCATGTTATGTACCAGTTGAAGCCTCTGTAAATGATATTGAGTAATACCAGCCAAGGCTACATTACAATAATCTAGTCTTGAGGTTACCATGGATAGTAGGAGCACGTTCAGTGAAGGAGTAGAAAGAAAGGGGTGGACTGCATGAATTTCGCGCAGGAAATAAAATGCTCAGTGGATAAGAATGGAGATGTGCTCTGCAAAAGAGAGGGAAGAGTCAAGTGTGACACCCAGATACCAAAAAGAAGATGCAAGAGGAACAAGAGTATCTGCGATTACTGGAGCCAAGAGGGGAGTGGAAGCACCAAAGGTAAACAGTGTGGCAGTAGACTTAGATGAGTTGAGATGTAAAAAATTAGAGGTTACCCAGGAATGAATAAGGGCCAGACAGGAATTTAGGGGGTCTAAATCAGGAAGAGTGGAGTTGGTACGGTGGAGGAGGATAATGTCATCAGCATAATAGTATACCGAGATACCAGACTGTTGGATTATGAGTGAGAAAGGGGCCAGGAAAATATTAAACAGAAGGGGGGGTGAGGACAGAAACCTGTGGAACACCACAGGATAGTGAGATGGGGTGGGGAGGAAGAAGAGTTGGAGAGAACAGTGAAAGAATGAGCAGTTAGAAAAGAATGGAACCATCTCAAGACAGTACCATGCAACCCAAGGTCATGAAGGCGTGCGAGAAGAGAATGGTGGTCAATCAGATTGAAAGCAGAAGAGAAATCAAGTGAGATGGTCAGAGTGAAATCACTGTGCTCATGTGCCACATGTAGATCATTTAGAAGAGAAAGTAAAATAGACTCGGTACTGTGACCCTCCTGGAAGCCAGACTGGTGAGGGAGCAAAGCATTAATGGAGGATAGTTAGAAAGTCGAGTGAAAACTAGTTTCTCAAGTATTTTCAATAAAAATGGGAGGTTATAAATGGAATGCCAGTGGGCCAGGAGGGAAGGGTCTAGGGAGGGCTTCTTGAGGATACAGTGGACAATAGCATACTTCCAAAGGGCTGGAAAAATACCCATAGACTATTGTTGAGAAGAGAGAAAATAGGAGGAAGGAGGGTAAGAGAGGGCTCAAGGAGCCACTTAGATGGGAGTGGATCTAAGTAGCAAGTGGTTTTCTGGGAGGAGGAAAGTGTCTTGGACAATTCTATGGATGAGATCATTCAAAAAGCAGATCAGGTGTGGGATAGTGAGGGAATCAGGGGTGAAGATGGGGAAGAAGACAGAGGTGTGCCTGGGGAGAGAGGAGGCGAGCAGGAGCAGAAGTTTTCATGAAGGGAGAGAACCTTATTGGAAAAAAAGTCAGCCAAAAGGGCCAGAGCAGAGGCTGGTACTGGAGAGGACTGCTAGCATGGAGCTGCAATGGCACAGAAGGTAGAGTATAGCTGTCAAGAGGAGCTGGAGGAAGCAAGGATCTGATTGAAAAGTAGTCTGGTTTAGCGGCATGAATCAAAGAACGATATTCACTGTGGCTCAGGTGGAAGATACGAAGAGAGTCTGCAGAGGGCCACGTGCACCAACAGCACTCCACACAGCGAAGGAAGGTGCGATGAGGTAAAGGCCAGAATGGAACCAGGGATGGCAATTAGGAGCAGGAGTTATGAAGGTGGGCGCAAAGGGGCTAATTGCTCAAGGACATCAGTGAGAGAAGCGCTCCAGGTGCAGACCTGGGAATCTGAAGACAGGGAAGGAAAGTCAGGAGGTAGAAGTTGATCCAATGATGGGAATTGCTGAAGGGTGAGTGGAGTAATACGGCAGCGAAGACAAGATGGTTGTGAAGGAGAGGGGGGAGGGTGGAATGTACAGAGCAAGTGTAACAAAAAAAAGATGTGGAAGTGATCTGACCATGGGAGGGAAAGGGTGGAAACCTGCAAAGGGAGAAAAGGTGAGGTGGAAGAAGCAATCAGAAGGTTCAGAGTGGACCCCGCGGCATGAGTGAAGAGGGAGACATGCTCTATAAGCAACAAGTCATAAAAAAGTGATGAGAAAGCCTTGTCTCTAGGTCTGTTAGGAGAAGCAAGATGGAGATTGAAGTCCCCTAAAATGAGAACACAAGGATAGGAGAGGGAGATCTTTGATACAGTAAGCAAAAGAGAGTCCCAATGGTCTGACGTCAAGGATGGAAGAGCATAAATTAGAAGAAAATGGAGCAGAGTCAAGTTGAAGAAGCAAGACCTCCAGGTAATGTAAAGCCAGAGACTGGACTTCATGAAAGCGATAGGCAGCCACACCTCCACCATTTCAACCCTGATGCGGGAGTGAGAAAGCCTTGAATCCTGGAGGGAGGCACCGAGTAAGGAAGGGCTTCTCACCCTCCCACAGCCAGAACTTCATGAGGAACAGAACATCTAATGAGTGTTGTTGGATCAGGTCATTGACAAGCAGGGTCTTGGCATGAAGAGACTGACAATTAAGTAAAGCCAGGTTAAGCAGGAGTAGGACTGGGACAGATGGTCGAGATTGATTCATAGTGACAATGCGCTGACAAGATAGGAAGTTAGCAGTGTTACGAGACAGATAACCCAGGAGGGAGGGAGTCGATACAGTAGGACGGCAACCCCAGTGCATAGGGATAGAAGCCATATAAAACAGAACAGAAGCAGATGCAGAAATCAGTGCCAGAAAAGGGATGAGTACTACGAAATACAAGTAGCACCTACAGGAGATAGTGTGTAGAACAGGTGCACGAAGCCACGACAGCAGGGAAAGCAGCGGCAAAAGCATAGTGTGACCACAAATTGGATAGGCTGTCTCACTGAGTTGCCCCAAGGGTGCACCCCCACAGCATGGGATGAGCACAGCGTGTTTTTAACAGGTGAGGCTCAAGTAGGAGGGTACCCAGCCACAATGGAAATGGCAGTGTCACTTCCTGGCAAAGGGGGGTTGTGGGAAATGGAGTCCACAACAACAAAAATACATGGGAAAGAAGAGCAGCAGATTACAAACAATGCAGGCACAAAGACAGTAGCAGCAGGAGCAGACAGAGCAGCAGAGCAGAGCATATTACCGTAGTCTTAACACTGCTAACTTCCTATCTTGTCAGCGCATTGTCACTATGAATCAATCTCGACCATCTGTCCCAAAATTACCGTAGTCTTAACTACTGCACTAGACTTAAACCCAATGGTACCAAGCTAAGATAGCTATGCTATTTTAGTCAGTAAATCACACCTTCATTGCACAGTGTTATACCTACTACTGTTGTCAGTAATTCCATTGCACAGTGTTATACCTACTACTGTTGTCAGTAATTCCATTGCACAGTGTTATACCTACTACTGTTGTCAGTAATTCCAATGCTCCTGAATTAGAGTCATATTAATACTGTTATTAATACTGCTGCCAGTACCTACATTTACATTGACCTGAGATTGAATTCACACTGTTGCAAATACCATTTCTACTAATCTGTGTTAGATAGAATACTGTTGCCAGTAAACCAACCACACTGTACTAGGGAAACTTTCACTATAGATAACAATTCTATGTCAGTTAACTGAATCAGACTCAGCTTTGCTTCAACTCTTCAGAACCACTCCACTGAGTCATACTTTAATACTGTTGACAGTAACTACTGTCTACCACTGTTGACAATAACTCACTTAAATGTGCTTGAATCTGTCCACTGCCCCTAAACCCACCTTCTACCAACTGCCCTAAACCTAACATCTACTGAAACTGACTGTTCACTAATAGAAACTAAACTTACTGCTATTACTTCCCCTCCTAATCGTCCTCTGTATAAACAAACAATGACCGCTCCCACCAAAATGCTGAACACACAACCCTGTCACCTAAGACTACTCAGCACCTGCGCCATATTACTAACACTAATTGCCCTTACACACAGTCTATACACCAAGCACTCAAAGCCAATCCCAATCATACAAAGTTTTACCCGCCTTCAAACTCTACCAGCACATACACCAAACTGGACTAGTAAAAAAGTGAACCATAACCGTCTTATACACATAAAACCTACGGTATACTACCAACTAAATTCCCTGTCAAATAATAAGTCAATTTATCTTGTATCCTCACAAACGCTAGATCCATGAAAAATAAACTCCCTATCTTCACTGACCTATTAACTGATAATAAACCTGACATACTCTGTGTCACTGAAACATGGCTTGCTGACTCTGATGTAGTCTATTTAAACCAACTAGATAAGAATGCCTACGATATCTTTCATACACATAGAAACAATAAAAAAGGGGGCGGAGTGCTAGTAATGACTAAAAAAGAACTAAAAGCCAAACAACACTCCTCAGACATCATTAACAACATTGACACCCTCACTATAAAGATTGATAACATTAAAATATGCCTGATATACAGACCACCCGACCACAAAACAGAAAATATGGATGCCCTGATAGAATTTCTCAGCTCTTCCACTGACCAATGTCCTATAATGATGTTAGGAGACTTTAACCTCCCGTCCCTTCCCACAACATACTCAACACTCTTTCTTGAGACTGTGCAAGACATAGGTTTTCACCAAATCATCAATAAAAAGACCCATTCCAAAGGAGGAACCTTAGATCTTATTCTCCTCCCAGAAGTACTCCATAAACTTTATAAGCCGGAATCCCTAAAATGTACGCCGATCCCTTGGTCAGACCACCACCTGATTAATTTTAATATTACACCTACAGAATCTATTAATAAACACAGCAAACAAGAACATCTACCCCCTAGATTCAAAAGATTCAGTGCAGAAGATTTCCTAGACCAGACCATCCCTTATCTCTCCTCAACACCTACAAATCTCGATGAGGCCTTCTCAAACTGGCATAAAACAATCTCAAATGCTGCAGAAAATAAACAATCAAACAAGAAGAACACCCGTCATAGAACTGATAACGCCCCATGGTTTAATAACTCATTAAAAACTATGAAAAGAACACTCAGGAAAATAGAACTAAAGTGGCGCAAAACAAAATCCCCCTCACTTAACGAACTCTACAGTACTTATCTCAAAAACTACAGAGATGCCACCGATAGTGCTAAGAAAAATTTTCACTCCTCTATCCTAAATAAATCAATAAACAGACCTAGAGAACTGTTCTCAATTGTCCAAAACCTAACCAAAAACACACACAACTCAAGTCAAGAAACCAATGACATATCTCCCCAAACATTAGCAAATTATTACACATACAAATCAAAGATAAATAATAGCTTATCAATTCCTCAAGACATCCCTTACCAACCTCCACTAGATACATGGAACAATTTCTACCCTATAACAAAAGAGACTCTTAAGAATATTATGGTACATCTAAACACCACTACATCACACCTTGACCCCTGCCCAGTAAACTGGATAAAGAACACCCTCCCATCTCTAGCCCCTTTCATAATACCACTAATTAACCTATCCCTAAAACAAGGCTATCTCCCGTCCGCTCTAAAGCATGCATTAATTAGACCCATACTAAAAAACAATACATTGGATAAAACCTCACCGAAATCCTATAGACCTATCTCCAGTATACCATTCATGGCAAAACTTGTAGAAAAAGTAGTCCAGATGCAAACACAAGATTACATCGACACATCAGCTCCCCTTGATGACCAACAATATGGCTTCCGTCCTGGTCACGGAGTAGATACTCTATTAACAGCCCTCCTAGACACACTAGTAAGAGGAATAGACACCCCCAAGAACGCTTTCCTACTTCTGTTCCTAGACATATCAGCGGCTTTTGACAGTGTTCATCACACCCTAATGCTCCATAGGCTCACACAAATCGGTGCCAACACAACAGTCCTTAAATGGTTTACCTCATATCTTTCAAACAGATCCCAAACTGTTAGGATCAACAATAAAACCTCCAACACATACAAGCAGGAAATAGGACTCCCTCAAGGCTCTGCACTATCAGCTCTATTATTTAACATATATATACAACCGATCTGCAATATCTTTAAAAAGTTCAAAATCCATTACCACATATATGCAGATGACATTATGTTGTATATTCCATTCACTATTCCTATGATCCCCCTCCAACTCTTAACAGACTGTTTCAACGAGTTAACAACTTGGTTAGAAGACCACAATCTTTTTATCAACCATTCCAAAACAGACATATTAATTGTAACAAGGAACAAATCCTTTTCCCCCCTACTCACATTACACTCCAGAATCATGACATCTCCATAAAAAACGAAATAAAATACCTAGGGGTGTTACTCGACACCCAACTTAGTATGACCACACATATCAGAAGCACAACAAAGAAAATATACTATAAACTCAAAGTGCTAAAACAACTACGCCCTCTAGTCCATCTGCAAGATTTCATAAGTATTATTCAAGCCATTATCACCCCACATTTCGACTTCGCCAACCTCGCTCTACTAGGCACAACAAACCAAAACATCAGAAAACTCCAACTGGCACAAAATGCCGCAGCCAGAACTATAACGAAAGCTCATCCCTTCGAGCACATAACACCATACCTGGCCAAACTACACTGGCTCCCCATTCAATGTAGAGTAAACTACAAACTAATAATAACTACTTTTAAAGCACTAAATAATATCGCCCCAGAAACGCTAAATAAACTTATCATCAAAGACACACCCCACAGCGCTTATAGAAGAAGCAATGCCAATAAACTAAGAATACCAAAAGAATTCACAAAGTCCACGAAGACGACAAATAAAAAGGCATTCTCCCATGCAGCCCCCATGCTCTGGAACTCACTACCAGAAGACATCCGATCCATAACTGATATCAAAGACCTACGCAAAAACTTAAAAACACACCTATTTACCTCCTACTATGGCACGCTAAATAACTCCCAACAAGACGAAAAAGGATAAGCCAGACAATACATACAGACCAGCACCCCAAGACTTAAACACAGCTAGACTCCACTACCGCTTACACCGCTGAACTCCTCCTTCCACGCCTGTACATAGTTATGTATACATAGTTACTAATGAAAGTTCAAATGTTAAAAAGTTAAATGTAATATGTACTTAGACTAGGTTATAGTTCTATTGTTCTATGTAAAAAACAGAAATGTCACTCTGTTTCTTTAATTGTTCTATGTAAACCGCACCTGATCTTCGGAAGGTTGCGGTATATAAAAATTTGTTAAATAAATAAATAAATAAATAAAATATGCATGGACCAGCTCCCTCAGGTTTGCCTTGGTCACTGGAATATCATCATTGCATTTAGTGGTACTTCAAATCTTTGTACTTCTTTAAAGAGTTCTTTAGACATTGTCTCACACTTACAGTTTAACTCAAAGTCAACTGTCCATCATCATCTTCTAAGGGAGCATGCAATACAAATACAGGCTGCTTCTAAGCTCATCCCCAAAGTTGTCATCATTTAAACCATCTCACTGTTTGTGTGGGAACTGAGAGACGGTTTGACTTCTGTTAAATCTTCACTTACTGAGATCTCCCGTGAGCAAGAGTCACAAGCCAGGAGGATCTCTAAATTGGAAAAACAAATGGGAAGCTTAAAGGCACTATGTACAGTGCAAGCTAAGGATAAAACTATTCTAGATAAGAAGCTGGAGTATTTGGAGAATGTTGCTGGCGGAATAATTTGAGACTCTTAAATTTCCTCCAATCTCCCTTGCTTTTTCCAGTAGAGATGGCGAGGAAGTATTTTTGGGAGGTTTTAAAGATTCCATCAAATAATTTGCCCCCCCTTTTGAGAGAACAATATATCTCAGTGAGTGCTTCTTCTCAACTACCCAGGGCAGATCAGGGTGAGGGACATTCTGAGGACTTGGATTTGATTGAGTTCCTAGAGAACTTGCTGGAAATCACCACTGAACAAGTTACTCTGATCATGACTTGCTCTGGAGACTGACCACTATATTATTTTGCATTTGTTTTATAGGAATATCATTGAGGACGTTTGGGGTTCAAATATGCAATTTTTCCTGGATTTTTCCAGAGACACTCAGAAAAAGAGAAGGGACTTCTTGGCCTTGCGGCCTAGGGTCCTTTCCCTTGGGGCTAATTTTTTCCTTAAATTTCCTTCTAGATGTTTTGTTGTTTTTTTCTGATAAGCAGTATACGAGGTGTGACAAAAAAGAAACGGGTAAAGCCTTTGACACTGTTCCTCACAGGCGATTTATAAACAAACTGAGCACCCTAGGGATGGACCCTAAAGTTACTGCTTGTGTTAGAAATTGGTTGGCTGGGAGACGACAAAGAGTACAAGTAAATGGAGCTCACTCTGAGGAGAAGGATGTTACCAGTGGTGTGCCCCAGGGATCTGTCCTTGGTCCGATTCTTTTTAACATCTTTGTTAGTGATATAGCAGAAGGGCTGTCGGGTAAGGTTTGCCCCTTTGCGGATGATACCAAAATCTGCAATAGACACCCAGGAAGGTGTAGATAACATGAGGAGGGATCTAGCTAAGCTTGAAGAATGGTCTAGAATTTGGCAGCTGGGGTTTAATGTTAAAAAATGTAAGGTCATGCATTTGGGCTGCAGCAATCCAAGGGAGCAATATAATATAGGGGGTGAAGTACTTTTGTCCACTAAAGAAGAGCGGGACCTAGGCGTGGTTGTGTCTGATGATCTTAAAGTAGCTAAACAGGTAGCAAAGGCGACGGCAAAAGCTAGAAGGATGCTTGGGTGCATACGGAGAGGAATGGCTAGCAGAAAAAAGGAGGTGATAATGTCTCTGTATAAGTCTTTGGTGCGACCTCATTTGGAGTATAGTGTGCAATTCTGGAGACCGCACCTTCAAAAGGATGTGAACAGGATGGAGTCGGTGCAGAGAGTGGCTACTAAAATGATTAGTGGTCTTCATTATAAAGCATATAAGGACAGACTGAAGGATCTTAATATGTACACCTTAGAGGAAAGGCAGGATAGAGGTGATATGATTGAGATGTTTAAATACCTCCATGGCATAAATGTTCAGGGAGAGAGCCTCTTTCAATTAAAAGCAAGTTCTGCTATGAGGGGACATGGGATGAGGGTGAAGGGAGATAGATTCAGGAGTGATATGCGGAAATATTTCTTTACGGAAAGAGTAGTGGATCCATAGAATAGTCTCCCAGTGGAGGTGGTAGAGATGAGGACAGTAACTGAATTCAAAAAAGCATGGGACAAACACAGAGGATCTCTAAAGGTAAAAAGGGGACTGTTGTAGTTGTTGATATGGAAGGACAGACTAGATAGGCCATGTGGTCTTTTTCTGTCATCATATTTCTATGTTTCTATGAGACGGTGGCAGCCACGCCCATGATTCAATGCCAATCGGCTAACTGCTTCTGTCACTGTGTTGTGCAGCATCTCACTACTATTCTGCTGTAATATTTTTCATCTCTCTCACTCTGTTTTTCTTTTTCAGGTTTTTTTGTAGCACACTGCTCCATCACTTTGTCACGCAACTGGAGGTGGCAGAAATATGGAGCAAAGAATCAACTTGAAATTTCTGGTTAAGTTGGAAAAGGGCCCATCTGAGTGTCTCCAACTTCTGCAAAAGGCTTATGGAGAAGATGCAATATCAAGGCCACGAGTCTTCGAGTGGCACAAACGCTTCAAGACTGGCCGCGAGGAGGTGGAGGATGACCCCAAGTCAGGATGGCCTTCCATGACAAAGACAGCTGAGAACATTAACAGAGTGAAACAGCTGGTGCGGAGTGATCGCAGATTGATGGTGCAGATGATAGCTGAGGAGCTCAGCCTGAACAGGGAGTCAGTGCGGACCACCTTGGTGCAGGAGCTGGGGATGCGGAAGGTGTGCACCAAGATGGTGCCCAAGCTTTTATCGGACGACCAGAAGGAGCACCGGGTCAATGTTTGTCGAGACTTGCTAGAGATGATCGGAGAAGATCCAGGATTCACTGGTCGAGTCATCACAGGAGATGAAACCTGAGATTTCCGGTATGACCCTGAAAGCAAGAGACAGAGCCTGCAGTGGAAGACACAACTGTCACCCAGACCCAAGGAGGTGCACATATCCAAATCAAGGATCAAGGTCATGCTGATCGCATTCTTCGACCAGAAGGGAGTGGTCCATCATGAGTTTCTGCCTGAGGGTCAGATAGTCACCCAGCACTTCTACCAGCAGGTCCTCAATTGCCTCCATGTCCGGGTTCGGTGCAGCAGGCGGGCTCTGTGGAGAGACAAGGCATGGCTGCTCCACCACGACAACGCGCCCGCACATACAGCGCTCAGTGTGAGGCAGTTCTTGGCCAACAAACAGATCACAGCTCTCAACCACCCTCCTTATTCCCCAGATCTCGCACTGTGCGACTTCTGGCTCTTCCCCAGGCTGAAGACTGTGCTCAAAGGAACTCATTTCGCCTCTGTAGAAGAGATCAAGGCCACGGTGACAAGGGAGCTGAGGGACCTCATGGAGGAGGCCTTTACCGAGTGCTTCTGTACGTGGCAGAAGCAAATGAAGAAGTGCATTAATTCTGGGGGGGATTACTTTGAAGGGGACAATGCGTAATTTCTCTGTAGATTTTGTAATAAAACATTTATGGGACAGTTACGTTTCTTTTTTGTCACATCTCGTAAGTCTGATCTTAAATTTACTTATCCCCATCTTTCACCACAGACGTGTGTGTTAAATGACATAGGAAGCAGAGGTAGACACAGGGATAGGCATCCAAATTCAGTGGAAGAGGCTATTTTACAAAGATAAATGTAGAAAAAATAGACAGGGAACCCTGGCAACTTGCACATGTAAGTGCCAAAATTTCAGACCACTCATATGTATATTCCGACACTAACATGTGCGACCCGATCATTTTGCAATTGCAGATGTGCAGCTGCTCTTAATGACTGTTCTCTCATTGCTTGTCCCTCTTCAAGTGCAAAGGTGAAATAAACATTTGGGGATTAAGGAGAATATCCCTTTTCTCCATACTACAGAGCTTTAGCAGAATCTAGCATTTCTTGAATACCTTTCCATTCTGGGAGCTGGTGAAAATTTGGATATAGCAACTTCTGGCTGTGAATGAATTATCCTTTATATGAAACCAGAGCTACATATCTATCTTTCTGCCCCACTTGGATCACGTCCCTGAGACGCCTCTATGTAACCTGGATGTGATCAGGACAGAGACATGCAAATTTGGGTCTTTCTAAAATCACTGAACATGGATGTAGTTTGCATTTTTACGTGCCAATCCATCCAACATCAGGACAGGTGCAGACAGCACTCACAAACATATGAGAGTCAAAAGGGTGAGCAAAAGAAACAAGGCCACCATCATGCTGTTTCACGGCACAACACTCATCCTATCCCTGCTACAACTACACAGAGGAGGCCCAAAGGGGGTGTAGAGACTCATTGTGGGGCCTCATTTTCATAAGAAGCCTCATTTGCATAAATATTTGCATAATGCTAACATGTGCTAACTTTTAGTAAACATGGCTCTTAATGAGTATTTGAATAAAGACTACCAGATTTTTATATTACTATACCCCAGTGCCAACCGCCAGGCACATTAGGAAGTACTACAGACACTGCCCATTTAGAACGCATAGCAAACCCGCCGTTTCATAGCACCAGGACTCACAAAGCACCAAACACTACCTATCAAAAAAGCAATACTGCAAATATTAAATCAATACATTTCAGAGAATACCAATACATGTTCTACTGTGGAAAGAGAACAAGTGACACTGTCAAATAGAAACTACATGAACAGAATACCTCAGCTTGGATACATATGCAGAACATACAGTAGACCATCACAAACAAAGAACAAAGGATCAGAATTTGGAAATAGGAAGACAATAATTGTCCCGTTGCCCAATCAACCGGTGGGGGAAGAGGGCGGGCGCAGCCCGTTACCCCTTCTATAGTCGATTGCAGCCTGCCCCCAGCTCCCCCCCCCCGCCCCCTGCCAAGGTTAACCCTTGACCTACTGCTGCCTCGCCTGTGCCCGGCTGAGGTGATTCGCTGCCAGGTCTTGAACAAAATACCTCAGCTTGGATACATATGCAGAACATAGACCATCACCAAACAAAGAACAAAGGATCAGAATTTGGAAATAGGAAGACAATAATCAAATTAGGAACCCCAAAAGCCAAACTTAGAATATACAACAACACCGGAGAAATAAAACTATAAATTAATTTCCTCTTGTACTAAACAAAAATGCAAAGACGT
Source organism: Ichthyophis bannanicus (assembly GCA_033557465.1). Taxonomy (NCBI): domain Eukaryota; kingdom Metazoa; phylum Chordata; class Amphibia; order Gymnophiona; family Ichthyophiidae; genus Ichthyophis; species Ichthyophis bannanicus. Next base: position 805,691,488 of record CM066034.1, on the reverse strand, counting down.
TAGCGATACACATTTCCCAGAGCTGACATATTCCAGTTAATAAATTCTAAATAAAAAAGTATTTTCTACCTTTTGTTTGGGCATTTTATTTTTCAGTTGCAATTGCTCCAGTCACTTTCTTCTGTTTCTTTGTATCTTCTGCTAGCTGTCCATTTGTCCTTTCTTTTCTCTTCTAGATTTTTTCCATTCTTTTTCTACATCTGCTTTAACATACCGATCTTTACCCTTTTTCTCTTTCCTCCATTTCTTTTTTTATTCCTTTATCATCCACTCAAACTTCACCCTTCCATCCTCAATCCCCACTTACTCTCCCAATACCCAGCCAATCGTAGACTTTCTTCCCTCCCACATAAAATATCTTTTCCCCTCTACATCCTCATTCAACCAGCCCCATCCCCTTCTAGTCCTCCCCCAACATCAGCTCCCTTCTAGTTCCAGCCCCATCCAGCATCCACTCCCTTCTAGTCCCATTCTTCTGTGCCCCCACTTCAGCCCATTTCCAGTCCTAGCACACACCATCAGCCATTTGCAGTCCTATTCCAGCTCCCCATTAGCCCATCTCCAGTCCAAGCTCCCCTCATGAGCCCATTTCCAATCCTAGCCCCCCATCAGCCCATATCCAGCCCTAGCCTCCCATCAGCCCAATTCTAGTCCTAGCCCCCCCATCAGCTCATTTCCAGTCCTAGCCTCCCATCAGCCATTTCCAGTCCTATTCTTGCCCCTCATCAGCCCATTTCCAGTCCAAACTCCCCCCATCAGCGCATTTCCAATCCTAGCCCCCCATCAGCCCATCTCCAGTCCAAGCTCCCCTCATCAGCTCATTTCCAATCTTAGCCTCCCCATCGGCCTTTTCCAGTCCTATCCTAGACCCCCTTCCCCTGAAGAGCACCGCACCTGTCTAAGAGGCTTCAGAGGGAGCCCGGGAAGCCCGCGCAAGGCCCTGGCTTACCTTTGCACAGCCACCAGCATGAAGAGCATTTCCCGGCACTTGCGGGCTTCACAAGAACTCAGCTGTCAGTGTGAGGGAAAACTCTGCTCTTCATGCTGGTGGCTGTGCAGAGGTGAGCAGAGGCCTCGTGTGGGCTTCCCCAGCTCCCTCTGAAGCCAGCATTTCAAGAGTACCACTGTGTGAGAATGAAGTTTGCACGGGGCCCTCTGTAGCGTGGGGCCATGTGCGAATAATATTCTCACACAATGGATGGGCTGGCCATGCTACTACAGTTGCTGACACAACACGCAAGAATCTTACATACCGGAACATACACACCCATCCACTCACACCCTCCAAACATACAATACTGCACTACATGGCATAACCAAAACAAAGATGCATCATGCAAAACACACACGCACAAAACAGACACTCTAATCACTATAATCCCTACCTATACTACGCAAAACAGCCACACTAATTCCATTCTTGACACAAACATCACTAACCAAAACCAGATATACTTTGCATAACAGAGACATGGCTCAATGATACTGATCAGGTCATTTTAAACGCGATTACCACACCTACATATACTGCCTTCAACTGCCCCAAAGTAGGCAGAAGGGGAGGAGGAGAACTGATAATGGCCAGGAGCCACTATAAATTCAAAACCACCTTATCAACCAGCACAGAGGAATCCAGCATAATCAATATATCCAACAAATACATGGCTATATGCCTTGCATAGAGGCCCCCAATGCTAAAGCCGATGACCTATCGAAGATACTTTAAGGCAGTATGCACACACGATACAACACACAAGCCACTCCTCGTCCTAGGTGACTTTAACATCAGAGCAGCACCTGATAAAATTGACAAATCATTCCTCAAAGTGATGGAATCACTACATTGCAATCAACTGATTAGTGGCCCCACATACAGACAAGGAATGATCCCAGACCTTATATTCATTCCCAGATTACTACAAGTACACAACATTGTCACCCCTCCCATAATCATACCTACATCATGGTCAGACCAACAATAATCTTACAATACAGAAAGACCAACATATACAACCTCAAGAAGAGCCCCACAACAAAAGAATATTCAAGTCCTTTGATAAAGAAGCCTTTTTGAAAGAGGTAATCCCCAATCTACACCAAGTCACAGGAGACCTTGATAAGACCATTGAGAATTGGAACAACAACTTAACTACTGCAGCAATGGCACCCAGCAGGAGACACACATACACACATGCAAGAGACCCTCTGCTCCTTGGTACTCCAACGTGATCAGGGAGGCAAAGCACGGATTAAGAAATATAGAAAGAAAATGGAGAAGAAACAAAGCCCCGGATATGCTACACCTGTACACAGTCAAACAGAGGGTCTACAACAACCTGATCAACAACTGCAAGCAACAGCACCACACAAACATCATCATGAGATCAGTGAACAAGCCAAAAGAACTCCTCAGCAACGTGCAAACACTCACCAGAGACAATACACGGCAGGAGACCCCTGAAGTCCATCCCCAAGACATGGCAACCAACAACAGAGCCTTTGTATTGTACATAGTTATTAAAGCCCACCATGTAACAAATGATAGCTCATCTGTTACCATGTTTCCCTGTTTTTGCACCAACGTTCACAATGTTACTATGTTACTCCGTTCAATGTATATAGTTACTTGTTCCATGTAATGAGTATGTACCCCCTGTACAATTCAACTGACTGTTTCATGTAAACCACACTTGAACTTTGGAAAATGCGGTATAAAAATGTTAAATAAATAAATAAATTGCAAACTATATAATTGAAAAGCACAACAAACTCAACAGGAATTTACTGGCAACACCACTGAATAGCAATAACATGGAAGACCAAGCCTCCACACAATTCTGGGGAGATTTCTCTGTACCATCTGTTAAACAAATAGAGCAGATAGTCACCTCACTCAACACAACCACATCTCCAACTGACCCATGTCCTCTACAGTGGATAAAAGCTGCCAAGAATCAACTGACTCCGTATATACAGAAGATAGTTAATTCATCCCTACAACATGGACACATGCCTTCTTCCCTCAAACAAGCATCTATATGGCCAATATTTAAGAACACATCACTTTGCATACCACCCAATCTACCTTTTCTCGCAAAAATCATAGAAAAGACTGTGCAGATATATCTGCAAGACCATATGGGTCACAACATATCACTGGACTCACACCAGCATGGCTTTAAGCCATGTCATAATGTGGAAATGCTTCTAACCTCACCTTTTGATACCATCCTGAGAACTGCCAACGTCAAGACTGGTTTCTTCCTCATATTCATGGACATCTCCTCTGCCTTTGACACCATGTCACACAATATCCTGATCCAATGCCTCCAGGACATTGGCATCTGCAATAACACCCTTAAATGGTTCACCTCTTACCTAAACATTAGGCTTCAACATGTCAAATGTGGGGCTAACTACTCAGCAGCCTTCACTGTATCACAAGGCATTCCGCAAGGCTCTGCACTCTCCTCGATCCTCTTTAATCTATACATATACCCTGTCTGTGGTATCATCAAGAAGCATAAAATTCTATATCACTTATATGCTGATTACACCCCAATCAACCTGTAGACACCAAACCTAACAGCTGTTACCCAATGCCTAGCAGATGTAACCACCTGGCTCAGCAACAACAACCTCATGTGAAACTAAAATAAAACAGAGGCACTCTACATTAGCAGAAACACCACTTTCAACCCTCCACAAGCAATCCATCTATAAATCAAACCATATCTGTGAAAAGTGAATTACGCTACCTAGGAGTCATCCTGGACAAAAACACCAACCTCCAATCACACATAAACAAAACTGCTGCTAAAGCATATCACAGGCTAAATCTCATAAGAAGACTAAAACCACTACTAAACCAGCACCATTTCTGGATGGTATGCCAAGCCATCATCACACCAATACTAGTCTATGGCAATTCACTCTACCAAGGACTCACAAAGCTAGCTACACATCTGCTACAGATGGTGCAGAACACAGCAGCACGAATCAATCACTGGAACAACCAAGAGAGACCACATCACACCGGTATTACACCAACTGCACTGGCTCTCAATTCAAGCTCGCACCAAGATCAAGGCAATATTGAATATATTTAAAATCTTCCACCACTCCTCTGCAGATAGCCTAGAGAGCCTAGTCACAAGAGATGCAGGCACCCACCCCAGGCGAAGCAACAACAGGCATATGATCAGTGTGCCCACAGATTACCAGAAAAGCAAACAATCCATTTCCAAAAGAGCCCTCTCACTAGCTTTCCCCCAACTGTGGAACACCCTCCCCGAGGAAATGGGAGCCTCTGGAGATATCAAAGACTTTAGGAAGAAACTCAAGATCCTTCTTTTCATGGAACACTATGGAAATGTCACATAGTCCAGCAAACACACCAGTCTACCCAGCATAAATTGGAATGGCCTTCTGATAAGCCCACCCAACTGTAAATAACTTGAACCAACTGTAAATAAGTTAAGCAAATTGTAAATAGGTTATACCCTGTTAAGTACCCTACATGCCAACTTTGTTTTAAGTTTGAGCTGAAATGTAAACCGCTTCGATTTCAGGATAAGGAGGTATAAAAATCTGTTTAATAAATAAATAAAATCCATGTACAAAATGCGAATTGGAGGCCCGATTTTGATGTAGGCAGGTTATGCACCTCATCGGCGCATATTCTGCCTGCTGACCCCCTCAACCTAGATTTTCACTTCCGCGCCAGTGGAAGTGAAAATCTGGATTAGTCAGGACACGCCAACAGCCGCAGATGCTACACGGGTAGCAGCGATTTTCGATATTACCCGCATAGCCTCTGCGACTTAAAGATAGGTGAAGAGAAACCTTGCCTATCTTTAAGATGCAGAGAGCTAAGCAGGTAGCATTGAAAATCACTACTACCTGCTTAGCCCTTTCCTCCACCCCTGTTCCACCCTGGAACGCTCCTAACACATCCCGATGCTGCCCACATAGCATCTGGGCGCGTTAGGGACATATCCAGCATTGTCAAAGAGCACTACCGTTCGAAAATCGGGCCCGGGGTTTCTAAAATAACCTCTTTAATGATTCATCACTTTGTCCGTTTCTGCCAGTTCATGTTGCAAGCATAACTGCCTCGCTTTTCTGTAAAACACATAATTGTGCAGAAAGACGACAGTTTTCAAAAGCCATTCATATAGATAAATAACTGATTTATCCATTATTTATTCTACCCTAAAAGTACTCACAGTTCAAAGGGAAAGTAGGTTTGTAGTTTTTATTTGAGAATTGGTGGAAATCCTTTAGACAAAAACACCCATGGACTTTGCATCAAAACATTTATTCTGAAATTTGCCCCACATCCTTTTAAATACTAAGGAGGTTATTTTAGAAGCCTTATATGTGATTTACATATGCATACTCAGACATATACACGTGCAACTTGCATCCACATATAGATGGTCATAACACATCAATATTGTAAGGGGGCAATGTTGGAGGTGTGTCTAGAAGGGACAAAAATCTACACTTGTATTCTCCATTTTATGTAGGGAATGCAAGTGGAAGTCCATATTGTCCAGGTTTGGCTTTATACTAGCTCTGCAACTTGAATAGGTATTAAAAAGCAATCGTTTTGCCTATACCTTTAAAGGAGGGATTAATAGGATATACCAATGAATCTCCAATACTTATTTCCCTCTTCAAAATGATATGAGGTCAAGAGAGTCCCCTGTAACTAATTAAGAGAATGTCTAGATTTGCAAAATGGCTCCGCTGTTAAATGCAAAAGTGCCGGCACTTTGTACATGCAAGTTGCTTGGTTTTCTCTGTTGATAATTCCCCCATGTATATTTATGAAATGGCGCCTCCCACTGCATGTGGATATACATCTTTGTGCATCCCTACACCTCTTATTCGTATTTTAGAAACAGTTCCACATTTAGCAGAGCTGTTTCTAAAATGCCAGCATAATTGTAAACATGCTGACTTTGACATCTCAATTCTGATCTCCACATCCTATCTAAAAATATGCCTTTAAATATCTAAAAGCTTTTTGAAAAGAATATTCAGGGGCATTATGCATGTGAAGGTATATTTTAAATAGGACTTTGAAAGGGGAATTAAGGTGTCCAGGCCGGGACATGGAAAATTCCCACTATATTGTAAAGGTTCTGCCAAATGCACAGCCTTTTGTAGAATCTGTGTAAGAATGTGCAGAACTGCATATCAGTGTCTCCCCATGTCCAGCAGGGCAGTGATTTTAAAAAGGTTCACATGGAGGAAAAATTTACAACTTTACCCCATATCTCTGTTCCCAATATCCATGCATACCCCGATCCTCTCCTGATCCTATTCTTCACACTTCTACTGTTTTTCCCAGATTACTGTACACAAGCCCACAAGGACACATATAGATTACATCTCTGGCGCAGTTTGAAAAACTATCTAAGCAATATTTATGTTTGATATCTGGATATATGAAAATTTCCCAAACTATCAGAGCAGCATCAAATACAGAATATCGGCCACACTTAAAATGACCTCTCACTAAGGGCTTATGGAAGAGCAGATGGCTCTATTCTACAGTATCTCTTAAATTAGAGCCTCTTTTATATGCTGTGATGACACATTTATCTGAAAAATTATCTAACGATTACAAAATATGCCATTCCACTTTAATAATCCTCGTATGTCTTTGGACAAATTAAAGAAGGTAAGTGAGCAGACATGTCTGTCATCTTTAGTTCCTTCAGTCTTTTCTAACAAGGCAGCTCGATCTGAGGAATTAGCACAGGAATATCCCTTTTGAATGCACGATAGAGGATAACCTCTCTCTCTAAGCCTACTCATCTCATCTGCATGTATTTCAAAATCCTCCTGTTTTGAACAAACTGAATCCATAAAAACTGAGTAATTGATAAACGGGCTTTAAGAGACTTTGTGAAAACTCTGATAGAAGAGGAGATTATTTCTGGCAGTAGCTTTTCTATATAGACCTGTAATGAAACCTTGAGGGCCCTTGGTAATCAAATTATCTAAGTACAGAATTTCATAAAGACTGTAGTTAGCCTGGAATTCTAAGTTAACATCTAGAGTGTTTAACCATACTAAAAATTTATGTAATATAGAAAAATCTCCTCCCCAAATCATTATAATATCATTAATATATCTTCTCCATAAACGAACAGTCAATGTAGCCCCATAATCAGAGACAGAAAAGCATGACAGATAAAGACCATACAGCCTAACCAGTCTGCCCTTCGATACAAACCACTAAGCTCTACAGTCCCTTTTTTCCTTTCTTCTACAGTATGTTTGTCCCATGCTTTTTTGAATTCAGATACATTTTTGTCTCTACTACCTCCACTGGGAGACTACTTCATGCATCTACCACTCTTTCAGTAAAGAAATACAGTCATCCCTCGTTTATCGCAGTTAATCCATTCCAGACTCTACCGCGATAAGTGAATTTCCGCGAAGTAGGATTCTTTATTTATATCCAAGAGTTTTACCTTCTCCTGGATGGTAAGCATCTTCCTCTGGCGCTTAGTTTCATCATCAGAAGGCTTAGAAGAAGAAGCACATTTAGGAGACATCGTGGGGCTTAGATAAAGGCCTACAGTCCATACGTACAGTAATTTTAATTTTAATTGTAATTCAGGGGTGTATAATTGACTCAGACAACTGAGCATGTGCTGTATCATTTTCATTGTCTCAATCAACCTTTTAATGAATATACATGTATTTGAAAAAAACGCGATAGAGTGAAGCCGCGAAAGTTGAAGCGCGAAGTGGCGAGGGACGACTGTATTTCTGCAAATTACTCCTCAGTCTATCTCCTTCCACCTTCATCCTATGTCCCCTCATTGCAGAACTTTCTTTAAACTGAATGAGGCTCTCCTCCTGTGTATTTATGCTATGAAGGTAGTTAAACAACTCTATCATATCTCCCCTCTCCTGTCTTTCTTCCAAAGTATACATATAGAGATCTTGAAGATGTAGGGATGTTACCCATGACTGAAATGGTATTTAAAGGTGATACTGTGGAAGAATTGAAAGAAATATTGATGCACCGGGAAATGTATTACAACTATTTGATAAACTGAAGAGTAGAAAATCACCTGGAACAGATGGTAAACATCCAAGGGTGTTGAAAGAACTGAAATATGAGATTGCAGACCTGCTATTAGTATTCTGTGAACTATCATTAAAATCATCTGTAATACCTGAAGATTGGAGGATAGCCAATGTAACGCTAATTTTTCAAAAGGGTTCCAGGGGTGATCCGGAAAACTACACATTGGTAAGCCTGACATCAGTACCGGGAAAAATGGTAGAAATCATAATAAAGAACAAAATTACTGAACATGTAGATACAGTAGTCGTGACTTAATGGGTGACAGCCAACATGGCTTTAGACAAGGAAGATCTTGCCTTATTAATCTGTTATGTTTTTTTGAAGGTGTGAATAAACAAGTAGACAAAGGTGAGTCGGTTGATATAGTATATCTGGACTTTCAGAAAGTCTTTGATAAGGTCCCTCATCAGAGACTTTTGGCAAAACTAAAAAGTTATGGGATAGAAAGCAGTGTACTATTGTGGAGCAGGAACTGGTTAAAAAAAAAGCAGAGGATAGGGCTAAATGGCCAATTTTCCCAATGGAGAAAGGTGAATTCTGGAGTACCCCAGGGATCTGTGCTGGGTCCGCTGCTTTTTGTCATATATATAAATGACCTGGAAAAGGGAATAACGAGTGAGGTTATCAAATTTGCAAATGACACAAAACTATTTAAAGTTGTTAAAACCCAAGAGGATTGTGGAAACTTGCAAGAGGATCTTGATAAATTGGAAGACTGGGCATCAAAATGGCAGATGAAATTTAATGTGGACATGTGCAAAGTTATGCACCTAGGAAAGAACAAGCCAAACTATGGTTTGTAGCCGCCTTTTGTGCCCCAGCCGAAGCATGTAGGGCTTAAGCGACCTGTTATCCTTCTTTGAACAGCTGTCTGACCTTTTCCTGAGGCAAAGCCTTTTGGGAAATGTAGTTTCTTTCAGTGTCCAATGAAGAGTAGTGTGAACTCAAAGTGATTTTTAAGCAAACAGGATTTCAGCATAGAACAAAGGTAACACAAACCATATACTTCTGGCAAAGGACAAAATAAAAAGTCTCTAACAGAAATAGCTTAACTTCATCAGTATTAAACATTTGCTTCCCAGCAATTAGAATAAACAGTTCTGTTTCCCACAGCTTTGTACTTTTTCTCTTAACACTTCTGCAGTTCTCTGCACTGCTAAAACTCAACGCAGGGAAAATATCTCATTCGATATTGTAATTGTACAGTCCATCAATTCTTCAGATGTGTTGCCTAGCCCTGGCTCTGTTTCCATTAACTCCTCATGGAAGACAGGCAGAAATGTTTGCAACGTTGTTTCAGGGGCCACGCCCTTCCTCTCTGGCTTAGGCTTTATATCATACTCTTGGCACATGTATTGCTGTAAACAGTCATCCTCATTACAGATATTAAAACCACAGTCCCAACCCTTTGGGTAAGTAAAATCACACAGATTATCAACAGCCTTATTTGAAACCCAGTCTCTGGGCTTACCTCTTCGTCTGCCTGCAAACGGCTTTCTCTGTGCTTTGGCAACAGCTGTTGGTTCAAAACCTGATTTGTGAGCTGAGGGCTGCAACTGCCTTCCTGGCTTTTTCCTCTCCTTGTAATTCCCAGAATACTGCAACCAGCCTGGCCTGCTTTTGCTATATTCTTCCCTTGAATAAAACTTTAAGCTTGGCTCTGGCTCTTGGATTTCTCTAAGCCTTACTGAGTGTTCCTCTAGGCTTGCCACGGTCTCTCTCCCACGGTTCTGGGCTGGAACTCTACCGGTAGCTCTGCCTAGGCCTGGAACTTGGACTCCTCCCTGGTCCTCCTCTTTGTCTGTTAGCTGGTCTGCTAATTGACCTCCCAGCTGAGCTTGTGTTGGAGCTTCCCGTGTGGCTCCTACTCGAGACCCTTTTCCAGCTTCCAGACGAACTTCTAATTGAGACCCTAATCGAGCTGCTTTTCTCTCTACTGAGGCCTCTTTATGTGTCTGCCCTTGAGGGTAGTGCCTGACTCCTCCCCCTAGCAGGTGCTCTGATTCAGCTCGTGACTCCTGAGCTAACTGGCAGCAAGGGTGTGTTTCTTTCCCCTGTGTCTGGTTTCCCTGGTAACTACTAGCCATGTGCTCTTGTTTACCATCCAGCACTGCTTCTGATTCCTGCTTTTTGGCTCTTTCTAAAGGGCTGGAGGACTCCACCATGTCACAGATCCCCCCCTTAAAAAATTACGGGCTGCCGGACCCTGTGACGGACAGCACGTAATCTCCTTCAATGGGTTTCTGTAGTCCTCCCTAATGGCTAACCTTACTGTTGCCACCCTTTCTTGCCAGGGTTTTAAAACATTAATATGATAGACTTGGCGACGGCCCTTATTATTTTCTATGAGGTACGAGACGGGACCTACCCTCTCCACAACAGTACAAGGCCTTTTCCATCTCGACTCAAACTTGGGTCCTACCTCTGCTACCATAATCACCACTCTATCTCCCACTGCCAATTGGCGGGGTTTCGTTCCCCGGTCATAATATTTTTTCTGCCTCCTCTGGTTAGCCTGTAAATTTGCCAAAGAGATTTGAGACGTTCTTTGTAAACGACTCCTCAGGTCTCTAAGGAACTGGGGTACTTCTGTCTCCTCCCTGTCTGGTTCTACCCATTGTTCTTGCAGTATATCAAGAACTCTTCTGGGTGCTCTACCGAACAGCAATTCATATGGGGACGCCCCTAGGGACGCTTGTACGCGTTCCCTACACGCGTATAACACGAAGGGCAACAAAGTATCCCATTCGGACATCTGTCCATCTAGTCCCCGCCTAAGCATTTGCTTAATGGTCTGATTCATTCTTTCGACCATCCCATTGGACTGAGGATGATAGGCCGCAGTACGCACATGGTGTATGCCAAAGGCATCCCACACGGTAGCTAAATATTTAGACATGAAGTTGCTCCCTTGGTCGGTGAGCATCTCCTGTGGGAAGCGAACCTCACAGAACAACTTAATAAGTTCCAGGGCTATTGTTCTGGCAGAGGTACTCCTAAGAGGTATGGCCCATGGGAAGTGTGTAGCCTGATCCACAATCACTAACACATATTGAAAACCCCGGGGAGTCCTAACGAGTGGCCCTATAATATCCATTGCCATCCGACGGATCGGTGTGGATATGGCAGGTGTGGGTATCATAGGTACTGCCCTCGGCTTCGAGGCAGTAACCCGTTGGCAAGTGGGACACGCTTCACAGTAGCGGGAAATTTCCCTGAAGACCCCTGGCCAGTAAAAGCAGGCAAGGACCTGGTCCAGTGTCCCTTGAATTCCCTTGTGGGCTCCTATTGGGTGATCATGGGCCAATCGCATAACTATGGCCTTGAAAGTGTTCGGCACCACCAGTTGCTTTCTTACTTCTCCTGTAAGAGGGTTATTACTCTCCCTATACAAAATATCTTTGTCTAAAAGAAATCGGGGCAGAGTATTCCTTCCTTCTTGTGCAAACGCGAAAGCCCGTTTCAAAGCGGGATCCGCTTTCTGTTCCCCTGGAAAGGAAGGGAATTTTTTTACTTATTCTGAGGGAACCCAGGGTAACCCATCCCCGGCTTCCAATCCAGTCCTCCTTTGGGCTCTATGTTGCCTTTCCTGTTTTCTCTTCGCCTTTCCTTTCCTAACTTTCTCGGATGGGGTACCAAAAAGGTCAGTCTGTGCGGGCAATGGGCCTGTTACTTCCTCTTCACTTTCCCTTTCCAGCTCAGGAAAATCCTCCCTATCTCGGGATGGACCTGCTACTTCCTCCGCAGGGTCCTCGTTACTAGGAGAGGTTCTTGCCTGGGACCGGGTAGAGACATAGCCTGTCCTTTCTTCTATACCCCTCTCTATCCCCTGGCAAAATGGGGGCCAATCGTTTCCTAGAATAATGTCATATAACAGCTGCGGGACTATTGCCACCTTCACTTTCTTTTCTGTTCCCAAACCTTTTATTGTAAGGTCATATACAGGGTAATAGGAGGCCGTCCCGTGTACACACTGTACTCTAACTTGCCCTACTGCTTGACTCGGTGCTGATTGAGCTTGTATGGCTTCCCAGAGCCGTAGGGATACCATCTTCTGGTCAGCACCAGAGTCAAGTAGCGCCTGGGCCTCTATGCCCTCTACTTGTACCGGAAGTAAAAACCCGGCCTGGATTTTCTTTCCAGCGCCAGACACCAATGCAGTACGTATGGCACAATCCTTTTGAAAATGCCCTAATTTCCCGCATTTAAAACATTTCCCTTTAGCATTGGGAAAACCCGCATTCTCACAAGATGGTTTACTTTGTGTGTTCCTATCTAAACCAGCAGCTCTTGTCGCCCCCAGAATGCCTGATTCTGAGGTTTTTGCAAACTCGGCCTCAAAATATCGTTCCGACATGATGGCCGCTTCCTCTGTTGTTTTACAATTCTGCAACATGAGAAATGTTTTTACCTCTGCTGGTACAGCTTCCATGTATTGTTCCAAAACCACATCATCAAATACAGACTCTACAGTCCGCTGTCCAGGGTTAAGCCATTTCCAGGCTAAGCCTCTTATTCTGTAGTACAGGGCTTTAGGGGTTTCTCCAGGCCTTAATTTGGCCTCCCTAAACCTGCGCCTGTAGAATAAAGGGGTTAGCCCTAACCTGTCTCTTCCAGCATTTTTGACTGCATTATAATATACTGCCAAGGTAGTAGGCATAGACTTATACGCAGACAAAGCTTCGCCAGAGAGGGACATTGCGAACCTTATGGCCCACTGCTCTTTAGGCAGCCTTATGGCTTCAGCAATGCGCTCGAATGCATCTATATAATCGTCCAGGTTATCTGTAGGAGATAATTGTCCCAGCGTGAGTGCGCCACTACTAGGTAGTCCTACCCCTTGGGTATACATAGGTATGTCTCTTGCTGGCTCCTGCTGCTGCTTCACTAGCTTCTCCATGAGCTCTCTGACCGGCCTCTGCTGTTCATGGATAGCAGCCACGGTTTGCTCCTGCACCCGCTGAGTCATCTCGAGCTGCTTGTCCCATTGTAGGGACATCCACCTCAGCATCTCCTGAGGGTCCATCTTGGATGTCCAGGTGCCTGTAAAAACACACAAAAAAAACCACCAAGTGTGGCCCAAAAAAAAAAAAATTCCCTCTTTTTTTTTTTTTTTCAATACTGTGCACTCTATTTCTGTGCACTACCCCTTTCTCCGGCTTCTCCTTACACACCCGTGCCTAGCCACCATTACCTGGGCACAGTGCAGAGTCAGGCACTGAGAAAGGTAGCTCCCCTCCTGACCGATTGTCAGCCGACCAGTGGACCCTTCTGCTCCTGGATGTCAGCTCATTGCTGCTGGAACCTCGTCCTTCGAGTGTCCTTGTAATCCGGGCAAAAATCCGTACTACTACGCCATTTGTAGCCGCCTTTTGTGCCCCAGCCGAAGCGTGTAGGGCTTAAGCGACCTGTTATCCTTCTTTGAACAGCTGTCTGACCTTTTCCTGAGGCAAAGCCTTTTGGGAAATGTAGTTTCTTTCAGTGTCCAATGAAGAGTAGTGTGAACTCAAAGTGGTTTTTAAGCAAACAGGATTTATTTCCCCTCCGGGCGGATTTCAGCATGGAACAAAGGTAACACAAACCATATACTTCTGGCAAAGGACAAAATAAAAAGTCTCCAACAGAAATAGCTTAACTTCATCAGTATTAAACATTTGCTTCCCAGCAATTAGAATAAACAGTTCTGTTTCCCACAGCTTTGTACTTTTTCTCTTAACACTTCTGCAGTTCTCTGCACTGCTAAAACTCAACGCAGGGAAAATATCTCATTCGATATTGTAATCGTACAGTCCATCAATTCTTCAGATGTGTTGCCTAGCCCTGGCTCTGTTTCCATTAACTCCTCATGGAAGACAGGCAGAAATGTTTGCAACATTGTTTCAGGGCCACGCCCTTCCTCTCTGGCTTAGGCTTTATATCATACTCTTGGCACATGTATTGCTGTAAACAATCATCCTCATTACAGATATTAAAACCACAGTCCCAACCCTTTGGGTAAGTAAAATCACCCTGATTATCAACAGCCTTATTTGAAACCCAGTCTCTGGGCTTACCTCTTCGTCTGCCTGCAAACGACTTTCTCTGGGCTTTGGCAACAGCTGTTGGTTCAAAACCTGATTTGTGAGCTGAGGGCTGCAACTGCCTTCCTGGCTTTTTCCTCTCCTTGTAATTCCCAGAATACTGCAACCAGCCTGGCCTGCTTTTGCTGTATTCTTCCCTTGAATAAAACTTTAAGCTTGGCTCTGGCTCTGGGCTTTCTCTAAGCCTTACTGAGTGTTCCTCTAGGCTTGCCACTGTCTCTCTCCCACGTTTCTGGGCTGGAACTCTACCGGTAGCTCTGCCTAGGCCTGGAACTCGGACTCCTTCCTGGTCCTCCTCTTGGTCTGTTAGCTGGTCTGCTAATTGACCTCCCAGCTGAGCTTGTGTTGGAGATTCCCGTGTGGCTCCTACTCGAGACCCTTTTCCAGCTTCCAGGCGAGCTTCTAATCGAGACCCTAATCGAGCTGCTTTTCTCTCTACTGAGGCCTCTTTATGTGTCTGCCCTCGAGGGTAGTGCCTGACTCCTCCCCCTAGCAGGTGCTCTGATTCAACTCGTGACTCCTGAGCTAACTGGCAGCAAGGGCGTGTTTCTTTCCCCTGTGTCTGGTTTCCCTGGTAACTACTAGCCATGTGCTCTTGTTTACCATCCAGCACTGCTTCTGATTACTGATTTTTGGCTCTTTCTAAAGGGCTGGAGGACTCCACCATGTCACAGGTTACACGATGCAAGGTCCCACATTAGGAACCACCACCCAGGAAAAAGATTTAGGTGTCATCATGGATAACATGTTAAAACCCTCCACCCACTGTGTATCGGCAGACAAGAGAGCAAATAGAATGCTAGGCATCATAAGGAAAGGAATGGAAAATAAAACAAAGGATCATTCCATGGTGCGACTGCACCTTGAATATTGTGTGCAATTCTGGTCGCCATATCTTAAAAAGGATATAGCGTTATTAGAAAAGATACAGAGAAGAGCCACCAAATGGTAAAGTGGATGGAAGGATACCCCTATGAAGAGAGGCTGAAAAGATTAGAGCTCTTCAACCTGGAAAAGAAACGGCTGGGGGGAGATATGATAGAGGTCTATAAATTAATGAATGGAATGGAACGGGTAAACGTAGATCAAATGTTTATGTCATCAGAATATAGAAAGACTAGGGGACATGCAATGAAGCTACAGGGTAAACTATTTAAGACTAATAAGAGAAAATATTTTTTTCACACAACGTGTAATCAAACTCTGGAATTTGTTACCGAAGGATGTAGTAAAAGCTTTTAGTGCCGCTAGGTTTAAAAAAGGTTTGGACAAGTTCCTGGAGGAAAGGTCCATAAACCATTATTAAAAGGGACCCAGGATATCACTGCTTGACCCAATACAAACATTGTGGAACCTGTCTTTTGGGGAAACTGCTAGGTACTTATGACCTAGATTGGCCACTGTTGGAAACATGATACTGGGCTTGATGGACGTTGGTCTGACCCACTATGGCATAACGTATGTTCTTATGAGTCTGTCCCCATATGCCTTATGGCAAAGCCCACTGACCATTTTGGGAGCTACCCTCTGCACTGACTTCATTGTGTTTATATCCTTTTGAAAGTGTGGTCTCCATAATTACACACAATAGGTCAAATGAGACCAAAACTCCAAATCTACGATACAATGAGACAACCTGGAGTTTCTGTGAAGCACTCTGTACAGCTGTTTGAATCGGACCCATAATGCTTTGTCATATATTGTAACATGAAAAAAGGAGAGGATGGACTTTGCCTGCTGGTTTGCTTTCCTGGAGTCCCTCCAGTCCAGTCCAGACATGTGGATTGTCTCCCCTTTCCAGCAGCTGAGAACTGAGCATGTAGGATTTTGGTGATGTCATGCTGGAGGGGTGCTGTGTACCAATCCCAAGATCAGTATCCTATTGTCAAAGCAGATTCCAAACAGAGCAAGATTAAACACCAAAAAATACCCAATAGAGTCTACTCTCAACCTGTACCATCTAGTCTACCTAATCAAAATGAGTCAAAAGGTCTGTCAGAGTTCTGGCCAACTTTCTCTCTCTCTCTCTCTCTCTCTCTGCTCCTGCATCTGGTAGTATCTTTGTCTTTCTTTTTTTTTTTTTTCAGACCCAACACAATCAGCATTCGAGTTCAGGAGAACCACTTCCTGCTCAAATGGTCAGGCCATCTGTATTAATGAATTCCCCTGGAAAGCTTTACCACTAGATACTCAGACTCCTGCCCCTCAAGGATTCATGTCTCTACTGGGGCGGGCTCTCTCTCTGCATACTAAAGAATGGGAGGCTTATGGACTGGACTGGAGGGACTCAGGGAGGGCAGGTTGGCAGATGAAATCTAGTTTCTCCTTCCATGTTGTCCCTCCAGTCCAGTCAAGACATATGGGATGTAACAGAGCAGTACTCAAGCCAAAGAGAGACCCACAAGCCTGGCCTGCAGAACCCCAGCTCCAAAAGCAGGCATCCCCCCTCGCCTGCACATCCAGGCGATAGTGACCCACAAAGGTATACAAGGATGACCAAGTCGCTGCCCGACAGATGTCTACCGGTGGGACCATGCTGACTCCGCCCATATTAAAAGCTCACCTCTTTGAGGCTGCTTTTGAATCCTAATATCCTGTTTTCCTTGTGACTCCTTATCTTCCTTTTATACCCTTTTTCTCATCTGTTGTGTTGTCTCTCTTGATTAGATTGCAAGCTCTGATGAGCAGGGACCATCTTTTATATGTGTCTGTACAGCACTGCGTACGCCTTGTAGCTCTATATAAATGATTAGTAGTAGTAGCAGTACTCTAAATTAGGTCTCACCAAGACTTATTCAGAGGCACTATCACCTCCTTCTTCCTCTCCCTAAGCACCCAAGTATTCTTCTGGCTTTCACCATCATCTTTTCTACCTGTTTAGCCACCTTAAGATCATCAGAAACAATCACCCCTAGGTTCCGTTCTTCTTTCATAGACAGAAGCACTTTGTCCCCTATACTATATCACTCCCTCGGATTTTTGCAGCCCAAATGCATGACCCTTCATTGTTTATAGAACTTTTTGTCAAAGCCAGCTTTGCTAATTGCACTAAAAAAATTTCCAGTGGGGATTCTCTGAGAATCCTGGCATTCTAAAGGAGTGGTTTCTATAATTGTAATAGCCTCAGGAATGGGATGTTAGGGGTATGTTTACTAAACTGTGCTGTTAGCGCGGACTTTAGTGTGCACTATCCAGCATGTGCCAATCCATGCTAACAGTGTGCATGCTAAACAGACAGCGTGAAGGTATTTCCAAACTATGGAGATCATTCCAGAATATGAATAAGCCGACTAGATGTGAGGGATAGATGTTGTTCTCATGAAAATATCTAGAACTGTATTCCAAAACCACATGGCCCTGCACATACATGGTGCTAGCATGGGGATCACAGAACGTGGGTAGGAGGGGGAGGAATGGGGGCATGGCAAGCAGTGGAGATGTATAATGCATATTCAGGAAAGGCCCCTGTACTGTCCTGAGTGTTTCCTGCAGATGCCTATGTTATACCAGCGGCTAGGTGGAATAAGGCCAGGACTTAGAAACCTTTCTGCTCAGATCTGATATGTATCCCATACAGATGAATAGCTGTAAAACGTCTGTATTGAACTGGGGTGTCTGCTGTCTGGGAGGGCAAAAGAGTCAGTTGTAAAACAGAATGCACAGATGAGGGGCATGCGTAAGGTTAAGGAAAAATTAAAAAACACCCCTACAGAAATATAAAGCACTGCACTAGGCTTCATTCTGGCTATATTAATATTTGCTGTTTGTGCTAAAAGGTCTATTCTCAGCTTCCCTAACAAGTCCAGTATTTGTGAAAATGGGAATGTAGATGTAGGGATGGTACATGAGGTAGAATGGAGCAGAATTGTGTTTGGCTGAGAAATGCAGATCAGATGTGGTGTCCTGAGATGACCTGCTATTGACTGGCCAGTATCTGGACCGCATGGATGACCGCAGCATCACCAGGTGCCAGTGTGATCGGGCAGAATAAATCAGAACAGGTTCTCTATAGTGAAATGTCTAAACACATCCCTGTCACTACTAAGGGACCCTCAGAATGAGAGCATTGAACAGTGTAAACAGCTCTAATAAATGCCCAGAAGCACCATCATTGGTCTCTTAAAATGTGCACATTTGTCATGGGTGATGAAGGTACCTTTGGGCATGTCTTAGTGCTGTTTGCACTGTTGAATGCTCCCATTCTGAGGGTCACTTATTAGTGACAGGGATGTGTTTTGACATTTCCTGTTCTGATTTTTTCTGGTCCATACCTAGCATTGTACAGACTATTTTCACAGATGACCAATGCAAGCATCGCTCAGGATGTCTTCTACTGCCATGTATATTGTGATGCAGGGTATGTCATGACAAACATATCACTTTCTACCTGCTTTTATATTATCTTAGAGTGCACTGAGATTATTTTGCACAGTTCTGGGCATGCAACAGATTATATAATCTAGTTTGCATGAACATTTTTGTATCATCAGTATTGTGATGACGAAAGTGCATCTGAACTCATGGAACTAGGGGAAAAACAAACATTTATCTTCAACCAGAGGGATAGCCCAGAGAGCAGTAGGTTTCAAATTGCAGCCAAGGAAAAAAAACACACAGAGCTGCTGAGTGCAGGCCACGCCCAAGCTCTGAGGCAAGTGGGGGAGGTAATGGGAGACACCTGGGGGAGGAGTTGGAACCGGTAGTGCAGCCACACTCATTTAAGCTCCAGGGAACAGGAGGAGGGGAGTCCACCAGGGAAAAGGAAGGAGAAAGGACTTCCAAGGGAAGGGAAGGAAAAAGAATCTTCAGGAGAGCTGAAGGAGAAAGGTTTTCCCAGGGACAGCCTCACTGGAGAGTCCCAAGGCAGCCAGCACACAGAAAGCCACAGTCCAGAAAGAAGCCTGGGCTGCAGAGGGATTGCAGCTAGGTCTGGAGATAGGACGGTTTGGCCAGAGAGAGTTGCTGACCTTAAGCAAGGTACGAGAGCAGCAGTGCAAGAGGCTGCAGGAAAATCATCAGCTGTGAAAAGGTGTGTGAATAGACCTGTTACTAAGAATAATGTGAGGCAGTTAGAGGCCCTGAGCCATCTAATGAAAGATAAGAATCTCTGCAGCCCTACTAAAAGCCATGAGGGTAAAGAGAGGTCTTGATGGGAAAAACTTTTAGAGCTGTTAGAAGAAATTAAGCCTACGTTTATACAAGCTGATTCAACCTCAGAAACAACAAACCCTGGTTATGAAGATATGCAGACAGACGTTTGTGATTCTGAGCAAGAGTCCATAGAGTCTTTAATGGATTGTTCCCTTTGTAAGAAGACGGGGTAGAGAAGTATTGGGTTTTTTAAAAAGGAGAAAGAAAAACCCAGAAGCTAATTACCTGAATGAGTTATACCTTGAATGCTGAAAAGTTTGAGAGAGAAAGTTGCCAATGCCTAAAGCTAAGAGCAAACATTTTAAAGGGTTAATTTGAATATCTGAGGCTTTGAGAAGAAGCTGCTGTCTGAGAGTAAAACAGACAGAAACATTTAAAGATTTGCTTAGAATGTTTATCTGAGGCTTTGAGAATAAGCTACTGTCTGAGAGTAAAACAGACAGAAACATGTAAAGATTTGCTTAGAATGTTGGACACTGTGGAAAAAGCAGATTCCTGTTCTTGTAGTTGGAAGGAACAATAAACGCTATATTCTTGACTGAAGGAAGTCTAGAAGAAGCACCTATCTGTGTAACAACCTGAGTGAAGCCATTGTAACGTTATGTCACTGTAAGAATCCTTTTTGTGAAGAAGTTTTTGTGTTGGAGAAGCATCCTACTTTTGTTGTCATGCACTGAACTTCAAAGAAGTTTCTAGTGGAAAGGAAGTAAATAAAAATTCCTGCACTTGCCTTTAAAACCCTCGGCATTCACTATTATTTGGCACAACTACAACCTCCAGAAGCCTCGGCTCTGGACCCCCTGCTTGAAAGGGACAACACAAGGGCACGCCCCCACCCCTAGGCGACCGCCTGGGCGGTGGTGGGCGTGACAGTATGTATGTGCAGTTTGCATCAGCACAACATTGTCAGTGAGAGGAGCAGATTGGGAGATGCACGTTTTACAGGGGGCGTGGCCATTCACGGGTATGTTGCGGGGACGGGCAAGATTGAAAGCATCCATCTTTTCAGAATATGGTGAGTGCAGGGACGTACAAAGCCATATAGCCATGTCTCATACTCCATAGTGCTTTGTTCGTGCCATGCTGAAAACGTCTATGTCTCCAATTCCGAAAGCGTGGGTGCGTCTATCCCCACAGCTGCGGAAACATGTTTATGTCAGGCCCATTTTCAATTTGGATGTGCCTGTGGACCAGACATGCACATTATGGAATCATGCTCCATGTGATCATTTCACCATGGGAAGGAACATGGCTAGGATCGGAGCAGAGAGTGGGTTTGTCACCAGTGACATCTGATGCATGGGATATTGCCACATTCTAAATGTCATGAATGCCAATAGTGTGGCTGGACCTAACTGTCTTCAAGAAGTGGTGTTAAGTGCAGTTTTGTTACTGGCAACTCGATAGCAAAGCCATTGCCCATAGTTAGATCACATCCCATGTCACGTCAATACCTCACAAAGACCCAAACCCCCTGCTGATCAAGTCCCGCCCACTGATCCAGTCCCTCCAATCAAACCTCCCACTGATTTATACCCCCATCTTCAGAACCACCCTCCCATGAGACAGCATACCAAAATGGCCTCCTTCCCCCAAAACCCCCCAACCCTCCTACCTTGATCAGGCCCCCATCCCCCCCCCCCCCAGGTAGCCACCCTGGTTCTCTCCCCCAAAGGAGATGGAACAACTTTTAAACTAGATATGGGGGAGAAGCCAAAGATCACCCAGGAGTGCATGATTCAAAATAATATATCTTAGAAGAATACTATCAAAACAGGAAAGGTAGGGCATCCCAATAACTAGAGGTAAAATTAGTACAGGTGACCTTAAGAAAATAGCAGATAAAGTTGAAACATTCCAAATTACCCTGTCAACTGATAAGCAGGTTGTCAATATGAACAAAAAAACATACTTTGAAATGCCTGTACACAACTGCTAGTAGTCTAAAGGGAAAGAAGTCTATAAAAAAGGAATGAAG
Source organism: Ichthyophis bannanicus (assembly GCA_033557465.1). Taxonomy (NCBI): domain Eukaryota; kingdom Metazoa; phylum Chordata; class Amphibia; order Gymnophiona; family Ichthyophiidae; genus Ichthyophis; species Ichthyophis bannanicus. Next base: position 805,670,160 of record CM066034.1, on the reverse strand, counting down.
AATAAAACAGAGGATATCATAATGCTTTTGCATCGTTCTACGGTGCGACCGCACCTTGAGTATTGCATGCAGTTTTTATTTTATTTATAAATTTATTTATTCTGGTTGCCCTATCTAAAAAAAGATTATGAAATTGGAGAAGATACAGAGAAGGGCGGCCAAAATGATTAAGAGCATGGAAGGATACCCTATGAAGAAAAGCTTAGAAGGTTAGGGCTCTTCAACTTGGAGAACAGGCAACTGAGGGGAGATATAGAGGTACATAATATAGTGAGCAGAGTAGAATGAGTAAACATAAATCTGTTATTTCCTCCTTTAAAAAGTATAAAGGAAGATCTTGGAGTTGACATGGTGATAGCTGCATCAGGCTTTGCCATCTGCCCATGTTGGGAGAGATGTACTGTGTAAGCAGTGTAGCAGCCAATTGAGACATCAGCATGAGTCTCCCAAGGGGGTTAAAGGCCAGTGTCTGTATGAATGTGTGGCCACATTGCATGGTCGTGGCACAAAGGGACTCTAAAGGGAGCATCAACACACGTTAACATACTGTGGGATTCTGCCGGTCCTGTGCGCAAAGTGTGTTAACCTCTGGAACTGAAAGAAGTAATTGTGTCACAAAAGGAAAAAAACAAAATAAAAAGAAACCAGTCATGGCTATTACTGTGAGTTACCAGCGGATTATAGGATAAAGCAGGGGTCTCAAACATGCGGCCCGCGGGCCGCATGCGGCCCACGAGAGCATTTTGTGCGGCCCGCGACGCCACGGAGTATTGTCCTGCTTGTCCTGCTGTTTCTATATTTTTTTTTACCTCGTGTGATTCCCGGGGCTGCATGGTGTTGGTCTCACATGACCGCGTCACGCGCCTGCCCTCCACCAATCAGCGACAGGCAGGAGGAGGAGAAGAAGGAGGGGGGGGCCGGGCCCAGAAGCAGTCTGAGCAGCCACGAGGTACCAGCGCTTTGAAGAATCGCCTGCTTGGATCGCCTGTTTGGAGGATCGCCAGGGTGCACAGCTCTCCGCGGCAGGTAAGGAAGCAGTCTGCCCAGCACCCGGAATTAAGCCAGCCCTGCCTCCCTCAGTCCCTCTCCTCTTCGGCTTTCAGAGCCGCGAAGGGAGAGCTTCTCCCTCGCGACTCTGTTAAGCTCGAGGGGGCAGAGGGGAAATTTCCCATAAACCTCAGCCGGCTTAACAGAGTCTCGAGGGAGGAACTCTCCCTTCGCGGTTCTAAGCCGAAGAGGAGAGGGACTGAGGCAGGCAGGCAGGGAGGGAGGGAGGGAGGGAGGGATGGCTCGGGGGAGGGGGGGGCTGCGATTTTTGCTGAGGAAGGAAGGATGGATGGATGGATGGGGGGGGCCTGCGATTTTGGCTGAGGAAGGAAGGATGGATGGGGGGGGCCCTGCTATTTTTGCTGAGGAAGGAAGGAAGGAAGGATGGATGGGGGGGGCCTGCGATTTTGGATGAGGAAAGAAGTAAGCAAGTATGAATGGATGGGATGGGGGGGGCCTGCGATTTTTGCTGAGGGAGGAAGGAAGGAAGGAAGGATGGATGGATGGGGGGGGCCTGCGATTTTTGCTGAGGAAGGAAGGAAGGATGGATGGATGGATGGGGGGGGCCCTGCTATTTTGGCTGAGGAAGGAAGGAAGGAAGGATGGATGGGGGGGCCTGAGATTTTTGCTGAGGAAGGAAGGAAGGAAGGATGGATGGATGGGATGGGGGGGGCCTGCGATTTTTGCTGAGGAAGGAAGGAAGGAAGGATGGATGGGGGGGGGCCTGCGATTTTGGCTGAGGAAGGAAGGAAGGATGGATGGATGTGATGGGGGGGGGCCTGCGATTTTTGCTGAGGAAGGAAGGAAGGAAGTATGGATGGATGGGGGGGGACTGCGATTTTTTGTCAGTATGGATGGATGGATGGGGGGGGGACTGCGATTTTTGCTGAGGAAGGAAGGATGGATGGGGGGGGCCTGCGATTTTTGCTGAGGATGGATGGATGGATGGGGGGGCTGCGATTTTTGCTGCTGCTGCTGATGATGGATGGGGGGGGTCACAACTGGTAATGTGCTGTGGGCTGGGGGTCAGAACTGGTAATGTGCTGTGGGCTGGGGGGGGTCAGAACTGGTAATGGTTCTGACCGCCCACAGCACATAGAAACATAGAAACATAGAAATATGACGACAGAAAAAGACCACATGGCCTATCTAGTCTGTCCTTCCATAACAACTACAACAGTCCACTTTTTGCCTTTAGAGATCCTCTGTGTTGGTCCCATGCTTTCTTGAATTCAGTTACTGTCCTCATCTCTACCACCTCCACTGGGAGACTATTCCACGGATCCACTACTCTTTCCGTAAAGAAATATTTCCGCATATCACTCCTGAATCTATCTCCCTTCACCCTCATCCCATGTCCCCTCGTAGCAGAACTTGCTTTCAATTGAAAGAGGCTCTCTCCCTGAACATTTATGCCATGGAGGTATTTAAACATCTCAATCATATCACCTCTATCCCGCCTTTCCTCTAAGGTGTACATATTAAGATCCTTAAGTCTGTCCTCATATGCTTTATAATGAAGCCCATTAATCATTTTGGTAGCAACCCTCTGCACCGACTCCATCCTGTTCACATCCTTTTGAAGGTGCGGTCTCCAGAATTGCACACCATACTCCAAATGAGGTCGCACCAAAGACTTATACAGAGGCATTATCACCTCCTTTTTTCTGCTAGCCATTCCTCTCCATTACCAGTTCTAAACCCCCCAGCACATTACCAGTGTGCTGTGGGCTGGGGGGTCAGAACTGGTAATGTGCTGTGGGCTGGGGGGTTTAGAGCTGGTAATGTGCTGTGGGCTGGGGGGGGGTCAGAACTGGTAATGGTTCTGACCCCCCCCCCCAGCCCACAGCACATTACCAGTTCTAAACCCCCCAGCACATTACCAGTGTGCTGTGGGCTGGGGGGTCAGAACTGGATTATAGTAATATAGAAATTTTCTAGTCTTTCTTTATCCATGCACTCATTATGCAACATTATGCAAATGAGGCCCCTTATGCAAATGAGGCCCCGTGTCTTATGCGGCCCCCGGGTTACTTTACAAGTCCTCATTCGGCCCTCAAAGCAATTTGAGTTTGAGACCCCTGGGATAAAGGTTAAAGGGGACAGACTCAGGAGTAATATGCAGAAATATTTCTTTATGGAAAAAATAGTAGATGCATGGAATAGTCTTCCAGTGGAGATAGTAGAGATGAGGACAGTATCTGAATTCAAGTAAGCATGAGACAAACACAGAAGGTCTCTAGAGGAAAAAAAGAGACTATAGTAGTTCATATGGAAGGGCAGACTAGATAGACCATGTTTATGTTTATGTTTATTCAGACATTTGATATACCGCTCCCCATTACATCGGAGCAGTTTACAATATAACAAAGCGAATGAAAAAATAAAAAAGAAAAGGAACTACAATTCATGTAAAGGAAAGAGGGGAAAGAAGAAAATGCACACGCAAACACACAGAAGCAGATAAGGAGCCAGGAGATAGGGAATCATAGGGGATAGGTTAAAAGCAGAGGAGGAGAAGAGGTGGGTTTTTCTCTGACATATGGTCTTTCTCTGACATCATGTTTCTATGTAATACTGTGCGACGTATGGATAAACATTTAGTAGTGCTAAAAGACTCCTCACCTTGAGCTCTGCAAAAAGGTCGCTTGCTTCCCCCACAAATCATTGCTATCATAGATAGTCTGGTCATCTGGGCGCTGTGAGAATGTGTTTTCTCCTGAGTACCTACAGCCCGATATTCAAGGTGATTAAAACGGTGAACAGGATATTCAGTGGCATTACCATGGTTAGTACGACTGAATATCTATGGCTACTTGCTCTACATCCCTCGAAGATAACTGCTTAGCATCAGGGTGTGTTGGAGCATTCCAGGGTGGAGTGGAGGTGGCGCTGATCGGTGACTCATCAGTAGTGATATTGAACCACTACCTGGTTAGCGATATGCAGCAAAAGCCAGGTGCGGGTAACCCATGGACTAACTTTCACCGCATATTTTATTAGTACTTAGCTCACATTTTTCCAGAAGAAGATCAAGGCGAGTTACATTCAGGTACAGTGGCTATTTCCTGTCCCCAGAGGGCTCATAAGAACTTAAGAAATATCTTACTGGGTCAGATCAAGTTCAATCAAAAACAGTGTCCTGTTTCCAACAGTGGCTAATCCAGGACACAAGTATCTGGAAGGTTCCCAAAGAGGCGCACAGGTTCCACAATGCTTGTCCTGGGGTAAGCAGTGGATTTCCAGGGTCCTCTTTAATAATGGTTTATGGACCTTTCCTCCAAGAACTTGTTTAAACCTTTTTATTAGTCTAGGGGACATGCAATGAAGCTACAGGGTAAACCATTCAAGACCAATAAGAGAAAATATTTTTTCATTCAATGTGTAATCAAAGTCTGGAATTTGTTACTAGAGGATGTAGTAAAAGCTGTTAGTGTAGCTGGGTTTAAAAAAGGTTTGGACATGTTCCTGGAGGAAAGGTCCATAAACCATTATTAAAAGGGACCCAGGATATCACTGTTTGACCCAATACAAGCATTGTGGAACCTGTGTCATTTGGGGAAACTTCTAGGTACTTATGACCTAGATTGGCCACTGTTGGAAACAGGATACTGGGCTTGATGGACCTTGGTCTGACCCAGTATGGCATATCTTATGTTCTTATGTTGTGTTAGTCTTAAATAGATTGCATTGTAGCTTCACTGTGTGTCCTCTAGTCTTTCTACTGTTTCATAGCGTAAACAACTGATCTACGTTTACCCGTTTCACTCCATTCATTGACTCCTCTATCATTTCCCCCCTCAGCCATCTCTTTTCCAAGTTAAAGAGCCCCAATATTTTAAGCCTCTCCTCATAGGGATATCCTTCAATTCCTTTTACCATCTTTGTCGCTCTTCTTTGTACCTTTTCTAATTCAGCTATATCCTTTTTAAGATAAGGCAACCAGAATTGTACACAATATTCAAGGTGCGGTAACATCATGGAATGATACAGAGGCATTATAATATCCTTTGTTTTATTCTCCATTCCTTTCCTTAAAATTCCTAGCTTTCTATTTGCTTTCTTGGCCACCGCTGCACACTGGGTGGAGAGTTTCAACATCTAAATCTTTTTCCTGAGTGGTGGAACCTTGCATTGTGTAACCATAGTTTGGGTTGTTCTTTCCTAGGTGCCTAACTTTGCACTTATCCATATTAAATTTCATCTGCCATTTGAACATCCAGTCTTCCAATTTTTCAAGGTCCTCTTGCAATTTTTTACAATCCTCTTGCATTTTAACAACTTTGAATAAGTTTGTGTCATCTGAAAATTTGATCACCTCACTCATTATTCCTATTTCCAGGTCATTTATGAATATGTTAAACAGCAGTGGGCCCAGCACAGATCCCTGGAATAGTCCACTATTCACCTTTTGAGAAAATTGGCCATTTAGCCCTTCTCTCTGCTTTCTACATTTTAACCAGTTCCTGGTCCACAATACTACCCTGCCTCCAATCCCATGACTTTTTGATTTCGCCAAGAGTCTGTCATGAGGAACTTTGTCAAAGACTTTCTGAAAATACAGATACACTATATCAACCAGCTCACCTTTGTCTACCTGTTTATTCACACCTTCAAAAAGTATAACAGATTAGTAAGACAAGACTTTTTTGGTTAAATACATATTGGCTTTCTCCCATTAAACCATGGCTATCTACATGTTCAATAATTTTATTCTTTATAGTGGTTTCACTGGTCTGTAGTTTCCTGTATCACCCCTGGAATCCTTTTAAAAATTGGAGTATATTGGCCACTCTGCATTCCTCATGTACTACAGATGATTTTATTGATAGTTCACAGATTACTAATAATAGGTCTGCAATCTCATATTTCAGTTCTTTCAACACCCTGGGATGTATACCATCCGCTCCAGGTGTTTCTCTAGCATGTCCTGCTGTGATACAATCTAAGTTTGTGCCTGAGGCAATGGATAGTTAAGCAGCTTGTCCAAGGCCAGCCAGTTGGATTTGAATTCTGTTTTTTCTGGATCTAGGCTGCTGCTCTAACCACTAGATCACTCCTCTACCACTGCCTGGCTACTGATCGGCAAGAGTGGTTAAGCCAGATATTCAGTACCAGGGCTGTATATGACCCCGAAATTGAATATTCAGGTTTACTGTTCAGGGCCGGTGGCTAGCTGCGTTAACAGTGCTTGCCGCTGGCACTGAATATCGGGCTCTTAGTTTCTTCTTTGCCTCATCCAGTTTATTTGCCTGATGCTCCAGAAGATGAGTCTGTTTCTTCTTTGTGTTTATTTTCTCAGGAGGTAGTAGTTAGTTTTAAGAAGGTGGGCTCTAAGTTGCTAGTGATAGATAAAATCATTAAGGAAGATTGATAGTCAGTGTTAGCCATTAGAGGCAATGAATATGTCAGCTAGTAAGGATTGAATACTTTTGCATAATAAGCAGGATATGCTAGAAAATCTTTCCCTCTATTCATCTGTTATCAGCTGAGATTTTGCTAAAGAAGTATTTCAACAAAGCATTAACATTGTCAGAAGTTGTCCACGTTGCAAAATGTTATTATCACCCAAGTAAATTGAAATTGCAGAATATTAATGAGGGCAAAATTGATATATTGCAGGTTAATGAGAGTCAGAATATGACGGCTTTCTTGGAGGACTCGACTGATAATATATCAAAAAGAGCCACCCTGATGGTTACATTTTTGTCTGAAAGTGGTAAAGTGAATGTTCTCAAAGCAGACTTTAAGAACAAAGAGGCTGCTTTCTGTGGGGATAAGCTGTTTGTGTTCCTGATGTTTCCAGGAGCACACAACTCTGCAGAAAACAGTTTCTTGCTTTGAAATCCATGGTTTTAGCTTTAGGGGCATCTTTCTACCTCCACTTTCCATGCCAATGTATCATTTCATATCAGGGACATACCTATGTATTTCAAGAATCAATGCATTTGGGAATGTTTTTGGTGGATAGGATAAGGAGTTGTGAAAGGAGGTGTTAGGATCGATACCACAATTTTAGTTAGGTACCTTTGCTTAATTTGAATGCAATTATTTATTTTTTGACCTTTCCTAAACCTCCCCGTGATGTGGGCTGAAAACAATATTTCTTTGAATTGTGACACGTATTTTCTTTATTTTTGCTGTATTTTCTTTTTTATGATGGAAATATATTATTTTCAAATTGCAATAAAAAAAGTATAAAGACTAGAAGACATACAATGCAGCTACAAAGTAGTACATTTAAGACTAATCAAAGAAAATATTTTTTTCGCTCAATGCATAATTAAGCTCTTGACTTTGCTGCCAGAAGATATAGGGGCATGTTTACTAAACTGCGGTGGCGGACTCCACCCGATATCGGAGCCACGGCCCCATTGAATTCAATGGGGCTGTGGCTCTGATATCGCACGGAGTCCGCTACCGTGGCTTTGCAAACAAGCCCCTTAGTAAAAGCTGTTAGTGTAGATGTGTTTAAAAGAGGTTTGGACAAGTTCCCGGAGGAAACGTCCATAAATAATTATTAAAGTGGACTGGTACAAGATCTTACCATGTACTTATGACCTGGATTGGCTACTGCTGGAAACAGGATACTACTACTACTACTACTTATTATTTGTATAGCGCTATAAAACATACGCAGTGCTGCACATGTACAAGAGACAATCCCTGTTCATCCAAGCTTACAATCTAATCAAGACAGACCACACAACAACTGGGGACTAGGGGAAATCTAGGGGAATAGCAAGATACAGATAGGTAATAAGCAGGAGAATAAGGGGATCAGGATTCAAATGCAGCCTCAAAGACATGGTGTTTTAACCTGGATTTGAATAGGACCATAAAAGGAGCCTTTCGTACTAACTCGGGTAGTTTGTTCCATGCATATGGAGCAGCAAAGTGGAAAGTGGCAGTGGCAGAGAAGGGTACAGATCAAAGGATCTGCCAGAGAAGCAGAGTTCCTGAGGAAGGGTATAGGGGGAAAAAAGTGAAACTGACATTTTTTAAAGTCCCAATAGCTCTTGAACCACTACAGCCCTAAACTGAGCCAGTCTGGGCTTTTCTCGTCACCACACAGGGATCATTCAAGCAGCCAGGAAAGACATTCTCTCTCCTTCCTATCTTACCTACAGCGCATGGTTTGGAATGATGTATCTTTGAAGGATACTAGCAAAACAAGGAAGTTAAGGCATCCCAATAGAGAGGTTCCAATTCAGATAAAAAGTAACCCAGATGCCTTTAAGTAAAGAGAAGACAGAATTGAAAGATTCCAAATTATCCTTATCAACTGATAACCAGATTGTTAATATGAACAAAAAGCAAGCTTTAAAATGCTTGTATGCAAATGCTAGAAGTCTAAAAAATAAAAAGGAAGCGTTAGAATATATAGCACTGAATGAAAAGTCAGATATTGTAGATTGTCCCGTCTTCAGGAAGGGTGTCCTTTCTCTCGATTCCTTTGGGTTTCAGGTATCTTCCTCTTTTGAGTCCCTTTTATGAGACAGCTTCAAGTGTTCCATGCTATATAATGTGTCCTCTTCTAAAAAAATGTTTTTTTTAAATGACTAAAAACAATCACTGGCTAGGGTATGTGTAAAACTGTGTGTACACACAACTTTGCTCTTGGAGTCTTTTCAGTTCAGGCTCATGCTGTGTTTCTTCTTAGCACATGTCGGGTATCTTGATGACACATTCATATCTGATACTCAGCATGAATTTGAGCAATATCATACAGAGATAAGATAGGTGAAAGTGGGCAAGGATAGGAGGGATTAGACAGATTACCAACAACATTGAGTATATTGGTTGAATAAATATATGGCCCATTTACGACCTCATTCCTCTTATGATGACTCATTGAGTGACATTTCATCTGATGATAGTGAACGTTCTTTTAAAGGCACCAGTAAAACCAAGAAGAATACACTTTCTGTGATGGGAAATGTGCAGAAGCACCAGAGTTGTCGGGGATCCCAGTGGAGAGGACAATCAGTAAGCTCCAACAGTTCTTGGACCAGACTGGTCACACAGGCTTTCATCAGAGCCAGTCAACAGTAATTGACTTATCTAGTATGGCTCTAAGTGGAGGAGTAGTCTAGTGGTTATATAGTAGGAATGATAGAGCAAAGTCTGAGTAATCTTCTGTCCAGTTCGGGTGGTGGTTATACAAGCTGCACAAGGGGGTAGAGCAAAAGTCTTTTCCAAGATTCCCAGGATCACCACTCCCACAAGGCAAAATGGAAGAACATGATGATTACAGTCTCTGGAAGTTAACACCTTCCTTTTTCCTTCTGCCTACATCCCAGGGAGAACAGCTGGGATATCCTGTGTACAGAAGTCGACAACTGAAGGAGGCCTTGAAAATAGGCCAATGGGACAAATGGGAAGGTGATGAATGGCCACCGGAAAGAATCATTGCATACTATGGACCTGCTACTTGGGAGCAGGATGGGACTTGGGGATATCGTACCTCTGTTTATATGATTAATCGAATAATACATTTGCAAGCTGTTGTTGAAATAATAACCAATGAAACCAGTAAAGCACTAACCCTTCTAGCGAAACAGAGTACACAAATGCGTACAGCCATTTATCAAAATCGTTTAGCTTTAGATTATTTGTTAGCAGTTGAAGATGGAGTATGTGGGAAGTTGAATCTAAGTAATTGTTGTTTACAGATTGATAATAATGGGCATGTAGTTGAAGACTTAGCCATCCAGATGAGAGAGCAGACATTTGTGCCTGTCAAAACATGGCACAGTTTAAAGATGGAGGGGTGGTTTGGGTCATTGTTTTCTTGGATTGGTGGTCTGAAATCCCTTATGTTAATTGTCTTATTCATTTTAGCCATGTGCCTATTGCTCCCTTGTCTCCTACCCCTTTGCTTACGCATGATGTTAGAGCAACAGTTTAGCATCCAGGAAATCTGGGTTTGATTCCTCCTGGATACATTGGGCAAGGCACTTTACTCTCCATTGCCTTGGAAGAAAAGGCTTGTTATTTTACTTCTGGTCATACGTTGTCAAGAAAACCCAGGGCCTGCTGAGTTACCAGGAGTCAGCATTGACTTGACTGCTCTTAAAAATATATGAGTATAGACCTCTATCTAGTCATGAAGAATGTCTTCTTAACAGAGGGCTATTGTATGATCCCTTCCAAGCTCAGTTAGATCTCTATCACTTGATTCAGAATCTACAGATAAAGTTGTTTTTGCCATCAGTACAGGACATCTCATTGTTTCATCCAAAATCTCACTGGGTCCCCTCTGGTCTGCTGGACACTCATGTGATGATGTTCCAGGATTTAGTACCAAGGATCTCTTAGCCTTTGAGAGTCAGAGGGGTGGCAAACATAAATTTGATAAACCCCCATTAATCATCATCTGAGCTCTTGGGTGATGGTATAAGGCCCATACCCACTGGACAATATCCAGTACCCAGGCTTTATCACGATAAAACCCAAAATAGGTAGTCCCACATGACCCTATCAAATGCTTTCTCAGCATCAAGGCTCATCAGTGGAGTTTATATTTGTATATGCAGATATTCTGTAAGGCTCACTTCTGCATAAGCACATTCACCTTGTTCACTGTTCTTGAAGTTGTTGTTGATGTTCCACCTTCCTTGTAGCTACATACTGGGCTCGGCAGTGCCATAGTTCATTAAGCTCCTGTAGGAGCAGCGCCAGCCCATCCATTGTGTGGGGATGTTGTTTGCACAGGGTCCCACGCTTCATGGGGCCCCACGCCAACATGCTGCACATGGTGTTTGGCTCCCGAGGGAGCCAAGGAGGACCGAGGCCCTGGCTCACCTTTGCACAGCCGCCTGACTGAAGGGCAGTGTTTTCCTTCACTGAGTCCGGCGACTGTGTTCTTGTCGAGCTCGCTGGCACACCGGAGCTTAAAGGGCATTTCCTCTTTCCCATTACTCAGCATACTGGTGAGCTACAGGAGAACACAGCCGCTGAACTCAGTGAAGGAAAACCCCACTCTTCATTCCAGTGGCTGTGCATAGGTGAGCCGGGGCTTCAGGCCTCCCCAGCTCCCTCTGAAGTCAGTCAGACAAGTGCAGGGCTCTTTGGAGGAGAGGTGGGCTAGGACTGGAAATGGGTTGATGGGGGGAGACTAGGATAGGACTAGAAATGGCTAATGGGGAGGCTAGGAATGGAAATGGCTGATGGGAGGGGTGAGACTGGAAATGGCTGATGGGGGGCTGGGGCTGGGGCTGGGACTGGAAATGGCTGATGGGGACACTGGGACTGGCAATGGGCTGACTGGGGGGGGACTAGAATAGGACTGGAAAATGGCTGATTGAGGTGGGACTTGGACCGGAAATGGGCTGATGGAGGGGCTAGGACTGGAAATGGACTGATGGGGGGCTAGGATAGGACTGGGAATGGCTGATGGGGGGGCTAGGACTAGAAATGGGCTGATGTGGGGAGATGGGAGAATGGGACTAGAAGGCAGCGAATGTTGGGTGGGGTTGGAACTAAAAGGGAGCTGATGTTGGGGGAGGACTAGAAGGGGATGGGGCTGGGAGAGTGAAGATGGAGAGAGAAAAATATTTTGTGTGGGAGGGAAGAAAAATCTACAATTGGCTGAGTAGTGGGACAGTAAGTAGGGATTGAGGATGGAAGAGTGAAATTTGAGTGGATGAAAAAGGAATAAAGAGAGAAATAGAGGAAAGAGGAAAGTATTTTAAAGCAGATGTAGAGAGAAAATGGAAAAAACTAGGAGAGAAGAAAGGACAAATGGACAGCAGACAATGGAGAGTTAGCAGAACAAATGAAGAAATCAGAAGAAAGTGACTGGAGCAATTGCAACTGAAAAATAAAATGCCCAAACAACAAAAGGTAGAAACATTTTTATTTTGAATTTATTAACTGGAATATGTCAGCTCTGGGAAATGTGCATTGCTAACGTCTTTGTGTTTTGTTTAGTACAAGAGGAAATTAATTTATAGTTTTATTTCTCCAGTGTTGTTGTACATTCCAAGTTTGGCTTTTGGGGTTCCCAGTTTAATTATTGTCTTCATAGTTCTAAATTGTGATCCCTTGTTCATTGTTTGGTGACGGTCTATGTTCTACATGTGTAACCGAACTGAAGTATTCTGTTCATGTAGTTTCTATTTGACAACGCCACTTTTTCTGTTTCTCCAGTAGGAGATGTATTGGTATTCTCTGAGGTGTATTGGTTTAATATTTGCAGTACTGCCTTTTGATAGGTAGGGTTTTGTGCTTTGTGAGTCCTAGTAGTGCTGCTATGATACAGCGGGATTGCTATGGGTTTCAAATGGGTAGGGTTTATAGTTTTTCCCTAATGTGCCTGGCAATTGGCACTGGAGTATAGTAATGTAGAAATCTGGTAGCCTTTTCTTATCTTCACTGCCCATGCAAATGGTATTCAGACACTCATTAAGAGGCATGTTTACTAAAAGATTATGCACATTCAGAAATGTTAATGTGCTTTCAGTGCAGGAACACCCATCTATTTCTATTGGCCCAGTGGCACTTAACACACATTAATATTTAGTAAACATGTCCCTAAGTCATTGCCAGGAGAAAGAAAAGAGGCTTGTGAAGGGCTCCTTTGAAAGTCACATATACATTTTAAAATAAAATAAATTAAATGTGTGCAAATGAGGTCCAGTGGATATGCAAATGAGGTCCCACAATGAGTCTTCGCAAATGGCCCCGCATCACCCTTGGGCCGCCACTGTTTAAGAACTGTTGCCTTTGTTGTTTTCGTTTATGGCAAAGAAAACCTATGATGCATCCCCAGAACACCGCCTTAGTGGCCACTCAGTATACTATCGGTCCTACCTCCTTATTGCTGTTCTCCACCTCATACTCCTGCCAGCATTGCCAGACAAAGCGGTATATCGCTGGATCCTGGCTCCAGACCGGGTTCAATTGCCAGGTTCAATTGCCCCTCTCAACTGCTCCCTGCAGGTTGAGCTGAACCACCGTGTGGTCTGAGACTAGCTGTGGTTGAATGTCGCTGCTTTGCAGCTTCCCAAAGAGGTGCTCTGTTAGGAGCAAATAGTCAAGGTGGGCTTGAGACTTATGCGGACCTGAATAATGGGTATACTCTAGATTGTTGGTATACATTGTTTGCAACCCATCAAAAAGCTACAGCTCCTGACAGAGCAAATTGATTCCTTGGATCTCCTGCCCTCTTTGGATTACCCGGGGGGGGGGGGGCAGCTGCCCACCATAGGGTCTGCTACTGTGTTGAAATCGCCCCCCATTATTAGGAAATGTTCTCATTGGTCCACTAGTCTTGCCACCGACTACGTGAAGAAAGAATGCCGGTATATATTCGGTGTGTAGATGCTGCATAGCATCACCTTCATGCCCTGCAGTACCCCCCACACCAAGATGTATCGACCCTCAGATCCATTATCACTCTGTAGGTATCAAAGGCTACCATTTCCCCACAAGTAGAGCAACCGCTCTTTATTTTTCTGTATAGGCCACCCAATGTGCCTCCCGCACCCAACCTCTTCTCAACTTATCATGCTCCTGCTCTGTAAGGTGAGTTTCCTGCAGTAGGGCAATATCTATTCCCAGCTTGCGCAAATAGGCTAAAACCTTCTCTCGCTTTACAGGCAAGTTAAAGCCACCGACATTCAAAATCACTGCCCGCACCACAGCCAATATCTAGCATGGTGAAGTTGAAGGCCCGGATGATAGGCTTATTAAGCCAGCCCCTGAGGCCTCCTAGCTGAGCCCTGGGGGAACAGTACCAGACAATGGTCACAGGTGTTGTGCACATTTCCCATCTTCAGATTACGGCCCCCTCCCTCTATCTCTCTCTCAAACTTGGACCCCCATTTCTACCCTGCCCAAAGGTTCCCCCCCTACCTCTCTACTCCCTCCCCTGCTCCCCCTAGGTTTCAGTCGCGCATTCAATCATCCACATACACCATCTGAATCTCAGCCATTCCCCAAACACACTGCTTATCCACTTCCCAGCTATCCCTGCCCCTTTTCTTACCATCATCCCTAAAGGCCTCCAAACTTTATACACAACCCGCTAATGCATCACTTCCCCTACCTGCCCCAACCACTCAACTCCTGGTGCCATATTTATATGAAAGTATCCATTAACAGATAAACAGTTTGAACATGTGGAGGCCAATTCTGTTTGGGGCACGTCCGAGCTGTCCGGATGTCCAAAATTTGGACGACCTATATATGCACCTGATTCTACTCCTGCAGGAACTAGATGGAATCGTAAGAGTAGAATCAGAGCACAGGCCCCAATTCCATCCTGCTATATGCCTCACAGATTCCCCAGCTAGCTCAGCCTGGGCTCCTGCATGGGGTTGTGGTGCAGTGGTGTCGCGTTGCCATGGCTCTCCAGCTCCATGCAGAAGCCCCGACCTCCCGCACAAACACCAAAGTGCCCTTTACCTCACTGCCCAACCACTAATCTGGCCTGTCTTGGCTGGGATTGGGCTGCGGGAAACCCCCTGCCCATCTCACCGCTGTCTGTGGTTCTGGGCTGGCCGACCTCCGATGTCGGAGTGGGGGGGGGGGGAGTTATTCCACCTCTGAGGTGGAATAAGTCCTTTGTCTAACTGGCCATGCCCGGATGTACAGGGCCATTGCCAGAATAGGCCCTGTTCGTCCAGGTTGGGGGTCACGCCTCTGGCCCGCCCTCATTCTTCCCCCAGACCGTCCCCCCCCACCCTTGTACTGGGCTCCCCACACATCTATGCTGTGTGAGCGGGGAGCTCTTTGGCGGGAATACAACCCAGCTGTTTAGCGGGGCTTAAATGTCCAACTGGGACATATATCCGCACTAAACTTGGGTCAGAATAGACCCCATAGCAAATAAAAGATAACGAATGATATGTACAATTTCAGCAGCCTCCGGGGGGACCACACTGTAACAGCCACTGGCAGATAGGCCTCTGTTTACTCACCCAGGTCCTCATAATTGCACTGTCGCTTCTCCCCTTCCTCTATGGGCTCCCCAGTGCTTGTGTTCTTGTCCCGAGGTCAGTTCCAGCCATGTTCAAGTTCTCTCATGATACTTTAAGCCAGCAATTGTAAAAGTCCTGCCTTCAGGGTAATACTCACAGAGTTCCTGCAATCAACTCCTTCGCACACAACTCTTCACAGCGCCCCCCAGGCTGCTGTTATGTTCCAGGAAATGGCATCCCTCTTGTACACTATTAATGAAGACTGCGGCTTCCGTGTTTTGCACCCATAGCCCATGCGGAAAATGTAGAGCACACATGGGCAGAGTAATCATTAAATAACTTGATCCGATGCATACAGGCATTTTCAGTTGTCTGTATGCTTTCATTATACGCTCCTTCTCCACCCACACTATGTAGCAAGCAATTGCGGACTGCAGCCTGGTGCCACTGCAGTCTCCCAAGATAAATTTTATCCTGGCTTGGCTCCACATTGTGGCCTCAATCCTGGGCCACAAACACAACAGCCTCATCACCTCCTCTAGCCCTGCAGGGCCTCAGGTAATTATTTATTTATATTTTTATTTTTCCTCACACTATTTACCACCATTTACAATATAATTGGCAGCTCAGAAGCCTGGTGGAAGGACGATAACCAATGGGACACTGTGATACCTCTGCTTTTTAATATACTTATAAATGATCTGGAAATGGGAACAGTGGGTAAGGTAATCAATTATGCTGATGACATAGAATTATACATAGTTGTTAAAAAAGAAGAGATTGTGAAAAATTGCAAGAGGACCTTGATAAATTGGGAAACTGGGAGTCCAAATGACAAAAATAAAATTTAGGGGCATGTTTACTACAGGCTTCACAGATGCAGCTATCGCTACCTCAATGGGTGCCAATAGTTGCATCCGCAAAGCTTATTCTTATAAGATCTCTGCAGTATCTGAAGGGAAATTGATGGTAATGCCCCCTGCAGCTACTGTGGGACTTTTCCAGCTAATGCCTAAAGCACTAAAGTAAACATGCCCCTTTATGTGGACAAGTGTAAAGTTATGCACTTAGGAAAGCAGAATCCAAACTCCCATTACATGATGTAAGGTTCCACATTATGAACCACCACTGAGGAAAAGGATCTAGGTGTCATCATGGATATTATTTTGAAACCCTCTGCCCAGTGTGCAGTGGCAACCAGGAAAGCAAATAGAATGCTAGGAATCATAAGGAAAGGAACGGAGAATAAAACAAGGTATATTGTAATGCCTCCGTATTGCTCCATGATGTGATTGCCATATCTGAAAAAGGATATAGTGGAATTAGAAAAGGTACAGATAATATCAAATATGTTATTTGCTACATTTCATTCATCTATTCTCACTCTAATGATGACAGCATTTTGCAAGCGCTGCGTTAAGCACAGTTACTTACCTGTAACAGGTGATCTCTGGGAACAGCAGGAATAAGTCTTCACATATGGGTATCGTCGGTACCGACGGAGCCTGCGCGGGAACGCTCCCCAGCGTCCAATAAGAAAGCTTTTGGGAGCATCCCACAGCACCTGAGTGCTGCCTTCCCGCCTTTCCCAACCACCTCTCTCCAGTTCGAGTTTTAAAGCTGAGACAAAGAGAGAGAGAGAGGGAAGGAAAGATAGATAGAGAGATACAACTCCCAGGGGAGGTGGGTGGGTTGTGAAGACTTATTCCTGCTGTTCCCAGAGATCACCTGTTATAGGTAAGTAACTGTGCTATCTCCAGGAACAAGCAGGAATGAGTCTTCACATATGGGGACTCCCTAGCTGCAGATGCCAGGGAGAGACCCCAGGGTTGTGTGCAATGTTCCCTCTAATTTTCTGTAGGCTGTGTGCACATAAAATATCAGCTGTGCAGCTTTTGAAGAAAGGTTAAATTTTTGTGCATCACATAACAACACTCGGAGTTCTATACTTTAAAATTTGACTACACGTCAGAATACAGTATGTACACCACATTGATTGCACTAGATAATATTGTAGAACTAGTGAAAACCGTAAATACACAACAACTTTTAAATTTTAAGTTGTCTGTGTTGTTTTCTATCAGAATAAGAACCATAATTTTTGTGCGCTCTGTTATAAAGTATGTGCGCTCGCTCGGCGAGGTGTGTGCGCGCGCACACGCGCACAGCTTAGAGGGAACAGTGGTTGTGTGTCCCTGAAAAGGGCTCCACCTCCCCCCTTGGATCTCTGGCATCCAACCAGGGAAGGTGGGTAGGAGTTGATTAGGAATGGAACAGGTGTTTGAGAACAGCCTGACCAAACGAGGCATCCCGGCGGGAGTCCTTGTCCAAACAGTAATGGGCTGTGAAGGTATGAACCGAGGCCCAGGTGGCCGCTCGACAGATTTGGTCGATGGACACAGAGTTTAGGTGAGCCATTGAGGCTGCCATGGCCCTCACATTGTGAGCTGTGACATGGCCTTCCAGAGAAAGGTTCCTACTCTGGTAGGCGAAAGAAATACACTGAGCAATCCAGTTGGACAGTGTTCTCTTAGAGACTGGAAGTCCTAAATGGGAAGGATCAAAAGCAACAAAGAGTTGAGAAGACTTTCTATGTTGCTCTGTTCTTTGTAAGTAAAAGGCGAGAGCTCTTTTACAATCCAAAGTATGAAGATTCCTCTCTGCACTTGATGCATGAGGTCCTGGAAAAAAGACAGGTAAGTATACCTCCTGGTTCAGATGAAAAGGCGAGACCACTTTGGGCATAAAGTGTGGATTGGTCCTGAGGACTACCTTATCATGATGGAACCTTGTATAAGGAGGATTAGCCACCAAGGCTTGCAATTCACTGATGCAACGTGCTGAGGTGACTGCAATGAGAAAGATAACCTTCCAAGAAAGAAATTTCAAGGAGGTGGTGGCTAAAGGTTCAAAGGGTGGCTTCATAAGCTGGCCAAGAACCAGATTTAAGTCCCATGCCACTGGAGGTGGTCTGATGGGAGGTTTAGATAAAAGAAGGCCTCTCATGAATCTTGCTATAAGAGGATGAGAGGAAACAGGCTGTCCATTGAGAGGCTTGAGGGATGCTGCAATAGCACTCAAATGGACTCTTACCGAATTCGTTTTGAGGCCTGCATGGGAAAGATGCAGAAGATACTCTAGTAAAGAATTCAAAGGTATTGCAAGAGGGTTAAGACCCTTCTCTGAACACCAAATGGTAAATCTTTTCCATTTGAAAGCATAGGAACGTCTAGTGGAAGGCTTTCTAGAAGCATGAATGATATCTCTGACTTGCTGAGAGAGATGGAAAACTTGAAGGTCTAGGCCTTCAGCAACCAGGCCCTGAGATGGAGAGACTGGGGGTTTGGGTGCCACAACGTTCCGTCTTCCTGAGAGAGAAGATCTGGAGCAGAGCCCAACTCCAGGGATGGAGCTTGAGAGAGATGCAGAAGTAGAGGGTACCACACTTGGCGTGGCCAATGTGGTGCTATGAGGATCATAGAACCTTGGTCTCTCTGAAGCTTGAACAGTGTTTTGGGAATTAGGGGAATGGGTGGAAAGGCATAAAGGAAGTTTTGACCCCAGTGAAGGAGGAAGGCATCCCTGGCCTGAACTCCCTGACACGGAATCCTGGAACAGAACCGGGGAAGTTTGGCATTCCACGGACTTGCAAATAGGTCTATATCCGGGGTTCCCCAAATTCGAAAAATCCTGGCTACCTGGTCCCTGTGGAAGCAGAACTCGACTGAGTCTGTCTGCCCAAGAGTTTTGAACGCCTGGAAGATATACTGCCATAAGATGAATCTGATGATCTCTGGGGAAGGCCCACAGTCGCAAAGCTTTGTTGCAAAGCGACAGAGAGCCAGTCCCTCCCTGCTTGTTTACATAGAACATGGCTACTTGATTGTCCGTGTGGATGAGGACTGTCCTGTAGCTGAGCAGGGAGTGGAACACTCTGAGAGCTAAGAAAATTGCTCTGAGTTCCAAGAGATTTATGTGTAGTGAAGTCTCCTGTGGAGACCAGATGCCCTGGGTGGAGAGATCTTGTAGATGAGCTCCCCAACCCATTGGAAAGGCATCTGTTGTAAGGGTTGCTTGGGGAATTGACTGTTGAAAAGGGGACCCCAGCAACAGGTTTTGAGAGGACTTCCACCATTGGAGAGACCAAAAAAGGCGACTGGAGTTTGCTATTTTGTCTGACAGGCAACCTGATGCCTGAGTCCATTGGGTGGACAAAGTCCATTGAGCTGCCCTCATGTGAAGGTGAGCATATGGAACCACAAGCACAGTGGATGCCATGTGGCCTAAGAGTTGTAACATTTCTCGAGCAGTTAAAAGGGGCTTTAACTGTATTTGAGAGGCTAATTGCACCAAGCGTAGGCAACGGGCCTGAGGAAGATAGGCCCTTGCAGTTGTGGTATCCAACAAAGCCCCTATAAACTCGAGGAACTGAGTAGGGGTGAGACTGGATTTTGGGATGTTTATTACTAGTCCCAAATACTGAAGGACACGCATTGTGCAGGTTAGACAAGTCTTGGCCTCTGCTTGAGACGGAGCTTGAATGAGCCAGTCGTCCAGATATGGGAAGACGAATATTCCTAGAGTGCGTAGAAATGCAGCTACTACTGCCATGCGTTTCGTGAACACCCTTGGTGCAGAGGCCAGACCAAAAGGAAGCACCGTGTATTGGTAGTGCTTTCCTTGAAAAAGGAACCGAAGGAACCTTCTGTGAGTTGGATGGATGAGGACATGGGTGTACGCATCCTTGAGATCTAGAGAACAAAGCCAGTCCTGACTCTGAAGGTATGGAAGCAGAGCACTGAGAGAAATCATCTTGAATTTCTCCTTGAATAGAAATGTGTTCAATTCTCTGAGATCTAAGATGGGTCTGTAGCCCCCTGTTTTCTTTGGGATAAGAAAATAAGGGGAGTAGAACCCTGTGCCTTGTTAAAGAAGAGGTACTTCTCCTATTGCCCCTTGGGCAAGAAGGATGGCAATCTCCTAACCTAGAAGGTTGAGGAGAGATGTTGGAGAATTGAACTGTTTCACCATGGTGTGAGGGGGAAGGCTTAAGAAATGAAGCTTGTACCCTTCCCTTATGATGGAGAGTGTCCATTGCTCTGCTGTGATTTGCTCCCATCTGGGAGCAAAGTAAGTCAACCTTCCTGGGATGGTAAGGGGCTCTGGTCCTTCCAGAGCTAGAAAGGCTAAGTTCTCTAGTTGCAAGTCAAAGGCCCTGAGGAGGCTGAGGCTGCTGGGCTGTGGAAGGCCTAGCTGCCTTTGACTTGGCCTGTTTAGGTGGTTGCTGACGCTTTGCAGAAAAACGACCTGCAGAAGATGCCTGCTGACCATAAGCAGGATAGTATCTTCCCTTTTTGGAAAAAGATATCTTTTTAAACAATCTTTTCTTAACAGGAGCAGAGGTAGACTTTGAAAGTCGATCCAAAGCAGAGTTTTCAGCATCCATCTGAGTGGCCTTTGCTTGCCAATCCTTACCAAAAAGGTTTTCACCTGTACAAGGGAGATTTCCCAATTGATCTTGGACCCAGAGCTCCAAATCAGAAGCTTGTAGCCAAGCAATTCTGCGTGCCCCTATGGCAATAGCCGAAGCTCTGCTTACACACTCAAAAGAGTCAAAGGCTGCACGGTTGGAAAATTTGGAGACATCTTGGGCATGTTTGAGCCAAGTGAGAAACTCCCCTCTTTTATCCTCTGAAATGAAAGGGGTTAAAGTCTGCAGATGATCTGTGACTTCTTTTAGAAACATTCCTATATAGAGACTATAGGAATTGATCCTAGCAGCTAGCATAGCAGCTTGGAAAACCCTTCGGCCAAAAGCATCCAGGGTCCTGCATTCACGCCCTGGAGGATTAGATGAGTATCTTTTTGCACTCTTCATCTTCTTCATGGCAGACTCTACCACAATAGAGTGGTGAGGAAGCTGAGTCTTGTGGAAGCCAGGACAAGGAGGAACACGATACATGGTGTCTAACCTGCGAGAATGAGGAGAGGTGGTGAGAGGTGTCTCCCACATTCTCAACATGAGATAATACAGAATCTCATGGACAGATAAAGTAGCTGCCTCCTTAGGAGCTTTAGGATACTGTAAAATATCTAACTCCTTGGCTCTGGGTTCTAACTCAGGGGCCACTGTGATAGAGAGGCCCCTAGCCACTTCCCTAACAAAGTCTTGAAAA
Organism: Ichthyophis bannanicus; assembly: GCA_033557465.1. Lineage (NCBI taxonomy): Eukaryota > Metazoa > Chordata > Amphibia > Gymnophiona > Ichthyophiidae > Ichthyophis > Ichthyophis bannanicus. The sequence goes on along the minus strand of CM066034.1, from coordinate 805,649,009 downwards.
GACAAGTCTTCTGGAGGAGAAATTCTTCGTTTAGGTGAAGAAGACTCCTGAGGAGGAAGTATCGATGCTTCTACAGAACCCTCAGACTCATCAGAGTCCTCAGAGGAATCGAAGTATCGCCTGTCTGGATGCTCCTGTAAAGCCCGATAACCGTATCGAGTGGGATCGACATCGGGAGTAATCGGTACCGGTTCGGTACCGATGAGCATCATAGGACAGGGTACCGTTGCAGTCGACACCGAAGCCGATATCGATGCAATCGATACCGGTACCGGGAGCGATGCCGGTACCGGAGCCGGGAGCGATGCCGGTACCGGAGCCGGGAGCGATGCCGGTACCGGAGCCGGTACCAGCAACGAGGATTGTTGCGGTACCAGAGGCGTCGCAGCCTGTATGAAAGCCGTTAAGGTGCGCTGCATGGTCAGAATCTTCTGATCCATCGACGCCACCAGAGTCTGGATGTCGGTACCAGTGGGAGCCACCAGTACCCCAGAACATGGCAACAGGTGATCTGTCGAGGCCGAGCCATCGATGTCAACCTGTGACCCCATAGATAATGCTTTGGAAGCCGGAGCTTCCCGCCAGGGTAATTTTGCCGGTGCGGAATCCTCAAGGGCAAGCCAGGAGGCATCTCGATGCTTGGAGGGAGATCTGCCCTTCGAGGACCGGCCAGATTTATGCTTGGTTACGAGATCCATGGGAGGAAGAGGAGGCCCTGGAAGACGTTGATGCTACCAAAGCTGCATCAGAGGGAAACAGGGTACTGAGCTTGGCTGCTCGGTTCTGCCGACCCTTCTTAGACATCATGGTACAGGACATACAATCCGTTATGGAATGGTCAGGTCCCAAACACTTTAGACACCAGTCATGGGTGTCGGTGACAGAAATAGTACTGCCACATTTTGTGCATTTTTTAAACCCAGAAGCGGGCTTCTCCATGAGGAAAAAAATTTTTTTAGGCCTAGGGCCCAAAAACTGAAAATGCACAATAGAGGAAAAACTTTTTTTTTTTTGAAAGAAAGAAAAGAAAAGACCGGCGGTACCGGTCCGACGTCGAAGAAGGCAGATGCGACACAAAAGAATAAAGGAAAAATAAAGAAATTCTTCTGCGGTGACAGGAACATGACCTGCTGGCTCCGCGGAAAAGAAGAACTGGAGAGAGGCGGTTGGGAAAGGCGGGAAGGCAGCACGCAGGCGCTGTGGGATGCTCCCAAAAGCTTTCTTATTGGACGCTGGGGAGCGTTCCCACGCAGGCTCCATCGGTACTGACGATACCCATATGTGAAGACTCATTCCTGCTTGTTCCTGGAGATAGGAGTGTTCCTTTAAAATTAAATGAGAGATCATTATTATCATTCACTTCGTACTTTTTAAATCCAAAAACTGTGAACCCCATTGTTTTAAAATGTTTTAAAACTAACACCAAAATCTTAATACTTGTCATTAATGTCAGTGCAGTTTAACTTCATATACCTTAAATATTTTAGATATCTTATTAAATAGATGTTTGATGTGCTTGGCTATATTTTAACACTTAGGAGGTCATTGGGACATGCATCCCTGCTATTTGTGCCCTTTCCCATACTCATCCTCCTTCCACGCTCGTTGTATGGAGAAGTTAGATGGGAGCGGAGAAGGGGCGGATCGGGGGTGGCATTAGGGCAGGTGGTGGGCAGTTGTAGGCCCTGGACATACAGGACTAATTCCAATGTCGACCCTGTACGTCTGGCACCGACGGCTTAGACGGGGAACTTATTCCACCTCTGAGGGCAGAGGATGGTGGCCCGGGGCATGTCAATAACAGAAGAGGGCGGAGAGCATTCCCTGTGGCTCAACCCTGGCCTTGGAAGGCCAGATCAGGGGTCAGACTGCAGGGAAAGCATTGTAGGAGCCGGAGACCGTGGATCACGGCTTTATAATGGAGCCGAGGTGCCATGGCGTCATGGCTCCATTGTAAAGCCCAGACTGAGTTAGTTGGGCACGTCCTGTACGTGCAGGCTGGGCTGAATCGTGGTCCTGGCCTGCATGTACAGGCCTGTTCACAATTCCGATCCCGCAGGGCTAGACATGCCCTGCGGGATCGGAATCGCAGCTCCCTCTGTGCATCCGGATCCAGCCGGGCGCACAGAGGGCCTGTACATCAGGATTGGAATTGGGCCCTTATTGTATGTCCAAAGAGCATTTTCAACAAATAGAAAACTGAAGAAATTAAATTATATCTATATGAAAAAAAAGAAAAATAAAGAATATTGGCTGGTAGAAGGTTTTGTTGACCAATAATGGTATAAGTCTTGAAGTCATGATAATGGCTCAACATATATAGATTGAGGTCTTTTTCCTTCCCATTATCAATTGATAACTTTGTGTTGATGAATACATTTGAATGTTAGGACGATATACAAAGTTAAATATTATTTGTTGGGTGACATTGGTAACTTTATGCATAAACTGTTCTGTGCTGCCAGCTCCTGTGTCTCGGCACCCCTGCAACAAAGAAGTGACTTAAAACATAGAGAAAAACAAAGGAGTAGCAGCAACACTGCCTTTTTAGCAATGGATGTAGACCGTGCTTTGAACATCTCTCATCACTTCCTTGAAGCATGTTAGGCACTGTACCATCTAGGGTCTAGTTTGTGTACAGTTGCTCTTCCAGGCATTATTTTGCTATCTTAGTAGTGTCATGGTCTGGGGTCCTCTCCAGTGACTATTACAGCATGCTTGCAGATGGATCATCCTTTTTTCCACTGTGGGAGTTTCCAGTAATGGTGCTTTTATCACCAGATCTTCTCTGCTGTAAATGGTTAATGTTGAGTAAGGTCTCATCCTACAGAATATTTCATCTTTTACTCACTCTTCTATTTTTAGTTTGACCACACACATGATTTGGAGATTTACATAGGGCAGGCTCTTTTCCAGAATTCCCATACTCTTCTTCTCATGAGTCTTTCGAATAAAGACTCCAGGATATCTGGGCTCAACCCATAGATCCCTCTTCAAGTGCTCCATTCAGGGCCAGCCTGTCCACCTAAGGTGGCAGACCCTGGTAGGTGGCATGACTATCCCAACCCCCCCGGGAAGCAGCAATTGAACTGCTACTTCAGCACCATAGTGGGTTTTAAAACACCTGCGAAAATGCATGCAGTTCCAGCCTGCCGCTCCTGTCTATTCTCCAAAAAAGTTGCATTGGAGGGGGGGACAGGAGAGGAAGGGATAAGTGTGCATATGCATGGCCTGATGCAGCACTGAAGCGGCAGTTCAGCCATTGATACTTCAGCACAAGGACGGGGGGCAGCATGGAGGCGCAGTCTTTTGGGGGGGGGGGTAGGGGCATGAAGGGTCTGCCTAGGGTGGCAGAAACCAGCTAAGTCCAGTTCCTCACTACTTCCAATCCCAGAACTTTGAAATGGCTTGCTCATTTTTCCAGGTTCGTCAGAGCCTTAGCTGCTGCGGGGCGTAGAGATTCTGTCTAGCTCTAATCTGGAGACTAACCACATATCAGACACCGCAGCATTTGCATCTTTAACGAGAGCACCTAAAACCAAACTCACATAATCCAGAACTGGCAGCCCAGTATCAAATTCTTCTTTCACCTATTGGTAGCCCTCAGTGGTCAATAAGAAGCTTTCACAAGCAGTAAAACTCCTCAACTCCCACTCTTCCACCTTCTCTGACCATGTCACCCTCAGGGTCGGGGCCTGCATGCGTATCACTTCAAATGCTTCTGCATGTATCTGGTGAATGTGGCCTCTTCTCCACCCACAAGGTTTGGGGATCTCCGATGATTCACTAGAGGCTCGAAAGGTAATCCTGAGCTCAGTACTAGGTGTGATAGAAGTCTCAATGCTCCCTGAAACAGGGGCTGTACTCTCAGGCAATGCCAACTCTTTGGGTTCAGTAACTCAGGGCATAGTGGAGCTTTCTGAGGGGTGCAGTTTCCATTCCCTGCTACTCACCCTACTGGCCCGAACTCGGCAGCTCATGTCCTCAGCACTGCTCCAGCTCCTTTCAAGATTTTGAGTAGAATCTCCAGTGGCTCTCAAGAGGCTAGATATCTCCCAGCTTCCAACACCAGCTTTTAATCTGAACTCTAGGAGCCTCTGAACTATCATACCACTGCTTGACTCTTCATGCTACGAGTTGAATGACTCATCTTAACTTAAAAACTGCTCATGCCAATAATGGCATTGTAGAATGATCAGTATAGGGCATGCTCTAGCTTGCATAAAGCATGGCCCACAGGTACTCCTCCTTCAATGGATAGCATGAATCCTGGCTTCCAATAAGAATACATCATTTTGCCTTCTTTAATACTTTTTCCTTCTTGGCTGCAGACACTGCTTTTGTTCAGCACTCTGGTTCACTGCTTCTAGGTCCTTTTCTTCTTTTTTCCCTAATCGCTTACACAGATGGCTTTCTGGTTCTTCACGTAAAGACTCAAAGTCACCAGCAATGTCACTGATCCTTCTGGGCGTGGTTTAAGCCCTCGGCTCTTGTGCATGGGTTCTGTCACTCCCTGATTGGGTAAGCTTGCACACCTGATCACTGACATCCCTCACTGGCACTCTTTGCTTCTGACATCAGAACACTTCCACATCGTTGGCATGGACTCTTCCACACAGGCATAATCCTGGGCCTGCTGGTGGAAACTGCTGGTTCAAACATTTCAAAGGCAGGACCATTTGCAAAACACATTTTTTACCGTTTAAAACACTGCAAATGCACTCATAAGAACATAAGATATTGCCATACTGGGTCAGACCAAGAGTCCATCAAGCCCAGTATCCTGTTTCCAACAGTGGCCAATCTAGGCCACAAGTACTGTCAGGTTCCCAAAAGGGTACACAGATTCCATGCTGCTAATCCCAGGGGTAAGCAATGGATTTCCCTGACCCTCTTTAATAATGGCTTATAGACTTTTCCTCCAGGAACTTGTCCAAACCTCTTTTAAACTCAACTGCATTAACAGCTTTTACTACATCTTCTGATAATGAATTCCAGAGTTTGATTGCATGTTGAGTGAAAAAATATTTTCTCCAATTAATCTTAAAAGTGCTACATTCAGGGCCTTAATTAATTAAGCTAGTTTTACATGTACTGTTCTGTAGCTTTATTGCATGTTCCTAGTCTTTACACTTTTTGAAGAAGCAAACGACCACTTCATGTTTACTCATTCTGCTTTGCTCATTATTTTGTAGAACTATCATATCTCCCCTCAGCCATCTCTTCTCCAAGCTGAAGAGCCCTAAATGTCTAAGCCTTTCCTTATAAGAGTATCCTTCCATGCCCTTTATCATTGTAGTCACCCTTTTAACTTTTACAATTCCACTATATCTTTTTTTAGATGCAGGGACCAGAACTGCATGCAATGCTCAAGGTGCAATTGTACTATGGAGTGATGCAGAGGCAATATGATATCCTTTGTTTAATTATCCATTTCTTTCCTTATAATTCCTAGAATTCTATTGGCTTTTTTTGGCTGCCACTGCATACTGAGTAAAGGATTTCAACGTATTATCCAGGATGACACCTACAGTAAATCATTTTCCTTGGTGGTGACTCCTAATATGGAACTTTGAATCATGTAGCTATAGATTAGGTACTTCCCTGATTGAATAAAGTTGCAGTAGTCCACATTAAATTTCATCTGCCATTTGGCTGCCAAGTCTCCTAATTTGTCAAGATCCTCTTGCAGTTCTTTTGAAATCTTGTGAATGAACAACTTCAAATAATTTTGTGTTGTTTGTAAATTTGATCACCTCACTTGGGGTTCCCATTTCCATATCATTTATAAATATGTTAAAAAGTAGTGGGCCTAGTACAGATCCCTAGAGCATTCCACTATTTACCTTTCTCCACTGATAAAATCGATCATTTAGCCCTACTCTATGTTTCCATTTAACCTGTTCCCAATCCAGAATGATACACTGCCACCTATCTCTTGACATTTTAATTTCCTTAATAGTCTCTCATGAGGGACCTTGTCAAGGGCTTTCTGAAAATCCTAGGATAACAGTAACAACGTCTTGAGGTTCAACTAATGTTATCACTGTCAAGTGGTCAGCCTTTAGTTAACCGCACCACTAATTGTGATGTCAGTGAGCTGCTTTAGATGCATTTGCATGTGACTCAGCTCATTACCGGAAGTTGTGTTGTGTCTTATTTTGGGGACAGTAGATAAAGTACAAAAATTTACAATAATCTTGTGTTATTTCCATGCTTTTTTAACTTAGTAAATAGGCCCAAGAGTGAATGTATGAAGCAGTGGGGGTAGGAAGGAGGGAGGGATGGTAGTGGCCAAAGTGGGATGTGAAACCTGACGTCCCTGGTCCTCAGCCCATTGCTCGAAACACTAAGCCATTTTTTTCTTCATAAAATCCATTACAGCCTACTAAGAATCCAGCTTAGATCCAAAAAGAAAATATATTTGAGAATGTGTTGCATGACTTATGGACTTAAAGAGTTACTGAAGAATACGTATTATATGTATTTCAAAACAATTCAGCTCCTAGAAACTCAGAATATAATCCTTTGGTCTGTAATTTTAAAAAATGTCATTCCCAAACATATTTTTTCCCAATATATATATCCTGGTGAAGAATTAAATGCTGCATTTCCCATGCACTTTTTTCCCCTAATACTAAAGTGGCAATTTTTTTTCATGTCTGCCATTATTCCATTCTAGTTTGATGAAACAATTATGATTTTTTCCTGTACATTAAAAAAGCAGTTGGAGACATAAAACTGCTGCTTCCTGTGGTTTATTCCGTTTATGTAAAATATTGATATTAATTTGTTTGTACCCAAGCCGCGGAGCTGGGAACTCTGCCATCTTCATATCAACAGCCACAGTTTAGCAACTGTATGCAGGCTTCCCTCGATACATGTACAGCTGTGTTTGCTTCTTGGCATGAAATGTAAAAAAAAAAAAAAGTGTGGAGCTTCCTCTGGCAAAACCTACAGCATTTGAGGCAGCAACAATAACTACCGCAAGAACATAGACTAGCAGAAAGATGTTTCTCTTAGGCTTTCAAAGTCAGGATGATTCGAAATTAAACAGCCAGCAATAGAAAAGAAAAAGATTCCTCTTAACATTCAAAGGGGCAGGAAGGCCCTCATTTCCATCTTGATGGAAACTTATGGTCCACTACCTGCAGGACCAGTGCAAGGGCATTGGTCATCCTAAGCAAATCTTCAGTCTTATGCCATCAACGCCCCCCCCCCCCCCACCTGAGATTTTGATAAACTCAACAATCAGGATCATTCCGTCTTTCTCACATCAATCCTATAAAAATGCATAATTGTAGATCATACTTTTAAATACTGAATTTTGCTTTATATGTTTGCATGTGCCTGTGGGCAGGGCCGGCCCAATCATTAGGCAAACTAGGCAGTTGCCTAAGGCAGCAACTTCTGGTAGTCAGTAAAGAGCAGCAGCAATCAAAGCAAAACAATAGATCTTGCCCAATAGCTGAGCCAGCCCTGACTACCTGTTATAGCAAACTAGAAGTTATATCTGCTGGTTCTCCAGGCGTAACGCATTTTGCCATGTCGTCATTAACTTGCCCTTATTTCGTGCTCTCAGCTTAGCATGCTAATGTTCAGGGCTTCTTTTCTTAAGTGTTCGTAAATTCTAAATGTAGGTGTTTATTTTCCATCTAATTAGGGTTTCACTGAGAGAACAAAGAACTGGTAATTCTCTGTGTTGTCTCATTGCTAGGCATCTTTTCCAATGGAATTGAATATATACATTTATGTAGCTGATGAGTCCTTAATGTGGGAAAGACAATGGATCCAAAAGAATCAAGGAGAAAGGTGAAATAATACGAGGGGAAATGGGATGTGGGGGGTGTTTATCCAATAAGCATCTATTTTCCTTTCTTTGCTCCAGGGTTTTTTTTATTGGTATTTAGTAAATAAAACCTTAAATAAGAAGACCTACTTGTACGAGTTCATAATTCTGAAGACATTTTTGACTTGAAGCTGCCAGTGATCTACATTCATGCATTTTAACATAGCGGCCTCTCAGTTTCTATATACTGTCTAGCAGATGCACATACATATATATTCAGCGATTATAAATCAGCAGCTTTAAACCAACTTCAAACTCATAAATAGTAAACTTTGATTCGTCTATAATACCAAACAATACTAGAATACAATATCTATAGTTAGCTAGAGATGTATACATACCACAAACACATTTGCTACACATCCGATTTTAAAGAGGTGCGTGAATATTTCCCCTACCTTAGCTCATTTTCGATTCTAAAGCCTTTTCTTCTTCCCAGGTCCATCAGAAATGTCCTCCTGCTCATTCCCATTTTCCTCTCCATGATAAACAGTACAACTTCGTTGAACTTTACTTCATGTTTACTGAGGGAAGGAGAACCTTGGGTCACTTTTAGCTTTTTCTTCAGAGGTACCAGACTGGAGCTACCAAACAGATCCATGATACAGCTTTTGCACCCTTTGATGTTTATTTCCTCTAAACTAAACTTTTCAGTGAAAGATGTGAATTGACTCTGACTCTGTCTGCAGGCTGTCTTTTAATGTTACCTCCCATTGATGTAATTTTCCTCTCTCATATTGCTCATATCAAAAAACAAAAGTTACATGGGCTGAACCAGTAAGATGATTTGAACTGACTCTAGATGTTTCTGTTGAAAGATATGTCCTTGTGTAGATCTATAAGGTCTGTTTCCTCTGCAATGCAGTGTAGGCTAAGCAGTATACCAAATCTCCCATTGAGACAATTTCCAAAATAATGGGGGGGGGGGGGGGGGGGGGGAAAAATTGCAAGCAGTAATTTACCTGCTCTAATATTTCTTTATTTTATTTTTTTCCATACTGCTTTTCCTGAAGTCAAAGTGGTTTACATTTAATATTACAGCTTTTGGAGAAGATACATTTAACTGTTAACAGGTTGTTGTACGGGGGAGAGGGGTATAACATCTAATTACATAAACTACTGTTAGCAAAGTGACCACTTTGTAAAGGAAAAGCATACTGGTTCCAGTATGGTAACAACATTAGTATGCTTAACTGTAGAACTGAAACATAGAAACATAGACCAATCGCAAGCACAGCTTCTGGGACAACAGGATTATAACAAGTGAAGTCAACAAAAAAAAGAATCAATAGCAGGAAGATTCCAGGCACTGAGCACATAAGAACATGGGACATGCTGTACTGGGTCAGATCAAAGGTCCATCAAGTCCAGATTTCTGTTACCAACAGCGGCCAATCCACGTCACAAGTACCTGTCAGATTCCAAAAAGATAGACAGATTTCATGATGCTTATCTCAGGGGTAATCTGTGAATTTCCCCAGTTCACCTTATTAATGTTTTATAGACTTTTCTTCCAGGAACTTGTCCAAACCTCTTTTAAACCTAGCTACACTAACAGCTTTTAATACATCCTCCAGGAACGAATTCCAGTTTGTTTACGGATTGAGTGGAAAAAATATTTTCTCTAATCAGTCATAAATGTACTACATTGTATTTTTTGAAAGAGTAAATAACTGATCTATGTTTACCCATTCCACTCTTCTGAGTACTTTATAGCCCTCTATCATATCTCCTCTCAGCCATCTCTTTTCCAAGCTAAAGAGCCCTAATCTTTTAAGCCTTTCCTCATAGGGGATCCTTTCATTCCCATTATCATTTTGGTCTTTCTTTTCTAATTCCGCTATATCCCTTTTTAGATATGGTGACCAAAACTGCACACAGTGTCGAAACCAATTTGAGGTCATATAGGTTATACCAGAATCCTTTAGTCAGTCAAGTAAGAGAGGGTGGTCTATGGCATTAAATGCAGAATTTAGGTCGATTTGAATGATCATGGGATGTTTTGGAATGAAAAGTTATCTTTGCCTCCTTTTTGCCAAGCTGCCAAGAGGGCTTCTGAAGAAGCTGGGTCCTGGATGCTGGTCTAGGCCCTGGACAAAGGAAGTTATGTTCTTTTGCTTTCATTTCACCCAAACAAAAAGGTGAAGGGCTCCTCAAGTCCTGCAATGGGTGATTGTTGGAGTTCACTGGGACAGCGAATGTGAGGTGTATTCCTTGATTCAAAGATGGGAGTGCCTGGGAGCGATCTTACAGGACAGAAGAGAAGTTCTTGGTTGTAAGAAGAGAAAAATGTTGTCAGATTGCCTATTTGGTGCCCCCTTGGATAATGAGAACTTTGAGGGAGAGAGAAGTATTGGTAATATTTATTTATTTATTTAACTAGTTTTACATACTGCCAATCTAATAGTCTAGGCAATTTACAATAAACAAAGGTTATACAGAGAACATTAGAACAAAAGTATATTAAATTAAAATTAAAAGTTAAAGAGTTTGCTACTAAGCATCAGCGTTTGAGAAATGTTCTAAAAATAGATGTGTCTTTAGTTTCTTCTTAAAATCAGTCAAGTCATTGGTGGCATGGAGATCATCTGGGAGAAGATTCTAGAGAGCCAGAGCAAAGAGGGTAAAGGCTCTCTTTGAAGTTGTAGAAGCAATCTTAGAGTTGAGTGACGGCATGATTAGCATGTTTAGAAAGTTAGACCTTCCTGCTTCTGTAGTTGTTGATATGGAAGGACAGACTAGATAGACCATTGGGTCTTTTTCTGTCGTCATTTTTCTATGTTTCTATGCTGCATAGCAGATAAACCATGTAAAACCTATTCACCCGCAAAAAGTCTGTCATGTTCTGCAACACCTAAAGTTTCTTCCTAGTTTGAATCGCTGATATTTCCAGGTGCTGCACCAGTTGTAACATATGATAGGGGTCATGCAAAATTGACTGAATCTTCAATTGTAAGGTCATAGGTTTGTCGATAAGTACATCCAGTTTTCAAATATTGGGCAGCAACTCAATCGCTCTGTCATCAATCATGGGCTTTAGCTTAGTCTTACTCCAAATTCTTTCAGTTTTGGGGTAATTAAAAATCAATCAGCTCATTTCCAACCACTTAAAAACCTCAACCAAATGACAATTCAAATTACCCAATGCCCTTTCAGAGTTTCATCTGCATAGTTTTAACTAAAAAAAACTACACCAAACAAACGAAAGCATAGACCTGCAATTATTCATGAACTCCATAGTCAGCAAGCTCAAGAGTCTAGACATAAACCCCCCCACCAACAGGAACAACACACCAACCCCAGAAACCCAAAGAGCCTGCGAAGAATTCACCACCCCCTCAGTACTCCAGACAAACAAATTGATTCCCTGAATACAACAACATCAGCCACAGACCCATGCCCAGTGCTGTGGATCAAAGACACCAAGAATCAGATAAGTCAGCACATCCAAAAAATTGTGGAAATCTCCCTCCAACAAGGAAATATGCCGACACACCTCAAGCAGTCCATCATTCGCCCGGTCCTGAAGAATACAACCTTAAACCACATGGATCCCAGTGCCTACCATCCAATCTCCAGCCTCCCTATACTGGCAAAGATAATCGAAAAATCGGTACAAAAGCATCTACAGGAACACATTGACCTGAATGCACCTATGGACATACACCAACTTGGGTTCAAACCTCACTACAATGTGGAAACACTGCTAACTTCCTTAATGGACAACCTCATAAGGGGGGTAGACAACATAAAAAAGGATTTCTCCTAGTCTTTATGGACCTATCTGCTGCCTTCGACTCGGTCTCCCACAACAAAATGATACAATGGCTGTATGATATTGGACTACACAACAACACAATAAAATGGTTCAAATCATATCTCACTAACCGAACACAACAGGTGAAATGTGGTGACAAGATATCAGCACACTTTGACATGCTACAGGGCGTACCCCAGGGATCCGCATTGTCATCCATCCTCTTCAACCTGTACATTCAACCCATCTGCAACATACTCAAAAATCACAGGATGCTCTACCACATTTAATGCGGATGACATCATGATATATACACCAATAAACATACAGACACCAGACCACACCCCCATAACCAACTGCCTAGATGAAATAATCATGTGGCTCACTAACAACAACTTGTCGGTAAACTATAGCAAAACAGAAGCCATGTTCGTAACAAGAGGAACCAACTTCAACCCACCACCTACAATCAGCATACGGGACAAATCCATCAATGTGAAGGATGAGGTAAGATACCTCAGAATCACCCTAGACAGCAAACTAAACCTCCACTCGCACATCAAAAAAACCGCGGCAAAGGGATACTACAAATTAAAAACCATAAGAAGACTCAAACCAATCCTAAGCCAAGACCACTTCAGAACAGTTTGGAAGGCACTCATCACGACCATCCTAGACTATGGTAACCCATTATATATTGGTCTCCCTAAACAAACGACGCACCCCCTTCAACTGGTGCAGAATACAGCAGCCAGAATCATCACAAGCACACCAAGAAATGAACACATCGCGCCAGTACTCCAGAAACTCCACTGGCTGCCCAAACAAGCTCGTGCAAGATTCAAGGCAACATTAAACATTTTCAAAATCATCAACAACATGTCAGCAAATGTTCTCCAGAACCTAATAACCAAACACACCAGCGCAAGAGCACTAAGAAGCAGCATGGATAATAAGATAGCCACCCCACCTGAATACCAAAGAACTACTCAGACAACATCCAGAAGGGCACCATCTCTCTATGCACCAGAATTATGGAACACCCTCTCTGACAGCATGAGATCCATGAATGACATAAAGGACTTCAAACGTATGCTCAAAGCCACACAATTCATACAATACTATGGGCCCTCCCAGAACCTACAAACCAACATATGAGCATAATCGCAACCAAGCAAGTCATGGCACCTTACATGTCACATACTACCTTCCTGAGTGCCCTTCCCCTTTACCTTTCCCCTATCCCCACCTAATCCAAATGTACACACTTAGCAACATGTAAACCACTTTGATTGAAGGAAAAGGTGGTATATAAAACTGGTTAAATATATAAATATATAAATAAATAAAATAAAAACATTTATTCCATCAAGTAAATGTCTCATCTAGATCCTGGGGGTGCTCTGGAAAGTCTAAGGGGTATGTTTACTAAACTGCGGTAACGTTACATACCGCGCGTTATGTAACATTAACAATCGTTAGGTAACGTTAACGCGTGTTATAACACGCGTTAACGTTACATAACGATCATTAGCGTACCTGGCCGTGGTAAACACCACGGAGGGTGGAGAGAGGGCGGAGAGAATGGGTAAATGGGCGTGGAGTGGGCGGGGAGAGGCTCCCTCCACACTAACGCGCTGAACTGAAGGGCTGAATCCTAACGCGAATGAAAACCTGCCGTTAGATGCACATTTGCAGGAGAGAGAAACCATTTAAGTGTCAGCAATGTACAGCATAGCCAGTGAACTGAAGAAAAGTGATAGTAGTGCTCCATTCCCAGCAACAGCATAGTGCCCCAGTATGAAAGGCCACTATGGTGATGGTGCAAATGGGGCATAGGGGGCTGCAGGCGGGACATGTAGCGGGGGCAGCTGGGGCACAGGGTAGACAAGGCGGGCTCCAAGGTGGCACATAGGAACATAGAAACTGGAAGTGTGAAAGACAGCATCTGACAAAGGCCAAACACAAGATACAAATAACTTGTCCACATTAGGCAATAGTTGCCATGGCAGAGACAGGATGCCCCCCGCATCCATCCCACCACCATGTTGAAGGTACAGAATGTTGTTAGGCGCTGATGGGGGGTGGGGGTGGAAATGTCCATGTATGCCTCCCCACCCTAGATGCTGCACCATAGGCACCTGCCTACCTGAACAGTGGATGGCCTAAGACGGTGAACAAGAAGCACCACCAGCATATGGTTATGTTAGCATAGCATGGGGGGGGGGGGGTGTCCATGCCAGAGGGGGCAGTGGCACCTGTCTGCAGTGGACCCAGGCCATGCCCTGTACCAGTACGTGGAGTGCAGTGCAACAGAAAAAGCCTTTCAAAGGAGACATAAAGGTATGGCCCAGGGAGGGCTGTGCACATGTGGCCCCACTGTGGTGCAGTACACACAGCCAGTGTGATTCAGAGCAGAGGGTCACAGGTTCAGGTCACAGCTACAGACCCTGCAGAACACATCACAAACCTTTGCCCTGCTACGTAGATATAACAGAAAAGCAGGATAAAAAAAGGAAATGTCTGGCTGAGGAGACGTAAAGGTATGGCCCAGGGAAGGCTGAGCACCTGTGGCCCTACGGTGGTGCAGTACACACAGCCAGTGTGATTCAGAGCAGAGGGTCACAGGTTCAGGTCACAGCTGCTGGAACCTGCAGAACACATCCCAACATTTTACCCTACGAAGCATATACAACATCAAACCATGCAATCCCCATAGCAGCGTCCAACAGGGGTAGAAACACCCACTCACACAGGCTCCACCATGCAAATCATGCTGTACAGGCAGGCTGCTGGCTCCAGAACAGATTTGCAGGTAACATCACAGTACCTCTGCTATCTCCTGCTCAGTCCAGAAATGTTGGCAGTGTGGCAGCTGGGATTGCCAAACACCCCTACCATTGCACAGTGCTGCATTAGGAGTGTGTGTGTGTATGCCTATCCATAGTTTTGTGGCTGCAAACCTCCCCCCCCCCCCGGCCCACATTGTCCAACTGTTACCAGCATCAGCCTGCGAATGTGCATAATGAGGAGCAAGGTAGTGTGGGTATGGGCCAGATAGGGCGAATTGAGAAGGCTGCATCTGCATAGTGAGAAGACCAATGTCTGGTACACATTAGTTTTCGAACCCCACCTGCATGGACAGGGTGGCTAAATCATGTCGTGCTGGGAGGGCAGTCTCACCCTGACGTAACAGTGACCATGGAATGTCCATGTTCCCACATAGTCGTCTATACTATCTGTCTCCAGTGATATCTGTGTGACCCTCCAATTCTGGGGCCCAATCACTGATATACCTGCTTGGTGTGTGTGTATTGGCCAGCCTATGACTGGATGCATGTGTTTTCTCACTGACCATGTACCACAGACTGGCCTGTGGCATGTTGAGAACACTGTGTATGCTGGTGCAGTCAGACAGTGTTGTCTAATGATGTATGGCAGACTGTGGTATGTAGCAAGTGAGGATTCAGATGGTATTAATGCTGTTCTGCTGATGCTCCAGTCACAGGATATGTCTTATGTACACTAGCCTTAGAGGGATATTCCTAGCCATCAGGAATGGGCTTGCTGGTTCCACAGCCAGTCCTGTGGTCTCAGGCACCTGTCCCTCCACCTGCAAGATGTGTGTTATGGGGGCCTTGGGGGCACATAGTGTATAGTACCCTGAGCAGTAGGGGGGACATGGTACACAACCCTCATAAGACACTGTAAACCCCTCTGACCTGCTAACAGGTGGCTATGGAACCAAGACCTTAACACTGGGCACACACAGATTTGGGTGGTCTCTGGTCCCAGGGGGACACCTGTGACTGTGTAACACAGATGGGTACAGAGGTGCCTTTGGTGCACTGCCTAGGACACTCGCCACACACTGCCAGTGATGGGGATGTGCAGCAGGATCTATATGTACTGTGGACCTAGTGCTGGGCAGCCATCCTTACCCTCAGGGTGAATACAGAACCTGCAAAATGGCATGGTCTGTAGCTACTCTGTGCCAGTATCTCGCACGGCAGTCCATCTTACCAGGATGTGGTAACAGAGAGGTGCAGACCCCATTTGGTTACCTGATGTAGACCACTGTTTCTCATGTGCAATGCATCATGGGTGATGGTGCGGTTACCCTAACCTGACACACAGAGCAGATGGTCCATGCAGTGACCTGCAGTCCCTCTGTACCCAAGCACTGCTGTACAGCAGGCCATAGCGGTATAGTCCACTGGTTCATACAATGACCCTTGAAAATGTGTCCATGGGTTCGATCCCCTATTGATCCCCCCCCATGCATGCCCAACTCAGATACCCTGCATGCCTCTAAGACTCATCTTTTTGCAGATATGTGCTGCCAGCCCAGGATATCAATGCTTGACCCAATACAAAGTATTGTGTTGTGGAACCTGTGTCTTTTGGGGAAACTGCTAGGTACGTATGACCTAGATTGGCCACTGTTGGAAACAGGATGCTGGGCTTTATGGACCTTGGTCTGACCCAGTATGGCATATCTTATGTTCTTATGGTCATAAGAGACTTGCCACAGTGGGTGACAGTCCTCTGGTCCAGCTATTTGCATCTGTCAGCTGAGTAGAGTCCGGACTGCCTGTGCAGACTGCCACCACAGGTCATGTACTGTACACCTGTGCTGCCTTATGCCTCCATGTTGCCTGCCTCGCCTGTACCCCAGCTGTATGGTACAACCACCCCTCTGTCCACCCCTCATCGTAACCATCATGGCACCCCATACACCTCTGGAGGACATGTATGCCCACCATCTGACATCCACTGTCATCCCAGTACATCAAATTGCCCACACCCAGTGCTGTGGTACAGTTGCCCACAACATGTATGTCACCAGTACTGGCAGGGGAAGGAGGGGACGAGGGGGGGAAGTGTGGGGGTGGAGGGGGAGGAGGAGGGCAAGGGTGTGACCAGTCCCAAGTGGCACAGGCTGCCACAGGGCACTGGGGGCCCCAGCTACCTGCTCCACAGTGCCAGTGATGTCCCCCATCTGGCCGCGGGCCTGCCCCACATAGCCGCAGACAGGCATGCCGTACATGCAGGCACACAGATAAGGGGGGATGTGTGTCTGTGCGGCTGCATGTGTGGCCTACGCCTGGCTGTGGCTGTGCGTGACCAGGAACATGCCCAGTGGCAGCATGCCCACATCCTGGCACGGGTTCTGGAGACTATGGTTGTGGTGGCTGACCTGGCCAGCCACCCGGCGATGGGGGACCCCAGGGGGTGTAAGTGTGAGCACTCCGCATGTCACACCCGCCCTGTGCCGGCCCATGCCATGGGTCTGCCACCACCGCCCGGGCCTGGGGTGGTAGGGCCCCTCCCACACAGGGTCCCACAGCTGTGTCCCACCCCAAATGAACAACATAAATATGTTTGACATACCCACGATGGTCAGCTGTCCCTTATTGCTATATGTCAGTGGTGTGTGAATGACAGGTGTGAGCATCTACATGTGTGTCTGTGCGCATGACAACAGACCCATACATGGTACCATACCCATGGAAAGGGCAGGGGGTGACCATGAGCACAGCAAGAGGTAGCACCTCAGATGGACACAAGCACACACAGGACAGGGACGGCACGGAGCAGTTGTGGTGGGACTACACGGGTATGGCCAGCAGTGTCAACGAATACGAAACAGGGTGTACACTGCAATGCACGTAGGCGTAGGGATGGCAGACACAGGGGAGAGCGGGGCGCCTGGCTGGGGGTGGCCCCAGAGACCGGGACCATGGATGCAGGGTGATGAAGGATGGGCAGCACACATGGGGCCAGGGGCTTGGGGCCTAACCCACAACATTGTGGCTGGACACGCGCATACAGGGAAGGGGCGGGGATGTACCTGGGCCCTGGCGTGGGTCGCGTTGCAGTGGTGGCGTGCCATGTGATTAACCATGGGGGTTCCACAGTGCACCAATTGAATGCCTGTGAACCGTTGCAGGCCCTATGGGATGGGGGCGATGTGGCCAGGCCACGCAGCATGCGTCTGCCTATGTACAGCAGTATTGTCTATGTGTCCCAGGGGATGCTCCCACAAGGGGTGGGTACCTCCACGGCACGCATCACACTGAACAGAACAGGGCAGGCTAAGGGACACCAGCAATGTGCTACCAGTGTGCTTCCAGAGATGGATGTGTGAGCGGGACAGACAGCATGGACATGTCAATGGATGTAAAGGGTAAGATGTCCAACTGGTGAGATATGAACAGCACTGCACTGAGACATATCCAGCGCCACACCAACATGCTCTAAGCAGGTACCGGTGGGGATAGGTGGTGGGGAGGGGACAGAGGGTTGGGGGTGGGGGCTACAGACCCTGGTGGGGTGGGGGGCAGCAGGGCTGCTGTGGGCCGGTGTGTGGGTGGGGGTGGCATGGCAGCTGGAGTGACCCATGGTAACTCCGGCTGGGGGGGACACAGGCTGGCCGCAGTGGTGGCATGGGGTTGGTCCCCAGGGCAGCCACAGGTGGGGCAGGGCATACATTGGGCTCCCACAATAGACACACGACATGTGACTTCCAGCAATGCCGCATGTGCAGCCATTTATTTTCCATGTGCACGGCTGCGCCTTGAGCGGCCACTCCCACCCCATGGTGCAGGTGCCACGGCTGGCTCTGCTGCTGCTGCTGGTGATGGGCATTGTTGTCCTGAGGGTGTCCCCCAGCCAGCCACCAATAGCTCAGTGCTGGCAGCTATGGCCTGCGCTGATGCGGCCAGGCCTTGCATCTCTCCAAGGATCCCCTCCACAGCATGGCGCATGCAGCGCGCCTTGTGCTGCTGCTGTCACTACTCATGGAGGACCGCACAAAGCACATGCCATACACCTGTGGGGGAGACAAGTTGTGCGCCATGAGACATGGTTACACCTGCCACCTGCACACAGGCAACATCATATGACCACTGTTGGACACCATCTGCATTGCCATGTGCCGCTTCGGAGTGTGCCCATATCTCCCCTATGACCTCCGCCAGGGTGGACCGTGCATCCCATGTGGCCTGCTGAGGAGTAGCAGGCACAGCCTCCCCAGTCGCTGTGGTGGCAGATGGCATGCTGTCTTCGGCTGGCCCCTGGCTTGGCCCACTGTCACCCTCCAGGTGTGTTGCTGGACCCCCCCACCCCCACGCATCCCGCATTTGTCTCTCCAGGTGGCACCACCTCTGGCCCAGCATCATCATGGGGCCATGGCCTGGGGTCTGTGTGCTCCGCCCCCTCCTCCGCCCCCTCAATGGCATGTATGTCACCTGTGGGGGAACAGGTTACACATCTCAGGTGGGGCGTGGCTGCCTGCCTGCTCCTGTCACACCCTTTATCTACGTGCCTTGTAAGGTACAGGGCACCCTGGTCAGTATGCGGGTATCCCAGCTGCATACTTGTGGCCATGGACGTCACCTGTGCAGGGATGTGTGTGGCACCATCCCATGTCCAAGTCCCAGGTGAATGTGGTGGGCCACCAGTGACCACATGTGCGTGTGACTGGGGGCATACCACATGGCCAGGCGTGGCTGGTGGTGTGGGGCTCGGGTGCTGTGCCGGTGCAGCCAGGGACAGGTGTGCCCTGTGGTGGCGGGGATATGCGTGCATGTTTGCATGGGTCAGGGTGGGGTGGCCCTGTGGCGGTGTGACCAGCGGCAGTCTGTGGGTGGATGCATGTAGATGGCACATGTGTGGGCCTCATGGATCAGTGTTGGTGTCCATATGCCCTACACCGGCACTGCCCCTTGTACAGTGGTGCCCCCTGTGTTCTGTGTCCGATGTAAGGGGGGGCCATTCCCCCCCTGTGCACACAGTCACCCACCCCATGCCACCCCATTGCCACCTGTGTCCCTGCACCCAACGCCTATGGCACGCACAGGTGTGTTGCACCTCCATCTCCCCCGTATAGTCACCCATGTGGCCCTGCTGTCCTCGCCAGCCCTGTACTGTATCCCCACAACACAGTCACCCAATGTTGCTACTATGGGCCTAACCCCCCGCCCCTGCACCCATCCACTGCGCTGTGCCGACCCCCTGCTCCACATCACCACATCCACCCCCATACTGGCCCCTGTACCTACAGCTGCACCTGTGCCGCCCCACCCACTGCCCCTGTGTCTGTGCCCTCCCCTCGATCTATGGCAGCCATGCCCTGCTTCCATGGCTCGGACCCCTCTCTAGCTGCCACCCCCCCCAACACTCTCTCAGCAGGGGCTGTTACCCCCAGGACCTGCCCCCCTGGGCCGCTGTCACTACCTGGGGGGGGATCAGCACGCAACGTGCCTGTTGTGCTTCCATGGCCCGCACCTGCCCCGCAACCCATGTGCTTTCTGGTACCATGTGTTGTGAATGCCCTGCTCCTCCTGCCCCAGCTCCCAGACATAATCCCCACATCTCTGCTGGCCAGACCCAGCATGCACTGCCGGACACCCACCGGCCCCTTGACGGGTCCACACATGGTTCTGCGCTATGTCCCTGGGTTCACCCGCACCCCCCCCCCCTGTTCCTCTGGCTGGGGTGCTGGTGTCGGGCCCAGCACCCTCTACCCCCCCCCCCACATGCCAGGCCGGCCCCCCCTTTCGGCCCTGTACCAGCACCTCCACCATTGGCTGATCCATCCAATGTTGGACCCCCTCTGCCCACCTCTCACTGACTGGGTACATCCTTGTGTCTGTGTTCTTGACTGGGTGTATGGCTCTGTACTGTCCTTGGCCCCACACCCTATGCCACGCTATTCCTGTGTGTGTACCTGTCGCTGCACCCCCACTGCTATGCCATCCCCAGGAGGTTTGGCCCCATGGCTCTGTTTGTGGCCTGCTCGTCCCACCCTGTTAGTACAGTCTCTTGGTGCACTACAGATGCCCATATGTGCAGTGGCAGTCTGTGCACCTCGTAGGTCTATTCCTGGCACAGAGCAATGCATGGCAGGTGGTGGCACACTGTCCATGCCCCTTTTGGAGATTCCGAGGGCTGCCAGCCCATGGATGGGTGTGTGGGGTTCCTGGACATGGCCGTGTGCCATTGCAGGGCCCTTATGGCCCTGCCAGGATCCCGGGGGGGGGCAGTGCATGTTGGCCGGTGGTGTGCCAGGCCACATGGTGTGGTGCGCGGGATATGGCTGGGGGTGGGTGGGATGGTGACCCCCATTGGGCCAGGTTCTGGCATCTGCATGTGTGGGGTCTGCATGTGGTGGCCTACACAGTGCATGGCTGACAGGGGGCTGTGGTCTAGGGGCAGTGTGGGGATGGTGCACCTGGTGTGGGTCACGCCATATTTTGCATGGGACTGGATGGTGTCATGCATTTTTGTATGTCACTGGCATGGCCCCCCCCCCTGCACCCCACACCCCTGCGTCCATCCCTGCACTCACTTGTTTATGGTCTGTCCCCGGAACACCTCTCTCCATCTTACCTGCATGAGGGTATGCTGTATCCAGCGCAGGGGGTAGGCCATGTATATACATGGGCCTGAGTCTGTCCGCTAGGTGCTGCTCCAGGCTGCTCAGGGTGGCCCCCTGCGCTGGGCCCCCGCCAGTGCTCTGTGCACTCTGCCTCTCCCGAGTGAGTTGGGCACGTATGTTGCGTTTGATGACACAATACCGTTTGCATAGACTTTCAATGTCATGCTGCGGGCCCCCTGCTGCCGCCACCTTGGCCTGTACCTCGGCCCATGCTCTCATCCTTGACAATGGTGGTGATTGCACTCATCCTTCCAAACAGCACCTCAAACCTCTCGAGGATGCTGGCCAGGAGGAGGTCATTCTCCTCCTGGGTGACGTGGACCGCCCTCCTCCTGGCTTCCTTGGCCATTGGCGTCCTGTGGCACTTCTGCTGTGGCACACCTCCAGGATGGTCTGGGGGCTAGTATATGGCCCCGGATGGGCCTGACCACTCACTCTCCAGGTCTGCATCTGTGGTGGCCACTGGTGGTTGTTGGCTGTGCTCCCCTACTGCCTCATGGCTGCCTCCTGCCTTGTCCTCCATGCTGTGGTAATTTGTGTTTACCATAGCCCTTGCCGTTCTAGGTATGCTGTGTCCAGTTATGTACCTTGGGTGTGGCCCTACACGCGTTCTGCATGGGTGTTACGTGCGTTCTGCACAGGCGTTACGTGCATGCGCAGTAGTGCGTGTAACCTTTTGCGCATGCCGTCCGGCCATATGGGCTCTACTCCTGTTCCACATGCACATACACACCTTACGTACGACGTATCCTCACGCGCCTTGTGTGCGTGAGGCCCATTGCTAGGCACGCAACGCACTATCCCTATGCCCTACGTCCTCAGATGTGTCCTTGTCTCTTCTGTTGGTGTTCACTGCTCTATATACAGGCCGTTTATCCTCCGGCGTTGTTCATGCTGCATGCACGCACACTGCTGGGTCTCATTGCTTTCGGTAGGTATGTCATGCTACATGTCCCCATGCACTACTCTGTGTCGGAGGTATGTGTGCCCATGATGCCACCGTGCATTGGAACGTGCCTTGCGTTTTGCTCTCACCTACGTGTCTGGGTGGGGCACGTAATTCAGGGCATCAGGGAATGTGCATTTCTGCACGCCCTGAATTACATACAGGGCGTACGTGCAGGGTGTTGTCTCATGCTGTTGATGGTGTACGTCCCAGCATCAACAAGTGTGTAGGGTTTGCTCTGATTATTTGCCACACCCCACACCCTATTTAACATCTACCTATGCTCCATCCCATATCTATCATGGCTCAGATAATGAATGCGGGTTGTGTGGTGGTGGCGCTGGTAGAGCTGGCAGTGCTGCGGTTGCCTGATGAGAGAGATGGTGTCCTTGGGGCTGTGGCACTGGGCATGGGTACAGTCCCACTGCAACTCAGACCTGCAGCTATGGAGGATCCACAGGTGGAGGTGAGACCAGCACGGCACCATAGGCGTGCTGAGGCACAGCCCCACCTGCCATGCCTCTACAGGCCCAGGCCCATGATCCAGGACATACGTGAGGGACCAGGTCATCTCCCTCTACTGTCTGGACACAGGGGCTATTAGGGAGCACTATGAGGATCTACGACCTGACCTCGAGCCCTGGACTGCCCGGTCACATGCCATACCGGGAATGGCCAAGCTCCTGGCTGCCCTACATTTCTTTGCCTCTGGCTGATTCCAATCCTCAGTGGCTGCAGTGGGTGGGATGAGCAGGCCAGTATTCTCACACTGTCTCCACCAGGTACTGCAGGCCATGGCCAGCTGGGTTGGGGATTACATTACGATTCCTAACAGTAGGCAACATTGGGGGGCCCTGGGCCAGGCATTCCAGCGAATTGTAGGGATACCACACGTGATGGGAGCTATTGATTGCACACATGTTGCCCTGGTCCCGCCTACGTGACAGGGAGGTTGTGTTCCGCAACCACAAACACTTCCATTCCCTGAATGTACAGGTTGTTTGTGATGTAAATATGTGTATTCTGAATGTGGCTCCACAGTTCCCAGGGTCAGCCCATGACTCCTATATCCTGCAGCATTCGGCACTGTTCGGCCAATTTGAGGCCAGACAATATGGGGACTGTGTCTTGCTGGGTGGGTATTCACCATATCTAACATGCGCGTACAGTGTATTATATCTGGAGTCCCATTGTCACCTGCGTCCTCTGCATGCCTTTCCTTGCATTGTGGTTCTGAGCCTTTCCTTGCACTGTGGTTGTGGGGCACTGCCTTGTTATGGGCCTTTGTACAATGTCACACTCTGTCACTGGGGATGTGGTCACATACCTCTGTGTGCTGCTAAACGTCTCTATGTATACCATGTGTTTTTTTTGCTCATCTGGGTGTCTTGGCACACATGCGGTTGTGACTGGTATCTGCTACTGCTGTTCGGTTGCACAGGTCTTATGTACAGGGACACTCTGAGCACATATGGGGTATCCCTTCTGTGGCTGGGTGCAACACCTCTGGTTGGACCATGGCTCCCGCACATGGCCTCAGACAGACAGCATATGCAGATGTACATGTGTATGCCTTTGTGGTGTATCCCTCGTGGACCCCATATTCAATGTGTGTGAGTGTGTGCCATCCAGGAGGGGGGTTATTTATGTGCACAGACCCATCCTCATGCTGTATGGTGTGTATGGGGCCTTTTCTCCGTTGTCCATGTGTGCGACAACACGTGGGTGGAGCTGTGGTCATACTTGGTATCACACATGTATGCTGTATGTCTGCCCATGCTATCTTGTCTCTACTGCCATTCCAACCTGGACCCTGGGATATGTGTTCTTGTGACTTCTGCTTTGTGTGCACTGTATCATGGGCATCACATAATTGCACACATGTGCATCTCTGCCCCTTCCAGTATGCTTTGCCACTGTCGGCCAGATGCCTTCACACCTGCCACTGCTGCCATTTTGGCACCGGTTTTTGGCAGTGTTTTTTGCCTAGAAACAGTTGATGTATGTTGCCCTAATTAGCCTTCCCCGGGGTTCTAGGTCTCCCAGCTTCAGATGCTGGTGCAGTGCAATCGTGTGTCATTCTATGATGTCATATGTTTGTGTCCCTGTTTATCTGCTGTCCAGTTTAACATTGCTACTTCTGTGCTTTTGTGTGTCCATCATCTCCCGATTGACTGTACCACATTTCTTTCTGCAGGTGATGCGGGATATGGATGCCGTGCCTGGTTGCTGACCCCTGTGAATCTCCCACGGCTAGGTGCAGAGATGAGGTACAATAAGGCTCATGCCTCCAGCCGCTCTGTCATTGAGCACACCTTTGGCATTTTGAAGAGTCACTTCAGGTGTCTGGATAGGACCGGCGGTGTCTTACAGTACAGACCCATGACTGTGGCACATATCATTCTGGCCTGTTGCATCCTGCACAACATTGCTCTCAGGCACAATGTCCCAGTCAAAATTAATGAGGATCTTGAGGAGGATCCTGTGTGCCCGCCCTCCTGCACGTGGCCATGGTGACACATGTGAGGGGATGGCAGCCAGGCAACATCTGATCAATAAGCTGTTCTCCTGTAAGTTCTGCATATGTGGGGATGTGCATATGTGTCTCCATGTTTGTGGTGACCTGTGTGTTTCACGGCACTACCATGACATATATATATGTCACTTGTGCTTTTGACTCCCCAGGATAGGCTGCTGATCCTGCCCGGTGCTGTGTTGCATGTGGGAACTGTGTGTACATCATTATGACCTGCAGGTGACTGGGGTGGGTAGACATACAGGTAAGTGTTCTATGGTGGCAGTACAGCATTGCACATATCTGTGTTTCCCTCTCCACTGCAGTCTGTTGTTGTACACGTGTTTGGCCTGCGGCTCCATCCCCCATATGTTCCAATTGACACGCATATGGCCATTGGTCTGTGCATATTTCGGGTGTTTACAAACTGTACCTAGGGCACGTGTTACCGGGCTGTGTGTGTCTCCAAGCACAGGGTGTAGGATAGGTAGATAGCACATACAGCCTTCCCTGCCATTGTGGCATTACACAGCATCAGTGTATCCTTGCATGCACTGTGATGCTTGTCTCCACTGGTCCCTGATTGTGCACAGACCTGCCATATGCAACTTGCGGCATGCTCACCTTGTCTCACGGTGTATGTCTCTGTGTCTTTGGGCCGTGTCTAGGTGAGGGTACCTTCTGCTTCCCCCTGCCATTGTCTGGTGCAGGGATGTGTCTAGCCACCTGTGCGGTGGTGTTCACCCATCTCTCTGTGACCTTCTGCTTTTGCCCTTCTGTACATTGTGCGCATGTGTCATGTATTGTTCCCTGATGTGTCTCATGTTTGCTGACAAGACACTATACATCAAAGTTTGGGTTACAGGCAACTCACCATTCCTTGGACGTGCACCACTAACAGCTGACCATGATGACGTGGTGATGGACGCAGTTCAGTGACATCCGCAGCCTCTACTGTGGCCCCTTGTGCCCTTTGCCTGGCTCTGACAGTCTCCATCAGACACCTGCTGTACAATTAAGGTAGGTTGCACCTTAGAACTTATGTGACTAACATCCACATGTAGATGTTTCATTTGGGCTGTTTGTATCATCATGCCTTTCTGTGGGATCTCTGTGCACCACCACTGCTGGACATGCTGTGGACCTCTGGGATGCCTGTGTGACATGGGCATTGACATGACCATGTTGAGATGGTAACCTGGTCTGCAGTGCCATCTCCTGATGCACTGTGCTGTGTGTTGTGGCCGTGTCATATTTTAATATCTGGGCATTCATTATGCACATAATGTGCTGTCACTGTGCATTATGACATGATGATGGGTGTGGCATACCTTTACCTTTTCTCTACTCCTTTAAACACAGGGCGCAGCCAACACACACGGCACATATACTTTGCTGCATCTGGAGTCCCCATCGCCCAGATGTGGTTGGACAGGACACCTCCATGCAACGGTCCCTGGGTGATGGTGCCAGTGGGAGATGGACCTATGCGAGTCGGACACATGCCTATGTTGGACATCATTGTTGGCCTACTACTTTGGACATCATCAGGGGGAACAACACACCATCGCTGCCGTGCTCTGTCTGGGTGTTGCGTGGATTGCAGCAGAGAAACATCACCTTTGCATTGTTGTGGAACATTGAGACGTCACTTGTGACTTTGCATGGCCATGTAATCTGGCATGGTCATAGGCGGACTTGTAGGGTCACAGGTGGCATTTGCACTGTGGACACTTGTCCGTGCATCTACAGAAGGAACTCACATGCACGCTCTATGATGTACATCCATCTGACATTGTGTAGCTGTGTGTGGGCGATGTGTGGGGCTCGCATCGCAAACATTGCACCAATATTTGGCTACACAGGTACATGCAGCCACTGCTTATTTGTGTGGCTAACATCCACTTGTACATGACACACTATTTTCCTACAGAACACTGTGGTGCATGCCACCATCTCTGATTGCTGTTTGACCGTCATAGGGGGTGTTTCAGTGGATATGGGGCAGCACTCTGTGGTTTTTAAATGTACACGGTGCATGTGCATGTGCCTGACTCATCTCTTACACTGGTGCATGTGACGGGGTGGGATTTGTGTGGGTACGTGCACCATTGTGGGTGTCTCTTTGTAGCTTGATGTACATGTTATTGTGTGTGTTTACTGGACAGATGTGGCAATGTACATTGATTTGCTGGCTAATGTTTGCATGTGTGCGCAGTCCTCTTTCTGACATGACATTGCTCCACTCACATTGCGCCAGTACCTTTGCACTGTGGCGGTGGGTGTGTCCATTTCCAGGCTCCATTTGTGCAGTCCCTGTACATTGCCATATTGTGACTGCTCCTGTTTCCATGGCACCCATCGCGGTGTGACTTCCACATAGTGCTACCTATGTATGCTTGTGGGAGC
Source organism: Ichthyophis bannanicus (assembly GCA_033557465.1). Classification (NCBI taxonomy): domain Eukaryota; kingdom Metazoa; phylum Chordata; class Amphibia; order Gymnophiona; family Ichthyophiidae; genus Ichthyophis; species Ichthyophis bannanicus. The sequence goes on along the minus strand of CM066034.1, from coordinate 805,622,088 downwards.
CCATCTTCTTTGCTGTTTGCCCACATGTGACTCTCATCCTGATACCATGTCCTCATGTTGCATTTTGGGAGAAAAAGAGGAGCACTGCTCTCGCAGACCAGGAGAGGAACACAGGAAGCAAGAGCTGTAGGTTGGTGAAGACTGCTTTATTAGAAAACGCCCCTACGCGTTTCGGCAAACGCCTTCCTCAGGGGACATACAGCAGAACCACACCAGAAGGTGTCTCTTTAAGACAATTGTGTCAAGCTGTTATGCACTAGTGGTTCAAACCGGGGATTAGTGCCAGAAAGGTAATCATAGTCAGCAGCGTTTCAAAAATATAATCAAACAGGAACTGAATTGTTAGAGATCTGTCGCAGCAGTGAAAGCAGGACCGGAAGGGATGATAGTAAAACTAACAATTCAGTTCCTGTTGGATTATATTTTTGAAACACTGCTGACTACGATTACCTTTCTGGCACTAATCCCCGGTTTGAACCGCTAGTGCATAGCAGCTTGACACAATTGTCTTAAAGAGACACCTTCTGGTGCGGTTCTGCTGTATGTCCCCTGAGGAAGGCGTTTGCCGAAATGCGTAGGGGCGTTTTCTAATAAAACAGTCTTCACCAACCTACAGCTCTTGCTTCCTGTGTTCCCCATGTTGCATTTTGTCACTTGTTGATGCCATGTGTGCATTAAAAGTATTTTTTTACATGACTACCTGACATCTGGCCTTTTTCAGCACATCACATGCTGTTCTAGGGACATCTACACTGCTGTATGACCCACTGACACCCACACATCAGGTCTACACATCTGATGGGTGTTGCTGGGCCATTGGGACATGACATAATTGGCATGTTTGTGCATTTGCCTGTGCACTGCATATTCACTTCACTGTGTGGCTGCATCACATTACATCTCTGTATCTTCCCTTCAGACCTTCTTGCCTTGTGTGTGTGTTGTCAGCCTGGTGTGCCTGCATGATACATGCCACCTGTCAGCTGTGTGTTCTGGTACTGTGGCCGTGATGGTGCAGACATGTACTTCTACCACTACGGAGCATTTGCATAGTGCTACATGGTGAATGTGGCGCAGTGCCGACAGGTGGGTGACATGTTCTGCGCATCAGTGATTACTATCTAAGCAGCATGAATACAGATGGGGTGGGAGGGATACCGCTAGGGACAGTGGGGGTGTGTCAGGGGGATCATGCTTCTATGGCTGCAGCGAGGACATGTGATTATATCCTGGATCTGTGGGGGGTTGGAGACGGTGCCTGCTGTACGGACAGCGGAGGTTTGCTCACGGCGTATGTGGCATCACGGAGAAAGGTGCAGAGTGTGAAGCTGCCAGTAGGGGTGTACTGCACAGGTGGTGGGTGTCTGCTTGGGCCAAATGTTTTCAGGGGTTTTTGTATGGGAAGATGGGAGACGGAGGGTGGTGGGTAGCCAGAGTCTCTGCATCTTGGTCTCAGTGGGGGGGGGGGGGTGTTGACATGGGTATAGTAAAGGTTAGGGAGGCTTTGATGTGACCGGACAAGGGGGGTGGTGTGGCCATGACTGGCCTGGCGCATGGTTGGATGCAGGGGGCAGACTACTGAGATACTGATGGGATGGGATTGGACAGTGCATGGCCATATTGCTGGTGTGTTCAGAGTGGATGGGGCAGGTATCACTGCTGTTGTGGGGGAAGGGGGGCAGGTGTTAGCTATCAGATGGCTGTGTGTCGTGGACAGGGGTGAAGGGCCAGTGATGGGCCCAGATTGCGGCCTGGGGACACTGGGTGAGGTATAGAGTTATCCACAGACACCAACAATGGGGGGAGGCATGGAGGTGTTACGATGATGGATGGGAGGTACAGTCATGGCCATGTTCATTTTAAGGCCATGGTGAGACATCCAGGCAGCGATGTCATCATGACAGGCGTGGACCAGGGTTTCGTTAGCCGGGGAGGGTTCAGGTGTGCATAGGTGGCTCTGTGAGCCATCAGTATGTAGCTGGTACAGCCAGCCATAGGTGCTGATGGCCACACTGGGGGACTGTGTATGGAGGGGGTAGGGGGTATCCACGCCAGATCCTTGGGGTACACCATCCGGGTGCAGGGTTGTGGGGGAGGGGGTCGGTGTACAGGTATTGTTACTGTGTACCGTATATGGGTGTAGTTACAGCACAAAGTTTTATTTCACTACTTTCATTACTACCACACCTACTGCACCTGCACAGTGAGAAACATGGCCTGTTGGTTATGACACGGTACCTCAGACCAGGGGGCCGTGGGTTCACATCTCACCTGGGGACAGCAACGTTGGGACTGAGGTTTCTAGTATTTTTGCCATTCCTTGTGGTCTTGGGCATGCCACGTGGCCCTCCATTGGCCACTGCTTCATTTGATGGGTAGGCGGATAGACAACTGGTTACTTACAGAGATAACTCAGTACTTATGTCTGTCACCGCCCCTTGTACACAGCACTGCACAGACATGTCGAGCAGACACCCTACTCACTACAGCTTACATTCTAGTTGTGATAAGTGAAGGAATGTGGGAGCAGGGGTAGGGGAGGCAACGGTGGAGGGGGGTCAGGGTAGTTAGAGACCACGGGCAGCAGCGGGTAGGTGAGCTCTCAGCATGGATTGGATGTGTGTTTGCAAGGGTGCCTGGCACACAGACCCTGTGAGTTTATTCCAGGCATACGGTGCATCAGGGTGAGGGACACAATGTCTGCCATGCTCCAGTGTGTGCCTTTCATGGTAACTTGTTTGCATTGTGCTTGTGGGGGTTCTTTGGGATAGTGGTCACAGACACCTGTTGGCAGTCCAAAGGTTGCTGGTTTGATTTCCACATGTTCTTTTCCTTTTCCTTTCCTGTGTTCTGCTAACCTGCCCATGCGATGGCTGCAGCCTTGTCACCTCTCCACACACCCCTCCATCTCTGTGATGTGCGCTACAGTGTGCCCTCTCTGCAGCCTATTTGTCGCATATTGTGTGTTACATATTTCTTTGTAGTGTCCATGTGACCAGTCTGCTTGGTGGATTGGTACTGCTGTTGTTGGCTGGTCTGTGCCACATCACTGTGCAGGTTGGATTCTCACATGCTCTTTTTTCATTACATTGCGCTGGTCCACGGGCCATCCACTTAGCTGTCCCTTCAGCCGGCCCCTAACACCCTTCGTCTATCGCTCCCATGCTCTTTTGCATGCTGTTTACACTGCATTACATCTCATGGTGTGTGTGCATGTGCTTCTATGTGGCTCCCGTCCCACTTACAGACTGTGATATGAGCTGTGGATGCCTGTTGTACATGTGCGTTGCATCATGGTGACTGTCTGGGTTGGCCTCTCCTGGCACACAGCAGGCGTTTTGTGTGGTGCCCTGCAGTGTTCTTGTATGCAGCCATTGCTGTGGACCTCACAGTGATGGTATGGCCTATTGGTTTGTGTAGTGCTTTTTCAGCCCAGTGGTCATGGGTTCTCTCCCTCTTTTTTTTTCCTTCTTTTATGCCTTTCCTACACTGGTACCTGTCATCCCTGTAACAGTCATATCTCTGCTGATATTTGCTGCAAGCACATATTACCCTCATCACAGTTGCCAACCATCCTTCTGTCCGTCTGTCTGCATCTGTCAGCTGTGTAGAGTCCTGTCTGCCTGTGCAGGCTGCCACCCCATGTCCTGCACTGCTACCCTTTCCTGCCTTGCGCCTCTTCATGCTTGCCTCACCTGTGCCTGCTCTGCATGGCAACACCACTCCTCTGTCCACCCATCATTGTAACTATCCTGCCACCTCTGCCCCCACTGGGGAACACGTATTCCCATCATCTGCCACCAACTGTCTTTCCAGTACTTTACATTGCCAACACCCTGTGCTGTGGTACAGCTGCCCCCACCATGTTTGTCATCAGTACTGGCAGCCACATGGGATGCCCGCAGATATGGCAGGTCCAGCAGCTCCCAGCTCTCCCTCCTTCACTCACCTGTTCATTGCCTTTCCTGAGTGCTCTATCTAGTTTTAGGGCTACATCTGTCTCTGTTCCACACAGGTCATGCATGTCATCCTGAGGCACCTTGCAGCCCCTAGGGTACACTAATCTAGGGCACCATAACCTTGTTAGGCCACCTTAACCTATGGTTCCATAGCCCAGGGTGCCTTCTGCGGTGCCTTGTCCAGGGGTGCCTGATAAGGCGCTTAGCCTAAGAGGCCCTATAGGGCGCCTTATGGCGCGCCTTACAAGGCACTTTACTAGGCACCTTATAAGGCACTTTACTAGGCACCTTATTGGGCACCTTACAAGGTACCTTACTAAGCACCTTACAAGGCACCTTATAAGGCACCATACAAGGCACTTTACTAAGCACCTTATAAGGCATTTTAGTGGTCACCTTATAAGGCACCTTACAAGGCACCTTACTGGGCACCTTATAAGGCACCTTACTAGGCACCATACAAGGCGCCTTACTAGGCACCTTATAAGGCGCCTTATAATGCTCCTTGTAAGGTGCCTTATAAGGCGCCTTCTAACGCTCGTTAGTCTAAGGCACCTTGTAATGCTCATTAGTTGCTACAGCTTGCTGTAACGATGCAACGCCCATGCCTTTACATGGGCATCTCTACCACTACTGCGGAACCTAACGCGAATGACATTACCGCAGTTTAGTAAACATACCCCTAAATGTTCAACTTATAATTCATGTAATATCAAATAATGATTGGGTCAAGGAACTGGAACCATATTCTGGGCCTTAATTGCATGCTACTGTAATAATAATTCAAATCCAAAATAAGATCCCGGGTATGACTGTTCTGATAGATGGCCTATCTCACCAGTTGAGTTAGATCCCTCACCACTATACAATCTAAAAAATATCGCCTGGCCCATAATGAGTGAACATCAATGTGTTGATTAAAATCCGCCTTTAACAGAAAAGTATCAAAACCCAAGGACACCGTCTACCAGACTCAATCAGAAATTTCCAACCCTCCCTCATTGTTCATGTCTGGCAGTAGACCAATAGCACAGTCATTCCCTCTGTATTAAACAACATCCCTCATAATCCTTTGGTAGCTCAACATACAAATATGCTACATGCAAACAATATTTATACATCAAAGTGACTCCCCCTCCCTGTTTGTCTGCCCAAGACATATATAACATAGAATATTGATCTGAACAAATCTGCAAGCAAACATTTCCATTTGCAGGTGGGAACCAATTTTCAGTAATAAATGTACTGTCCAACCTGACATTGAGTACAAGGGCATGTGGAGGCACATTCTAATGTGTGCATCCAGGCCCCTGTGCGTCCGATCGGAATTGGGATGCACAGAGGCAGACCCGATTCTATCTCGCGGGGGCTAGACATGCCTCATGGGATCAGAATCAGGTCTAGGGCCTGTACGTGCAGGCCGGGACACGATTCAGATCGGCCTGCATGTAGAGACCCCTGCCCAGCTAACTCAGTCAGGCTCCTGAATGGAGCTGCAGTACCATGGCATCCCATTCAGGAGCCGTGAACCCCGGCCGCTGACCGCATACTTCTTTCCCCACAGCCCGATTCCCGATCTGGCCTTCCATGGCCAGGGTTGGGCTGCAGGGAACCCCCTGCACCCTCTCACCTCTCTGCCGCTGCCTTGGCCTGCCATCCCACAATGTCCAGGGGGGGTCTTATTCCACCTCTGAGGTGGAATGAATCGGCCCTGTATATTGGAGTTGTGGACCGCCCACAGCCCGCCCTCACTCCGCCTCTGCAACGCCCCCTCCAACCCCTGTCTAAGCCTCCTCGTACAAGCTCCTTGTTCATATGGGGAGGATTTTGCCAAGGATAGAAGGGAGGCAAATAGCGGGGATGGCCCCACTATTTGCAGTTCAGAATAGACTCCATAGTAAATAATATTTATTCAAAATAAGAGCTCTTTACTATGGAAGGCCAGATAGGGGGTCGGGCTGTGGGGAAAAGAAAGAGTGGTTGGCAGCTGGGGATCGTGGCTCCTGAATGGAGCCACAGTGCCATGGCAACGAAATGCCATGGCACCGCTGCTCCATTCAGGAACCTGACTGAGTTAGCCGGGCATGGCTCTGTATGTGCAGACTGATTGAAATTGGGTCCCAGCCTGCACATACTGACTCTAGACCCGATTCTGAACCTGCGGGGTACATCTAGCCCCCATGGGATCAGAATCGGGTCTATCTCTATGCGGCCTGTTTCCGATCGGGCGCACAGAGGCCTGGATACACATGTTGGAATGTGCCTCCACAGACCTAGAATTAATTAACAATTAATTACTATATTATTATTTCCCTTAACATCCACACTCACTAACTTGCAGCAACACACACTCATATAGCCTTCCTCCTTCCTCAAGTCCCAGACTTTCTAAGTTTAACATATCCATATCACCCATGCTTCAGCACATAGGAAGTGCTAGCTTTCCCAACATACATACCCAATAACCACCAAACAGCCCCAGAAAACAAACCCCTCTGCATTCTACGGCATCCTGAGGGGTAAACCCTTTGGCCATGCTCCTTAGGCAGGACCCACCTATGAGTTTAGCTTTTAGTCTGAGCCTCCATGCATCATTGGTTTATTGAGAATATTGCCCAGGAGCACCTCCGAAGTCAACAGCAATAGAGTGCAGCTGTCCCTTAGAGAAGTAACCCATACAGTGTTTGACAAACAGATCAGTGATGTCTTCCTCCACCTACTGGTACAACTTTTATTGCTGAGCCTCATCCTAGGAGATGGCATCCTTTGAATCCATGTGTGGGCCCTAACATGAACATCACTAGTTTATTGAGAATACTATTTAAGAAGCACCTCTGCAGTGGCTTGCAATACAGTATAGCAGTCCCTCAGACAAGTAACCCACACAGTCTCTGTGGACAAGCAGACCTTTGAGATAAAAATATTTAATCTCTCTTGTAAAAACACCATAAACTTGTAGCATTTAATGAGCCTGACTGGAAGGTTTTCTTAGTGTTAATACCAAACTTTTGATACAGTAGGGAGTGACAGTCCAATACTGGGTGTATTTGCAGGGTCACTTTAATCACTTTGATCCTGTGCAAACTTACTATGCTTTTACCTAAGAGCTTTCTGCTATGCAGTGCCTGGGGAAACTGCCCTTTAGCACCTAGGTAAAAAAGATCCTGAAGACCATGTCTGTACCAAGACAACTTTGGTGGTGAGTAAATTATTGGAAATGCAGCTGAAAGTGAAAATAGTGAGGTTTCTGGAGTCCAGCGGACAGGATCCGAGGCAGCATGGATTCACCAAAGGCAGGTCTTGCCAGACAAATCTGATTGATTTCTTTGACTGGGTGACCAGGGAGTTGAACTGAGGGAGAACCCTAGATGTGGTGTATTTAGATTTCAGTAAAGCCTTTGACACCGTTCCTCACAGGCAACTTATAACAAACTGAGCACCCTAGGGATGGACCATAAAGTTACTGCTTGGATTAGAAATTGGTTGTGTGGGAGGCAACAAAGAGTACAGGTAAATGGAGCTCACTCTGAGGAGAAGGCCATTACCAGTGGTATGCCCCAGGGATCTGTCTTTGGTCCGATTCTTTTTAACATCTTTGTTAGTGATATAGCGGAAGGGCTGTCGGGTAAGGTTTGCCTCTTTGCGGATGATACCAAAATCTGCAATAGAGTAGACACCCAGGAAGGTGTAGATAACATGAGGAGGGATCTAGCTAAGCTTGAAGAATGGTCTAGAATTTGGCAGCTGGGATTTAATGTTTAAAAATGTAAGGTCATGCATTTGGGCTGCAGCAATCCAAGGGAGCAATATAGTATAGGGGGCGAAGTACTTTTGTCCACTAAAGAAGAGCGGGACCTAGGCGTGGTTGTGTCTGATGATCTTAAAGTAGCTAAACAGGTAGAAAAGGCGACGGCAAAAGCTAGAAGGATGCTTGGGTGCATATGGAGAGGAATGGCTAGCAGAAAAAAGGAGGTGATAGTGCCTCTGTATAAATCTTTGGTGCGACCTCATTTGGAGTATAGTGTGCAATTCTGGAGACCACACCTTCAAAAGGATATAAACAGGATGGAGTCAGTACAGAGGGTGGCTACTAAAATGGTTAGCGGTCTTCATTATAAAGCATACGAGGACAGACTTAAGGATCTTAATATGTACACTTTAGAGGAAAGGCGGGATAGAGGTGATATGACTGAGATGTTTAAATACCTCTGTGGCATAAATGTACAGGGGGAGAGCCTCTTTCAATTGAAGGCAAGTTCTGCTACGAGGGGACATGGGATGAGGGTGAAGGGGGATAGATTCAGGAGTGATATGCAGAAAAATGATTAGCTGGCTGGCTCGAAGGCTCCCCCGTTCGCTGACTGAGGGTCATGGTAAGTGATTAGCTGGCTGAGGGTCATAGGCAGTGTGATCAGAGACACAACATTAGAGACATTTCAAATTCATATATGTAAATAAGTAAAATAAGCAGGAGATTCCTCTTCAGTATATGTCTGTATTAGGTAGATTTCAGTTGGAGAGTAGAGAGATCCGTCTTGCTGGCAAGGCAAAAGAACTGAAAACTGGCTAGCTAGGGGCATGCCGGAGGGTAGGACCAGTTGGCTCATACTCAGAAGGGTAAAATGCAGTCTTCAAAAGCTAGTGCAACATGTGCAGTAAATCCAACTAGCACAGCATGTCAATTGAATATCCCTTTAACAAGATACTCAAAGCTTTACTACGGAGTTGCCAAGTTACCTAGTTCCAGTAGTAAGATTTTAAGCCAGTCCTGGATTTCTGACAATCTCATCCTGATGCATTATGGGACCTGCAGCATTGATTCTAGTGTGTAACATCAGGGATTACAAATACCATACTGTACTATAATACAAATTTAAAAACAGAATTGGCAAAATATCTCACTCCTGGGTAACTGGGTAACTTGGCAACTCTGCTACATGCTGAGCAAGTCACAAATTGAACTCTGAAATATGATACTTCGTGTGAATGGCACTAGAATCCTATGATCAGAATCAACAGCAAGGTCTGAAACTGCTAATTTCATTTAAAAACATTTTTAGACCGCACCATTCAAAGTTCTAGGCAATTTCCAACCGATATGCACATTAAGAACAGATATACATTGGTGAAACAAATAACTATCATAAATGATTCAACAGAATTGTGACATAAAAGTTACAGCAGTCTGAACATTAAAGCCCCGGTACCCATCATTCTAGAGAGCATGCACAGTCTTCAGCAGCCATTTACTCTGCCATGAAAAAGCAGCAAAAAACAGGCTCCAAAAACAACGGCAGCATATGTAATGAATTCAACTAATGCAGCATGTTGAATATTCAATTCGGTTGGGTTTTCATATAGCAGTACCACCACTGGGGAAAGTTCCTACAAACAAACTGGCAGCATTTTCTGAAAAAAAAAAAAAATTAAAAATGGAGAAACTCAGCTTTCTCATATCTTCTTGGCAGAATCACATGTTGAAGACAACCAATCATATGCAAGCAGGCGTTTAAAGGACCATGCACAGTAAGGACACTGCACTCGCCCCAGCATAAAACGCAAACCATAAAACCATATTGCATGTTCAATTTTTCTACTGGAATTTTAACAAAGAACAATCACTGTATGGACAATACATAATAAAACAAACTGAGTGGGCACTTGCAGTGTGACACAGTGGTGTGTTTCCCCCATTTTCAGAATCAGGCATGTGGAGGGGTGCACATGCATGTGTTTTATGGGAAGTGTTAGATGGTGAATATAAGAAATGCCATACTGGGTTAGACCAAGGTCCATCAAGCACAGTATCTTGTTTCCAACAGTGGCCAATCCAGGCCACAAGTACCTGGCATTTCTTATGTTCATATGTTGCCAGTACAGAGCCTAAGAAACATGCTGCTAAATATGCCAAACAAGAGGGGCTCAACAGCACCCATGCAGCATCTCCCACTTCCACAAAAACAAGAGCGACTTGGCGCCCCAAAACTGCACTTCCCACCCACTGAAAAACAAGAGAGGCTCAGTGGCCCCTACACAGTACTTCCCACCATCTGAAAATCAAGAGGGACTTTGTAACCTAACGCTACAACTCCCACTCCAACATAAACACCAAGAAGGGCTTGGCAACCCCAACAGAACTCCTGAAACTGCGTACTGGACCCAGCATGGTATATATACTGTAAAAAACAAAGGAAATGCAAGATGCTCACACACGAAGGAACTAAAAAAAAAAGTGAGAACCACAGCACAGTTTATAAGACCAAATTATAACTCATTTTATTTTGTTATAAACTGTGTTAAGGTTCTCAGTTTTTCTTTTTGAATATATATTCTGCATCCACAGAAACCTCTCTCTCTACAATGGGTGCAGAGCAGAAGTAGGACATTCACTCACAGAACTCAATATATTAAAAAAATAATCTGATTCTGGTCATCTCACTAACATTGAACATTCTCCAGTACCAGGCATATTGGGAACTAATTTTTATTTATTTTATTTATTTTATTTATCTATTTCTTCTATACCGCCCCTTCCAGAGATCAGGGGCGGTTTACATGGAACAAGTAAACAAATTTGTATACTAATGTATACATTACATGGAACAGAGATTTTTTTTTTAACTTTATACAGATAATAGTTATTAACAGAGATTTATAACATTGTAACTTTATACAAATAACTGTGCATTAATTGTCAAAACTATTTACATTTTATATACATTAATAAGTTTCTGTAGCGTAGTGTTGATCAGAGTTTTTCTACCTTTTTATAGGTAGTCAGAGTTTTCTACCTTTCATATGTAATATACTTTTCTACCTTTCATATGTAATATAAAACCCTACAAAAGTCACTGAAGATATACAAGGCCAAATCTACCCTACTATTTATTTATTTATTTAACAGTATTTCTAAACCGCCTTATCTTATTAATCAAGGTGGTATCACAGCAAACAATCGGGTAAAGTGAGAGTGTTAAACATGCAGTGAGGGTGATATTTAGTTGAGTGTGTGTTGTATTGTGTGCTAGATTGGTTTGAGCTATGTACAATGTGTGTTGTGTTGTGCGCTAGAGTGGTTTGAGCTATGTACAAGATGGGCTATATACAGTGATGCAAAAACATTTTCTATACATACAGTGTTTAGGCGGTATCATGTGCTGTTATACATTCTCGGAGGTTATGTGATGTGTCCATAGTGTTCTATGAACAGCATGGTTTTTAGCTGTTTTCTAAAGTCCTTGAGGTCTGAGATTGCCCTCAAATCGTCCGGTAGCTTGTTCCATATTGTTGGAGCTGCCATGGGGAGTGCTCTGTCTGTTGTGTCCTTGCGTGTGTGTTTGAATTCACTTGGGGTGCTGACTCGGTTGTGTGTTTGTTTTCTTCTAGGACGTGTGCTGGTGTCTGGTTGTATGAGGGTGTGCAGGCTGTTGGCTGATGTGTGCTGATTTATCTTGAATAGGTTTATGCTAGTTTTGTATCTGATGCGTGCACCGATTGGGAGCCAGTGTAAGTCCTTTAAGGTAGGTGTGATGTGCTCCTGTCTTGCAGTACCAGATATTATTCCTGCTGCAGTGTTTTGTGCTAGCTGGAGTGGTTTGAGGGTTTGTTTCGGTAGGCCAAGGTATATCGGATTGCAGAAGTCCAGTAGTGGGGTTATCAGTGCTTGACAGACGGTACGAAAGTGTTCTCAGGCGAGGAGTGGTTTCAGTCTCCTGATGATTCGCATACTATACTATACTATACTATACTATACCAGCATAAACTTCCAAAACTCATACAAGAGGCCTACTCAGAAAAAGCAGCATTATAAATACTGCAGTGGGCCCTAGAACATCCATACACCCAGGGCCGGCCCGTCCATTGAGCGAGAATGTTTTTTGCACAGGGCCCCGCGTTTCAGGGGGCCCCGCGCAAAAAACATTCTAATCCTAAAGTAAAATTTTTAAAAAGAAAAAAGAAGTTGTCTTCTCCGGCAGCCGGGGCCGCCGCGGCAGAATCGAGTGTGCCGCGGGGCCCCCCCTGCCCAGCAGAGCCTGCCCTCCCGAGCCTGCCTCCCCTTTATCCCAGTCTTCGCAGCACTAAACAAACGCCCCGGATTTCAGAGCGCTAGGGATATTTTCACCCTCGCTGCTCTATTAAGCCCGCGGGGGCTGATGGGAAGTTCCCATCAGCCCCCGCGGGCTTAACAGAGCCGCGAAAGGGAAACTAGCCCTTTCGCGCTCTGAAAGCCGGCGCGTTTGATTAGAGCTGCGAAGACAGGTGATCAAGGGGAGGGCAGGCTCGGGAGGGCAGGCTCTGCTGGGCAGGGGGGGCCCCGCGGCACACTCGATTCTGCCGCGGCGGCCCCGGCTGCTGGAGAAGACAACTTCTTTTTTTAAAAAAATTTCCCTGGGCTGGGCTGGGCGTTAGGAGTGGTGATGGGCTATGGGGGGCTGGGGGGGGGGGGGTTAGGAGTGGTGATGGGCTATGGGGGGCTGGGGGGGGGTTAGGAGGGTTGATGGGCTATGGGGGGGCTGGGGGAGGGTTAAGAGTGGTGATGGGCTGGGGGGGGTTAAGAGTGGTGATGGGCTATGGGGGGCTGGGGGGGGGGTTTAAGAGTGGTGATGGGCTATGGGGGGGCTGGGGGGGTTAAGAGTGGTGATGGGCTGGGGGGGTTAAGAGTGGTGATGGGCTATGGGGGGGCTGGGGGGTTAGGAGTGGTGATGGGCTATGGGGGGCTGGGGGGGTTTAAGAGTGGTGATGGGCTATGGGGGGGCAGGGGGGGTTAGGAGTGGTTATGGGCTATGGGGGGCTGGGGGGGTTTAAGAGTGGTGATGGGCTATGGGGGGGCTGGGGGGGTTAGGAGTGGTGATGGGCTCTGGGGGCTGGGGGGGTTTAAGTGTGGTGATGGGCTATGGGAGGACTGGGGGGGTAGGAGTGGTGATGGGCTATGGGGGCCTGGGGGGGGTTAGGAGTGGTGATGGGCTATGGGGGGCTGGGGGGGTTTAAGAGTGGTGATGGGCTATGGGGGGGCTGGGGGGGTTAGGAGTGGTGATGGGCTATGGGGGCTGGGGGGGTTTAAGAGGGGTGATGGGCTATGGGGGGACTGGGGGGGTAGGAGTGGTGATGGGCTATGGGGGCCGGGGGGGGGGTTAGGAGAGGTGATGGGCTATGGGGGGGGCGGGGGGGGGGTTAGGAGTGGTGATGGGCTATGGGGGGGCTGGGGGGGTTAGGAGTGGTGATGGGCTATGGGGGCGCTAAGTCTGTATATGGGCTGATGGGATCAGGACTGAAAGTGAGTTGATGGGGAGGTTAGGACTGGTAATGGGGTATGGGAGGGCTTACACTGACACTTGGGCGAGGGGGATGAGGACTGGAACTGGGCTGGTGGGATTAGGCCTGGGAGTGGGCTGGTGGGATTAGGACTGGGAGTGGGCTATGGGGGGCTAGGACTGGTAATGGGTTGGAGGGGTTGCTAGGACTGGAAATGGGCTGGGGGGAATTAAGACTGGAGGTGGGCTGATGGGGTTAGACTGGTAATGGGCTGTGGGCTGTTGGGGGGGGGGTTAGGACTGGTAATGGGCTATGGGGGGGCTAGGACTGGAAATGGGCTGATGGGGGGGTTAACACTGGAGGTGGGCTGATGGGCTTAGGACTGGTAATGGGCTGGTGGGATTAGGACTGGGAGTGGGCTATGGGGGGCTAGGACTGGTAATGGGTTGGGGGTTGCTAGGACTGGAAATGGGCTGTGGGGATTAAGACTGGAGGTGGGCTGATGGGGTTAGGACTGGTAATGGGCTGTGGGCTGTTGGGGGGGGGTTAGGACTGGTAATGGGCTATGGGGGGCTGACTGGAAATGGGCTGATGGGGGGGTTAGGACTGGAAGTGGGCTGATGGGGGGGTTAGGACTGGAAGTGGGTTGATGGGGGGGGGGGGCTAGGACTGGTATTGGGTTGGGGGGTTGCTAGGACTGGAAATGGGCTGATGGGGGGCTAGGACTGGAAATGGGCTGATGCAGGGACAAGAAGGGAATGGATGCTGGGTGAGACTGGAACTAGAAGGGAGCTGATGTTGGGGGAGGATTAGGGGAGGATTAGAATGGGATGGGGCTGGGAGAGTAAAATGGAGAGGGGAAAAATATTTTGTGTGGTAGGGGTAAAAAATCTACACTTAGCTGGGTATTGGGAGAGTAAGTGGGGATTGAGGATGGAGGGGTAAAATGTGAGTGGATGAAATAGGAATGAGGAAAGAGCAAAAGGAGAAAGATTAGTATGTTAAAGCAGATGTAGAGAGAGAGAGAATGGAAAAAAAACTAGAAGAGAGAAGAGACAGCAGATGATGGAGAGTTAGCAGAAAACATGAAGAAACCAGAAGAAAGTGGCTGGAGCAATTGCAACCGGAAAAAAAATGCACACAAAAGGTAGAAAGATATCTCTTTATTTTGAATTTATTAACTGGAATATGAAAGCTCTGGGAAATGTGCATCATTAACGTCTGCGCTTTGTTTGGTACAAGAGGAAATTAATTTATAGTTTTATTTCTACAGTTGTTGTACATTCCAAGTTTGGCTTTTGGGGTTCCCAGTTTAATTATTGCCTTCCTGTTTCTAAATTGTGATTCCTTGTTTGGTGATGGTCTATGTTCTGCATGTGTAACTGAGCTGAGGTATTCTGTTTATGTAATTCCTATTTGACATTGCCACTTGTTCTCTTTCCCCAGTAGGTCATGTATTGTTTTTCTCTGAAATGTATTGGTTTAATATTTGCAGTGTTGCCTTTTGATTGGTAGGGTCTGGTGCTTTGTGAGTTCTGGTAGTGCTGTTAGGATACGGCGGGTTTGCTATGGGTTCTAAATGGGCAGTGTTTGTAGTAGTTCCTAATGTGCCTGGCGGTTGGCACTGGATTATAGTAATGTAGAAATCTTTTAGTCTGTCTTTATCCATACACACACTAACTTTTAGTAAACATGTCTCTTAATGAATGTTAGCATTATGCAAATATTTATGCAAATAAGGCCACTTATGCAAATGAGGCCCCGCACCGAGTCTCCGCACATGGCCCCGCACCCCCCTTGGGCCGCCCCTGCATACACCTATTTGAAAAGCTGAACAATTCAAATTACTACAGTATAGATCCCTATCTACAAAACTACATGTTAACGGAACACCTGGCCTGGTCACACACTCAGAACACAGACCTTCACCAAGTGCAGAATAAGTGATCACAACCTAATGTAAAAATAAACATATGTAGACAAAAATTACACTGAAACCCCAAGAAGCCGGACTCCACATGTGGTGCAATACTGGAGAATTAAGAGATGCAGTTCCCCATACTGTGTAAAATATAAAGATAGCGCAAAGTTCAATCACTAAATTGAAAATAACATTATTTTTCTACCTTTTGTTGTCTGACCATTTTATTCTCTGATTATGCTGATCCCGATCTGAGGCTTTTGCTTTCTGCTGTCTTCTGTTAGCATTCTTTCTGCAGTGTCTAGCCTCTCCTTTTTTCTTTAGTTTCTTCCGTCTTTGATATTGATTTTTTTCCTTTCAGCTGTCTTCCATTTATTTCTCTCTCTCGGTCCACCCAGATTTCACTACTCCTTATTATCCAGTTATGAATCTCCCTCTTTTTTATGCCATGTACCTACAGCTTTTCAACCTTCACCCAAGTCCTTCCATTCCCCAGCTCTTCTTTCCTGGTCCATTATTCCCCAGTCTTTTGCTCACTCTCTCTTCCCCTCCATGTCTAACATCTCTCCACCCCCCTCCCCCCCATCATTCAGTGTCTCTCTCTCTCTCTCTCTGGCTCTCTCTTTCCCTCCATCCAGTACTTCGGCTCTCTTTTTCCTTCCATGTCTTCATTCTCACTTCCTATCCCCCTGCAACCAGCATCTACCCCCTCTCCATACCATCCCCTCTCTATTATTCCCATGTCCATCATCTCGCTGTCTCTCAACCTATTTACCTCATGTCCTTTTCCCCTCTCTCACCCACATGTCCTGCATATCCTTCTCCCCTTATTACCCCATGTCCAGCATCTCCCCTCTTTGTCCCACTGTCCCTCCCTCCCCAAGTCCAGCATTTTCCATGGTCTCCCTATAACCCCCGGCCAACATCGCCACTCCATCTCCCCTCCTTGCTTCTCCTTTTGCCCCTTTCCATGTCAAGTATCTCCCTTTATCTCCCTAGACCCCCAATTCAATCTTATCCTCATTTACTCTCTATTTCCTTCACCTGCACCCAGAATCTTGAAGGACTGCAAAAAGGGACTGCTATTTCTGGAGAGAGATCTGCATTTGTAAGTATTTACTTCTGGAATTGTTTCTAAAGCTTAGTGAAAAAGGAATTCTTTAGATTAAAGCTGATTAATCTGTGAATCTAGGGTATTTGTTAAATCAGTCAGGGCCTAGTATCAGCAAAGAGCTTTTAGTTAAATTAAAAATTCAGCATGTAGCTTTCAGTTTAAGTTTAAAACCCAGCAGAGAGCTTTTAGTTTAAATTTAATACTCAGTCAGGGCCTAGCAGCAGCAAACAGCTTTCGGTTTAAATTTAAAACACAGCAGAGAGCTTCCTTGTTAAATTTAGAACCCAAGACCCCCTCAGTCCATGCAAGGGCTGTGTGAAATTGGTCACAGATTACCTCAGAAGCACAGAATAGGGTACTGTGTAGCAGCCAGTTTTTAATAAGTCTTCTTTCCCTCCCTCCCTCCCTGACACCCACCCACTCCTGGGATAATCATAGCTTTATAGGTGCTTAAATCTCTTAAAGGAAAGGAGGTGCCAT
The DNA here is from genome assembly GCA_033557465.1 of Ichthyophis bannanicus. Taxonomy (NCBI): domain Eukaryota; kingdom Metazoa; phylum Chordata; class Amphibia; order Gymnophiona; family Ichthyophiidae; genus Ichthyophis; species Ichthyophis bannanicus. Next base: position 805,605,362 of record CM066034.1, on the reverse strand, counting down.
ATTCACTCTCAGGTACAGCTGTTTATCCTCATCAGGAATACATTAAGGACCTGAGATTAATTAAGCTTCAAGTGAATAAAGTACATTAAACATATTAGGTATAGTTTTATTAGTATAAGCATCCCTAGCAACCCTTAGTAAGTAAAGAACTTAAATACCTAAACACAACCTTAAAACTAAGATGCAGACAGCAATCCAGCAGCGAGATGGGGGGTTTCCGTCTTTTGCATCGAGTGTCACATGTATGATTTTCTCCAAGTTGGTGAGGGGTCTTACGTGTGCACTAGGTGCAAGGAGCTCTTTGTTCTCAGGGAATGAGCCTGATCTCTGAAGGCTAGAGTAGCAGACTTGCAGGACATAAGGAAGACAGAGGAGTACATAGACAAGACCTACAGGGATATAGTACTGCCCACCTCCAGTCTGGCAGCATCCCTGTTGCCATGGAGGAGAGAGATCATGTAAAAGGAGGGCATCAACCTGGTGTGGCAGGAAGTGATCCTGTAGCTAGGACCTGTCCTCCAGGTGATGTAAAACCCTCTTACTTAAGAACATAAGATATGCCATACTGGGTCAGACCAAGGTCCATCAAGCACAGTATCCTGTTTCCAACAGTGGCCAATCTAGGTCATACGTACCTAGCAGTTTCCCCAAAAGACACAGGTTCCACAATGCTTGTACTGGGTCAAGCATTGATATCCTGGGTCCCTTCTTAATAATGGTTTATGGACCTTTCCTCCAGGAACTTGTCCAAACCTTTTTTAAACCCAGCTACACTAACAGCCTTTACTACATCCTCTGGTAACAAATTCCAGAGTTTGATTACACGTTGAGTGAAAAAATATTTTCTTTTATTAGTCTTAAATAGTTTACCCTGTAGCTTCATTGCATGTCACCTAGTCTTTCTATATTCTGATAACGTAAACAATCGATCTACTTTTACCCATTCCACTCCGTTCATTAATTTATAGACTTCTATCATATCTCCTCTCAGCCGTCTCTTTTCCAGGTTAAAGAGCCCTAACCTTTTTAGCCTTTCTTCATAGGAGTATCCTTCCATCCCCTTTACCATTTTGGTGGCTCTTCTCTGAACCTTTTCTAATAACGCTATATCCTTTTTAAGATACGGCGACCAGAATTGCACACAATATTCAAGGTGGGGTCCCACCATGGAACGATATAGAGGCATTATAATATCTTTTGTTTTATTTTCCATTCCCTTCCTTATGATACCTAGCATTCTATTTGCTCTCTTGGCCACCGCTGCACACTGGGCCGAGGGTTTTAACATGTTATCTACAATGACGCCTAAATCTTTTTCCTGGGTGGTGGTTCCTAATGTGGAACCTTGCATCGTGTAACCATAGTTTGGGTTGTTCTTCCCTAGGTGCATAACTTTGCACTTGTCCACATTAAATTTCATCTGCCATTTTGATGCCCAGTCTTCTAATTTATCAAGATCCTCTTGCAATTTTCCACAATCCTCTTGGGTTTTAACAACTTTAAATAGTTTTGTGTCATCTGCAAATTTGATAACCTCACTCGTTATTCCACTTTCCAGGTCATTTATGAATATGTCAAAAAGCAGCGGACCCAGCACAGATCCCTGGGTACACCACTATTCACCTTTCTCCTTTAGGAAAATTGGCCATTTAGCCCAACCCTCTGCTTTCTATCTTTTAACTAGTTCTTGATCCACAGTAGTACACTGCCTCCTATCCCATGACTCTTTAGTTTTGCCAAAAGTCTCCGATGAGGGACCTTGTCAAAGGCTTTCTGAAAGTCCAGATTCACTATATCAACCGACTCATCTTTGTCCACCTGTTTATTTACACTTTCAAAAAAACATAACAGAATAGTAAGACAAGATCTTCCTTATCTAAAGCCATGTTGGCTGTCTCCCATTAGGCCATGGCTATCTACATCCTGATTAATTTTATTCTTTATGATGGTTTCTACCATTTTTCCCGGTACTGACGTGAGGCTCACCGGTCTGTAGTTTCCCGGATCACCCCTGGAACCCTTTTTAAGAATTGGTGTTACATTGGCGATCCTCCAATCTTCAGGTATTAGAGATGATTTTAATGATAGTTCACAGATTACTAATAGCAGGTCTGCAATCTCATATTTCAGTTCTTTCAACACCCTTGGATGTATACCATAAGGCCCAGGTGATTTGCTACTCTTCAGTTTATATAATAGTTGTAATACATCTTCCCGATGTATCAATATTTCCTTCAATTCTTCCGCACCTTTAAATACCACTTCAGTCATGGGTAACATCCCTACATCTTCCTCAGTAAAGACCGAAGCAAAGAATTCATTCCGTCTCTCCGCTATCGCCTTGTCGCCTCTTAGTGCCCCTTTAACTCCTCTATCATCTAATGGACCAACTGACTCTCTCACAGGTTTTTTGCTACGAATGTACTTGAAAAAATCTTTATTTCGCATTTTTGCTTCTGCAGCAAGCTGCTTCTCAAATTTTCCCTTTGCATGCTTTATCAATGCCTTGCATTTGACTTGCCAGTGCTTGTGCTGTTTCCAGGTTTCGTCGTTTGACTCTTTTTTCCATTTCCTGAAAGATGCTTTTTTGGCAACAACAGCCTCTCTGACCTCACCTTTAAACCATGCTGGCAGTTTTTTGGACTTCCTTCCACTTTTCTTAAAGCGTAGAATACAGCTGGTCTGGGCTTCCAAGATAGTATTTTTCAACAACACCCACGCTTGATGTAAGTCTTTAACCTTTGCAACTGCTCCTTTTAGTTTTTTCTTAACTATTTTCCTCATTTTATCATAGTCTCCCTTTCAAAAGTAAAAAGGTAGTACTGTGGATTTCCATACTATCCCTCCTCCACTAATTAAATCAAAGGCGATCATGCTATGATCACTTTTGCCAAGTGGCCCCAACACCCTTATCTATTGCACTAGATCTGGTGTTCCACTAAGGACTAGGTCTAATATGGCTTCCCCTCTGGTTGGTTCATGAACCAGCTGCTCCAAGAAGCAGTCATTTAAGTCATCTAGGAACTTTATCTCCCTAGCATGTCCTGCCGTGACACTGACCCAGTCGATACCGGGGTAATTGAAATCACCCATTATTATTACTGTGCTGTAACGTTTGTTAGCTTCCTTGATTTCTTTGAGCATTTCATCATCCATTTGTTTATTCTGGCCAGGTGGTCTAAGGAGGTACTGAGGAGGTAAACCATTATCAAAAGGGACCCAGGATATCACTGCTTGACCCAATACAAGCATTGTGGAACCTGTGTCTTTTGGGGAAACTTCTAGGTACTTATGACCTAGATTGGCCACTGCTGGAAACAGGATACTGGGCTTGATGGACCTTGGTCTGACCCAGTATGGCATATCTTATGTTCTTATGAGGTTTCTCCAGGGCCATGTGCCCACAAGGGAAGGGTTAGAACAGCCGATATTTTTGGTGATTCAATCATTAGCCATGTAGATAGTTTGGTAACTGGTGGATGTGAGGATCGCCAGGTAACATGCCTGCCTGGTGCTAAGGTAGCGGACCTCACATGCCACCTAGACAAGGTCTTAGACAGTCCTGGAGAGGAGTCTGCTTTCTTGGTACATGTCAGTACCAATGACATAGGATAATGGGGTAGGAAGGTTCTTTAGGCTAAATTTAGGCTTTTAGGTAGGAAGTTGAAATCCAGAACTTCCAGGGTAGTGTTCTCCAAAATGCTTCCCGTTCCACGCGCAGGACCCAAAAGGCAGGCAGAGCTCCGGAGTCTCAATGTGTGGATGAGACAATGGTGCAAGGATGAGGGTTTTGGATTTTTTAGTAACTGGAGAACATTCTGGGGAAAGGAACTGCTCTTCCAAAGGGATAGGCTCCACCTTAACCGGAACAGAACCAGGATGTTGGCATTAACCTTTAAAAAGGAGATAGAGCAGGGGGGGTGGAGCCTGGTTTCTGGTCAAGATGGACGTGTAAGAAGCATTGTATAGAGAAATCCCAGTTAGATATTACATCATTGTCTGACAAGTGGGTGTTGATGAGTAGGATAAGCTCAGTACATATGACCTCTGGGGTGGCTTCTCACTATTATAAACTTGTGGTTCAGAACAACAGTTCTCAGGCCATTGGTGTTCAATGGATATGGGAACATGACACTGGGGAAGTTCTCTCTCTGGAAACTTGGACAAAATTCTGGAGTAATATAAAACAAGGTTTCTCAGTCTGCCTCTGTCTCACAAGCTTTCTACTTCTTTGTGCATAGAGCGCACTTTACTCCGGTAAAGGTTGCTAAATGGGATAAGGCAGCTGGGAATGAGTGTTGGTCTTGTTGGGGAGATGTCGGCACTTTGAGACATGTAGTGTATGATTGCCCTAACATTCAGTCTTATTGGGTTTCAATATGGAATCGCATTCACAAGGTATTGGGATTCCGGGCCACTCTCTCCTGGTCTGTGGTTGTTTTTCAGTCAGCAATTGACATCTCGTCGTTACGGAGGGATTGTCAGTTTTTATTTGACTTCATGTTGAGAGTGGCCCTACATCTCGTTATTTCTAACGGGAAACATACAGCAGATCTTAGCTGGAACAAATGGTGGAACTGCTTGTGCTTATGCTGCAAAAATGAGCAAATGCCATGGTGTGGTAGAACCCTTACACCCTCCACTTTTCTCAAGTGGAAACCCCTATAGAATTACATCTCTAAAGCACGATATGAGATATAATAAGGGGTTATTAGTCAAATCTTCTCATTTTTTATGTAGTGGAGTGTTTGATCTTCCATAGCCCTTGTAGGCCTTGCAGGCCTTCAGCTGTTTTTTTTTTGTTTGTTTGTTTTCTATAGCCCCTGATGATCTCATGATGAGGGGAGAGACAGGGCGGGGTGGGCTGTGAGTAGCCTTTTTCTTTTCTTGTTTCTTGTTACAGAGAAGTATTATGTATTTTAATTTATTGTAATTTGGTTTTCTTTTCTTTTGTATTTTGTTGGAAAATATAAATAAAGAAGTTTTAAAAAAAGGAGATAGAGAAGCTTTTAAACTAGATAATAGGTGAAAGATGACAGTCGCCGAAGAGCGCATGGTTCGGAACAATGTATCATTGAAGGATACTAGCAAAAGAATGAAGTTAGGACATATCAGTAGAGAGGTTCCAATAAAGACAAAAGTAGCCCAAATGCCCTTGAGTACAGAGCAGACAGAGTTTAAAGATTCCAAATTACCCCTGCCTACCAATAACCAGATTAATATGAATAAATACAGGCTCTAAAATGCTTGAATGCAAATGCTAGAAGTCTAAAAAGTAAGATGGGTGAGTTAGAATATATAGCACTAAATGAGAGGTTAGATAGATAGAGTGAGACAGTGTCCCAGTGGAAGGAAGACAACCACTGGGACACTGTGATACCTGTGTACAAACTATATTATAATGATAGAGCAGATCAAATTGATGGAGGGGTCGCACTCTGTGTTAGAGAGGGGTTGAGTCACAAAGGATTAAAGTTTTGCAGGAAACAAAATTCACTGTAGAATTTCTATGGATTGAAATTCCATGTAAAAAGTGGAAACAGAAGGCGATGGCAGTTGGGGTATACTATCGATCACCTGGCCAGAATGAACAAATGGATGATGAAATCATCAAAGAAATCAGGGAAGCTAACAAAAGTTACAACACAGTAATAATAATGGGTGATTTCAATTGCCCCGGTATCAACTGGGTCAGTGTCACGGCAGGACATGCTAGGGAGAAAAAGTTTCTAGATGAAATAAACGACTGCTTGTTGGAGCAGCTGGTTCATGAATGGACCAGAGGGGAAGCCATTTTGGACCTAGTCCTTAGTGGAACACAAGATCCGGTGCAAGAGATAAGGGTGTTGTGGCCACTTGGCAATAGTGACCATAGCATGATAACGTTTGATTTAATAAATGAAGGAAGAACGGTAAGGAAATCCACAGTGCTACCTTTTATTTTTCAAAAGGGAGACTATGATAAAATGAGGAAAATAGTTAAGAAAAAACTAAAAGCAGTTGCAAAGGTTAAAGATTTACATCAAGCTTGGGTGTTGTTTAGAAATACTATCTTGAAAGCCCAGACCAGCTGTATTCCATGCTTTAAGAAAAGTGGAAGGAAGTCCAAAAAACTGTCAGCATAGTTTAAAGGTGAGGCCAGAGAGGCTGTTGTTGCCAAAAAAGCATCTTTCAGGAAATGGAAAAAGGAGCCAAATGACAAAAACTGGAAACAACGCAAGCACTGGCAAGTTAGATGAAAGGCATTGATAAGGCAGGCAAAAAGAGATTTTGAGAAGAAGCTTGCCATGGAAGTAAAAATGCATAATAATGACTTTTTCAAGTACATTTGTAGCAAAAAAAAATCGTGAGAGAATCAGCTGGACCATAAGATGATAGAAGGGTAAAAACAGCACTAAGAGGGCACAAGGCAATAGCGGAGAGACTGAATGAATTCTTTGCTTCGGTCTTTACTGAGGAAGATGTAGGTATGTTACTCATTACTGAAATGGTATTTAAAGGAAAAGTTGTGGAAGAATTGAAAGAAATATTGATACACCGGGAAAATGTATTACAACTATTTGATAAACTGAAGAGTAGCAAATCACCTGGACTGGATGGTATACATCCAAGGGTGTTGAAAGAACTTAAATATGAGATTACAGACCTACTATTAGTAATCTGTGAACTATCATTAAAATCATCTGTAATGCATGAAGGCTGGAGGATGGCCAATGTAACACCAGTTTTTAAAAAGGTTCCAGGGGTGATCCGGGAAACTACAGAGCCTGACATCAGTACCGAGAAAAATGGTGGAAACCATCATAAAGAACAAAATTACTGAACATATAGATAGTCATGGCTTAATGGGAGACAGACAACATGGCTTTAGCCAAGGAAGGTCTTGTCTTACTAATCTGTTTTTTTCAAGGTGTGAATAAACAGATAGACAAAGGTGAGTTGGTTGATATAGAGTATCTATACTTTCAGAAAGCCTTTGACAAGGTCCCTCATGAGAGACTTTTGTCAAAATTAAAAAGTCATGGGATAGGAGGCAGTGTACTATTGTGGATCAGGAACTGGTTAAAAGATAGAAAGCAGAGGGTAGGGCTAAATGGCCAATTCTCCCAATGGAGAAGGTGAATAGTGGAGTACCCCAGGATCTGTCTGGGTCTGCTGCTTTTTAACATATTCATAAATGACCTGGAAATGTGAATAATGAGCGAGGTTATCAGATTTGCAGATGACACAAAACTATTCAAAGTTGTTAAAACCCATGAGGGTTGGGGAAAGTTACAAGAGGATCTAGATAAATTGGAAGACTGGGCATCCAAATGGCAGATAAAGTTGAATGTGGACAAGTGCAAAGTTATGCACCTAGGACAGAAAAACCCCAGACTATGGGTACACGATGCAAGATTCCACATTGGGAAACTCCACCCAAGAAAAAGATTTAGGCGGCATCGTGAAAAACATGTTAAAACCCTCTGTGCAGTGTGCAGCGGCGGCCAAGGGAGCAAATAGAATGCTAGGTATCATCAGGAAAGTAATGGAGAATAAAACAAAGGACTGCAACTTGAATATTGTGTGCAATTCTGGTCGCCGTATCTTAAAAAGGATATTGCGTTATTAGAAAAGGTATAGAGAAGAGCCACCAAAATGGTAAAGGGGATGGAAGGATATCCCTATGAAGAGAGGCTAAAACGTTTAGGGCTCTTCAACCTGGAAAAGAGACAGCTGAAGGGAGATATGATAGAGGTCTATAAATTAATGAATGGAGTGGAACGGGTAAACGTAGATCGATTGTTTACACCATCAAAATATAGAAAGACAAGGGGGCAGGCAATGAAGCTATGGGGTAACCTATTTAAGACTAATAAGAGAAAATATTATTTCACTCAACGTGTAATCAAACTCTGGAATTTGCTACCTGAGGATGTAGTAAAAGCTGTTAGTGTAGCCGGGTTTAAAAAAGGTTTGGACAAGTTCCTGGAGGAAAGGTCCATAAACCATTGTTAAAGTGGACCCAGAATATCCACTGCTTGCTCCAATACAAGCATTGTGGAACCTGTGTCTTTTGGGGAAACTGTTAGATACTTATGACCGAGATTGGCCACTGTTGGAAACAGGATACTGGGTTTGATAGAGCTTGGTCTGACCCAGTATGGCATATCTTATATTCTTATGTTAATCTCCCTTATGACTCACTGTGCCCATCCACGTCCACCTCCCAATGCCTTTTCATGTCCATCCCTTGTATGAACAAGATGCAGAGCCTGCCCATGGAACAGAATGTCCCATGGACAGGGGCTATGCAAACAGTGATCACAGCCCAGAGAAGCAGTGTACAATTGGTCTTGCTTAGCCCCTGCCTGTAGAACATGCTGCTCCTGCAGACAGGTTCTGATCTCTGGGCCACAATTGCTGCCTCCAGAAGCCATATGTTCTGCAGGCATGGGCTGTGCAAGTCGTGACTGTGGCCCTGAGAAACAGAGCCTGCTCGCAGGAGCCAACATCAGGAGGGTGCTGTCATTGTCCACCCGCCCCACTCCCTTGTCAGGATGACCTGCGGAGCACTGGCAGCCTAGTGGAGAGCCTGCCTGTGGGACGTGCTGTTCCTGCGTGCAGAAGGCTGTGAGTAGCAATTATGGCCTCTCATAGCTTTCTGTCCATGGAGGCACCATGTCCTGCAGGCAGGCTCTCCACTAAGCCTCTGGTGCTCTGCAGGCCATCTTGAATGGGAAGTGGGGTGTGGGCAGCTAGCGACAGCACTCTCCTGACATTTGCATCTCCCTGCTGCACATGCCCAGTTTACAGGTAGCACCGGCCCATTCCAGCCTGGGGCAGCAGCGGAGAGCTATCACTGTTGGCTGAAAAAAAAAAAGTAATTGAAAAGTGCGGGGTTTTCAAACCTCCATCCACTTGTAAGGCACTGATGGGTCCAGCCACCTCTGATGATACTTTTCGCATCAGAGGGAGGACAGAACCAACAGAGACTTACAAGATGACAGAGGCTTGAAACTCTGCACTTTTCAATTGTTTTTTTTTTTTCAGCCAGCAGTGATAGCTCTCCGCTTCTGCCCCAGTGTGTTCGGATCTGGGGCGAGAGGGCGGATGGGTTGATTCTGCCGCTGCCGAAAAGCAGATGCAGCAGCAGCAGCAGCTTGTCTACACCTTTTTTTTAAACCTTTGAAAGCAGAATAAGGCATCTGTTTGGGGCCATTTTTTGCCACCCCCAAACTTTACCGCCTGAGGCGGCTGCCTCATTCTGTCTCATTATAGAGCCGCCCCTGGGTGTGTGTGATGGGGATTGTCGGGAGTGCATGTCCATATATGTGTGTCATGGAGAGTGTTAGAGTGTATGCATTTGTGTGTGTCATGGGGGTGGGGTATGTGCATGTGTGTGTCATGGGGAATGTAGAGGTGCATGCACATATATGTGAGTGATGGGTAGTGTAGGGAGTGCATGCATGCACATTTGTGTGTGTGTCTCATGGAGTGTATTGAGGGTGCATGCATGCATATTTATATGTGTGTGTGTGTGATGAGTACCCGGTGCTTCTAGTACACGGTGCCTCTAGAAGAGACCACATTACCCTAATCCTAAAGGATTTGCACTGGCTACCAACCAACTGCCGGCTCACTTATAAAGTAGTCCTGATGACCTTCAAGGCCATCAACCAAATATCACCCACCTCCCTGACAGACCTTCTCTATCCCACTCCAACAAACAGAGCAAGGAGGACATTCGCCACTAACACGCTACAGACCTCCAAGGAAATAACAAAATGCACCCAGGCAACAAGGAACCGAGCCTTTAAGTTCTATGCTCCCAGCTGCTGGAATGCGCTCCCAACTACTGTCCGAACGATCACTGACCTTGCTCAATTCAGAAAAGCATTAAAATGCCACCTTTTTCTTCTGCACTACTCACAGCCTAGTAATTCAACCCCACCCGCCATACACCCAGCTAGCCATCTGTAAATAACAAACAACTCATGTATTATTGTAGATAGTTGTAGTCAGCTAGCCATCTGTAAATAACAAGCAACTCTGTGTATATTGTAGATTTATTTAGCTGTATTTATATCCTGCTTTTCACTGGGTCCAAGCAGTCAATTGGGGGATACATTTAACATGAGGGGATATGAGACACATACACTAATACTTACAGGGAACATGGGCAATGGAGAGTTAAGTGGCTTGCCTAAGACCACAAGGAGTGCCTATAGGACTAGAAATCCCAGTCCCTCCGGCCTGAGATTGCTGTCCCCAGGTGGGACTTGAACCCCTGGCTCTCTGGCCTGAAGTACCCTGTCCTAACCACTAGACCACTCCTCCCTAGATAGTGGTAGATAGTTGTAGATAGTTTCCCCAGTTTGAAATCCAAGTTGTATTACCCGTTCAATGTAAGTGCATAACAGGCTTACTGTTCTGTACAAAAGTGTTATCTGTAAACCACACAGATTTTAAAGAGCGCAGTATATAAAAGCGATAAATAAATAAAAATAAATAAATAAATGAGTAGTGTCAAGAGGTGTGTGTGTGTTTATGTGATGGGGAATGTTGGGGGATGTGTGTATGCTGCATGTATTTTTGCAAGTGTCTCTTGGCAGCTCTATGCATTTACATGCATCAGGTGCTGTGTGTGTGTGTGTGTGTGTGTGTTGAAGTGGTGGAGGTGGGGGATATACTTTCCCCTGTCCTCCTGCTACTTCCTGTCCCTCCCATTCTCTTGCACTGTTTCCTCTTCTTTTTCTTCACTGCCCTCTCTTGCCCCCTGCCTCTTTTCCATTCCCTCACGCATGCATGCTCTATCCCCAGCTACCAGGGCCAGCCCATCCACTAGTCAAGCTAGGCAGCCACCAACGGCAGCTAGCCTGGATGGGCAGTGGCGGCAGTGGCAAACATGGGTGGCCATGCCACCCCCCCCAGCTGCTGCTGATTCCATATGGGAGGGAGGCGGGCAGGCTAGCCGCCGCTTTGGTAAATACTGCCGCTACCCGCCTCCCCCTCCCGAGATGGAATCGGCAGCAGCTGGGGGGGGGGGGGGGCAGCAGCGGCAGCAGCTTAGGGGTTGCGGCGATGGTAGCTGGGGGGGTGGTAGTGAGGCCAGAGTTTCTACCTAGGGCAGCAGAAACCCTTGGACCGGCCCTGCCAGCTATCCAACCTTGCATTCTCTCAGACCCTCTATTTCCCTCCCCTTCTTTTTCCTTTAATGCACTCTCCGCCCCTTTTCTCCTCTATCTGCCCGTTCCCTACATCTCTCTTCCCCATTCTCTTTAGCACTGCCCCTTCCCTCATATCCCACCCCTTTCTTTCCTTCTAATCTTGCCCCTTCCCTTAGACTCCATCCTCTCACCAGCCCCTTCTTTCAGCGCTGCCCTCCACCTCTTCAGGCCGTAGCCCTGCTCTTCATGCTGGTAGAACCATGACTCCTGCCTCCTGTCAGCTCTTTATCCTGCTAGTTTGGGTAAGTGGGGGGCATATGCATGCACAAACATGTGTACAAACAGACAAAAATCTATCCAGCCAACTTAACCTTTGGCAATAGGTGCTTCGCTTAAGTGAAGCATGCCTAAAAAAAAGAAATAAGTAACATCAATTAATGCTGACAGAAATGCCAACAACTGCCATACAAAAAGCTAATACATTCAGGTTCTATCAGTCAGTCATCTTCAGGAGCAACATGACAATTTTTCATTTCTGGAAAGTAAGAAAGCCTTCGACTGATCAGGTTCAAAAAAGCATATGTATTATGTGCAAAATCGGGTATGCTTCTAACAAAGAGAATTCAACACAAAGGGTGGCACCTAAAGCCACATCTTGAGATCTTAATGCAAGAAAGTGATGCCACTGAGATTGGGGTTCAAAAGACAAGTCAGGAAACATCCTAATTACACAGCCCAAAAAGTTCTTATTATGAGAAGGACAAAACCTTTTGAAAATTCAGTCATGATCAGATTCCAGAAATAATGTGACAAATGAAGTTGCTTTACCAGTCACTCCAGGGAAAATTCTGCTGATATATTAGTTCTAAGAGTCACAGATTTCTGATCCTTCTTTTTTTGCATACAATTATTTTTTAACAGGCAAGTAATAAGCAGATAATACTGGAGGTAAGGACAATTCTGAGGTATGTAAAATCTCTTGTAAGTAGCTCATAAATTCAAACATGATGCATTATTCAACGGGAAAATAGATGACTTCATACAGTATTTTGGCACTTTAGACTAGTTTTCAATATTTTCAGCTCTTTGATAGTCATATTTCTTACTGCGCAGATGTACCCTATACCAGTGTATATTGAGCATAGGTCGTACCCCCTTCGTACTTACAACTTCTTGCTGCCTCGGATAAGATGCTTGACCTTCGTATCCAGTTCTGGATCTGTGGTGGCAATAGCACAGCAGAGTAACCAAAATCAATTTCAGGTATGAAAAATTAGAAACATTTACTTCAAGAACTTTTTACTTTCTATCATCTGAATAGTCTGGCAGTTAGTGAAACTTGGGGGAACATTTACTAAAGGGTGTTAAGGGAGCAAGTGTGCTGTTAATGCCTGTTATTGGCACCCTTGCGCCCTTAATGCTGTGAAAAATTTGCATTAACAAGCATTAAAAGCTTCTGTAGTGTTAATGGGACAGTAGGCGGAGAGTGGGCGTTAGCGGGGCAGAGAGTGGGTGTTAACAGCATGATGTGAGTGTGTTGGCAGCGGGTGCAGCATCCACAGCCAGCAGCATACAGAGCCATGGCAACATACATATTGGACAACATGCCCCCTCCAACACCTGCCAAACACACCTTGTCAGACAAGTATGCTGAGATCACAGCAGACATAGGAAGACCCCTACTCATGCCTGCATTCACCCATTTAATGACCACAGGGACTGCTAAATCCATATGGAAGCTCTGTGGTACAACACACAAAGCCATTGTGTATGCAAGTGGAGTGTCAGAGGTTCAAGACCTGTCTGTGGATCATGTCCCTGTGAGTAAACTTTACCCTACAGTGAAGGTACTGCACCAGCATGTGTAACCCCCAATGAATCTGCCAGCAAGGGTCCAAACACACATCATCCACATAGAGGGGCTCCACAGCAAGATGGAAAGGCAGGCTGATAGCACCAGCATACTGAGTGGGCATTAACAATGGGCATGAATGTCAGAACATACTACTAGCACATGCACAATGAGCATACATTAACAATGCCGGAGCTGATATGGAGACCAAAGTGGCAGGCAGGAATGCCAGCCATCCCCACTTTTGCACAGCAATGCGTGTGTGTGTATTTATTTATTTATTTACATTCTCTTATATACTGCGCTATTCTGCATCAGTGCGGTTTACATTGAACAAACTGAAATTACATTGAACAGGGCATTATAACTTGGAGATAACTATTTTACAGGGAACATGGGCTATGGAGGGTTAAGTGGCTTGCCCAAGACCACAAAGAGCACCTGTTGGACTAGAAACCCCAGTCCTTCCGGCCCAAGGTTGCTGTTCTCTAGTGGGATTTGAACCCCCGACCTTCCGGCCTGAAATACCTTGCCCCAACCACTAGGCCACTCCTCCACTCTCTAGAGTTCTGTGGCCTTTTGCACTGCACTGTGCCCCACATTGCCTAGGCTGTTCCCAGCGTTAGTCTGCAAATGTGCATGATGAGGAGCAGAGGATTGTGGGTATGGTCTAAAACAGAGTGGTTTGCCCAGGATGTGTCTGCATTGAAGGTCAGGTCAATGGCTGAGACTTTGTAGTGCCTATCTGCCGCAGGTTCATGCTGTGAGGGCACTCTCACTCTGACTAAGCTGTGACCATTGCATGGCTACGGGTCTGAAGCCGGCTGCATGAGCTGTGGATCTTTCACAAAGCTAAGACTCTAATTTTCTTTCTCATCTCTGCTGGGTTCTAGCTACCAATATAGAGTTTAACTGTCTGTTTTGTGGGAATTGCTAATATTAAGTTTAACTGTGCTTATAAATTAAGCATGGGGATATTCAGCCTACTGGGACCTGAGTATCCGGATAACAAAGGTTTAAATCTGTGGAGAAAGCTTGCTTTTTCAGGGAGGGGGAGGTGAAAGTTTTTTGCTCCCATCTTACACCTGGCCAGTGGCCACACCTACGGGTCTGAGGCTGGCTGCATGAGCTGTGGATCTTTCACAAAGCTAAGACTCTAATTTTTTTTCTCATCTCTGCTGTGTTCTAGCTACCAATATAGAGTTTAACTGTCTGTTTTGTGGGAATTGCTGATATTAAGCTTAACTGTGCTTATAAATTAAGCTTGGGGATAATCTGACTGAGTGCTTTTCTGGGTAGCCTTGGAGCAGATATCTGTGGGTGCCCCCAGCTTAGGAACAGCCTACTGGCCAGAGACACTTAGGTTTCCGCCCACCCTACCCCGCACCCCACCCACCCCAGGGGCTGCATTGCCTATATAGCACTCGCATACATTGCCATCTATCCCTTTAATTTGGGTTACAGCCCACATCTTCTTCCTCCTTTCTTCTTCTTCCTCTTCTTCTAGGACTGCTTATTCAGCATGTCATGTATTCAGTGCAATAACTGCAGTACTTTCATTCCAAGATGAATCATTTAGAACCTCAGAGCTTGTCCTATGTGGCTCAGGTCAGCTGCCATGTATAAAGAACTGACTCTACTAAGGGAAGATCTAGCTGCCATGCATAAAGAGGTGACCCTACTGAGGGAGGAACTGGCTGCAATGAAGCGCACCTCTTCTAGGATACAAACTGAACAATGTCCACCACCGCTCCCACAAAGTATCAAACACTCCAGGGACAAGTGGATCACAGTGGGTTCTGGTAGATTGCGACCTGTAACGCACAGACATTCTATGCATCAGGAGATATCCCTGCATAATGCCTTCTCTGCCTTGGCAAATGAGGATGCCCCATCCAAAGAAACTGAAGGGCCCTTAAATGAGACAGACAATGCCCAATCTCCTGCTAAAGGACCAAATAAGAAGAAAACCTCACCAAACAGCAAACTACTACTACTTGTTGATTCCATCATCAGTGGCACCAACTTGGGAACACAGTTCAAAGGAGAGAAGATAGTCAAGTGCCTTCCAAGCTCTTCAGCCAGCAGGAATACAAACCACATTGTTGAACTACTTAGCACAGAAAGTGAACACTCCAAACTTGATGTTGTTATCCACTGGGGCACAAATGACCTGTCTAGAAACAGTGCCTCTACAGTCCAAAAGGACTTCCGATCTCTGGGAGAGAAAATCAAGCCCATTGTTAACACTGTTGCATTCTCAGAGGTTCTACCTGTGCTTGGTAAGAGGGCAAAAAGGCTGCATTGCATTAACAGCTTTAATACATGGCTCCAGACCTGGTGCAAACAAGAAAGATTCAGATTTATTGGCGACTTGGGTAACAGAGGGAACAAGAAGAGACTATACTGTGCTGATGGACTACATCTCTCTGTCGCAGGGAAAAGAATCTTAAGTGAAAAATTCAAGCAATATGTGGATATGCATTTAAACTAGAAAAAGGGGGTGACGGATGTAGAAAGTCAAACTCTGGACGTCACCCCCTGCAAAAGCAGATTAAAATCAGAAACAACCACACATCAAAAACAAGTGGGAAGATGTAGGCAGAACAAAATCAATGCTAAATACGCACAAGCCAGTTAAATGCTGGAAAGCAATGAGCACAAATGCTCGAAGCTTAGCCAACAAAGTTCCGGACCTGGAAGCCCTAATGGTGGAAATGGATTTGGACATTGTGGCCATTACAGAAACATGGCTAAATGAATCGCATGATTGGGATATAGCCATACCTGGCTATAATCTATTCAGAAGAGACAGAGAAAATGGAAGAGGAAGAGGAGTAGCCTTGTATGTCAAAAGCAATATTAAAGCTACTGAAATGCAGGGGCATGGGGAAAAGAAGAAGCACTCTGGATTGTGTTGGAAAGAGGAGATGGCACTGTTATCTATACTGCTGTAGTCTACAGACCTCTGACTCAAATTGAAGAGAGAGATAACGAATTGATTATAGATATTGCCAAGATAGCCACAAAGGGGGAAGTGATCATATTGGGTGACTTTAATCCAGCTGATGTGGATTGGATTACTCCTTCTGCAAATCTGGAAAGAAGCAAAAAAATCGTGGATGCTCTCCAAGATGCGTTACTTAGACAAATGGTGATGGAACCAACCAGGGAAAGCTCAACACTGGATTTAGTGCTCACCAACGGTGATAGCGTGTCGAATGTCTGCGTGAGTGCCCCTGTGAGCAGCAGCGATCATCACACGGTGTGGTTTGAGATAAAAGCCATGGTACAGGCCAATCATAGCAACCTCAAAATCCTAAACTTCAAAAACACCGACTTCAATAAAATGGCCAAGTACCTAAAGGAGGAGCTGACAGGGTGGAAGGAGATAAGGGAAGTGGAATTGCTATGGGCTAAACTAAAGTGGCAATAAAAGGGGCAACAAATAAATATGTAACAAAAATAAACAAAAACAAGAGAAGAAAACTTATTTGGTTTTCCAAATCCTTGCTGCCCTGCCTGAGCCCCAATCGGCGGCAGGAAAAGGAGCTGAGGGCTGCTATCCCTCCTGTTCCTCGACTGGCGGCCAATCAGGACCCAGCACCCCGGACCTCCACAACTTAAAAGAAGCGCCTCCCGGTGCCATCGGACAACATCCTTGCTGCCCTGCCTGAGCCCCGATCAGCAGCAGGAAAAGGAGCTGAGGGCTGCTATCCCTCCCGCTCCTCGACCGGCAGCCAATCAGGACCCAACACCCCGGACCTGCACAACTTAAAAGAAGCGCCTCCCGGCGCCATCGGACAACATCCTTGCTGCCCTGCCTGAGCCCCGATCGGTGGCAGGAAAAGGAGCTAAGGGCTGCTATCCCTCCCGCTCCTCGACCGGTGGCCAATCAGGACTCAGCACCTCGGACCTGCACAACTTAAAAGAAGCACCTCCCGGCGCACCCACGTCTGGTGGGCCCATGCCTGAGGGCCTCGCCAGAGGGCCCTTTGGCTTGGCCCTTAGGCGTGGCACAGAGGCGAACAGAGCAAAAAGAGACACAGCCCCATTGAAAAACCCCACGAAAGTGATACAGAAAACCCCAGCAAGCAGCCAGGAGAGAAGAGCAGCAAACGTAAGTGCAAACCCCAGGACTGAACAAAATCATGCACACAAGTCTGATTCTCCCCCTCGGCCTCATAGTCACACTACTCATTACACCACTCACCCACTACCAACACCCACACACATATACACACCATGGCCACCAACAACTACATGGACATACATAGCCCAACAGCATACCTACGGGGACTCACACGGAACACCCACGACAAGGAGACAAGCAAAGCACAAGCTCAACATCCACTCCAAAACAAAGGAAGCACACAAGAAACACAACACCCCAAGATCTATAACAGTAGAGCTCATAAATGCCAGATCCATATGCAACAAGATCTATACCCTAGTGGACCACATAGATGACCAACAACCTGACATACTCTGCATCACAGAAACGTGGCTCAGTCCTACTGACAACGCTCTACTCAATCAATTAGTGCCCGACACATACACAGCATACAACTGCCCATGCACCCACAGGCGAGGAGGAGGGGCCCTCATAATCGCAAAGAACAGCCTAAGATTCAAATCAAGAAATACCACGGACACCCAACACTCTAAAACTATCTCGATCGAGAACAAACACATGGCCATATGTCTCACCTACAGAGCACCCCATGCACCACCTGAAGAACTAGCATCAACACTCGAGGCAGTCTGCGCAGTCAACTCCAGACACAAACCCACAATACTCCTAGGAGACTTCAATCTTAAGTCCACTAACAAAAAGGATGCAGAAGCATTTCTCCAAGCAATGGGTTCGCTTCAATTCACGCAAATAATCAACACCCCAACACACAGACATGGATCTGCACCAGACCTTATCTTCGTATCCAACTACCTAACCTCAAGAGGCCTAATATCAACACCAATCACAACACCAGTACCATGGTCTGACCATCACTTAATTGAAGTAAACATTATACCACAAGAGGAGAAACTAAACAAATATCCGGACAACACACCCACACAAAGAAGATTTAAATGCTTCGACAGGGACCAGTTCCTGCAAGACACAATACAAAACCTAAACTCTGAAACAGATGACCTAGAAGCATTAATCAGCAACTGGAACAACACCATATACAACGCTGCCAAAGCAACAGACGATAGACACAGGACACTTCGCTGCAACAAACTACAACACCAGACATGGTACTCAAAAACTATACGAACTGAAAAGAGGAACCTCAGAAAAATAGAACGGAGATGGAGACAGAACAAGTCACCCGAGACCCAGGACCTATACCTAACAAAGCAAAAACAATACAACGAATGCATCAATCAGACAAAAAGGGAATACCATACAAACATCATATGCAACTCCAACAACAAACCCAGAGAACTATTTGAAATCGTAAAAACACTCACCAAGGATCAGAACACCGAAGACAAAGTGCAAATCGACCCACAAAAATTTGCGGACCACATCCAAGAAAAGTTCCACACAGCAGTACAAACAAGACCCAGCCCAGCCCCAAAGACTAACACACCCTTGAACACCTGGACAACATTCAACACCCCATCCACAGAGCAACTCTCACACATCATAACAGCAATCAAGACAAGCACAGCCCCCACAGATCCCTGCCCAGTGCCCTGGATCAAGGCCACCAAATCAAACTTCATCCAAACCATCCACAAAATGGTGCACTCCTCTCTAACCCAAGGGTGCATGCCAAATCAACTGAAGCTCGCAACAATAAGACCTATCCCGAAGAAATCCACACTCGACAAAAACAATCCAGCAGCATACAGACCCATCTGCAGCATACCACTTTTAGCAAAAATAATCGAAAAGACTGTACAGCACCAACTACAAGAACACATAGACAACCACGTTCCCCTGCACAACAATCAACACAGGTTCCGCCCCAACCATGGGGTAGAAACACTTCTGATATACCTCTTCGACAGCATCCTTCACCTCATAGACAACACCAGGAAAGGCATCCTAATGATCTTCATAGACATCTCATCTGCATTTGACACAGTTGACCACAACACCCTATTGGATAGACTGCAGAACATCGGTCTACACGGTGCCACCCAAAACTGGTTCCGCTCATACCTGACTGACAGACAAATACAGGTCAAAGTAGGACACAACACATCCCGACCCATAAAAGTCAAACAAGGAGTGCCACAGGGATCAGCCCTCTCAGCCCTTCTATTCAACCTATATATCCAGCCAATATGTGTCATCATGAAAGAGCACCACATACAATATACAATCTACGCAGATGACATCATGATCTACACACCCATCTCAGTTGACAACCCGGACTACACCAATATAACAAACTGCCTCACACAAATGGCAAACTGGCTTCAAAAAAACAACCTATCAATAAACTATAGCAAGACGGAGGCACTGATCATCACGCGAAACCCGGACTTTATCCCCCCACCTGACATCAAGATAAAAGATACAATCATACCTATAAAATCAGAAGTGAAATACCTCGGAGTCATCTTGGACAAAGAACTTAACCTCCAAGCACATATAGGAAGAACAACCAAAAGTGCATACCACAGAATGCGACTCATCAGAAGACTCAAGCCCCTCCTCGACCCAGAGCACTTTCGCACCATTTGCCAGGCACTAATAACCCCTCTATTAGACTTCTGCAATCCAATATACACCGGGCTACCAAAGCAGACCCTCAGACCTCTACAACTGGCACAAAACACAGCTGCCCGCATTATATCCGGTACTACAAGACAAGATCACATCACACCCATACTGAAAGAACTACATTGGCTCCCAATCATCTCACGCATCAAATACAAAACAATCATAAACATATTCAAGATCAAACAACACTCTTCTGCCATAAGCCTACACACACTCATACAACCTGACACAAGCACAAGGCCAAGAAGAAGAGGCACCTCCAATCGTGTAAACACTCCAAAAGACTTCACCAAGACCCACAAAGACACCACACAATGAGCACTCTCCCTGGCTGCTCCATCCATCTGGAACTCTCTCCCAGATGAACTGAGACTAACCACAGAAATCAAGGACTTCCGAAAACATCTGAAGACAAGCCTGTTCATCGAATACTATGGTCATACCCCTTCAGCCAACAGACGTGACAGAACTGCAGACCCTCCCACCACCCCAAGACTGTATATAAGAATGTATAATAGCTCATGATGTATAATAGCGCACTATGTAGATAAAACAACGCTAATCATCTACCCACCCACACACCACACTCTCCACTGCATGAAGACACTTGCCCTCCCCTTGATTGTTTGCTGTGGAAACTGCCTTGATTGAATGATAAGGCAGTATATAAATACCATTACATAAATAAATAAATAAAGAAAGAAGTGGCTGCTCAAATAAAGGCAAAAAACACAGCTTTCGCAAAATTCAAAAGCTCGCAAATAGAGGAACACAGAAATGAATACAGGATCAAACTCAAAGAGACAAAGAGAGAAATGTTGTTGTTGTTAAGTGCCGTCGAGTCGGAGTCGACTCATGGCGACCCTCTGGATAGCTATACTAATTGTGTTCGGTCTTCAGTCAGGCGGCTCATTGTTGACAGACTGGTACCTGTAGCTGCTGTTATTGTATCGATCCATCTCATTGCTGGCCTTCCTCTTTTGCATTGACCTTCTATCTTGCCAAGCATAATGTCTTTCTCTAATGATCTCTCTCTTCGCATGATGTGTCCAAAGTATGAAAGTCGAAGTCTTGTCATCTGAGCTTCTAAAGAAAGCTTAGGTTTGATCTCCTCTAGTACCGACTGGTTTGTTCTTCGGGCAGTCCATGGTATACACAGTATTCGCCGCCAGCACCATAATTCAAAGGCATCAATTTTCTTCCTGTCTATCTTTCTCACTGTCCAGCTTTCACATCCATATGATGTTATTGAAAATACCATGGCTTGAACAAGTCGAATCTTTGTATGGAGAGAGACATCTCTGCTCTTGAGAATCTTATCTAGGTCTTTCATAGCCATTCTGCCAAGAGCAATGCGTCGTCTGATTTCTTGACTGCTTGTTGCTTCTTTATTGATAGTTGATCCAAGTAGGTTAAAGTTGTTCACAATTTCAATTTCTTCTCCTTCAACGTTGAACCTGTTGATTATGCCAGTTGTCATGATCTTTGTCTTCTTTACATTAAGGTGCAGGCCCATTTTGAGACTATGTTCTTTGATTGTGAGAAGCAAATGAGAGAAATAAGGATAGCAAAATCAAAGGCAGAGGAAAAGATGGCTAAAGATGTTAAGTGTGGCGACAAAACTTTCTTCAGGTATATTCGGGAAAGGAAGAAGATCAGAGGTGGAATTGCAGGACTCAGAAGTGCTGCGAACGGACTCGTGGAAAGTGACATTGAAAAAGCGAAATTGCTAAATGAATACTTCTGCTCTGTTTTTACTAAAGAAAGTCCTGGAGAAGGACCACCTGTGACTCCCAAATATAAAAATGGGAATGAAGTAGATACCACGCCATTCACAGAAGATGATGTGTTAGTACAATTTGCGAAACTGAAAGTGCACAAGGCCATGGGACCGGATAGGATACATCCCAGGATACTGAAAGAGCTCAGAGAGGTTCTTGCAGGGCCGTTAAAGGATGTTTTCAACAGATCCTTGGAAACAGGAGAGGTTCTTCAGGACTGGAGAATGGCTGATGTCATACCTCTACACAAAAGTGGTGACAGGGAAGAAGTGTCAAACTACAGGCCCGTGAGCCTTACCTCGGTGGCGGGAAAAGTAATGGAGGCGTTCCTGAAAGAGCGAATAGTGAACTTTCTCAAAACCAACAGGTTGCAAGACCCGAGGCAACATGGTTTTACCGAAGGACGATCTTGCCAAACAAATCTGATTGAGTTCTTTGACTGGGTGACCAGGGAGCTAGATCAGGGGCATGCGATGGATGTCATCTACCTGGATTTCAGCAAAGCCTTTGATACTGTTCCTCATAGGAGGCTAATCAATAAACTCAGTAGCTTGGGAATGGATCCCTAAGATGGTAAATTGGATCAGAAATTGGTTGACTGACAGACGACAGAGGGTGATGGTAAATGGAGCTCACTCAGATGAAGGGAAGGTGATTAGCGTGGTGCCCCAGGGGTCGGTCCTGGGCCCGGCACTGTTCAATGTATTTGTGAGTGATATTGCTGAAGGACTGAATGGAAAAGTCTGTCTTTTTGCAGATGACACGGAAATTTGCAACAGAGTGGACTCCCCCGAGGGAGTGATTAACATGAGGAAAGATCTACAAAAGCTGGAAGAATGGTCTAATGCTTGGCAATTAAGATTTAATGAAAAGAAGTGCAGAGTCATGCACTTGGGTAGCAGAAATCCAAGGGAAATGTACGCGATAGAGGGCGAGAGGTTGGTGTGCATGGATCAGGAGAAAGACCTTGGTGTGATTATTTCTGAAGATCTCAAGGTGGGAAAACAGTGTGACAAGGCGGTGACAAAAGCCAGGAGGATGTTGGGCTGCATACAAAGAGGAATCACCAGCAGAAAGGAAGATGTACTTATGCCACTGTACAAGTCACTGGTGAGGCCTCACTTGGAGTACTGTGTTCAGTTTTGGAGAATGTATCTTGCAAAGGATGTAAAAAGACTGGAAACTGTTCAGAGGAAGGTGACCAAAATGATTTGGAGCCTGTGTCAGAAGCCTTATGAGAAGAGACTTGAAGACCTAAACATGTACACTTTGGAGGAGAGGAGGGACAGGGGAGATATGATTCAGACCTTTAAATACTTAAAGGGAGATAATGAACAAACAAACCTCTTCCAAAGACGGGGAAGCTGTAAAACTAGAGGGCATAACAGGAAGCTGCAAGCTGGTAAATTGAAAGGCAATGTCAGGAAATACTTTTTCACAGAAAGGGTGGTGGATGCTTGGAAAGCCCTCCCAGTGGAAGTGGTGGGGGCAAACACAGTGACGGAATTCAAAATGGCAATGGACAGACACAGTGGATCCCTTTACAGCAACAGGATAAAATCAAAATAAACTGAACCATCTAATTTCTCAACAAATAGGGGTGTCCTGCATGGAGTGGTGGGTTCACCCTTAAATAGGGACGTGGGGAGGAGTAACCTGCACGGAGCGGCAGGTGCACCTACTCTTGCCATCGTGCTGGGCAGACTAGATGGACCATGCTGGTCTTTATCTGCCATCATTTACTATGTTACTATATATCCACATAGTGCTATATAGTGTCCAGCTCCATTGAGGTGGGTGTTTTCTCTATCCTGGGAGTCTAAATGCTGGGTGACCATGCTGTTTATCCTAAGCTAGGGTGTACATAGTTGCTCTGTGCACATGCATTGTGTGCTGACTGGCCACAGGTAGTATGTGCATGGCTGAAACAGACCTGTGGTGGGCAACAGGTGCAGTCTGACTGTGGTGGATTGGTATAACCAGATGGTTGGGACAGCAATTGCTCCTGGCCTGCTCATGGCAGGACTAACAAGATGGACACTGCATTTATACCCATAGCATGCACTCCTGCAACACCAGGTATTGACATGTACTCTTCTATGAAGGTTCCTACCTAACAGAGGCAAGACATAGATGTGACAGGCACCTACAGCATACTATAATTGTGTAGGAAACAAGGTAACTAGTATAGTACACTGCAGACAATACCTATCGCACACTGGTGGCATCGTGGATCTGTAGTACAGCTGACAGAAACCATCTCTAACAGTGCAAGCTCTAGGGACCAGGTGCTAGGCGGCCATCCTCACCCTCAGGGTAACCGCTGAAACTGCTCAGTAGCACAGTTTGTAATCTGTTCTGTGCTTGTAGCACATACTATCAGTGTGTCTTACTGAGCTGATGTGATGGATCAGTGCATTCTCCATTTGGTGATCAGCTGCAGACTGCTGTTCCACATGTGCAGTGCCTCATGGATACTTGAGGGGCTAGCTTATATCGGCAAACACAGCAGACAGTTTAGGCAATTACCTGCAGTCTCTTTGAATCCAGACATTGCTGTATAGAGCAGTGTGGAGGTGCAGCTCACTGATTAATGCAATGTCTCCATAAGCAGGGGAAAAGGGTTTGAAGCGCTGTGTGCTACTCAGGTCATTTCCCTGCCTATAACAGTCCAGGCTTAATAAGAACATAAGAACATAAGATATGCCATACTGGGTCAGACCAAGGTCCATCAAGCCCAGTATTCTGTTTTCAACAGTGGCCAATCTAGGTCACATGTACCTAACAGTTTCCCCAAGGGACACAGGTTCCACAATGCTTGTATTGGTCCAAGCATTGATATCCTGGGTCCCTTCTTAATAATGGTTTATGGACCTTTCCTCCAGGAACTTGTCCAAACCTTTTTTAAACCTGGCTACACTAACAGCCTTTACTACATCCTCTGGTAACAAATTCCAGAGTTTGATTACACGTTGAGTGAAAAAATATTTTCTTTTATTAGTCTTAAATAGTTTACCCTGTAGCTTCATTGCATGTCCCCTAGTCTTTCTATATTCTGATAAGGTAAACAATCGATCTACGTTTACCCGTTCCACTCCGTTCATTAATTTATAGACTTCTATCATATCTCCCCTCAGCCGTCTCTTTTCCAGGTTAAAGAGCCCTAACCTTTTAAGCCTTTCTTCATAGGAGTATCCTTCTATCCCCTTTACCATTTTGGTGGCTCTTCTCTGAACCCTTTCTAAAATCGCTATATCCTTTTTAAGATACGGCGACCAGAATTGCACACAATATTCAAGGTGCGGTCTCACCATGGAACGATACAGAGGCATTATAATATCTTTTGTTTTATTTTCCATTCCTTTCCTTATCATACCTAGAATTCTATTTGCTCTCTTGGCCGCCGCTGCACACTGGGCCGAGGGTTTTAACATGGTATCCACAATGATGCCTAAATCTTTTTCCTGGGTGGTGGTTCCTAATGTGGAACCTTGCATCGTGTAACCATAGTTTGGGTTGTTCTTCCCTAGGTGCATAACCTTGCACTTGTCCACATTAAATTTCATCTGCCATTTTGATGCCCAGTCTTCCAATTTATCAAGATCCTCTTGCAGTTTTCCACAATCCTCTTGG
The DNA here is from genome assembly GCA_033557465.1 of Ichthyophis bannanicus. Taxonomy (NCBI): domain Eukaryota; kingdom Metazoa; phylum Chordata; class Amphibia; order Gymnophiona; family Ichthyophiidae; genus Ichthyophis; species Ichthyophis bannanicus. Next base: position 805,580,201 of record CM066034.1, on the reverse strand, counting down.
GTTTTAACAACTTGCAGACACACATCCTTCTACTTTGTTATGCGTTCTGGTCACATGCTATTCCCCATCATGCCCTTCTGAGAGCATAGTTTTATTGGCTCTGCCATAGCCCATTGCAGGGGATCAGACATGTTCACCCTGCAGATATAAGGCACCTGCTTGGAGGTGTTGCATAATGGTCATGGCAATGGCAATGGCCAGGGGGCCAAGATACCAGGGTTTGAAGTCCACTAGAACCTCTCTTTGTTGACATTTCAGAATGTGTTACTGTCGCATTTTATGTCTTCCACAACTTCATGGATTGACACCTCCTTGTGATCTTGAGCAGGTCACTTAACCCACCAGTTGCTTAACTGACTACAGGTCGGCACAGTCCCTGTTTATCATCTGATATTACCAATTCATCAGTAATACATACCTTGACATGACTGCACTGATACAGTGATATACTAACAGGCAGTTACATGCATATAGCTGTAACCTACTGTATACAGTGAGACATGATTCATATATGACATCATGACTGTGACTGTACAGCTTTGGCTCCATCACATCTCTGCAGTAAATGCAGACATATCCTACCCCTTGGATAGCCACCTGCAGGTATCACCTCATGTTCATACGAGCCCCATTTGCCCAGTTTGGATAATGCCTGTCCAGTTGTTATCTGTACATTTGTCTGGGGTATTGTATTGTGGTTGTGTGGCTGGTACAAGTGTGAGACCCACATGTCTGGTATCAGGCCTTCCATGTAGCACTGACAGAAATGTTCCCACACAGTACAAATACGTTGGGGATGGCACATATGGCATATTGGTGCTGCCAGCAAATACCACCCTCTTCTCTGCCACTATCCTTCCTTCAGCCCATCCATCCGCCTCTGTCAGCTGTGTGCAGGCTCATGCAAGCTGCTACACCATGGCCTACACAGGTACTTTTTCACGCATTTTGGCTCCTCACGCAGATCTGCATGTCACCACTCCTGATCTGTCCTCCTTTCGCTGCACACATCCTGCCACTTCTGACTCCACTAGGGGACACATTTTCCTTATCCTATGTACACATTGACATTGTGCAGTTTTACATTGGCACCCCACCATGTATCAGCACAGCTGTGTCCCACATGCTCGTCCAAATTACTGGCGGCTAAGTTGGGTACCCACGATTTAGCAGGTCCATCAGCTCCCACCTGTCCTTCCATTCATCACTTTACATTGACTTTCCTTGGTGCTCCCTTATCCAGCATTAGTGTGACAGCCATTTTTAGATGTTAAGGTGCATGCTTGACACCTTAACACCCGACGTCCTGTTAACGCACATTAAATGGCCCATTGTGCCCTTAACGCCGGAATGACTCCTACCCGCCCAGTGCCCTTTACAAATGTTAACCTCTTATCACTGCCATTAATGCCTGCTACCTTAACACCCTTTAGTAAACATACCCCTTGGTTGAAGAGGAGATTCTGCATATTTGAGGGAAACATTCTCTATTGCATATGAGTATTGCACTTGCCAGTTGTCAGCATTCTAATCGATGTGATGGTGGTGGTGGTGGTGGTATTGCTCTCTTATTATCAAATAACTGGGCCAGTAGAGAACTTAGTTGCTTTTCATCTGCATCTATAACAGTTCAAACTAATGGCCATATTCTTCTATATTGATATATATATATATATACATACATATACCTTTCATAATCTCTCCTATCGCCTCTGCCTCACTTGATGACTTAAGTACCATAATAGCAGAGTTTAGCCTCTATAAGGCTCTTTAGTAATTAATGAGACTTGACTGCATATTGATAAATCAAACTGAAGGACAGAGAAGGATTTTCTATCCCTAGTAGAAGAATTGGGCTTTTCCTTTCTTTCTTCTAAACCTATCAATACAGCTGGCCACTATCTAGACCTGATTTTAAGAAGAGACCGCAAGTTTTCAGGTGTCTGTTCATATAGTGGTTACTCGTATTCATAGCTTGGACATCTGAAAATGGGCATAGAGATGTCCAAAGCACAGAGACATCCCCAGAGCAATTTTAGAAGCCAAGTCTGTAGATGTCCACAGCGTGAGGACATCCAAGTCAGAATGGGGGCGTGGTGGAGACATAGCTGGGGTATTCCCAAGATTGGACATCCCCACCTGACTGACATCTCGAGCCATGTCAAAGGTTATACCTGCTCCAGGTACAAACAGGCATCTGAAAAGTGTCCATTTTGTCAGACAAACATCTGGAGGGTGTAGAGAAGGAGGTACCCTCATATCCCTTTTATTTTACAATTTGTCAGTGAACACCAACAGGGAATAGGGGCTTAAGTGTTTTCATTTTGTCACACCGCTGGGCATCCCTATATGCAATCTTGCTTGAGATGAACGTCCTCGCCCCAAGGTTTCATAGCAGAGACATTTATATGGACTCTGGCCCAGGTGTCCACATCGGGGGCTTCTATGCTTCTAAAATCAGGCCGCAACATCCTCAGCATTTTTCCGCACATTCTGCCCTGGATGTCCCAGATTGTATTTTGACACCTTTTCTAAAATGCCATTTCTCTTGTTCTTTTGTCCTAGATGGATCATTAAATTTTGGTCTTGGATTCTCTACTCCATATGTTTACTGATCTAACACTTTTCTCACAAGGAACCTGATTTCTATAAATAAAGATCAATATACAAATGAATCGTTCTTATTACCTGAGAGGTTTGAGACTTTCACCTTAAAATAGAACACATAGGCTTAGTTTTTCCTTCTGAAAACAAATTTAGGCAAGTGTGCACCCTTAAGAAGGAAGAAGAAGCAAAGTCATGACTTTCTAGTCAATTACAGAACTTTAAGAAGTATCTGTGAAGGAAAGCTCCTTCAAAATCAAATAGAGATAATTGCAAATTAAATATCAAACAATAATTGGACAAGATTAGAAAGCCTTTTATTAAAGTGTGTAAAGTGGTTATCGCTTTTTAGCATTTGGTAACTGTCAATGCGGGGCCACGGAAACTGTTATCATGCAGACATGACAATTACAGTACCATATGCTATTTCCTGCGTTAACTACAAATCGCATGATGGGGTGAGGAATGGGTGGTTTGGGATGGAAAGTAAGTATAGAGAGCACATTGCTGTTAGCACTGGGGGTACATATCGCATGCTGTCGATGTGGGCAATTAGCATGGGTGCACTTAGCACCTCAATGGGTAGCATTAAGTATATCATGTTAATACCGAAAGCCACTGCTCCGTGTTAGGATACAGCTCAAAGCGGTAACTGCCAGGAACATGTTGGACACGGTCCTGATAGTGCATGACTGTTGATCTTTAATCTTAATGGGTCGTGTCATGAGCATCTGCAGTGCTGCCAGGCTACGCTCTCTGCAATTACGGGGATATGCTATGCACCACATTTGCCGCTAACGCAGTGCTGTTTGCACAAAAATGCCGCATTAGCTATAAAAGCCTAATGCACTTTATAAAACATGCCCCTGTATTTCAGTAAAATGTACCCAAAAATGTTGTAGTTCAAAAGTGATAACAGGTTTGGCAGACAGGCAGGCAAGATTCATGGATCAAATACCAATCTTTTTTTTTTCTATGTCATTTTTGTTTGGGATTTTATACTTGACTTTAAAATTCAAATAAAATCAAATGAAATAAATCACAAACAAAAAAAAATGAAAGGAAAAAAAACAAAATGAAATGAAAATACTTGAAGTTCACATCTTATCCTGCAGTGCCCTCAACTAGCCACCAGAAGGTCCTCAAGAGTAATATATATGTTTCTCCTTTTACTGTACATTCTATGTTCTCAATTATCTGAGCTGTTTACAGTATACAGTATACTGCAGCTCTCCCAAATGCAAAATATGTGCTAATATGCATGTCTATTCTACCGATGATTTAAAATCTTGAAGAACTTTTCACGAAAAAAATGTTAACAGATACAAAACGGAATAGAAAGGGCTCTATTGAATAGAAGAAATTAAAATATTTATCATAGCTCTCAAACTATTATAAAGCATGTTAGGTCATAATAAATAAGAAATAATACTTACTAGTAAGAAAGTGCTTCATTGGAACCTAATAGATATTTTCACTGCTGGATATTAGAATTGTATTTTATTTTTTACAGCTCTGATATATATGTTAAAATAATGTAACAGCTATACTGATTTTTTAATAGAATCCAATTTAAAAAGATACTGATCACTAAAATGCTTTAATGTTTGTGCCGCCCAAGACTTCCAAACCTATCCTGGGGGCCTTGCTCCTTATTTGGAAGATTGACTCCTAGAGGTTATACCATGAGTCTACCACTAGGGGTCAGGGCTCCCATTTTGAACCTGAGGGGCAACAGGGCAGGAGCAAAGGAGGATTACTCCTGCCCCTTACACTAGGCTTTGGTTAAGGGACAGGGGAGGAGGTTTGTGTGTTCAACTGAGGGGTTGGAAGGGCAGTGATCAGACTGTTTACAGCTGAATCATGTTTTTTTTTTCTATTTGGAGGAGTAGCCTAGTGGTTGGGGCAAGGTACTTCAGGCCGGAAGGTCAGGGGTTCAAATCCCACTAGAGGACAGCAACCTTGGGCCGGAAGGACTGGGGTTTCTAGTCCCACAGGTGCTCCTTGTGGTCTTGGGCAAGCCACTTAACCCTCCATAGCCCATGTTCCCTGTAAAATAGTTATCTCCAAGTTATAATGCCCTGTTCAATGTAATTTCAGTTTGTTCAATGTAAACCGCACTGATGCAGAATAGCGCGGTATATAAGAGAATGTAAATAAATAAATATTTAGCTTTGGGAGCAGCCATGATATCTGTTTGCTGGTAGTGTGGGTGCACTCAATTCTATCAGTGACAATTAGCAAGCAGTAACATACTACGTATGCCTACTTATGTGCATATACACCCAACGCTTTATATAATAACACCCAAGAGTGCACATTTCAATGGTATTATGCCAGGTAAAATGGCCTAACTAAAAAATGTTCCTCTTCAAATTTAGCTAAAATTATTGGTGGAATCCATGGCATAGATGGTTTTTACCTGCATTAAAAAGGAGAAACAGATGTGGGCATATATACGTTGGAGAAAGAAAATAGAACATATACAATGAATTGTCAAATGCAGGCAAGCTATTTTGCCCCACCACAACCACTCATACAAATTGCCAGTGCAAAGTACATGGACACTTAGCATGCTGACTCCGCACATGCTAATTTGCCAAGAGAAACCTGAGTAGAATGAAGTTAAAAGTGCCCATGTAATTTGCAAATCCGTGGGCCTTTTGAAAACGTCTCTCAAAATATCAAAGCTATGGAATATCCGTGTTTTATTTTATTTATTTATTTAACACTCATTTATATACCGCATCTTCCAGAGATCAGTTGCGGTTTACAATAAACAACATCAACAAAGCAGGGTTTGTTTTACATGGAACATCTTATAACAACTAACAATGTATTAACTAAACAGCTTATGTAAATACAGAACAGATTAAACTATATACAGGTTGTGACGCAGCGCCAGGCGCGGAGGCCATGGAGACCGATACTGACCCCCTGGTAGAGTCTAGTATTGCAGGGAAAAGAAGAAATTCCCACTCTCAGCATAGCCTTCAGGCTGCCAATCAGCTCACCTCAGAGGAGGAGAGAAGCGGAGCTATGGATTGGGCACGCCCTAGGAGGAGGCGGGCCTCCCAGAGTAAGGGATCCTTCTTAAACAGAGAGAGGGAACACTCAAAGGAGAGGAGCAGAAGGACTAGAACGAATGGAGGAACAGGACCAAGCCAGAGGCTGTCACGAAGGAATGAAGGAGTAAGCACTGCTAGTGGATTGAGGAGAGAGTTTGCTTTAAATCCACAGGAGAGAAAGCAAGAGGTATTGGGAAGGCAGGAAGTTCCACGGACTGCAGAACCCTTTGACCTGGCTACAGAAGCTGTGCCCAGCTGCCACAGAAGGGAAGCTAATTCAACACGAGGAGAAAAGCACACGTTGTTGAAAAGCAGTTTTTATCCCTGGAGAGAAAAGCATGCTGGCAAGACAGTTCCTGAGCAATCTCATTTGAAGGTACCTGCTATTTTTAATCCTTCTGATAAGTGTTATATGCCAGGAAGAGAGACTCCTGTTTATAGTGGACAGGATAGTTTCAGGGGATATAAAGGAAGTTTGTTTTACCCTGGAAACTCTCCATGCAAGCCAAGTTTTACTCAGCCAGTAATACCTGTTCTTAACAAACAAGCTGAGGAAAGAAATGCAGCCCAGCTGTTTATAAAGGGACCAGGTTATCCTGATGTAGAAGATCTTACTTTTGAAGCCTTCCTTAGAAGTAGAGCTGCTGCAAACGAACGTGAGATTCCACCATTCATTAACAGAGAGAAGTGGGGGAAGGGAATCTCTACCTCGGGCATAGACTGTCTGAATAGGGAAAGCCGTGTTTGCTCACCAGATGCAGATAATCAGCTGTTTAAACAAGGAGAAGCTTTACCGTTGAGTCCTGCTAGGAAACAAGCAGAACAACTCTTAAATGACCTTAGACAACTCTTGAATGAAAGAGTCATTTCACAACAAGCTACTCTTCAAGCAGTGAATAATCCTGAAGGCAAGAGTATTCCCCAAGCCCAAGTTCCCATGATTGACATCCATCAACCGATGGATTGCTCTGTAGGATTAATAGAGAGAACTGACGAAACAAAAGCTTGAATGATTATACCTGACTTTTATTCTGGTTATGCTAATCCAGAATTGCTGAAAATTACCTGACAAGAAGTATTGTTTAGGGCAATTGAGAGGAAAGCATATCCTAACATTGAATGTATGCTGGACTGTGATATAATTGATAAAGAGAACAATTATACTTCTTACCTGAGCACCTGTATACATTGCACGGAAGAAACACATGAAGCAATGTGTTTTTCCATATGAGAAGTTTTGTTGAAGCACAATACTGAAAGCCTCTGTTTGCATGATTCCTGATTTACTGATCTTTTCTGTTCCTGTCTCTCTCACGGAGCGGGGAAATAAAAATCCTTGAAGACAAATAAATTTTCTTGTCACCGCATATTCATTTGGCCCCCACAACTACACAAGGCCTATCCCTCCTTAGCTCACAAGGTTGGGGAGTGGGTGAAGGTTTGACAAGGTACAGATTAAACTATATACAGGTACAAGTATGTGGACATTAGAGATTGGATCATCATATATTTTCAGCTATGTATATTATCCGTTTAAGTGAGTGGGATTTTATTTGACACAGTCAGGTATCTAGTTAGCCTTTATCTAAACCGAGTGAAGGGTTATCTATGTTGTTGTAGTGCTTGGTAAATAGATAGGTTTTTAATTTTTTACGGAATACCATGATCTCGGTTAGTGTTCATAGATCCTCTGGGAGGGAATTCCAAATGGTTGGGGCTGCATGTGGAAAGGATCTCTTTGTTAATTTGTTTGCTTTTATGAAATCTTTCGGAGTCTTTAGTTTGTTTAATTGTCCTTTTCTGTGAGTAGACTTAGAAGATTCTTTACAGATTAGTTTACATAGAGTGGTTGGAGCCATATCATTTAAAGCTTTGAATGAGGTTATTATTGTTTTATATATTATCCTGCTTTGTATTGGTAACCAGTGAAGGGATGCCAGTATTGGTGTTATGTGTTGGAGTGAGTGTACTTTCATTATAATTCTAGCTGCTGCATTTTGTGCTAGCTGGATTCTTTTAATGTTTTGCTTTGATATACCTATTAGTATTAGGTTGGCAAAATCGAAGTGTGGGGTTATGGTAGCCTGGATTATATTAATAAAATCTTGTAAAAATACTAGAGGGCGTAGTTGTTTATTTATTTATTTATTTATTTATAGACTCTTATATACCGCACTATTAGGCATCAGCGCGGTTCACAAAAAACAGTGAGATACACAATTCAACAGGATTTTGAGCTTGAAATAAATTTTCTTTATGGTATTTCTAATGTGAGTGTCCATTGTAAGGTGAGTGTCTAGAATAACACCTAAATATCTTACTTCGTTTTTTATTTTAATTTCTTGGTTTTGTAGTGTTATGTGGGTCGGAGGGATATATGATTGATTTTTTGTTACGATTAGTACTTTGGTTTTAGAGTGATTTATATGGAGGTTTTGAGCTTTTAGCCAAGTTGTAATTTCATTAAAGCAGTCTGATAGGAGTTGTAACGGTAGATTAGGGATCGTGAATGGGATGTACATCATGATATCATCCGCGTATAGATGATAGTGTACTCCAAATGTTTTAAAGATATTGCAGACTGGTTTTATGTAAATATTAAATAGAAGGGCTGATAACGCTGAGCCTTGTGGTAAACCAATTTCTTGTTTATATGTAGTGGAGGTGTGATTGCCTATTCTTACATTTTGCGTTCTATTATTTAAATAAGAGGTGAACCATTTATGTACTGTAGAGTTTATGCCTATTTGTCTCAGGTTGTTAAGCATTATGGTGTGGTGTACACTATCAAAAGCTGCTGATATATCAATAAATAGGAGGATGAATGCTTGTTTATGGTTGTCAATCCCTCTTAATAGAACATCAGTTAAAACTGTTAGGAGTGTTTCAACTCCATTGCGGGGCCGAAATCCATATTGTTGCTCGTCAAGTGGGTAAGATGAGTCTAAATATTCTTGTGTCTGTATTTGTACAACTTTTTCAATTATTTTGGCCAAAAATGGGATGCTTGAGATGGGTCTGTATGATTCTGGAGATGTTTTATCGAGTTTGCAATTCTTAAGGATTGGGCGGATTTGTGCATGTTTAAGTGTGGGTGGAAGGTAACCTTGAAGTAGCGAGAGGTTGACTATGGGGAGAATGTAGGATAATAATATTAGAAGTGTGTTTTTTATCCAGGATACTGGACATGGATCAAGGTAGGAAGTTGTGGTGTTGAGACTGGAGATGATATTTTTTAATGACACTTTAGATATGGGGTGAAAATTTGACCATTCATCTAAACGTTGGTGAGATTTTTTAATAGGATCTAGTGACATTAATGGTGTTTTTTTATTTGTTTTGATAGTGATTAGCTAAGGTTTGTACCGAAAAGTCAGTAATTTCGTTGCTAGAAGTTTGAGCGTTATTAGTTAGATTCCTTACAATGGAAAATAACTCTCTTGGTCTATTATATGAGTTTGAAAGGGTTGCTGCATAGTAATTTTTCTTTGTACTGTCTAAGGTGTCCTTGTATTTTATGAGATGATTATTATATATTTCTTTGTGGATAACACAGGTACACTAAAAAAATTTTTTTAAACTGCCTCTAATGTTTCGATTGATTTTTACGTTTTTTGGTGCGCTGAATCCAAATCTGGTAACCAATTTGCTCCATCACGTACAGATTTCTTGCTACATTGGGTTAGCAGTTTGAGGTGAACGTTTCAGATTGAGTGCGATCGAGATAAAAGTTTCTTGGATGAATTCTTTATACTAATTGTTTAGTAGTTATTCAAATAAGAATAAAGAAAATTGTAAAAAGGCAGCACATAAGAATAGAGTAATGTCAACAAAACACACTGTGATGGTAGCAAAATTGTCTGCACTTAAAACAGCCACATACATGTGCACAAACATTGAGCATATAAGAGCGAGGTTAGACACAAAGCAAAGCAAAGAAATGTGCAAAAAATGTTGTATGTAAGAATAGAAAACGCAAACCGCACCATTGCAATACATGAAGACAAACACCCGATGGTGTGAAAATAAAATTCTAATAAATGAGATCCGACACTGTGGTAATAACTAGCAAATTTTTATTTCAAAGTTTAGTAAAAACACGATATTTGTCAACACAGTTTAGATTTTAAAGTCATTCTTGGGTCAATCAATCTCCTGGTGGGCCCGTTTCTTCTTCCCCCGAATGCTTCTCTTGGTGCGCTGCTTGGCGTATTTTTCATCTGGGGTTTCCCGCAGCAGCAACCAGCAGAAATCAGCCATCATAGTGGTGTTCCATCTTCCTTGGTACCTTCTCTCTGCGTCCTTGATGTCCTGGTGAAACCTTTCACCTTGTTCTTCACTGTACGCCCCCAAGTTTTCGGGAAAGTAGTTCACATGGGAGTGCAAGAAATGGACTTTCAGGCTCATGTTACAGCCTTGTTCTTTGAAGGCATTGAGCATCCTGGCAACAATATCCTTATAGTTCTCATCCCGCCTGTTCCCCAAGAATTTGAGAACAACATCCTTGAAGGAATCCCAGGCTTCTTTTTCCTTCTCAGACATCGTTTCAGCGAATGCTCCATCTGAAATGAGTTTCCTTATATCAGGGCCAACAAACACTCCTTCCTTTAGCTTTGCTTCAGAAAGTCGGGGGAACTTTGAGCAAAGGTACTGAAAGCACTCACCATCTTTTGGAAGGGACTTGATGAATTGCTTAATGAGACCCAACTTAATGTGGAGAGGTGGTAATAGAATTTTATCACGAGGTACCAAGCTCTCATGAAGAACATTTTTCTCACCGGGTCTCAAATACTCCCGAATTGGCCAGTCTTTTTTCCCCCAGTGTAGGTCGCGGGCCCGGCTATCCCACAAGCAAAGGAAGCAGGGATATTTGGTGAAACCGGATTGCTGCCCTAATAGCATGGATAGAATTTTAAAGTCTCCACAAATCATCCACTTATGCTCATCATAACGAATCTTCTGAAGAATCAGGGCCAAATTCTCGTATTTTTCTTGGAGAATAACAGAGTGAGCAGTAGGAACTGAAGCGAATGTGTTGCCATTATGAAGAAGAACACCTTTTATGCTGTCTTTTGACGAATCAATGAACAGCCGCCATTCGGCAGGATCATACTTGAGTTTAAACTTTTCCATCACTCCGTATATATCGTTGCAAAATACCAAATCTTCCTCTTTGCTGAAATACTTCAAAAATTGTGTCTCGCGGTTGCGGTACCAATAAAAAGTTGTTCCTGGTGACAATAGATTTTTCTGTTTAAGCCGAGAACCTAGCAGTTGGGCAGCATCTTTTGGGAGTCCTAAATCCCGGACTAAATCATTCAATTCAGCTTGAGAGAAAAGTTCAGGTTTCGGATCTGGTTCAGTTTCAAACTCGGAAGTACTGGACTCATCGGGAAAAGCCATCTGATGAGTCTCATCATGATCAGAACCGTCCACACAAATATGATCCAAAGATTTTGGTGGTTCAGGCACAGGTACTTCGTTGCTATGAGGCATAGGCCTAATTGCTGAGGGAAGGTTGGGGTAACTTATTACGTTCTTATTTTTTAAGTTGTATCCCTTCACTATGCAAGAGCAAAAATAGCAGTCACTGCTGTGGTCTCTTTGTTCACGCCACATCATAGGTATTCCGAAACGAAATGCTTGTTTTTACCTTTCATCCATAAGCGTAGATCTTCCTCACATGTCTTGCACACTTTGTGAGGAGCCCACGGTTTGTCTTGATCGCCTAACTTCAAACCGAAATAGGCGAAATATACTTTTTTAATAAATGCAAAAATGTTCCTCTGCCGCTTTTTCACGGTATATTCCCCACAAATAAAACAAAAACTGTCCGGAGAGTTGACGCAACCTCTGGCTCTGTGAGCCATCTCAAATACACAGCACTGCAAACTACAACTGTAGTGAACCACTTCGGAATAAAGCTGGATTACGACTGAGCAAACAGAAGGTAATAATGAACTTGCAAGAAACTGAAATTTGACAGGAACATTCATGTCACAACCACCGTGTTTGAGCGAGGCGAACAGGAAAGAACATGCGCCAGCGCGAGTACTGGATTTAGCCCCCCGCCTCCCAATTGTCCTGTTAATGTATAAAATGAATACAAAACACTCTAAAATATCATGAGGGAGTGTTTCTAGTTAGTTAACCATTACAACCTCTATTTTGGGCCAAGAAAATAAACTGCAGTCGGCTAAAAAGAAATTATGTGAACATTCCTTATATGGGTAAGAAATCTAATTTTGCAAGAAAACGTGACGTGATGGAACATTTTGGCTATTTTTCCTGGATTCAGCACCCCAAAATCTATAGGAATCAGTTGCAAAACTGGAGGCAGTTTTTTGGTAGTGTACCTGTGTAATTGATTTAGATTTGCGCCATTTGAGTTCTAGTTTTCTTAGTTCTCTTTTCATTTGTTTTAACGTGTTGTTGAACCATGGTGTTCTATTTGTTTTAGGGTAGGTGAGTTTTTTATTATTTTGATTAATTTTGGCTGCGTTGTTGATGGTTACATGCCAATTTTTGACAGCGTCTTCCAAATCCGTTGAGGATGATGAGAGGTGGGGGATTGTTAAATCTAAGAATTCTGTTTCATTAAATTTTTTAAATTTTGTGGTAGGGTTGCTTCTTGTGTAATTTTTGGTACTAGTGGTGAAAAGTGTGAGATTTAATTTGATAAGGTAATGATCAGACCAAGGTATTTGTGTACATTCTACGGAATTTGGATTGAATAGCTTGAAAAGTGTATTAGGGAGAAGAACCAGGTCAAGTGTTCCTCCTTTGATATGTGTCGTAGTGTTTATTATTTGATGAAAGTCCTTTTACAGATTTATGTAAGTTTGTATTAAGAACATAAGAAATGCCATACTGGGTCAGGCCAAAGGTCCATTAAGTCCAGTATCTTGTTGCCAACAGTGGCCAATCCATGTCACAAGTACCTGTCAGGATCCCAAAAAAGTAGACAGATTCCATGCTACTTATCCCAGGGGAAAGCAGTGGATTTCTCCAGTCCACTTTAATAATGTTTTATAGATTTTCCTCCAGGAACTTATCCAAACTCTTTAAAATCCAGCAACACTAACATCTTTTATTACATCCTCCAGCAGCGATTTCCAGAGTTTGATTATGCTTTGAGTGAAAAAATGCTGTATTGTAGCTTCATTGCATGCCCCCTAATCTGTTCTACTTCTTGATCTATGTTTACCCATTCCACTCTACTCATTATTTTATAGACCTCTATCATATTTCTATTCGGCTGTCTCTTTTCTAAGCTAAGGAGCACCAGCCTTTTATGTCTTTCCTCATAGGGGTATCGTTCCATCCACTATAACATTCTGGTCATTGTTCTCTGTATCTTTTCTAAGCAATTCCACCATATCCTTTTTTTAGATATGGCAACCAGAACTGCACACAATAATCAAGGTGCAGTCACATCATGGATGCAATGTGTGCCTTTGAGTCACATCATGGATGCAATGTGTGCCTTTGAGTCAGTCCTGACTCCTGGAGACCCAGAAGCTCCTGGGTTTTCTTAGCAGTGTCACCGGAAGAGACATTTATTCCTTTCTTTATGATTTCTACCACTGGACACTGAGCAGAGAATGTCAACATATTATCCACAATAACGCCTGGGTGGTGATTCCTAATATGGCATCTATTTGTCTTCAAATACAGGTAATATTTTCAGCTGACATTACCACATACATGCATACAGTGCATGTTTCCTAGAAAAAAAAGGTGCCGGTATTCGCATTCGGGGCTCTTTCATTCATACATGAGGACCATGGGTCAATTTTAGCAGGCAATGAAAAAGGTGCCGGTACTCCATACCACCACATGCCCCTTCAAAAAAACCCTGCATGCATAATACACAAACTGCAAAAAAAAAAAGCATTATGGCTTGATTCATACAATGTGGTTCCTGTGTTATCTGGAGTGGTCAGTACTCACACCCTTAAGTGAGTAAATTTCACTCCTGGATTTATCTTCAAGAGAAGAAAATCTCAGTCAAAGTTCCAGATTGGAATTGAGACCTTAAGAAATCAACAGAAAGATATGTAGAAGAGATTTTAATGCTGAGAGAAGAAGAAAAGGGATTGTACACTAAAGTGCAATCCAGGTATCAAACTGATTGATAGGATAGGAGAGCTGAAGGCCATTTAGTGCTCTGAGAACTCCAAGAAAAAAGAAGAAAGCAGATCAAGCATTACAGTAAGGTCGCAATAAGGTGTCCTGGGGGAGTCAGTAACCAAATAACAGTTCAGAGGGAACTTACCTGAATTGGCCCTGTACATCCAGGTTGTGTGCCCCACCTCCTCCACCCAGACCCTGCCCTGTCACCACAGCTTCCTGCCCCTGTCCAGAGCTCCCCACACAGAGGCCTTGCATGTGTGGGGAGCTTTTGATACAGAATGGGGCCCCTGCGAATAGCAAGGGTTGGATGTCCAAGCTGGATGCTAGGTCAGGCTAAAGGTCCATTAAGTCCAGTATCTTGTTTCCAACAGTGGCCAATCCAGGTCACAAGTACCTGTCAGAATCCCAAAAACTTAAGAACATAACATAAGAACAAAAGATATGCCATACTGCGTCAGACCAAGGTCCATCAAGCCCAGTATCCTGTTTCCAACAGTGGCCAATCTAGGTCATACGTACCTAGCAGTTTCCCCAAAAGACACAGGTTCCGCAATGCTTGTACTGGGTCAAGCATTGATATCCTGGGTCCCTTCTTAATAATGGTTTATGGACCTTTCCTCCAGGAACTTGTCCAAACCGTTTTTAAACCCAGCTACACTAACAGCCTTTACTACATCCTCCGGTAACAAATTCCAGAGTTTGATTACATGTTGAGTGAAAAAATATTTTCTTTTATTAGTCTTAAATAGTTTACCCTGTAGCTTCATTGCATGTCCCCTAGTCTTTCTATATTCTGATAACGTAAACAATCGATCTACGTTTACCCGTTCCACTCTGTTCATTAATTTATAGACTTCTATCATATCTTCCCTCAGCCATCTCTTTTCCAGGTTAAAGAGCCCTAACCTTTTTAGCCTTTCTTCATAGGAGTATCCTTCCATCCCCTTTACCATTTTTGTGGCTCTTCTCTGAACCTTTTCTAATAACGCTATATCCTTTTTAAGATACGGCGACCAGAAGTGCACACAATATTCAAGGTGCAGTCTCACCATGGAACGATATAGAGGCATTATAATATCTTTTGTTTTATTTTCCATTCCTTTCCTTATGATACCTAGCATTCTAATTGCTCTCTTGGCCACCACTGTACACTAGGCTGAGGGTTTTAACATGTTATCCACAATGACGCCTAAATCTTTTTCCTGGGTGGTGGTTCCTAATGTGGAACCTTGCATCGTGTAACCATAGTTTGGGTTGTTCTTCCCTAGGTGCAAAACTTTGCACTTGTCCACATTAAATTTCATCTGCCATTTTGATGCCCAGTCTTCCATTTTATCAAGATCCTCTTGCAATTTTCCACAATCCTCTTGGGTTTTAACAACTTTAAATAGTTTTGTGTCATCTGCAAATTTGATAACCTCACTCGTTATTCCCTTTTCCAGGTCATTTATGAATATGTCAAAAAGCAGCGGACCCAGCACAGATCCCAGGGGTACACCACTATTCACCTTTCTGCATTGGGAAAATTGGCCATTTAGCCCTACCCTCTGCTTTCTATCTTTTAACCATTTCATGATCCACAATAGTACACTGCCTCCTATCCCATGACTCTTTAGTTTTGCCAAAAGTCTCTGATGAGGGACCTTGCCAAAGGCTTTCTGAAAGTCCAGATACACTATATCAACCGACTCACCTTTGTCCACCTGTTTATTCACACCTTCAAAAAACATAACAGATTAGTAAGATAAGATCTTCCTTGTCTAAAGCCATGTTGGCTGTCTCCCATTAGGCCATGACTATCTACATGCTGAGTAATTTTGTTCTTTATGATGGTTTCTACCATTTTTCCCGGTACTGACGTCAGGTTCACCGGTCTGTAGTTTCCCGGATCACCCCTGAAACCCTTTTTAAAAATTGGCGTTACATTGGCGATCCTCCAATCTTTAGGTATTACAGATGATTTTAATGAAAATTCAGAGATTACTAATAGCAGGTCTGCAATCTCATATTTCAGTTCTTTCAACACCCTTGGATGTATACCATCCAGCCCAGGTGATTTGCTACTCTTCAGTTTATCTAATAGCTGTAATACATCTTCCCGATGTATTGATATTTCCTTCAATTCTTCCGCACTTTTAAATACCACTTCAGTCATGGGTAACATCCCTACATCTTCCTCAGTAAAGACAGAAGCAAAGAATTAATTCAGTCTCTCCGCTATCACCTTGTCGCCTCTTAGTGCCCCTTTAAACCCTCTATCATCTAATGGACAACTGACTTTCTCACAGGTTTTTTGCTACGAATGTACTTGAAAAAGTCTTTATTTCGCGTTTTTGCTTCCGCAGCAAGCTTCTTCTCAAATTCTCCCTTTGCCTGCCTTATCAATGTCTTGCATTTGACTTGCCAGTGCTTGTGCTGTTTCCAGGTTTTGTCATTTGGCTCTTTTTTCCATTTCCTGAAAGATGCTTTTTTGGCAACAACAGCCTCTCTGACCTCACCTTTAAACCATGCTGGCAGTTTTTTGGACTTCCTTCCACTTTTCTTAAAGCGTGGAATACAGCTGGTCTGGGCTTCCAAGATAGTATTTTTCAACAACACCCAAGCTTGATGTAAGTCTTTAACCCTTGCAACTGCTCCTTTTAGTTTTTTCTTAACTATTTTCCTTATTTTATCATAGTCTCCTTTCGAAAGTTAAAAGGTAGTACTGTAGATTTCCTTACTATCGCTCCTCCACTAATTAAATCAAACGCAATCATGCTATGATCAGTGTTTCCAAGTGGCCCCAACACCCTTATCTCTTGCACAAGATATGGTGTTCCACTAAGGACTAGGTCTAATATGGCTTCCCCTCTGGTCGGTTCATGAACCAGCTGCTCCAAGAAGCAGTCATTTATTTCATCTAGAAATGTTATCTCCCTAGTACGTCCTGCCGTGACACTGACCCAGTCGATACTGGGGTAACTGAAATCACCCATTATTATTACTGTGCTGTAACTTTTGTTAGCTTACTTGATTTCTTTGAACATTTCATCATCCATTTGTTCATTCTGGCCAGGTGGTTGATAGTACACCCCCACTGCCATCGCCTTCCCTTTTTTACATGGAATTTCAATCCATAGAGATTCTACAGCAAATTTTTTTTCCTGCAAAACTTTAATCCTTTCTGACTCAATGTCCTCTTTAACGTAGAGCACAACCCCTCCACCAATTTGATCAGCTCTATCATTACAATATAGTTTGTACCCAGGTATCACAGTGTCCCACTAGTTGTCCTCTTCCCACCATGTCTCTGAGATTCCAATCATATCTAACCTCTCATTTAGTGCTATATATTCTAACTCTCCCATCTTATTTTTTAGACTTCTAGCATTTGCATACAAGCATTTTAGAGACTGTGTTTTATTCATATTATTCTGACTATTGATAGGCATGGGTAATTTGGAATCTTTAAGCTCTGTCTGCTCCATTCTCAAGGGCATTTGGGCTACTTTACTCTTTTTTGGAAACTCTATGCTTTTGGTAGTATCCTTCAAGGATACATTCTTCCGAACCATGCGCTCTTGGGTGACTGTTGGCTTTCCCTTATTATCTAGTTTAAGAGCTGCTCTATCTCCTTTTTAAAGGTTAATGCCAGTAGCCTGGTTCCATCCCGGTTAAGGTGAAGCCTATCCCTTCAGAAGAGCCCCTCCTTTCCCCAGAATGTTCCCCAGTTCCTAACAAATTCAAAATCCTCATCCTTGCACCATTATCTCATCCATGCATAGAGACTCCAGAGCTCTGCCTGCCTTTTGGGTCCTGCGCGTAGAATGGGAAGCATTTCGGAGAACGCTACCCTGGAAGTTCTGGATTTCAACTTCCTACCTAAAAGTCTAAATTTAGCCTCCAGAAACTCACTACCATATTTTCCTATGTCATTACTACCAACATGTACCAAGACAGCAGACTCCTCCCCAGCACTATCTAAGACCTTATCTAGGTTGCGCATGAGGTCCGCTACCTTCGCACCAGGCAGGCATGTTACCAGGCGATCCACATGTCCACCAGCCACCCAGCTATCTACATGCCTAATGATTGAATCACCAACTATAACAGCTGTCCTAACCCTTCCCTCATGGGCACATGGCCCTGGAGAAACTTCCTCGGTGCGAGAGGGTTTTACATCACCTGGCTCTGTCTTTTGCTTTCAGGGTCGGACTGGAAGACCCAAGTCTCCTCTCCTGCGATGACTCGGCCAACAAACTCTGGACCTTCTCCGATCTTCTCTAGCAAGACTCGACATACATTGACCCGGTGCTCCTTCTGGTCATCCAATAAAAGCTTGGGCACCATCTTGGTGCACACCTTCCGCATCCCCAGCTCCTGCACCAAGATGGTCCGCACTGACTCCCTGTTCAGGCTGAGCTCCTCAGCTATCATCCGCACCATCAATCTGTGATCACTCCGCACCAACTGGTTCACTCTGTCAATGTTCTTAGCCGTCTTTATCGTGGAAGGCCATCCTGACTTGGGGTCATCCTCCACCTCCTCGTGGCCTTGACATTGCATCTTCTCTATAAGCCTTCTGGAGAAGTTGGAGAAACTCAGTTGGGCCCTTCTCCAACTTAACCAGAAATTTCAACTTAATTCTTTGCTCATTTCTGCCACCTCCAGTTGCGTGAGAAAGCGATGGAGCAGTGTGCTACAAAAAAAACCTGAAAAAGAAAAACAGAGAGAGAGATGAAAAATATTATAGCAGAATAGTGGCGAGATGTTGCATAACACAGTGACATAAGCAGTTAGTCAATTGGCATTGAGTCATGGGCATGGCTGCCACAGTCTCGTTTCTTTTTTGTCACACCTTGTATCATATTCTGTCCTTGGGGGAGGTGATTGCTGGGAATGTTTCACATGCAGCTATTCTACTGGGGTTTGTGTAGGTTTTTGGGATTGCACATGGCCACATTGGATATTCCTGGTAATGGAACCCATGCTGATGCAAACCAGTGTCAAAGGCTTTGCTGAAATCTAAATATACCACATCTAGCACTCTCCCTGATCCAATTCTCTGGTCAACCCAGTCAAAGAAATCAGATTCATCTGAGAAGACCTACTTCTAGTAAAACCATGCTGTCTTGGATTCCGAAAGCCTTTGGACTCCAGAAACCACACCATCCTTTGCTTTAGCAGGGTTTCCATTAATATACTCATTACAGAGGTCAGACTAACCATCTGTAGTTACCGTCTGTAGTTTAGCTAATGCCCCAGTAACACGGTCTTCTGAAAATAGTTTCAGTTCTATCTCATTTCCATTTGATTTCATGTTTGCTTTCTGAGGTCCCATTCATGTCTGTTCATCAGATTCATCTGAGAAGACCTACTTCTAGTAAAGCTATGCTGTCTTGGAACCAGAAAGCCTTTGAACTCCAGAAACCACGCCATTCTTTGCTTTAGCAGTGTTTCCATTAAAATACTCACCAAAGAGATCAGACTAACCATCTGTAATTACCAACCTCTTTCTTACTTCCACTTTTGTGGACAGGAACAACATTCACCCATTTCTAGTCCTCCAGGATCACTCTGAACTCTAAGAAGCATTGAAAAGGTGAACCTGTGGAGGCACCAGTACTTCCCTAAATTCTTCAATATCCTCAGATGAATCCCATATGGCCCCATCACTTTGTCCACTTTTAGTTTAGCTAGCTCCTCAGTAAAACAGTCTTCTGAAAATAGTTTCAGTTCTATCTCATTTCCATTCAATTTTTTGTTTGCTTTCTGAGGTCCCATTCATTCCATTCATCTCTGAACACAACGGAAATAAATATTTGTTACGTAATCCCGCTTTAGCCTCATCAGCCTCTACATATACCTGTAATGAGGAAGATCCATCCTTTGCCTTAAAAACACAGGATTCTGTGAGAACTAGGTCAGAAGCTGACAGGCAGGCAAGCCATATGAGCAGTAGTTGTCAGGGGCAACGTAAACAAACCCAGCCACGAGGTTTGCAACCTCGCCCAACTAGCAAGGAATCCCTAGTTCCTAATAGCTTTCAACTGAGTAGAGGAAGGGCTAATCAGCATTATAAGAAACACTCAGGAAAGCCAGAAGAGGCAGAACAGGGAGAATGGAGAAGCCAGGCAGAACAGCGAAGCCAGCAGCCAGGAGCAGAGGAATCAGAGAACAGCTGTGAATGTTCATCTGCTGTGACGCAGTTTGAAACTCAGAGGCAAAGTTCTGTCCAGAGTGAATGGAAGCCTGAAAGAGTGAAACAGTATGTATCTGGGAGCTGGGAGCTGGAAAGTGATTCTGAAGCAGATTTAAGGAAGTTTACTGGCAACAGAAATACCTGGAGGGTTAATGCTCAAAAGCCTCGTAGGAAAAGTCCAAGGTGGGTGCCGTGCTGTGAAAGCCAACCGAAGGATTTGACTAGAGAGCTAATGTGGGAGCATTTACAAGTCCCTGAAAGGGAGAGGTATTCTATAGAAGATGTGTGCATGTCTGAAGAGGAAGTGTTTGAAAGACCCAAACCTCAGAGAAGGATTCACAGAGTAAAGACCTGTGCTGACAAGGGAGAACAATTCCTTTATTCACTGCCAAAGCCTGAAGTTAGAACAAACAGATATTCTAAAGGGAAAAGTTCCTATAAGAAGGTATGTTCTGAATATCCTGAATGGTGGGTCTCTCCTCTCTCACACTCTGATAAATACGGTAGCAGCAATTACAGCCCTAGAGAGAGCTGGTCAGATAAGCTCCGTGACGAGACATTGCAAGGAGATTTACAAACGTTCTGTAGCAAGGAAAACGTTTGTCCTTCTGAAAGTAAGCATGAACCCATGGTCATTGATTATGCTAGTGAAAGCTCATGTGATGATCCAATGGACTGTACGTTAATTATCTCAGGCAAAATTACCTCTTTATGCTAAAGCAGTGATTGTGCTTTGCTGGAGCCTAACAGTGAAAGTCAAGAGTGCCTGTTTATCTACAGAGGAACTATGTGCTGAGTAATTGTGTTCTTATGCTTATCATTTAATTAAGAAGCAAGAAGAAGTTATTATTATTTCCTTTATAATATGCCAGAGAGTATGGCTTTATTGTCTTAAGTTCCTGTGTTGTGCATTTGAGAAATCCGACCCCGGGAGGGGAAATAAAACCATAATTTACCTGAACCACTCGTGTCTACAACTACTTATTCTTCCTAAACATCATCAGGCAGCCAGACCTGCTACCCTAGGCAGTAGCCTGCCCACCTGGTGGTGACAATACCTCCCCTTCAACCTTGAGTCTCATAATCCACTTTTACACTTCCCCCTGTCACTAACAAAGATATAAAAAAAGGTCTTGTCCCCATGTTTTACTCTATTGAAAATGTTTTCTTCCATGTGCATCTTTGCTTTCCTGACTACTTTACCAGATTCTCTTACCATCTCCAGATATTGTTGTTTGTCTTCCTCTTTCTTTGATCTCTTATAGTTTATGAAGGATATCTTCTTTTTCCTTACATTTTCTGTACTTTCCTAACAAAAAGGTTAGTTGCCCTTAAAATATCTCCTTTCAGTTTTGCCCACTGTTCCACATCCCCCAGATGTTTCCATCCAGCTAATGACTCCTTGAAATAGTCCCTCATCTTTGCAAAATTAGATTTCCTGAAGACTAGGACCCTCACTTTTGAATGAACCATCTCCAGCTATGTCCAATATTGAAGCTCACCATTTGGTGATCACTGCCCTCCAGATCATCACCCATTACAACATCAGAAATAGTATCCCCATTATTAAGCATCAAGTCCAGTATCACCTCTTCCTATGCGGGTTCAATAACAGTTAATGGAACAGATTTCCCTGTACAGAATCCAGGATCTCCCTACTTTTTAATGACATCGCAGAAGGGATATTGCAATCAAGATCTGGAAAATTGATACTTCTTATCAAATGTGAATCCCCTTTCATAACAATATTGTGAATGTCTTCAATTAAATGCTGTTCTATTTATTCTGCCTACGATGGAGTTCTGTATATCATATCAATTTAACTAGATTTTCCATTCCTTCTTCCAGAATAATCTACACTACCTCCTCCTTCCCTCGTAAGCTCTGCGGTTCTGTGGTAGAATATTTTTGACATATAGTGCCACTCGTCCTCCCTTTCTTCCAACCCCGTCTTTCCTGAATAACTTATAGCCTGATATAACTACATCCCAGACAATGTACCATGTCTAAATGATAGCCACAATATCCAAGTCAACTTCCTCCATTACATCTGGAATTTTTTTTTTCATACTATGGGCATTAGTACATTTAGTTCTCAAGATGTCACCCTTTCATTTTTCTATACTATTTTTTAAATGTTTTATTTACCTGAGAGCTTTTACTTACCTGGAGGCTTTGTTCACCCATCCCTGACAATCTTAGTTTAAAGTCCTCCTCATTAGATTAGCCAGTCTGTTGTGGAAGACACTTCTTTCCTTCTTCAATATGTGGATGCCATCTCTGCTCAGTAGTCCTGCAAAATCATGCCATGGTCCAGGAAGCCAAAATGCTCTTAATGTCACCATCCACAGAGCCAAGCATTCATCTCCAGAAGATGAGTATCTTGGCCTTGGCCCTGACCCTCAACAGGGAGGATGACGGATAACACCAAATGCACAACTAATTGTTTCACCTTCTCTCCCAGAGCCACCCACAGTCACTTTTGATATGCTTAAGTGGGAACCTAGGATTATAATTTGTGCCAACATGGATAGTAGCTTTGGATAAGTCAGTAGACTTGAGGATTCTCGGTAATATCTCCGTAACATCTCATAAGAACATAAGAACATAAGATATGCCATACTGGGTCAGACCAAGGTCCATCAAGCCCAGTATCCTGTTTCCAACAGTGGCCAATCTAGGTCATACGTACCTAGCAGTTTCCCCAAAAGACACAGGTTCCGCAATGCTTGTACTGGGTCAAGCAATGATATTCTGGGTCCCTTCTTAATAATGGTTTATGGACCTTTGCTCCAGGAACTTGTCCAAACCTTTTTTAAACCCAGCTACACTAACAGCCTTTACTACATCCTCCGGTAACAAATTCCAGAGTTTGATTACACGTTGAGTGAAAAAGAAATTTTTTTTATTAGTCTTAAATAGTTTACCCTGTAGCTTCATTGCATGTCCCCTAGTCTTTCTATATTCTGATAACATAAACAATCGATCTACCTTTACCCATTCCACTCCATTCATTAATTTATAGACTTCTATCATATCTCCCCTCAGCCATCTCTTTTCCAAGTTAAAGAACCCTAACCTTTTTAGCCTTTCTCCAATCCTAGCTCCAAAGCAGACATCATACCTCCTGAGACATCATGTCTAGAGAGCAGATGGACACCTTTGACCCCTCAAAAGGAGTCATCACTACTACCCATTGCTTTCTAGTAGTTTCTGATCCTACAGCTTTGGGGGTTTTGAGCTTTGATATCTTCTGTTCTGAGATGTTGTCACCTCTTTCCCTTCAAGACTACATACCGGTTCCTCAATTCTAGGGAAGGTGGAGTTGGGGTGTTGAGTTTTCAGGCTCTAGTAATCTTTGTCCAGCGGTCATCTTCTTGTACAGTGTCGTCTTACTTTCTGCTGGAGATCTTAGATGATTCTAGAAGAATTTCATCAATATACCTCATCTTTGTCATAGATGCTTCTTAACTTTTCCACCTCCTCTCTCAGTTCCTTATCTTGTTTCCTGAGGGATTCCACCTGTAAGCATCCTTCAGACTGAACCGGTTCCATGCCCTGGATCTGGTTGTCCATCTGGAAGGATGTAGAAGTGGTAACAAGAGCAACAGCTTTGGCACCACTATATTTTCTAGCAGTATTTCTGCTGTTGGAACACCCTGATTCTAAGTGATCAGCATTGGGGGTGCAGCAATGGCACTCACGGATATTCAGCAGCATTAACTGTGTTAGTGCAGCTGACTATTCTGGCCAAGGGGATTAACATGGTTAGCGGGTCTCCTAACCACATTAATCTCTTTGAATATCAGGTCCTAGCCTTATATATGAAAACGAATACCTTTGTTCCTGTATGTAGTCCTACATGTTTGCTCACCTATTATTGGGGCTGCAGTAGAGTACCTTGTCACCTCTGACTGCAAAATGTTTATTTATTTATATGGGATGTGTACTATAGTGTGTCTACTTCGTAAAATTACCTCAAGGATGTATTAAGATATTACTAATCAAAAACATCTGCAATATACTATACTGAATTATTTCCACAGAGAACCTAAATTTGGCCTTTATCTTTGCTTCCCTAATCACCCTACCCAAAAACAAATCTATGTAATCTAGCCCATTAATTGGACGATCTAGTCTATATAGAAAGACTCCACACTGGGGTGTGTGGGAGTTGGGGTGGAAAGGAGAGATCTAATACCTCAGCAGTGCACTTCAAATAATATTGTCTGCCTTTCCCCCTCTTTAATCAAGAAGATTAGAACAAAAAAAATAAACAGCAGCAAAACAAAGAACTTTGCTTAAAACAAAAAAGTCCCCTTCTACAAACCAGCAACTTTAAGCAGCAAAAAATGTTAACAAAAATAGCCCCCTTTTAAAGAAATTTTAGGTAGAGAACTTAAAGCAAAACTCATAAGATTACCTTGACTGAAATGAAGCCTCTCTATTGAGGGGAATCACTTATTCATCTTTAAGGTGAATAGGTGAATCCTCCCCCCCCCCCCCATCAGGGAATCTCTACTGTGACTAGAAAGAGTGTATTAGGACTTAGGAATATGTTTACTAAACCGCGGTAAAGGAGCAAGTGTGCCATTAGCACATGCTAACGGCACGTTTGCACCCTTACCACATCCAAAAAGTCACTTTAGCATGTGCTAACGGTACCGGCATTGTAAAGTGCCCTGTGGGTGGAGAGTAAACATAGAAACATAGAAATATGACGACAGAAAAAGACCACATGGCCTATCTAGCCTGTCCGTCCATATCAAAAACTACAACAGTCCCCTTTTTACCTTTAGAGATCCTCTGTGTTTCTCCCATGCTTTTTTGAATTCAGTTACTGTCCTCATCTCTACCACCTCCACTGGGAGACTATTCCACGGATCCACTACTCTTTCCGTAAAGAAATATTTCCGCATATCACTCCTGAATCTATCTCCCTTCACCCTCATCCCATGTCCCCTCGTAGCAGAACTTGCTTTCAATTGAAAGAGGCTCTCTCCCTGAACATTTATGCCACAGAGGTATTTAAACATCTCAATCATATCACCTCTATCCCGCCTTTCCTCTAAGGTGTACATATTAAGATCCTTCAGTCTGTCCTCATATGCTTTATAATGAAGACCACTAATCATTTTAGTAGCCACCCTCTGCACCGACTCCATTCTGTTCACATCCTTTTGAAGGTGCGGTCTCCAGAATTGCACACTATACTCCAAATGAGGTCGCACCAAAGACTTATACAGAGGCATTATCACCTCCTTTTTTCTGCTAGCCATTCCTCTCTGTATGCACCCAAGCATCCTTCTAGCTTTTGCCGTCGCCTTTTCTACC
Source organism: Ichthyophis bannanicus (assembly GCA_033557465.1). Taxonomy (NCBI): domain Eukaryota; kingdom Metazoa; phylum Chordata; class Amphibia; order Gymnophiona; family Ichthyophiidae; genus Ichthyophis; species Ichthyophis bannanicus. The sequence continues at coordinate 805,554,878 of CM066034.1, read as the reverse complement.
TGTTTAGCTACTTTAAGGTTATCAGACACAACCACGCCTAGGTCTCGCTCTTCTTTAGTGGACAAAAGTACTTCACCCCCTATACTATATTGCTCCCTTGGATTGCTGCAGCCCAAATGCATGACCTTACATTTTTTAACATTAAATCCCAGCTGCCAATTCCAGACCATTCTTCAAGCTTAGCTAGATCCCTCCTCATGTTATCTACACCTTCCTGGGTGTCTACTCTATTGCAGATTTTGGTATCATCCGCAAAGAGGCAAACCTTACCCGACAGCCCTTCCGCTATATTACTAACAAAGATGTTAAAAAGAATCAGACGAAGGACAGATCCCTGGGGCACACCACTGGTAACATCCTTCTCCTCAGAGTGAGCTCCATTTACTTGTACTCTTTGTCGCCTCCCACACAACCAATTTCTAACCCAAGCAGTAACTTTAGGGTCCATCCCTAGGTTGCTCAGTTTGTTTATAAGTTGCCTGTGAGGAACAGTGTCAAAGGCTTTACTGAAATCCAAATACACCACCTCTAGGGCTCTCCCTCGATCCATCTCCCTGGTCACCCAGTCAAAGAAATCAATCAGATTTGTCTGACAAGACCTGCCTCTGGTGAATCCATGCTGCCTCGGATCCTGTAATCCGCTGGACTCCAGAAACCTCAGTATTTTCTCTTTCAGCAGCGTTTCAAATAATTTACTCACCACCGAAGTTAAACTAACCAGTCTGTAGTTTTCAACCACATCCTTACTTCCGCTTTTGTGTAAAGGCACCACATGAGCCTCTCTCCAGTCCTTTGGCACCACTCCCGACTCCAACGAGGCATTGAAAAGGTTAGTCATTGGAGCTGCTAGAACGTCCCCAAGTTTCTTCAGTATTCTAGTAGACATCCATGGGGCGGTCAATAGATGGAGAGTAGGCGTGAACAAGACTTGCTCCCTTAATGAAAGGCACCTTAATGTCAGGAACCCTAACGCAAATCAAAACCTCACAGAAAGGGTGTATTTTGAGGAGAGAGAGACTATTTTAATGTACGCAATGTGATGCACAGAAATGGGAGCCCAAGAGAGTGAAAGTAGTGCTCCATTAGCAGCAACAGCATAGTGCCCAAGTATGAAAGGGCACTATGTTGATGGTGCAAATGGGGAAAAAGAGGGTGCATGTGGGTCATACAGTGGGGGGGCCGGTGGTGCACAGGTTGGACCAGACAGTTGCCTAGGTTGCGCATAAGAACATAAGACCTGAAAATATGCCAGATTGTGTCAGACCAAGGTCCATCATGCTGTTTCCTGTGTCCAGCAGTGGCCAATCTAGGTCACAAGTACCTAGCATTTTCCCCAAAAGACACACAGGATCCACAATGCGTGTATTGGGCAAGCAGGGGATAATCTGGGCTCCTCTTTAGTAATGGTTTATGGACCGTTCCCCAGGAACCTGTCCAACCATTTCTGAAACCCAGCTACACTAACTGCCTTTACGACATCCTCTGGAAATGAATCCCAGAATTTGAATATGCGTTGACTGAGAAACCATTCTCTCCCTGTAGTCCGCAATGAGTTGCACTGTAGCAGCATTGCATATCACCTAGTCCTACTAAATTTTGATGGCGCAAACAATTGATCTACATTTACCCAATCCACTCCAGTCAATATTTTATAGACTTCTAACATAACACCCCTCAGCCATCTCTTCCCCAGATTGAAGAGATATAACATTGGCAGGCAGTGATGGGGTCCCTGGAGAGGCAGATGGGTGTGGGGGGGGGGGATGTGCGGCCATCCATGTATGCCTCCAGCCCCCCTCTGAACCCACTACACTTGTCCACAGGAAGATGCAATACAGAACCCTAGCAGGAACTGAACCTGTGACCCTCCATACACATAAACACCAACTGTGTGTGTTGCACCACAGTGTTGCCTTATGGGGATAACAGCTCCTGTTGCTGACATGTTTCCCTTCAGATGGCCTTTGGAACATGCAATTTGCATGGTGCACAAGACCAGGACAAGGCTTCTATCTGCTGCAGGCTGGTGCCACTTTCCACGCCACCACCAACACCCCACCATGCAGACATGCCCATGCATTGTCAGTGGTGGTGGTCGCAGTCACAGCATGTTAAACATGCGGGTTTGGCAGGTGCCTTTGGCACAAGGGCTGGATGGGGGAGCAGAGGCACACATGGACAGCCACACAGCCCCCCCACCAACTGCCCATGCAGGGGCCCCATCACCGCCTGCCACCAATATGTCTCAGGGGGAGGATGGCAGCCACTGCTGTAGCATTTCTCCAGGCACCTATATTTTCCAGATACCAGGAGGGCTACATCATCTGGCACTATCAACCTCTTCCCCCACAGCTGGGTTCTGCGGCAGTGGGGGGGGGGGCAGCCTGGATCTCTGCCTGGGGTGCCAGAACCCTTAGACCGCCCCATGTGGCACATTGCATTCCGCAGCAGTAGCAGGACTGTGTGCTGCCACTTATCACTGTGGGATCATGACAAACATCACAGATGGTTCTGTGGATGGAAGAATACCCCTTTGTGGAGAGGCTAAAAAGGTTGTGGCTCATCAACCTGGGGAAGAGACGGCTGAGGGGAGATATGATAGATGTCTATAGATTATTGGAGTGGAACAGTGGAAATAAAAAATAAATAAATAAACAGGTAAACATAGGTCGCTTTTCTTATGCCATCAGACTGTGGACAGACTGAGGGACTTGCAATGTGGCTACAGTGTAACCCATTTGGGTCTTCTAGGTAAAAATATTTTTTCAGTCAATACGTACTGCTTGTCCCATTACAGTTATTGGGGATCCTGTGTGTCTTTTGGGGAAACTGCTAGGTACGTGTGACCTAGATTGTGCATTGTTGGACACAGGATCCTGATGGACCTTTGTCTGACACAGTTTGGCATATTTTATAGTCTTATGTTCCTATGTGCCATCTAGGCAGCTGCTTGGTTCCACCTCTGCACCATCAGTCCCCACTGCATGACCCATGTGTCACCTCCTTTGGCCCCATTTGCACCATCAATAAAGTGCCCTTTCATACTTGGGCACTATGCTTTTGCTGCTAATGGAGCACTGCTATCACTCTCTTGGGCTCCTCTGTCTGTGCATCGCATTGCAGACGTAAAATATCTTTATCTTTATTAAAACATTTGATAAACCACTACTGCCGAAGCATAGAGCGGTGTACAATAAAAGGTCCACACTGCAAATCATAGAAAAGAACGCCATAAAAATGAAAGGAAAGTAAAACTCACAGCATCTAGCAATAAAAACCAAATAACTAAGCAACTAAATTAAAATGGAGAAAACTAAATATAAAACAGAAGAAAACAGGACAACAACAGACAAACAGCACAAAATGGGGGAACAACTCTATGTTCAAGGGGGGGTACTGGCAGGAAGGTCAAAAGCCTGTGTGAACAGATGTGTTTTGAGTAATGACTTGAATTGAGGATAAGAAGATTCTAATCTGAGGGAAGGTGGTAGAGAATTCCAGAAAAATGGACCAAGAAAGAAAAAAGCGGAATGTCGAGTCTGCTCCAAACGGGCTTGTGACGGGGAAGGTAGTGATAGACGATTGGCATGAATAGACCAGAGTTGACGGAAAGGAGTGTGAAGAGAAACCAGATCCACAAGATACAAAGGATGACCAGTATAGATAGAATGGTGAATCAGAATCAGAAACTTATATTGATAGCGAAAACGATGTGGCAGCCAGTGCAGACGGAGAAGGAGGGGAGTAATATGATCAAACGGCCGGGAAAAAGTGATAAGGCGAGCTGTGGTGTTTTGAATGGATTGCAGTCATTGAAGCTGATATTTAGGGAGGTTGGCTAGGAAAACATTACAATAGTCAAGTCTACTAACCACCAAAGCCAAGACCAAAGTAACCAGAGAGTCAGGGGAAAAGAGAGAACGGGTGACCCGAATCTGCCGAAGACTCACAAAGGACCGCCGAGTGAGAGAAGAAATGTGATCATGAAAAGAAAGTGTAGAATCAAGAATAACCCCCAAATAACGGAAAGAAGATACAAGAGGAATAGAAACTGAATCAATCACAGGAGAGACCGTAGGACAGGAACCACTAAAAGATACCCACATAGCCGTGGATTTCGAGGGATTTAAGTGAAGAAAGTTCTGAGAGAGCCAAGATGCGATGTGGGACAGGCAGTCGTTTAATGGGGTAATATCCAAAGTGAGAGGAGAGACATGGCAGAGGAGAATAATATCATCCGCATAGATGTAAGGAGACACCGGAAACTGCTGAATTGCAAGAGGCAAAGGGGCAAGAAAAATATTAAATAATAAAGGTGAAAGAACAGACCCCTGTGGAACACCACAGATAAGGGGGAGAGAGGAAGAGGAGTGATTACCCGAGTGTACAGTGAACGAGCGAGCAGTAAGGAAAGAACGAAACCATTCTAGAACAGGACCCCGCAATCTAATGTCGAAAAGACGAGAGAGAAGTGTCCGGTGATCAATCAGATCGAAAGCCGCAGAAAGATCCAGAGAAACAAGAAGGGTAAGATCACCATGATCGTGAGCAACGTGAATCTCGTTAAGAAGTGCCAGAAGAACAGTTTCAGTGCTATGCCCATGACGGAAACCTGCTTGACGGGGGTGAAGAGTATGTGTAGCCTCGACATGTGAATTCAGTTGCTCAAAAACAAAGCGCTCCAAATGTTTGGCCAAGAACGGAAGGTTGGAGACTGGCCGCCAGTTAGACAGAACAGAAGGATCCAGGGAGGACTGTTTCAGAAGAGGACGGACAACAGCAGACTTCCACAAAGACGGGAAAAGGCCAGAAGATAGGCTAGAATTAATAATAGTGGTGAGAATTGGAACAAGTTGCAGAGAAGATTCAGATAACCAGAGAGACGGAATAGGGTCTAGCACACAAGTCGTTTTTCGAGATTTGAGCAACATCTGCAGCACTTCCACAGATGTGACCAGATGAAAAGTGGACCAGGTATGAGCAAGGGCCTGGTTAGGAGAAGAAGGAGAAGGAGGAAACAAGAAATCAGTGGACAAAGTGAGAGACCCTCCAGAGGAGGTATTGGGCAGAGGGGATAAAGGCGGAGGTGGGGAGGGAGTTGAAAAAGAGGCTCGCAGCTTAAGTATCTTATCTGAAAAGAAAGTAGCCAGGAGTTGGGGGTCTGGCAGCCGGGATGCTGGGCCACAGTGAGAACTGGTAGAGGAGAGCTTCCGAAGAATAGAAAAGAGCTGTTTGGAGGAATGTGCAGCTTCCGAGATCTGAGTAGAATAAAAAGTACGTTTGGCAGCCTGGACCGCCAGACGATACGCAGTAGATAACTGACGAAAACGCAATAACAAATCGGGGGAGGGACGGCTAGCCCAATGACGCTGTACCTGGCGGAGCTGAGTCCGCTGCAGGCGTAAAGAAGGATGGTACCACTGTGAGTGTTTGGCAGAACGTTGCCTGGGAGCGGGACGAAGAGGCGCCACCTCATCCAGAGCACTAGTGAGCAGTGAATTCCAAAGAGAGGTCTGACATTCAAGGGAGCGTGAAGCAAAATCTGACGGAAAGAGCACAGAGGCAGAGGGAAAAGCCTGAAGAGCATCAGAAGTGCAACGATGGCGCAAAGAAGGGGGAGAGGAGGGTGCAGAGGCAAGAGTGAACGCAGGTGAAGAGGAGGATGCCGAGAAAAATACACAGAAGTGATCAGACCACGGAACGGCCACCAGGACAGGGGGTGAAATTACTGGGAACAGCGTGGGAGACGAAAGAACCAAATTTAAAGTTTGACCTGCTACATGAGTGGGACCAGAGACATGCTGGTGAAGGGAAACATCGGACAAGAGGTTCAAAAAGTCGCGATCTTTTGATCTGGTAGGGTGATCCACATGGACATTGAAGTCCCCAAGAACTATAAGGTTAGAAAACTGCAGGGCCATATCTGAGAGCACTTGTAAAGTTGCATCCCAGCGTGCAGTGGAAGGGGAAGGAGGGAGATAGAGAAGAAGATAATAAAGTGGGGGGATGAATTAAGACGTAAGAAAAGAGATTCGGAAAGAGTGGCTGAGGGGAAAGAAATCTCCTCGATAGCAATAGAGGCCCGATGGAGCAGGGCCACTCCACCCCCGCCCCGACCTCGTCGGGGGGACGAGAGCGCTGAGTACCCGGGAGGAAGAGAGCTAGACAGGACAGGCCCGTCGCCATCCTTCAACCAAGTCTCAGTAAGAAAGCAGAGGTCAAGCGAGTATTGGGAGATAAGGTCATGGACCAGCAGAGACTTTGACCGAAGGGAACGGCAGTTCAGTAAGGCAAGGTTAAGTGTGAGAGTGGAAACAGCCATAGCATGCCCTGGAGAGGAAGGAGAAAACCGAGGAGGGAACGTAGTGGAGTGACATGGTATTAAATTAGAGAGACAACGAGTGAGGGAACCCGAGGGGACAGGAGGTAGGGAAGGACAACGCCGACCCCAAAGGACAGGGATAGTTGCCATAGAAAGAAAAGTTAAACAGCAGAGAAACACCCAGAACGAAGACGTGATACTCCGAGGGGGCCGAAGCCTGCCCCGACAGAAAGAACAGCGGGTCAAATTGAACAGCCCCTCTGAAAAAGGCCCAGACATCACGGGCGAAGAAACCTTAAACCGCGCCCCTCGCTCGCCCCAAGGAGCTCGACCAAGGAGCAGGACCTGCTCCTTGGGCGCGCTCCTTTGGCACGCGCCGCCGCGGCGCGGAACACCGCAGACAGCTTGTTTAAATGGGTGAGTGATTACCAGGGAAGGTCGCGACCACAGGGCGCAGTTGCGTCACTTCCGGGCATCGGGAGGGCTCTGGGACACACAGGGAGAAGACTACAGAGACCTAAAAAACAGAAAATAAAGCAAATAGCAGCAAGCAAATAACAGCAAAGGCAGAACAGACACTAGAACGCCGCAGACAGCTTGTTTAAATGGGTGAGTGATTACCAGGGAAGGTCGCGACCACAGGGCACAGTTGCGTCACTTCCGGGCGTCGGGAGGGTTCTGGGACACACAGGGAGAAGACTACAGAGACCAGGGAAGGTCGCGACCACAGGGCGCAGTTGCGTCACTTCCGGGCGTCGGGAGGGCTCTGGGACACACAGGGAGAAGACTACAGAGACCAGGGAAGGTCGCGACCACAGGGCGCAGTTGCGTCACTTCCGGGCGTCGGGAGGGCTCTGGGACACACAGGGAGAAGACTACAGAGACCAGGGAAGGTCGCGACCACAGGGCGCAGTTGCGTCACTTCCGGGCGTCAGGAGGGCTCTGGGACACACAGGGAGAAGACTACAGAGATCAGGGAAGGTCGCAACCACAGGGTGCAGTTGCGTCACTTCCGGGCGTCGGGAGGACTCTGGGACACACAGGGAGAAGACTACAGAGACCAGGGAAGGTCGCGACCACAGGGCGCAGTTGCGTCACTTCCGGGCATCTGGAGGGCTCTGGGACACACAGGGAGAAGACTACAGCGACCAGGGAAGGTCGCGACCACAGGGCGCAGTTGCGTCACTTCCAGGCATCGGGAGGGCTCTGGGACACACAGGGAGAAGACTACAGAGACCTAAAAAACAGAAAATAAAGCAAATAGCAGCAAGCAAATAACAGCAAAGGCAGAAAATAGGCTCTCTCTCCTAAAAAAAACACCCTTTCCACCAGATTTTGAATTGCGTTAGGATTCCTGCCATTAAGGTGCCTGTGTTAAGGGAGCAAGCCTTGTTCCCGCCCACTCCCTGCCCATAGAGCCCCACTCTCCACCCCGTGCACTCTTTCTCTCCACCCACAGGTACCGTTAGTATGTGCTAAAGTGGCTGGTACCATTAGCATGTGCTACAGTGGCATTATGCACATGCTAAGTGTGCACATGCACAGTTAGCATGTGCTAATGGCACACTTGCTCCTTTACCATGGTTAAGTAAACATACCCCTTACGATAGGCCGTATAGAAACTGCCACTAAACACAAGCTAGTGAGGCCATTCCTAGAGGATCTCCATAGCAAACAAGGTAATTCTGTGGCTCTTGAATACAAATTCTCTCCCTGAGAGTTCTTAAAGGGGCTTTTTTTGTTTTTAATTGCTAACTTTTTCTGTTGCTTTGCTTTTTGATTTGTGACTGTATTGCAAAAGGTGAATTTTTTTGTTCTTAGGCAAAACTTTTTTTCTGCTGCTTTCATTATTTTCTTCTCCTCTAACCTTTAGGTTCAAAGAGGAAGGCAAGTTATTTGATGTCACTGCTCCTTTCAGGTGTTAGATCCCTTCCCATCTGGGCTCCCACTCATACCATGCAAGAATTCTTGTTATATAGGGCAACTCATCAAGTCACTTGATAACAAAGATACCGGATTTTTTTCTATTGGTTGATAAGGAAAATCTAGGAAGTAAATAACTCCACATTTGGATATCTACTAAAGTAAACAATTTGATATTCTTGAAGGAGATTTCATTGACTACACACTGCTACATAGAACAGATCTGTAAGAACACACGTAAAAAGGCTAGCTGCTTTTTCTCTTAAAGGACAGCTGAGGAAAAGTTATGAACTTTGGTATGTCTTTCTCATTTCCTTCAACAGGTACCAAAGTTCCAAAAACTTGAATTATGGCTGGAAAAAAATTGTGTTGCCAAAGCTGTTTCCTCTGTTACAGCTTCTGCCTCTGTCCAGCCAGCCAGCCCAATCCCATTTGAAGGACTGGTTCCATGTACAAGAGGTCTGCAAGCTGAAGCCCTCATGAAACAAGTGGAGGAACTGAGAAAAGAGATGGAGAGACTAAGAAACATTTGTGACAGCAAGAAGTATATTGATGAGATGCTTCTTGAGGCATCAAAGTTCTTCAACAGAGGTGAAGATGGTATGTTACTGAAAGAAAAGAGTTGTACATGAGTCACCAGAACCTGCAGAATCATCAGTCCAACTCCACCAGCCCTCAAATTGAAGAACCAGTATGCCGCCCTGAAAGCAGAGGAGATGAAAACATTTCAGGAATGGGATGAACCAGAACTCAAGCACCCCAAAGTCACAGAATCAGTAACTATAAGGAAGCAAAGGGTAGTGGTGGATGATGACTCTTCTGAGGGGTTTTGAGGCATTGATCTGCCAACCAGACTTGATATCCAGGGAGTTGTGATGACTGCCAAGTGTTAAAATCTGAAATGTTATGGAGAGTTTGCCACGACTCATCAAGCCTACTGACTATTATCCGAAGATGCTCATTCATGTCGGCACAAATTATACTGCTAGGTATCCCTCCAAGCATATTGAGTGACTTCTCTGGGAGAGAAGGTGAAGCAAAGGGGTGCACAGGTGGTATTCTATTTAATCCTCCCTATTGAGGGTAAAGGCCTGGACAGAGAAGCTCGCATCTTGGAGATGAATTTATGGCTGTGTGGATGGTGTCATTGAAAGCATTTTGGTTTTCTGGACCATGGGATGATTTTCCAAAGGCTGTTGAGCAGAGATGATGTTCACCTATCCAAGAAGGGTCAAAGTGTCTTCCGTAGCACACTAGTTAACCAACTAGATTCATTGGGGGTGGGTGAAGAAAAGGTAAGTAAAACAAATATATCTGTAGAAATTGATAAAAGGGGCAACATCTGGAAGTGGTGTGCATTAATGTCCATAGTATTGGAAATAAGATTCCAGATGTTGAGGCTTTAATGGAAGAGGCTGAATTGAATTTAGTGGTGATTATGGAGGCATGGTTCACAGACCACCATGACTAGGATGTAATTATACTAGTCTATACTTTATTCTGAAAGGACAGGGTAGGAAGAAGAGGAGGAGGAGTAGCACTGCATACAAAAAATAATATTAAAGCTACAGAATTACAGGGCTTGTAAGGGAAGGAGGAGGCACCGTGGGTTAAACTAGAAAGAAAAAATGGTGCATTCACCCATACTGGTGTAATATATAGATCTCATTCACAGTCAGAAGAAGTGGATTGAGATTTTGTTGACGACATTTGCTGTATTGCCATGAAAGGAGACCTATCAGTAGCATTTCTCCTTTCATGGCAATCAAATTAAAGAACCAGTATGCAGACCTGAAAGTGGAGGAGAAGAAAACATTTCAGGAATGGGAAGAACCAGAGCTCAAGCACCCCAAAGTTGCAGAATCAGTAACTACAAGGAAGCAAATGGTAGTGATGGTTGGTGACTCTCTTCTGAGGGGTTCTGAGGCATCCACCTGCTGACTAGACTTGATATCCAGGGAGGTGTGATGTCTGCCAGGTGAGAGGGCTAATACTAGATCTGGTTCCTACCAATGGAGAAAGTATTTCTGATATTAGAGTAGGTGATCATCTCACATCCAGTGATCACCAGATGGTGTGGTTCAGTATTAGGATCAGGGCTGAGTTCATTCAACAGTGAGGATAATAGAATTTAGGAAAACTAACTTTGCCAAGATGGGACAATACCTCAAGGAATTCTAAGCGGAATGGGGAATGCAGAACAGTTGGGGAATGCAGAAAAGTAATGGGCAAAATTGAAAGGGGATATTTTAAGGGCAGCAAACAAAGTACATACATGTAAAAGAAAAAGAAGGCCTCTATGATTCTCAAAAAAGTAGCTGAAAAGGTGAAGGAAACGAGGGTGGCCTTCATAAAATGCAAGAGATCATAGAAAGATGAAGACAAGTATAAATTTTTGGAAAAGCTAAGAAAAGCAACAAAAGTAGTCAGAAAAACAAAGAGACAAATGGAAGAAAAAAAAGCCAATACAGTAAAATGGAGTGGGGGGGGGGGGGGGGAGGGCAAGACATTGTTATGATATGTTAGTGAGAGGAGGAAGTGCAAAAGTGCCTTATGTTAAGGTGCCCTAAGGGCTTTAAGGTGCGATGTCCTGTTAACGTGTGTTAAATGGCTAAGGCGCCCTGTTAATGTGCATTAAACGACCCATTGCTCCCTTTACACCGGAACGCCCCCTATCTGCCCACTGCCTTATATGGCTTCAGGTACCTTAACGCTCCACTTACCGCTGGTAACGTAACCGCGGTTTAGTAAACATACCCCAAAGAGTGTATCTGAATTTAAGAAAGCATGGGACAAACACAAAAGATCTCTAAAGGGAAAAAAAGGACTGTAAAGCTTAATAATTGGCATGGAAGGACAGACTGGATAGGCTGTATGGTCTTTATCTGCTGTCATGTTTCTACGTTACAGAATTTTATTTATTTATTTTTTATTTATTTACAGTCTTTTTATACCGCGCTATTTGACATCAGTGCGGTTTACATGAAACAGAAACTTGTACGGTGCAGGGGACTGTTCCGTATTTACAATAAACAGGTGCTTAAAATTTGGATAAACTGGGGTAACTATTTACATATAGGCTTCATATCAGGTCCTATCGTAGATTAATGATGGTGTGTTGGTGTATGTGAGATGGTTGTTGGTACACCTATGTCTAGGTAGTGTTTGAGGAAGAGGTGGTGTTTTAAAGCCTTCCTGAATTGTATTAGGTCAGGGATTGCCCGGATGTCAGGTACCTGGATGCCAGAATAAGTATAATATAATAAAGAAGGTTCTTTCTGTAATATAGGGGAGTAATTTAGCCCATTCCTTCCACCATCTTCACTCTTAGGGGTATGTTTACTAAACCGCGGTAAGTTACCAGCGGTAAGTGCAGCGTTAAGGTACCTGAAGCCATATAAGGCAGTGGGCAGGTAGGGGGTGTTCCAGCGTAAAGGGAGCAATGGGCTGTTCAACGTGCATTAAAGGGCACCTTGTCTGTTTAATGCACATTAACGGGACATTGCACATTAAGGTGACAAACAGGGCACATTAAGGCTGTCAAGGCACCCTAAGGGCTTTAAGGCGCCCTAACTTAAGGCGCCTTAAGTCAAGGCACCTTAAGGGCTGTAAGGTGCCACAACCTAAGGTGCCTTAAGTTAGGGCTCCTTAAAGTCCTTAGGGCGCCATGAATTAAGGTGCCTTAGGTTAAGACACCTTGGGTTAAGACGCCTTAGGTTAAGGCGCCCTAAGGGCTTTAAGGTGCCTTAGGTTAAGGCACCATAGGTTAAGGCACCTTAAAGCCCTTAGGGCACCTTAACATAAGGCACCTTAGATTAAGGTGCCCTAAGGATGTTAAGGTGCCTTACGTTAAGGTGCCCTAAGGACAGTAAGGTGCCCTAACATAAGGTGCCCTAAGGGCTTTAAGGTGTTTCAAGTAGACAAGCATGAACTGTAAGGCATAAAAATAGCTGTAACACTAACACTGGATAGAGCACTAAGGAAAGGCAATGAACAAATGATGGAAGGAAGGAGAGGTGGGAGCTGATGGACCTGCCATATCTGCGAGCATCCTATGTGGCAGCTGGTAAAGTGGACAAACATGTTGGAGGCAGCTGCACCGATGCACAGAGTGTTGACAATGTAAAGTGCTGCAATGACAGTGGATGGCAGAGGATGGGAATACATGTCCCCCAATGGAGGCAGAGGTGGCAGGATATTTGCAATGATAGGAGGACAGAGGAGTAGTGGTGCCATACAGATCAGGCACAGGAGAAGCAAGCATGAAGAGCTGCAATGCAGAAAAGAGTACCAGTGCAGGACATGGGGTAGCAGCCTGCACAAGAAGACAGGACTACACAGCTGGCAGAAGCAGATAGATGGGCTGAAGGATGATTGGCAACTGAGGTGAGGGTGTGATGGGCTGTCAGCACAGATCTGCAGAGATGTGACTGTTACAGGCATGAAAATTATTTGAGTAAGACAGGCTTAAAAAGAAGAGAACAAAGAAGAAGTGAACCCATGACTAGGGAATCATTGTACTAACCAGTAGGCTACACCTCCATGGTTCTTGCACATCAATGGCTGGATACAGAAAGACTGCAGGTCACCACACAAAATGTCTGCTGTGTGTGCCAGGATAGGGTAACCCCACCAGTACCCATGATGCAATGCACATGCAGAACAGCAGTCTACAGCTGATCACCAAATGGAGAATGCACCTCTCCAGCACCTCAGCTTGGTAAGAAGAACTGACAGTGTGTGATACTGGCACAGAGCAGCTACAGACCATGCCACTGCGCAGGTTCTGTGTTCACCCTGAGGGTGAGGATGGGCGCCCAGTACCAGGTCCACAGTACCTGTGGTGCTAAAGATAGGTTCTATCCCCGTCATTGCCAGTGTGTGGGAAGTGGTTTTTGCAGTGGAACTTAATGGCGCCCTGTGTCCATCCATATTCCTGTGTCACATCTAGCCCGGGTGGACTCACCCAGAATAATGCATACCCAGTGTTACAATGTGGCTACCATGGCCATCTATTATCAGGGCAGAAGGGTGTCTAGACTTGCATGAGGTTTATTATAGCAATGCTTAATATACTGCCCTCTCCAGGTCAAAGTGGTTTACAGTATATGCCTCTTGTCCCCAAAGGGCCCGCAGTCAATCTTTTTGTAATTGAGGCAGTGGAGGGACATGTGGCACAGCTATGAAGAATGGCTGTGGGACCAGCAACCCCAGTCCCGCTGACCAAAGGCTGTCTTTCAGGGGGGTTGGAGCAGTAGGCCAGATCTGCTCCTGTTAGTAGGGCACTGGCAGACCAGAAGTAATGCTGGGAGTATGCCTGGAAAACCTCAGCTGCTACCCACCAAGGTCTGACATTCACCAGCAGAAGGCACAGTCAGACTGTACCTGCTGTACCCCACCAGTGTTCCAGCCATACACATACTAACTGCAGACAGTCTGCTAGCCAGTCCATATTGCATGTTCACAGAGGAACTATGTGCACCCAGTGTTGGAATATTCAGCACATACACCCAACCGGTGCCTCAGTGATTGGGCCCCAGAACAGGGAGCACACAGATACCACTAGAGATAGGTACTATATAGTACTATGTGGGAACATAGCCGTGCCATGGTCACTGCTCAGTCAAAGTGAGAGTGTCCTCCTAGCATTTATTGGAAAGTTTTATACTGCATTTTCCAATAGATCAAATGTGGCTTACAGAGAACACAAACTTTGAATTGTACAGAGGCTGTACATATTCATTTACATTAAACAGGTAACTGTTCCATGCCAGAGCCAACAGCCTGACTCTCCATGAAGCTTTGGATAGTGGAGCCTGTGTGTGTGGGTGTTCATACCCCTGTTGGGCAATGCTTTGGGGATTGCATATGGTGATGTTGTATCTGCAATGTAGGGACATGCTCTGCAACATCCACAGCTGGGACATGAACCTGTGACTCTCTGCTCAAAGACACACTGACTATGTGTACTGCACCACACTGTTACCACAGATGCACACCTCCCTGGGGCTACCTTTGCTTTTCATCAGCGAGACCTTGTCTTTTGCACTGCACACCATGCACTGCCTTGGTCTGTTGAAGGTGGGTGCCACTGCCCCCTCCACCACTAATACCCCCCTGCCATGCTGACATGCCCATATGCTGTCAGTGCTGGTAGTGCTCAGACCCAGGCCATCCAATGTGCAGGTAGACGGGTGCCTAGGGTGCGGGGTCTGGGTTGGGGAGGCATACATGGACATCCACACATCCCCCTGTCACCGTCTGCCAATGTTATATCCCTTCCACATGGGGGAGAGACGGCTGGGGAAGTGCCAGGTTGGTGATCTAGCAACTATTGGCTAGGGTGGACCTGGTAAAGGTAGGTGGATTGTGTTATGCCAGCAGACTGTGGACAGGCTAGGGCATGCAATGCGGGTACCCAGTGTACCCAGTTTGGATTACTGGGTGTATACATGTTTCAGACAATGCATGGTCACACCCTGCACTGCCTTACCAGGGTGCTGTAGTAAAAGGTCATTTTGCTGGGTTTACGAACAGTTTGGGATGTATCCTGGGGAAGGTAAGTAGACCCTTGTTAGAGTGGTCCCCAGATGTGCACTGCTAGCCCCATTACAGGCATTGTGGCTCCTGTGTGACGTTTGGGGTACCTGCTGGATGTGTGTCCCCTGGATGGGACACTATGGAATGCAGACTACTGGGCATGTTTGACCTTGGTAAAGATGCTGTCTTGCTGATTTCCAGTTTCTGTTTTCCTATGTGCCACCTAGGCGACAGCCTAGTCTACCCTGTGCCCCAGCTTCCCCCACTGCATGTCCCACCTGCATCTCCCTTTGCCCCATTTGCACCATCACCATAGTGCCCTTTCATACTTGGGCACTATGCTGTTGCTGCAAATGGAGCACTGCTATCACTTTTCTTGGGCTCCTTGTCTGTGCTGTACATTGCTGACACTGAAATGGTCTCTCTCGCCTGCAAATGTGCATTTACTGACAGGTTTTCACTGGCAGTAAAGTCCTGGTGTTACTGTTCCAGCGTTAGTATAGAAGGGGCTTCTCCCAGCCCACTCCCCGCCCATTGACCCCTTCTCTTCACCTTCTCTCCACCCTCTGGGATATTTACTGCTGCCGGTGACGTTACTGCGTGTTAACGTTACATTAGGTAACATTACCATGTGTTAATGTTTCCAATGCTACATTACCACGGTTTAGTAAACATACCCCTTAGTTAGGGTGTATAAACAACTTTTTATATTTAGTGGCTTAGGGGCATGTTTACTAAAGGTTAATGCGCATTAAGTAAAGTTAACATGCACTAAGTGCTACCACTGCCCATTCATTTCTATGGGCCATTGCATCATTTAACGTGCATTAACTTTACTTAATGCATATTAACTTTTTATAAACATATCCCTTAGATCTGTCCTCCCTCTCCTCTATCAGCAAAGCACTTGGGCTTAGGGTTGTTTGCCTTTGGTTCCCCAGTACTGTAAGAACTCAATTCCCTTCACATACGTAGGTACCTAGTGGCTCCTTCTTAATTGTTTAGGTTACTTCATCTGCTGAATTTCATTGCAGGTTTCTGCAAGAATTCATAACTTCAGGCTGAGCCCCTCCCTTTGCAGTGGCTCTAAGCCCCTTTAGTTTCTTCTGATGGTTAGAATGTTTGGCGCAGATCTCTTTCAAAAGTGGATGAAGTACCTTGGCTGAGTGACAAAGGCACTTGCTCCTAAGGGCAAACACTCACATAGATGTGCATGGTTCAATGGTTTGAAGGCCAAAGACAGGCACTGCCTTTGGGTTGACATTTTTATAGAGAGCAGGCTTTCTCTTCTCCAGGGAGTCTCCTCCCATCCTGAAATGAATTGCAAGGGGAAACCTCCCAGGTTTCTGGAGATTACCAGTCTGTATCCCCTACAAGGCTAACAATTTCTGTTAGGGGCAGTGAGTGGTACTGCCTCGCTTAGCTTCAAATCCACCTTCTTCCGCTATAACCTTCCTTAGGGTCCTAATTTCCCATCATGCTGGTTCTCCAAACCTACCACTTTCCTCTAATCTCATCAGAAAGGACGAGACTCAATGACTTAAATTTGGTAGACTCAGGAGTCTCATTCATATCTTGTCCAATAAATACCAAATCCAGCATGTGTTCCCCTGCATGGGTCTCCTCAACTACAAGCTGATGAAAACCCATATCAGACATCTGTCCTGCAGTCTCATTTCCCAGAAGAGGGCATTTATCTCAAAGTGGACACTGAACTCCCCCAACACATTTAAATTATCAAACTCAACTATAACCTCACCAATTAGGTGCAAGGGGGACCACAGAGACATCATGTGCTCTCTATATATCAGCAAGATTCCCAGCTCCACTGTTTCACCAATAAACACTCTATCCCCATAACTACTTTAAGGGGGACCTGCACGAAACTCAGACCTACCTTTTAAATATCACCCTACTACGCTCCCCAAATTACCTATCCTCTATGTACCCCACCATCCACAACCCTCTGGGCACAATTGTTTCTCTAAAGCTAAATCCCCCTCATCCGGCCATTTCTCTGTTACACACACTGGGACATGTCTACCATTAGCACAGGATTTAGCATGTGGTAAGTGTGTGACTCTCACAGTACAGGCACCCATGCTAAAACTAATACTACTACTGAGCATTTGTAAAATCCCAGTCTAACCGAGTAGCATGTGATCAGGCAAGTGCTGGGAGGGGTGTAGGTGGGTTGTGGGTGGAAAGTGGATGGTAACAGCACATTATGATTAATGCAGGTGTTTTGGACACACACTCACAGTGCCTACTGCCGTTAGCATGGCTACAGTTAACGGCACCTTAATGAGTGTTTTAAGTGCACTCGTGTGGCAGTAAGTGCGTCGCAGCAAGTCAACATCACATGAACTGTGGGGAGAAGGATACACGCCCCCCAATACATACTACTGGTGTGAACCTTAGTAAACATGCCCAAGTATCCTCTACCCCTTCCACTATTCTCTCCGCTAGTAATTCAACCATATTCCTAATAGATCAAGCATTCAACACTACTAAGCATTCTTCCAAAACAGCAGATATAGAGAAAGGTGTGCAAAATGACAAATAGAGTTAGTTGTCTAGCATTCTGGAATTGTGTTTCCTATTGATTGACTAATTTTATGATCAGAGTTTTCCCAAGAATAAGAAATGCAAAACTTTTGTGGTTCATATCTTTTCACTGTCAATATTTTTTTCTTCTCATACCAGGATATTCATCAGGAGGAAGAAACCAGTGCCTGAATCGTTTTAAAAAACAGAATAAACAAAAGCCTGTTATTAAAAGTGTCTAATAATGTGCTCCCTGGTTCTCCTTTTTAAAACAAAGGGGCACCGAAGCTGAGGGAAGGACATTCTACTGTAATCTGGGCTGACCTGAGTGCTTAGTCACTGGGAAAACCCATGAGGAGGCCGTCCAAAAAGTCTTCTTTACACACTATGTCCTTTAATTGCAGACAAGCACTACAAATATCTGGCTTTGATGCTCTTTTACATAACATTCTTCAGCTGAGTTGAAGTCCCCCCTAGGAGAGAAGGGGTTAAATATGCATGAAGCATGAAAAATTTGCAAAGAGAACTTCCTCCGCAAAGATTTTGTAACTCAGTTAAGTGCAGCCAAGCACAAAGTCGGTCTGAAGTCAAAAAAGAGGATCGAGAAAACTTCACCGACTGAAAGATGGCCTCAAAATTACCTCTTCGAGAGGAGTTTGAGGGATGGACACCTTATCAAGTGGCAGATCTGCTGCAACAGGTATGTAATTAACATATAGCTTATTTTTCCAGACTGAACAGTCTAGAAAAGCAATCTGTTATTCATATCTGATAGTGGCTGGTTTATTTTCCTAATAGCTTTATTCCGGGTAGCCGCAAAATTGAAAGCATCCCAAAAGATAAGGTATTATGACATAAATCTAAACAAAACAATTGTATGCACTGGGTTTGTACGTTCTCAGAAAGTTGTGCAAGAAGAGGAACTGCTCACTCAATTTGTAATCTATATTCTGCTGTGTGAACATTTTGTAGCACACAGAATTCTCTACTTTGGATAATTTAATGGCCTGTTTACAGAAAAAATGTGGCCTGATTTTTATTTTATTCTTGCCAGATGTTATTGCTAAAAGTTCTTGAAAGCTCCACCTACCTAGTCACCCCCTCTTTCCTTTATGAATGTAAGCAAACTGGACTGCCGTGCAGCTACTGTGCTGATCTTTATCAGAGTCCTCAGTTGTAGCAAAAAAACTGCCCTTAGCAATCATTATCCAAAACTGTGAGCAAAGGTTTGCAAACATGCAGGGGTCTGTGACTAGAGAGACCAGGATTCAAATTCCACTGACATTCCTTGTGACCTTAGACAAATCACTTAACTTTCCATTGCCTCAGGTACAAACTTAGAGGTATGTTTACTAAACGGCAGTAAGGGAGCTCCCGTTAACGTGCGGTAAGGGCAGCAATAAGTGGTTACTGTGCAGTAAGTGTGGTGGGTGTGTTGGAGGCGTTCCGGCATTAAGGGCTGTATTGGACACTTAGGGCCCGGTTCTGATCTTGACGTGCATCTCCTTTGTACGTCCAGGCTGACCCGGACGTACAAAGGAGATTGCAATTCTGATCCCGCGGGGCAAGTCTAGCCCTGCTGGATCAGAATCGCGAACAAGCCATTACGGGCAGGCCAGGACTGCAATTCAGGCCTGCACGTACAGACACTGCCTGGCTAACTCAGCAAGGGCTTTTAAATGGAGCCACGGTGCCATGGCGTCATGTTGCCATGGCACCACGGTTCCATTTAAAAGCTGTGATGTCGGCTGCCTGCCCAAAATGTTAATTCCCCGCAGCCCGACCCCCTGATCCGGCCTCCTAAGGCCAGGGTCGGGCTGCGGGGAATTAACACTGATCCCCCCCAGCCCCTTCCGCCTCCCGGAGTAGCAAAATTGAAACATCCAGGGAAGTTATTCCATCCTAGGTGTGGAATAACTTCCTCGGCCATTTTGCCCACCCTGGATGTACAGGGCCGATATTAGAATCGGCCCTGTAGGTCCAGAGCCGACAGCCACCCATTACCCGCCCACTCTCTGCCCCCGTGCTGCCCCTTCCCCGCCCCCGTATAACTTCCCCGCACAACTGGCAGGGAAGTTATACAGAGACATTACTGCTATTCGTGCCTCAGAATGACTCCTTAACGTGCAGTAACAGAACAGGAGGCAGTAAGGTGTCAAGCATGCACCTTAATGCAGGAAAGCCACTGAAACGCTGAAAGGGGGGCAGGGAAGCCATAGGAGAAGATATGGATGCAAGGACAGATGGTAACTGATGGAGCTGATTCACCTGATGCCTGGCTATGTGGAAGTATGTATGATGAGCATGTTTGACCTAACAGCAGGTCTGTGCTGTCGGCTAGGCCAGATAGGGGGCAGCCTAGTGATGCTGATCAGTGTGGGTGGGTGTTGGCGGTGGCAGAATCAGCAGAGGGGTTGCAGTGGGGGTGGAGGAGGGTACTGTGATAGGTGTGCAGTCCTAGGTGCTCCTGAAAGCCAACGTCATGCCTTAAAGCTATACATCGTGCCGTAAGCTATACCTCGGTGGCATAAATGCACAGAAGGAGACCCTCTTTTGATTGAAAGCAACCTCTGCTATGAGGGGACATAGGATGAGGGTGAAAGGGGATAGACTCAGGAGTAATATGTGGAAATATTTCTTTATGGAAAGAGTGGTAGATGGGTGGAATAGTCTCCCAGTGGAGGTGGTAGAGATGAAAAAAAAGCATGGGACAAACACAGAAGCTCTCTAAAGGAAAATAGGGGACACTTGTAGTGGGTGATATGGAAAGACAGACTAGATAGGCTATGTGGTCTTTTTCTGCCATCATGTATCTATGTTTCTATAGTATCTGTGAGGTGTGAGCATGTATCCAGAAGTACTGTCAGTGTGTGGCATTCCATAGGCCAAGACAGTGTCTGGGTGGAGGTAGCATGTTCCTGATGTGGACAGCAAAGTGAGAATTGTCCATGAGTGCTCATGTGAAGCAATCACAGGAGAGGTGTGTATGATATGACTAACTGCTGCCAATGACCCTTGATAGCCATGGTGGGACAGCTTACTAGCAAATGCATGAATCCCCCTGATGGCCAAATGATGGGTGCAGAGCTGTGCCATGAATTTGCCAAGCAGAGAGTTTGCAATGTGTGTGGTAGGTGGATGTATGGGATCTTACTAGCCAAAAGCATTTGGTGTGTGTGATCTGAAAGTAGCAGTGCAATGGGTACATGAAATGCCATTTGTGTGGGTGGGACTTGTGCCTCAGCCTGTGCAACTGAAAGACAATACACCTGACAGAATGGCATGATAGAAAAGGACAAGTTGAACCAATTTGCCCCATACAAGTAATGATGGCAGAACAGTGTAGGGTATGGCTATGCAACGAATGCTATGTGCCTGAATGTATGAGATATATCCTCTTTATGTAAAGCTGGGAGGTCATAATGATGGCACAATAGAAAATGCATCCATACCGGTTTTCCCAGACATCTGCTGCATATACATCACTGACCCACTGCAATTGACTGCAGCAGAGCCACTAAAGCCATGCTCTCAGATGTCCACGATAGGGAATGTCATGTTGGGCTACCCAATATGTGGCCATAACACATAGAAACATAGAAGGATGATTATCTGCAGGTCACAGCAGAGCCAGGACAGTGCGAGGTGGGCAAGTGACCTGAGTAGCACCCAGGCACAAAATGAGCAAGTGGGAATTGAACCCTAGATCTTTGACTATAGAGACATTGCACCAACCAGTAGGCTACACCTCCACACAGGTCTACGTAGATGTGTAGAGTCCACAGGTCTCTGATCAAACTGTTTTCTGTGTGTGTCAATAGAGGTTGCCCTCCACTACCCATGAGGCACTGCATATGCAAAACAGCAGTCTGCAGCTGATGAACCAATGGAGAATGCACTGATCCAGCACATCAGCACACACTGACTGTGTGTGCTACGTGCATATAACAACTACAAGCCATGCTCCAGAATGGTTTCAACTGTCACCCTGAGGGTGAGGATGGGTGCCCAGCACCTGGTCCATTGAACATGCACTGTTAGATATAGTTTCTGCTGGTTGTGCTGTAGGTCTACATCACTTCTAGAGTGTTAGATGTTTCTTGTTGTTTCCTGCAAGCTATAGCAACTGCCTGGCCCTGTGTTCTGTCTATTTTGGACACATCCTCTGATATCAGTGCAGGTCAGTGCTTGGTGTCAATATGCTATTATTGTGGACATTCACTGCAGTGGGAGTGTATAAGATGGTATGGGGCTACTATTTCTATCTTACCATGATTCCAGTGAGTAAGCTATGAACCACTGCTGCCCCCAACCATTGGTAAGGCTGCTCCTGCTGCCCTTTACTGGGCTCTGTCAGCCATGCACAAACCAACTGCAATTGGTCTGCTGGTCAGTATGCATGGCATGTGCTTGGAGCGACCACGAGCACCCAGCATTTTGCTCAGTGATTGGCATCCCCGGACAGAGATTGCATCCATATCATTGGAACCAGACATTATAATAGTTCTATGTGGATACATAATCATGCCTTGGTCACTTTTTGGTCATAGTAAGAGTGCCATCACAGCATGACATGCCGTAACCACCCAGGCAATGCATGTGGCAGACGGGCACAATAATGTCTCAGCCCCTTCATACCTATCCTCCCTGATTAGTATCCCAATCATTGAAAGAGCCAGAAGAGACTGCCAGAAAAACACAGTCCCGGCCAACTACCGTAAAACAAACCACGCAACCAGCAATAGAGCATTCATGCATTTTGCTCCAATCCTTAGGAATGCATTTCCAGATAAAATAAGAGCCATCAATGGTCTTAAGGATTTCCGCAAGGCATTAAAAACACACTTATTCACTGAACACTTTGCACAATCACAACACAAAAACACCAACATAACTATTCCCACTTCCTTCTATTAGAACATTTCTCACGTCTTTTCATGCAAATGCTCAAATGTAAATATGCTAATGTAATATACTGTAGTTCTTAAACACTATAATCAGCTGTACATACAGTACTCTGACTTAACTCAATGTAATATAGTTCTCATCACAATTTAATGTAATAGTTTTTGGTTCTTGTTATTTGTAAACCACCCCTGATCTCTGGAAAGGGCGGTATATAAGAGCACGCAAATAAATAAATAAATTGACCCTACCATTGCAGCAGACACATCCAAGTCAATCTGCGCTGTTTCAGGTAATACCCACAATCTTCTGCCTCATGTTATTTATATTTTCAAACAAAGGCTGGGAACAACTCGGACAATGTGAGCCAAACTGAAGTGCAGAAAGCCACAGGACAAAGGGGAGCCATATTCACACACACGCATACACTTTCATTGGTGCACTGTGCAAAAGTGGGGATGGTTAGATTTCTTGTCTCCAAGTCAGCTCAAGGACTGATAACTTGTGCTCATACCTTGGCCTCACCACATGTTGGTATTGCCTGCTCAGTGTACTATTAGCCTCCAACCAGCTATGGATAGTGGAGCCTGTCTGAGCTGCTGGTGGGTTTTTCTACCCTTGCTGGCCACCTCCTTGGGGTTACAAATGCTGGAGCTGTATTTGCATTGTTGGCTAAATCTTGTCCACAGGAACATGCAATGCAGAAACCCCAATGGAGACCTGAACCTGTAACCCTCCACACATATACAGGGATAACAGCCCCTGTTGCTGACATGCTTCCCTTCGGTTGGCCTTTGGCAATGCTGCAGTGCATATGGTGCACAGGACTAGGACAAGGCTTCTGTATGCTTCAGGCTGGTGCTGCTGCCCATGCAACTACAAACACCACACTAAGCAGACATGCCCACGCATTGTCAGTGGTGATGGTGCGCAGTCCCAGCATGTTAAACATGTGGGTTTGGCAGGTGCCTTGGGTACAAGGCCCGGATGAGGGGACAGTCAGAGGCACACATGGATGGTCATGCAGCTCCCCCACTCCCCACAAGCTGATTATGCAAAGGCCCCATTACTGCCTGCCACCGATAAGTCTCAGGGAAAGGATGGCAACCACTGCTGTGGTATTTCCCTAGGCACCTGCATTTTCCAGCTACCTGAAGGGCTACAGCTTCAGGTGCTATTGGCCTCTTCCTCCACAGCTGGGTTCAGTGGCAACATGGGGGGTGGACCTGCCAGAATCTCTGCCTAGGGTTCCATGTCCCTTGGACTGCCCCATGTGGCATATCTCCTTTCCACAGCCTGCTGTATGTCTCTGTTTCGCCAACGTCACTGTGTGATCGTGATGGGCATCATAGATGGTGAGGATGGGGGGATGCCCTTATGTACGGAAGTTACAATGGTTAAGCCCCTTCAACCTGGAGGGAGATATTCTAGGGGTCTTTGCATTACTGAATAGCATTGAATGAGTAAATATTGATTGGTTGTTTACACCATCAAAATGTGGGGGGACAAGGGGGCAGGCAATGCCGCTACAGTGTAACACATTCCAGACAATCAGTAGGCAATCTCTGGCACTCCAATCATGAAGATGTGTAACTGTGCTTAGAGAAGGTTTGGTTAGATTCCAGGGGAACGGTCATTGCACAATTATGCAGGGGGCACTGCGGATCCACAGCTTGCCCCACTACAGGCATCATTGAACATTGGTACATTTTAAGGACCCAGTTAAGTACTTGTGAATGTGATTGGCCACTGTGGGACAGAGGATACGGGGCTTGACGGACTATGGTCTAATCCAGTATGGCATATCTGCGGATCCTCTGTTCTTATTTATTTATTTAGGTTTATACCGCACTATTCATGATCAGCATGGTTTACAATAATACAATAATAATAATGCCACTATGTGCCACCTGGGCAGCTCCCTGGTCCACAATGTACATCTGCATCTACACTGCATGACCAACATGCCACCCCCTTTGTTCCACTGGGAGTATCAGCATGGTGCCCTTTCATACTTGTGCACCATGCTGCTGCTCCTAATGGAGCACTACTATCACTGACTTGGGCTACATTGTCATTTCATTACATAGGAGTAGAGGAGTGGCCTAGTGGTTGGGGCAAGGTACTTCAGGCCAGAAGGTCAGAGGTTCAAATCCCACTAGAGGACAGCAACCTTGGGCCGGAAGGACTGGGGTTTCTAGTCCCACAGGTGCTCCTTGTGGTCTTGGGCAAGCCACTTAACCCTCCATAGCCCATGTTCCCTGTAAAATAGTTATCTCCAAGTTATAATGCCCTGTTCAATGTAATTTCAGTTTGTTCAATGTAAACCACACTGATGCAGAATAGCACGGTATATAAGAGAATATAAATAAACTGCTCACTTTTAAATGGGCTCTCTCCGCTCTGCAGATACCCTTTCCGCAAGGTTTCACATGGTGGTACGGTTATAGGCATCAAGGGGCTCTAAACGGGTGTTGTGCAAGAGGCAGTAAAGGAACACACTGTGTTACCACCCACTTTCCGCCCCTTCACGCTTGCTGTCCACCTCCTGTTCCTTTTACGCTGCAAGAGCCTTTTACGCATGGAATCTCATTATTTTTGCAGTGTTAAGGGGACATGTGTGCCATTAGCACACATAAACAGCACACTTGCTCCCTTACCACTGTTTGGTAACATATACCTTATAGATTGTAAGCCCTCTGGGGACAGGGAAATGCCTTTTGTACTTGACTGTAACTCACCTTGAACTGCTACTGGAAAAGCGTGAGCTAAATACTAATAAAGAAAAATTAAATAAATAAATAAAAATTATGCAGACCCTCAGAATGAGCAACTGCCCAGTTTTGGACTGGACAGTCTAGTTTTGCAATCTTTTGTACAATGCTTGATTACAAATTGTAACTGTACACTGTTAAGTCTAGTCAAGCCTCACTCTGAGTCCCAATATTGCCAGTGCCCACAGCCATGTGTCAAAGGGGACTGAACACAGAAGAGTGCGGGTGCACCAAATTTTATTTTTTTCCTGCTTTGGCCCTGGTGAGAGGAGGGTGGCAGCGTCAGCAGCAGTGGGATAGGGAGGAGGTGGCTGATGCTGGACTATGTGGGTGAAGCAAGGGAAGGGAAGATGCTGCATGGGCAGGTAGAAAAGAAGAGATGCTGGCCTATTGGGAGGGAGTCACATTGCTAAATGTTCACCTAGGGCATCATATATCCTTGGACCAGCTCTGGAGGAAGCATGTGCAAAGGATGTGAGTGGAAAATCGGGTAGGAGAATTTAAGAAGAGACTGTATACATAAATTTAAGGAATTCAGAATACTGTTGGAGTATTTTTCTCAAGAGAATGTTTAACTACTGGTAGGGTCTCCAAAGATGGACAGGTCTCAGCTGAGGTGCCAGACCAAGACAATCACCCATCTGGGCAGCAGCATAATGGGACCGTGTTGGCAGTGGAGGATCACATTTCTGTGATAAGGAAACTTAAACTTCCGTATCTTGCCATAAAAACCCAATGGATAGTCACAACAAAACAAATTGCACTATTGTGCTGGAAGATGAGATCCCCAGGTCAGAAGGCACTCAACTAGCTACTGGGGAGGAGCTGAAGACTTTTCAGAGTAAAGCCAGCATTTATGATGTGATTGGATCAAAGCCCTCGGGACGTCTGACTGTTGATGTAGCTGCGCATGAAATGAGAGTCAGATGCTGCAAAGATGTCTTAAATATTGGGACATGGAACATACGAAGCATGAACCAAGGGAAGTTGGAGCTGGTTAAGAATGAAATGGAATGTATACAACTTGATCTGTTGGGTGTCAGCGAACTGAAATGAACTGACATCAGGCACTTTGCATCAGATGATCACATGGTCTACTAGGCTGGAAATGAAAGACAAAGAAAAAATGGTGTTGCATTTATAATTAAGAAGAAACTTGCAAGAACTGTAATGAAATACAATGCAGTCCGTGAACGCTTAATTTCTATTTGTCTATGAAGAATGCCTATCAACACAACTATAATTCAAGAATATGCTCTAACAACGGCTGCAGAAGAGGATGAAATTGATGAGTTCTATGAACAAGTACAAGCTGAAATTGACAGAACATGCAAACAGGATATCCTGATAGTAATGAATGACTAGAATGCAAAAACTGGCAACAAAGAAGAAGGCAAAATGTTCAGAAAATATGGACTTGGTAACAGAAATGAAGCTGGAGAAAGACTGATCGAATTCTGCAAGACCAACGATCTATTCATCTCAAATACCTTCTTCCAGCAACACAAGCAGCAACTGTACACATGGACTTCACGCAATAGATTGTACAAAAATGAAATTGACTACATCTGTGGAAGTCAATGATGGAAAGGTTCTAAAACATCAACAAAGGCAAAACCTGGAGCTGACTATGGTACAGATCACCAACTACTAGTATGCAAATTCAAGCTAAAGTTGAAAAAGAGCAAACCACTCATGAATGTAGCAAAATATGACCTTGAGAATATACCACTGTAATTTAATGACTGCCTGCAAAATTGATTTGGTGCTTTAGATACAAATGACAGAACTCCAAAAGAATTATGGAATGACATCAAGAAGGTTGTGTTGGAAGGAAGCGAGAAGTCTCTACAAAAGGTGAAAAAGCAAAAACGGCCAAAATGGATGACCAAAGAAACTCTGAAAATTGCCCAGAAATGCAGAGAAGCTAAAGCCAGAAGAGACAGAGAGGTAATTGCAGAGCTCAACAGAGATTTCAAACATGTAGCAAGACAAGACAAGGAAGAGTACCACTATAGAGCATGCAAGGAAATAGAATCAGAAACTATCAGAGGAAGAGCAAGATTGACTTTCCTAAAGCTACGAGAGTTAAAGAAAAAATTCCAGACTTGAATTGAAATGTTACAAGATACTCAAGGATCTATGTTGAATGATGCTAAGAAAATGAAGAAAAGGTGGAAAGAATATACTGAGTTTTTATATGATAAAGATCAAGTGGACTAACAGCTTTTTCAACCTGAACCTTATGATCCAGACCCATTGGTGATGAAAGAAATCACAGCAGCATTGAAAGCCTTATCAAAGAACAAAGCAACAGGCATTGATGGCATTCCCATAGAAGTATTACAGCAATCTGACGCAGCTGTTACTATACTTACAAGGCTCTGCCAGGAAATTTGGAAGGCAACATCATGGCCAACTGACTGGAAAAGATATGTGTTTATACCAATACTAAAAAAAGGTGATCCAACTGACTGTGGAAACTATCGCAGAATCACTCTGATCCCACATGCCAGGAAGATTCTACTGAAGATTATTAAATAGAGACTACAGCCATACCTGTAACAAGAACTGCCTGAAGTGCAAGCAGGGTTCAGGAAAGGGCGAGAAATGACAGACATCATCGTGGATGTGAGATGGATCCTTGAAAAGACTAAAGAATACCAAAATGTTATCTATTTGTGCTTTATTGACTATAGAAAGGCTTTTGACTGTATAAACCATGAGAAACTCTGGGCCACATTAAG
This sequence comes from Ichthyophis bannanicus, assembly GCA_033557465.1. Classification (NCBI taxonomy): domain Eukaryota; kingdom Metazoa; phylum Chordata; class Amphibia; order Gymnophiona; family Ichthyophiidae; genus Ichthyophis; species Ichthyophis bannanicus. The sequence continues at coordinate 805,527,120 of CM066034.1, read as the reverse complement.
AAGCATGTGTATAACAGAACACCTGATCGTTCTCTTGCATAGTCTTTACATTGATCAAGAAGCAACAGTTCGAATAGAACAAGGAGAAACAGAATGGTTTAAAATCTTCAAAGGGGTACAGCAAGACAGCATACTTTCCCCCTATCTGTTTAATTTATACGCAGAACAAATCAACAGAAAAGCAGGATTGTATGAAGACAACAGAGGTGTGAAGATTGGTGGAAGATTCATCAACAACCTTCGCTATGCTGATGATACCACATTACTGGCTGAAAATGAAGACAATCTAAGAAATTTGCTTCTCAAGGTCAAGGAACATAGTCTTAAAATGGGCCTGTACCTTAATGTAAAGAAAAGATCATGACCAATACCAAAATCAATAAGTTCATCGTTGATGGAGAAGAAATTGAAATCGTGGACAACTTTAACATACTTGGATCAATTATCAATAAAGAAGCAACAAGCAGTCAAGAAATCCGACGACATGTTGCTCTTGGCAGAATGGCTATGAAGGACCTAGACAAGATTCTCAAGGGCAGAGATGTCTCTCTCCATACAAAGATTCAACTTGTTCAAGCCATGACATTTTCAATAACGTCATATGGATGTGAAAGTTGGACAGTGAAAAAGATAGATAGTAAGAAAATTGATGCCTTTAAATTGTGGTGCTGGCGGTGAAAACTGTGTATACCATGGACTGCCCGAAGAACAAACCAGTCAGTACTAGAGGAGATCAAACCTAAGCTTTCTTTAGAAGCTCAGATGATATGTCATACTTTGGACATATCATACAAAGAGAGAGATCATTAAAGAAAGATATCATGCTTGGCATGGTCAACGCAAAAGAGGAAGGACAGCAATGAGATGGGTTGATACAATAACAGCAGCTATGGGTGCCAGTCTGTCAATAATGAGCCACCTGACTGAAGACCGAACACAATTTAGGACAACTATCCAGAGGATCGCCACGAGTCGCCACTGACTTGATAATACTTAACAACAACAATGACCATTTGATAGCAGTAATTCAGTAAGGAGAAATTTCAGATACAACCACAAGTGTGTCGTAGACTTGTTACCCACCCTCACCTCAAGGAACGGAGTGCCTGGAAGATTGAACGCCAAGGAGAAAACAAGAGCAAGAGACTCTTGTCACCATGCCCTCTGCACCCAAAAATACAAAATTAGTTTTGTAACCTCACAAATCCACCTCATAAATTAGGTGCTCACTGGGGACCCAGCTAAAGAAATGGTGCCAAAACAGGGACTTGATGGGCTTGATGAGAGAGAGTCTCCCTCTCTCTACAACACCCCTTCTGGACCCACTAAAAAAACAAAAAAAATCATTCTGTAGCCCCATTAATTCACCTTGAGAATCAAGAGCTTCACCAGCAACTTGGTTTTTACTGCAAATGAAAGAAAGAATGATATTTGCAATCATTTTGAAGACATTGAAATATTTTCCCCTTGTTTCTTTGACTTGTTTTAGTTCAACTATGATCAAGAGAGAGATCGTTAGAGAAAGACATCATGCTTGGCAAGATAGAAGGTCAACGCAAAAGAGGAAGGCCAGTAATGAGATGGATCGATACAATAACAGCAGCTACGGGTACCAGTCTGTCAACAATGAGCCGCCTGACTGAAGACCGAACACAATTTAGGATAGCTATCCAGAGGGTCGCCATGAGTCGACTCCGACTCGACGGCACTTAACAACAACATGATCATGTCCATCCCTTCATAAGGTTAGATATGAAGACTATAGGCAGGGAGTTAGCTTTAGATTCAATGATCAAGAATTATATGCTCTTTTTAAAATTTAATCCATGTAGGTATTACACTAATCCCATGAACTGCTGAAGAGTAGACATGGAGAGGGTAAGCTTGAGTGTAGCAACAGTAGAAAGTGGCTCCCCCCCTTCTGGTACCCAAGGTTGGTCACTTATGAGTAGTTCACGTCTAAAGAGGCTAACCTACATGGGTTGCCTTTTAAGGAGCTCATTTAGGAGCCACCAGGAACATTGGGAGACAGAATAAGAATTATTGAGTCAGTTTGGAGTAATATTTTGGCTGGTAAGGTTGTTTAGGTATTTTTTGGAGCAATTTCTCCAAATGGGTTATTTTGATGCATACCATGACAGTCAAGGTATGCACCAGGGTACGTGGAGTAACTTAATGTGCTTTGGTAATGCACATTAAGTGCAAACTCTTAGGGGTATGTTTACTAAACAGCAGTAGTGGCATTGAATTCAGTGGGGCCACGGCTCTGATATCGCACAGAAGCCACTACCACTGTTCAGTAAACATACTCTTTAGTGGCATAGTAAACGGGCCCCTTAGTATTGAGGGGAAGAATTGTTAGTGTGTTTAGTTACAGCTATGCATCCTCTTACCATCTCCTCTTTCCACCTCTGTAAGAGTGAGGAGGGATTGGGATTTCTATTGGAACTTTATTGTTATTGATTTTTTTTGTATTTATTTATTGACGTCAAAGCGATTTACAATAAAACTCAGATGATTATAGAGAACGCATGCTGTAAACTTGGATAAGGGTGACATGCGGGAGCTGCTCGGAGGCATAACTTATTTACAGTGGAGACCTATTTACATGAGTCAATTGCTGTTTAGATATGTGACATGGGGAGGGAGGGCTAAGTATCAACTCTGTAGTGGTCGGTGAGTTGTTTTCTGAAGTCCTTTATGTCTTTGGTAGTTCTCATTTTCTCTGAGTGAGTTCCAGATGGTGGGTGCTGCTGGTTAGAGAGCCCTCTTTGATGTAGATTTGTTAGCCTTGGTGTATGAGCTAGGAGTTGGAATAGTGTCTCTGGTTCTCTGTCTCTTAGGTCTGTTGTTTGATTTTGTATATATCAGTTCCTGTACAATCTTCTGTGATGTAGACTGAAATTTTGTTAAGAGTCTGAAGTTATTTGTGCAAAGCTTTATTGTATATATATTGTGGATGCATTTTATTTTCTTGTAGCTTTATGCTTATTTTGGGGTGTGGTTACTAAAGTGCATATGGCAATAATGCACGTTATTTGATCCTTAACACACATTAAAGTTCAGTAATGTGTGCTTTTTTACCATAACGCACAATTTGCCACGGCAATGCATTTTGAATACGAATAAGATACAAAGCATGCAAATATATGCAAAACATTCACTAGTATTTAAATTGAAAAATGCCAGCTCATCAAAGCTGGTGTTATTTTTCTGCTGGATGTATTGGGCCTCTAACATGCAGCTTGATGCTCATGGCCACCATCTTAAAGGGGCCACACTGTAAACAGATCACCGGTGGTCTGGGATTCCTCACCCCCCCCCCCCCCCCACACCTCCTGTCACCACTGAATCAGGGCATCCCACCAAATAACCACCCTTCCCATTTATGCCTCTGACCCCCATCCTCCCTAAAGGCATGATCAAGGACCCACCCTTCTTTCTGAAACCCTACCTGCCAAACTGTGATCCAAACTTCCACCCCCCTAAGGCTTCCCGAGCCTAACTTTAGTCATGCTTGGTGGCCAGTGGTACCCAGACAGGAGTGATCCCCACTTGCTCCTGTCTGAGCTGGTTCCAGGTGCCTGCTATTCCCTGGCAATAGTTTGATGGTATTATTGCTAGGATTCAACTCCAGCTTTGAGCTGACTTTATTTTTCCCTTGCAATAATGCATCTTGAGACCCTCACTACAAGCTGTGCTATTTCTTTATATCGGGAGTCACTAACCTGTGGTACTGAGTTACCACAGGTTGGTAACTCTCACGGTAAATTAAACAGCAATAAAATCCATGATTTTCCACAGCTTAGTAGTTCCCCCCTTTAATTTGATATTGCATTGCTATCTACATATTGAATTGTTATAGTTGAATATATTATTCTGATTTAACTTTCCATTTTATTGCATATTTAATTTGTTATAGTGAGAACTAACTGCATAAATACTTTTCTTGAAAAAATCTGAATCACCTTAGTGAATAATTTTGACCATTTAAATCACAAAATGGCCAAAGTTATGTATTTAAAAAATTAGGGTCATTTGAGGACTGTCTCATGGGAATGTACAGCTGCTAGATGGATAACTTATCCATCCAAGCGGCATCTTACAAAGCCGCTATAACTTCAAACAGATCATTTTTTCCATATAATATTATATAGAAATTTTCAGAGGTGCCATTTGAACCGATAGTGCTACTGAAAACCCGTAGAACTTGGAGCAGATAAGTTATCGGTCTATAGTTAAACAGCGACCATCTGGTTGAATATTAACTCATTATTTTTGCATGTATGGATTGATGCGCCATTTTATTATGTTTTGTCCTAGAAAGGCATGACCCAAACTGCAATAATGTTACAAACTATTTATTCCAAGGAAGTGTGAAAATACAGAAAATAAAATATATTGATAAACCAGAAAAAGTATGCAAAATTCCATCCTAATAAGTGATAATCAAGAAGCAGGCAAGCTGCTATTTGACCCTTTTACCACAACCAGGCCGGTTATTTCCGTAACTTAAAAGACTACAGTCATTTATGTTATGCTCACAATGAGCTAAATTTGCAGTATCTCTCAAGTTGCTTTAAAGATCAAGAAACGAGTACAGCATGATAGCTATTTATATCTTGTTTGTTGACCCCTATATCTACAGACCTAATTGACCTCACACAGCAGCTGTAGGGCTTTATTCATCCTCCCTCATTACTGGGTTAAAGACTCAGCACTACAAAACTGCAAAGCTAAAATTGTGTATGAGAACAATGTTGGTGGTCCATCTGGCCGGGCTCTGAGGATCCACCAATCAATTATCTTTCATTTACCAAAGTACTCTCCTTTCTGATGCCTGACTCCTATGCTTTTATCCAGAGAAACTCACCATAGTCACCATCATTCAGGACCAGTGCAAGGATATTAGGCACCTGTCGGTCTTCCATTAATTTTTAGGTCTGTAGGCTCTTCCCCCGTGAGATTTTGTGGTATGTTTCCTAAAAGGCACAGCAGTGGCACACATGTTTGTGGCACAAATATAGCAAAGAGGCCTGTGCTAACTTTAGAGGAGGCACCCATCCCTTTACCTTTAGCACATTCCTAACATGCCACACAACGCTAACCAGCACACAGGTGTACTTAACGCCACCTGAAGGGATGGCAATAAGTGCACCCACACTAATGATAACATTTATGGTTAGCATGCACCCAAAACAACATTGCTAACTGCAATGTGTCATTAGTGCCCATGTTCTGCCCATAACCCATCCAGTCCCTGCCCAATCACATCCTATCCAGTTAGCGTGGGACAGGCTCCGCACCTCAATGCCATCCCTTCTAAAAGGATCCTATAAAACACACACAAATGTGTGAAGGTATGCACTGAGAGCTCTTTGGGTTTACAGAATGTGGCTCTCAACATCTATCATTCTGCTTCAACTGCAGTGACTTTTTGCCAGCCCTGCCACTGTCGGTGGCAGATGTGTTTCTACTTTATCTTTTCATTGCAATGAAACATCAGTAGCTTTTTACAGAGCCTCACAAATTCCTTCAGATCAAATTTTCTCTTGCTCATTTCCAAAGGATCATAGGCAGAGACTAAGAGAAACCTTATAAAACACTGGACTCATATATTTGTTTCTTAATAGACCGAGACCATTATTATTAGACCAACATAAATATAATGCAAGCTCTCTCAAAACCATACAGATCTTTCTTTCAGGCAGGTCCATTGTAAGTGACTCTTTCTGGACTATTTATATTTCTCAGTGCAAAGAACCTTGCACAGTGAAGCAGAAAAAGTTCCAGGAACTTCTTTTGAAGCACACAGCCAGGTCTCAGCGGAATCTCCCTATTTGCATAATAGAGATCACATTTGAAGAAAGGCCCTCAAAAGTTCATCTACTCTAATATCTTTATACAATTTTCATTTTCTTCCAATAAAAAATATATGATACCTGCTAAGCTTCAAAATTTGTCCTGGGTCCATAAGGCTACTAAAACCTACATCACAACTGCTATATATTCAGTCTGTTCAAGAAAATTGACATGCATACTGCATTTACGTGTTGTAGCTATGTACAATTGTAAAAGTTCAAGATGCATTTGGATGGCAAATAGATCAAAACAAGTTACATATAATTACATAAATATCATGCAATTATAAAATGTAAAAAGTCCTGTGAGAGATACTTTAACAAGGTGATTCCTAGCCTGTGGTCCACGGACCTCTGCGTGTCCCTGAGACCATTACAGGAGGATTGCAGGACACAGACGAGCAAACAGTTCTCATGCTGCTGTAATCCACGTGATCAGCAGATCAGCAGTGGCTGTGGGGATGCTGGAAGCAGTAGCAGTAGTCACAGGCACTGGAAGAAGCAGCATCTGTGAAAAGTGGGATTGGAAGTGGCTGTGCAGGCCAGAAGTGGGAGTACCCATGAGGGTGGTATCAGAGATGGCGCAGACCAGGAACTGAAGCAGTCATGGGCAGGGGCGGCCCAAGGGGGTGCGGGGCCATGTGCAGAGACTCGGTGTGGGGCCTCATTTGCATAAGGGACCTCATGTGCATAAATATTTGCATAATGTTACCATGCACTAACTTTTAGTAAACATGCCTCTTAATGAGTGTATAGATAAAGAAAGACTAAAAGATTTCTACATTACTATAATCCAGTGCCAACCACCAGGCACATTAGGAACTACTACAAACACTGCCCATTTAGAACCCATAGCAAACCCGCCGTATCATAACAGCACTGCCAGGACTCACAAAGCACCATACTCTATCTATCAAAAGGCAACACTGCAAATATTAAAACAAAATATTTCAGAGAATAACAATACATGACCTACTGGGGAAAGATAACAAATGTCAATGCCAAATAGGAATTACATAAACAGAATACCTCAGCTCAGTTACACATGCAGAACATCATAGACCATCACCAAACAAGGAATCACAATTTAGAAACAGGAAGACAATAATTAAACTGGGAACCCCAAAAGCCAAACTTGGAATGTACAACAACACTGTAGAAATAAAACTATAAATTAATTTCCTCTTGTACTAAACAAAGCACAGATGTTAATGATGCACATTTCCCAGAGCTGACATATTCCCGTTAATAAATTCAAAATAAAGAGATATTTTTCTACCTTTTGTGCATTTTTTTTTCAGTTGCAATTGCTCCAGCCACTTTCTTCTGGTTTCTTCGTGTCTTCTGCTAACTCTCCATCGTCTGCTGTCCATTTGTCCTTTCTTCTCTCTTCTAGTTTTTTTCCATTCTCTCTCTGCATCTGCTTTAACATACTAATCTTTCTCCTTTTGCTCTTTCCTCATTCCTATTTCATCCACTCAACTTTTATCCCTCCATCCTCAATCCCCACTTACTCTCCCAATACCCGGCCAGTTGTAGATTTTTCTTCCCTCCCACACAAAATATTTTTCCCCTCTCCATTTCACTCTCCCAGCCCCATCCCATTCTAATCCTCCCCCAACATCAGCTCCCTTCTAGTTCCAGCCCCACCCAACATCCGCTCCCTTCTAGTCCCCGCATCAGCCCATTTCCAGTCCTAGCCCCCCATCAGCCCATTTCCAATCCTATCCTAGCCCCCACCATCAGCCCATTTCCAGTCCTAGCCACCACCATCAGCCCATTTCCAACCCTATCCTAGCCCCACCATCAGCCCATTTCCAATCCTAGCTCCCCCATCCATTTCCAGTCCTATTCAAGTCCCTCCATCGGCTCAATTCTAATCCCAGCCCCCCATCAGCCCATTTCTAGTCCTATCCTAGCCCCATCATCAGCCCATTTCCAGTCGTAGCTCCACTATCCATTTCAAGTCCTATCTGAGTCCCTCCATCAGCTCATTTCCAATCCCAGCCCCCCATCAACCCATTTCTAGTCATTTCCTAGCCCCACCATCAGCCCATGTCAAATCCTAGCTCCCTTCCACTCAGCCCATTTCCAATCCAAGCCCCCCCATGAGCCTACTTCCAGTTCTAGTCCCTCCATGAGTCCATTTCAATCCAAGCCCCCACCTCAGCCCATTTCCAATCAGCACCCCCCAACAGCCCATTTCCAATCCTATCCTAGCCCCTCCATCAGCCCATGTCCTGTCCTAGCTTCCCCTCCCCACTCTGCCCATTTCCAGTCCTAGCTCCCTCCCCTCACAGTCCATTTCCATTCCAAGCCCCCCTCCCTATCAGCTATTTGCAGTTCAGGCCCCCCCCCTTCCACTCAGCCCATTTCCATTCCAAACCCCCATCCCCATCAGCTATTTGCAGTTCAAGCCCCCCCCCTTCCACTCAGCCCATTTCCAGTCCTAGCAACCCCCTCATCCCATTACCAGTCCTAGCCCCCCCATAGCCCATTACCAGTTCTAAGCCCCCCAACAGCCCACTTCCAGTCCTAACCCTCCCATCACCCCATTTTCAGTCTTAGCCCCTCCCCATTACCAGTCCTAACCCCCCTCCCCCAACATCAGCCCAGGTAAATTTAAAACTAAAAAAAAAACCTGGCTGCTGCTGCTGCCGCTGCTGCCATGGCAGCAGCAGAATCAATTGTCCCGCGACCCCCCACAACTGCCCGACAGAGCCGTCCCGGCATCAGCTCCATCAGTGACATGCTTTTCGAGCCGCGAAGGGAGTTTTTTCCTCTCGCGGCTCTATTAAGCCCGCCAGGGCTGATGGGAAACAGGATTTCCCATCAGCCCCGGCGGGCTTAACAGAGCCGCAAGAGAGAAACTCTCTCTTTGCGGCTCTGAAAGCCACCGCTGATGGAGCTGATGCCGGGAGGGCTCTGCCAGGCAGGCGGGGGGGAGGGGGCACAGGACAATTGATTCTGCCACTGCCACAGTGGCGGCGGCAGCGGCAGCAGCAGCAGCTAGGGTTTTTTTTTTAGTTTTAATGCAGAATGTTGTTTGCGCAGGGCCCCCTGAAATGCGGGGCCCTGTGCAAACAACATTCTTGCTCAATGGACGGGCTGGCCCTGGTCATGGGACTGGGGTCTGCAATGGCAGTAGTGGGGGTGTGATCAGAAGCAGGACTACCAGGACCAACATCAGCCTGAGGGCATGTAAACTACAGTGCAGCATCAAAGAAGGAAGATACTATGGTAAGGACTAGCTAGAGGGAGAGAGAGAGAGAGAGAGACCGGTGAGGAATGACCGGACAAAGGAGAAAGACTGGGAGAGGTGGGATGGCTGGGGGAAGGAGAGAGCGAAAGACTGACACTGGTTGAGGGGGGAGCGAGAGGGAGGGGGAGAGACAAAGACTGGTGGGGACTGGTGAAAGGGGAAGAAAGATGCTGCTGGAGACCAACTGGAGGGAGGGTGAGAGAGGGAGACGAGAGATAAAGAGGACTAGGGGAGCTGGTAGGACCACGTGTGGTGCTGAGGGGAAGGGGGCTGGGAAGAATGGTGGGGATAACTGGGAGTCCCTGATCTTTTAGGAGGTTAATAAAGGGTCCATATAATCAAAAAGTTGAGATCTTTGCACTAGTGCAATACATTTTTACCCAGCAGTGCTCTTGATGTTTTAAAAGCTCATCTGAGAGAATTCACTTAAAAATGTTCACCATTTCAAGTACTCTTGCTTTTATGCAAATTGAACGTCACTGGCTAGGTTAGAATGTGGAGGCACTAAGTTTGAGCACACAAACTACTGTTTAGAGAAGTGTGCTTGTTTATGCAAATAGTAAGAAAATGAGCACTGCATTTGTGCTTTAGAAGGACTTTACTTTACTGGAACATGATCTATATTCGCTTTGCCGGAAGTCTCTTTGAGCTAAGATATGTGATGTCATCTTTTTTTGGAAAGTGACAGAAATAAACAGAGGTAAAAATATTCACAAAGAGCAATTAAAGTTTTACCAGGATAAAACCAAGGATGATCCAGACGAATCTGCCTGTTTGAAAATCTGGCTCCACTTAACAGCTAAATTTGGCTTATCATAGTCATAGACTGGCAAATATACATGGACAGAAAAGGAATGGGTTTGGGTTTGGGTTTGAAGAGGTGAGCTTAAGATTTTAGGTGGTTAGTGCTGTATTCCGTGTTAAGTGTCTAAATTTGACTGTAGAAATCTTGGTACTGCAACACAGGAAACTGAATGGACAACACCAATACAGGACATAATTGAAATAGGAAATGGACAACCTGGAGACATACTGGAAATTGCTGCCAGCTGCATGCCATCAGACTCAATGGTTTGCTGTTTGTGCCCAGCCTTGATGTATGTAATAGCACTTGTTGAAAGGTGATACAGAATGTAGATATCGGATATGTTGCATTCACATTCTATGCAATGTAAGCAAACAGCACATATAGGGGTATGTTTACTAAACTGCGTTAGTGTGATTCGCGTTAGGAGCTGCGTTAGTGGAAGAAATGCCAAAAAAGGACATAGGCGGTACATCGTTACCGATAACGCGCGTTATAAGGCGCCGCGTAGCAACGATCGTTACAGAGCGCGTTACTGCGCGTTAAGCTTAAGAAGGCGCGCAGACACCCACATACAGAAACAGAGCTGTAGCACAATGGTTACTACACGGACTGATGTTACAAGGGTCATGGGTTTGATTCCCCAGTGTGCCTAATGAATAAGGTTGGCTGAGGCATCATGTGTAACCCTTTGAAGGCCTACTATAATATTTTAATCCACATTCTGCAGCCGGGTTAATGTTTGCATATGTCAGGAAAATTGTACCCGTCTTATGCAATATGTTCCAATAGTGACATTCTCTCTGCCATGGTCATGTATTATATACCATTTGATAGGAATATTTAGGCAGAAGTTTGGATCCCGAAAGTTTTGGGCTTGGCCTGGAAAGGGTTAAGTATTGGGCTGTGAGGAAGTTTAGTTGTACCTTAAGTGTGCTGACAGCAAACACACCCTCACAGTGGCGTAACCTAAGTTGCCACATAAGGCACCCTAGAAGGCACTCCATAGGGCACATTATAAAGTGCGCTGTCTGCCAAGGCACCCTATAATGTCCCCTATAGGACACCATATAAGGCACCTTATAAGGCACTTTATAGGGTGCCTTATGAGCCACCCTAAGGTGACAGTACCCTGAGGGTGTTTCTGCTGGCAGCACTAATATACAATAAAAATAGACAATGCCTAAGACAGCCCTATCGATGAACCCATGACCTCTGGCTCCATGGGCAGTGAAGTAACCAGTGGGCTAGAGCTGCTAACAAACACCTGGCTGGCTACAGGAGGACTGCACGGCACCACACCCACATTCTGCTGTGGTTACCAGGATAGGGTCAACCATCCGTACCCAGGATGCACAGCACATGTAAATCAACAGTCTACAGATGATCACAAGATGGGGTATGCACCCCACAGCATCTCAGCCTCGTAGGGGGTGCCGACGGTGTGTGTTAGTGGCACAGAGTAGCTACAGACCTTCACAGTGTGCGGGTCCTGTGCTCACCCTGAGGGAGAGGTATGGTGCCCAGCACCATTCTCACAGCACCTGGCTTTGCTGAGATAGGCTATGCTGCAGGTCCCCATCAGTGCCAATGTGTGATAGGTAGTCCTTGCAAACACCCCTAGGATATGCCTGTGTCCATCTGTATTTCACATCTAGCTCTTGTGGACTATGATGCACCCAGAAAAGTGCATACTCTGTGTGGGTGCCATGGTCACATGATGTAAGTGAATGGGGGTGTTGGGACCCACAGGGAGATTACATACCACCACCCAACGCACCCTCTGGGGCTCAGGGTGGGGGACAGGATCTCCCGCCAAAAGATCCACTTTCTACCCCCCTGCAATATTGGCAGTAGAGGGGACCATCACCCCAGTCCTGCTAGGGATCAAACACCCTACAGGGCAGGCAATGCAGAGCTGTACACATCGATAAAGCAATAGCAGACAGAAGGCCTGGAAACACACAGCAGCCCCCTCCCCTCCCCCAATCTGACATTCTCCAGCAGCAAGCCTCCAGCCGCTGCACCCTGCAAGGTGTTCCAGCAACACACATACTAACTGCAAACAGTCTGCTAGCTAGTCCATAATGCATGGTCCTAGAGAAGATGCGCGTACCCAAAACTGGGAGGTCAGCATACACACCAAGCAGATAAGTCAGTGATCGGTCCCCAAAAGAGAACCCATAAATATCACATGAGAAAAATACTATACAGCACTATGGGGGAACCTAGCCATGCCGTGGTCACTGCTCAGTCAGGGTGAGAGTGACCTCCCAGCAGGACATGCTGTGGCCACTCTGTCTGTGCAGGTGGTACCGGTCACTACAATGTCCGAGCCATTGCCCTATGCCCTGTGCAGATGCGGCCAGGCCAGGCCACCCTATCCAGGCTATTCCCACGGTACCTTACTCCTCATTATGCACATTGGCAGGCCAATACTGGCAACAGTGCTAGCAGTGAGGGCTGTGGAGGGTGTTGGCAGCCACCATACACTGGATAGACAGACACACACTCCCCACACCTATGCCAGCATTGTGCAACTATAGAGGTGTTGGCCAGCCCAGGCCACCACACCAGTCCTTGGCACAGTGCAGGCATGGCTATGGTACGCAATACTGTAGGAGTCACTCCCCAGGTTGGTAAATACTGTCAGACACAAGACCTGTAGCACACTCCACAGACATCAGAAAGGTTGCTATGATGCAGCTCACTCAGAAAATTGTACTTAACCTAGGAATTGCTATCTGCCAGTAATCATAGCAACCTTTTGATAGATGTGTACCATATTCCCAGGTTTAGGGTGGCATTACTAAGGTATGCAAGTGCTAGTATTGGGAGATGCACGCAGAGCCCAAAGTCCTGCCTCTCCAGGAGGCTTTGGATAATGGGGCCTGTGGGTGCGGGTGTGTCTGCCCCTGTTGGCTGCTGCTTTACGGCAGAGGTTCCCAACTCCAGTCCTGCAGTGCCAAACACTGTTCGGGTTTTCATGCTGTCCCTCATGAATATGCATGAGATAATCTGCATACCATGGGGGTGGCGCATAGAAATGCAGCACAGGCATCTTTATCAGAGGCAGCATGGAACCGGAATGGTGTTTGGCCCTCCAGGACTGCATTTGGGAGGCTCTGCTCTAGGTAATGTGCATGTTTATGGTGTCTGTGCTCTGTAGGGTAAAATGTAGGTGTTTTGGGCATGTTTACGTCATCTGCAAGAAAGGTTCTATCTGTATTAGCACGTTATAGTAGTGGGTAAAATATGAGGACTGGGTTGGCGGAAACCACAGCTGGGATTTGAACCTGTGACCTTTTGCTTCTGAATACACTGGTTTTGTGCACTGCACCACCATGTTATCACAGAGATGGTGCATTCCCTGGTGATACCATGTCTGTTGGTCAGACAGGGCCTGTCTGTTGCAGTGCATGGCACCCACCTACACAGGGCTAGGCCACGGTCTGCTCTGGCCAGCTGCCACTGCCCCCTCCACCACCAGTATCCCTCAGCCACCATGCTGACATGCCCTTCTGCTGGTGGAGCTGGTGGTGCGCAGTCTCAGGCCATCCAGTGTGCAGGTAGGCGGCTGCCTATGGTGCGGGTTCTGGGGTAGGGTTGCCTGCATAGACGTCCACGCTCCTCCCCAGCCCCGCCTGCCAATGTTCCGTGCCCTTGGGGGTAGCTGTTGGGTACTATCCCCTGTGACACTTTTGGAAACACACTCGTGCCCATATTGGGCCTTCAGCAGTTGCTGTATGGCTGCTCCACAGTTTCAGCATTCGTATGGGCCACCTAGGCATCACCCTAGTCTGCACTGTGGCCCAGCTCCACCACAGCATGTGCCGCCTACGGCCCTCTGTATCCCCTTCTCCGGCATCTGTCCAGTTGCCGTTCCGACATGCCCGCCCTGATGTTGTGGGACATGTGCACGCCATAGGAACCCTGTCCGATGGTGGGGGAAACCCTGAGCAGCGCTATTTCACTGTGGGCTCATTCACCTTGTATGGGGACGGAGTATAGACCCTTCCACAATTTATATCTGTTCTATGGGGCTTACTCGGGGGGGGGGAGGGGTTGATGTTTCTCATTGATACCACTATTGGCCAGCTTGGTTATTGTTTTTTTCCAGTTTGTTGGGGTCCTTTTCAGAGTTTCTGTGCACATGTATCACACTTATCACTTGTTTTGGTTTCCCTGCCTGGGCTGTACATTGCTGACACTGAAATGGTTTCTCTCCCCTGTAATGTGCATTTAACGGCAGGTTTTCATTCGCGTTGGAATTCAGCTCTGAAAATCAGCGCGTTAGTGTGAGGGGAGCCTCTCCCCGCCCACTCTCTGCCCACTGACCCCTTCTCTCCGCCCTCTCTCCACCTTCTGCGGTGTTTTACCGCGCCACGGAGCATTACGATCGTTAGTGCATCATAACGCGCGTTATGTAACGTTAACGATCGTTAGCGCATCATAACGTGCGTTATGATGCGCTTACGATCGTTAACATTACATAATGCGCGTTATGTACAATTACTGCAGTTTAGTAAACATACCCCATAGATGTTTTTCCAATGTCTTAACATTAGGAACCACCACCCAGGAAAAAGATTTAGGCGTCATTATGGATAACATGTTAAAACCCTCCGCCCAATTTGCAGCGGCGGCCAAGAGAGCAAATAGAATGTTAGATATCATAAGGAAAGGAATGGAGAATAAAACAAAGGATATTTTAATGCCTCTGTATCGTTCCATGGTGCGGCCACACCTTGAATATTGTGTGCAGTTCTGGTCACCATATCTTAAAAAGGATATAGCGCTATTAGAAAAGGTACAGAGAAGAGACACCAAAAGGGGATGGAAGGATACCCCTATGAAGAGAGGCTAGAAAGGTTAGGGCTCTTCAACCTGGAAAAGAGATGGCTGAGGGGAGGTATGATAAAGGTCTATAAATTAATGAATGGAGTGGAACGGGTAAACGTAGATCGATTGTTTATGCCATCAAAATATAGAAAGACTAGGGGGCATGCAATGAAGATACAGGGTAACGTATTTAAGACTAATAAGAGAAAATATTTTTTCATTCAATGTAAATCAAACTCTGGAATTTGCTACCAGAGGATGTAGTAAAAGCTGTTAGTATAGCCGGGTTTAAAAAAGGTTTGGACAAGTTCCTGGAGGAAAGGTCCATAAACCATTATTAAAGGGGACCCAGAATATTTATTTATTTATCCAGATTTGTATACCACTTTCTCCTTCAATCAAAGTGGTTGTTTACACAAGTTGGGATAACATTAACAGGGGCGACAGGACATACATATAGTTTAGTGTTGGGCTATCGTAAATAATGGTTGGGTTATCGTAGATAGTGGTTGTGATTGTGGTATTTAGTGGTTGGTGACATTGTACCTTCCGGCTAGTGGAGAGGTCTGCAGGATGTTTGGTCATAGCATTCCGTGAATAGATAGGTTTTCAGGGATTTACGGAAATCATTGAGGTCCTTTATTGACCGCAGTCCATCTGGGAGGGAGTTCCAGAGGGCTGATGCCGAGAGGGATATGGCTCTGTTGGAAGTCACTTGTCTTGTTTGTGATATCCAGTGGGTAAACGGAGTCTATTGTTTCTGTTGGTTCTCCTGAGTCTGTTGATTGTGTCCTTGGTTATTAAAGTATGAAGGACGTCTGCCGTGCATAGGTGTATGATCTTGAATATGTTTACTATTGTTTTGTATTTTTACCTTGCAGATATTGGTAGCTAGTGTAGTTGCTGAAGTATAGGTGTAATATGCTCGTGTTTGGCTGTGCCAGTTATGATTCTGGCTGCAGTGTTCTGTACTAACTGGAGTGGATTTGTGGCCTGCTTAGGAAGTCCTTGGAGTAAGGAGTTTCCAAAGTCCAGTATTGGGGTGATGACTGCCTGGCATACAGTGCGGAAACAGTCCTGGCTAAGGATTGGTTTGAGTCTCCATATGAGCTTCATTCGCAGGTATGCCTTTCCTGCGGTTTTTATTTACTGTATTTATTTAGACAGATTTGTATACCACCTTATCCTTCAATCACAGTGGTCACATCATACTTGGAGGGTTACATTTAACTTGAGGGTACTTAACAACATTTAGACAGCACAAATGGAGGATTACGTTTAACATGGGGGTACTTAACAACATTATACAATGAACTCGTATGTCTAGTTGGGATGAGTGGGTATCGAGTTGGCGGAGGTAGTTGCATTACCGTTCAGGTAGAGACTGTTGTCTGTCTGTTCATAGGCTTCTGTAAAGAGCAGGGTTTTAAGGGCCTTGTGGAAGTCTATGATGTCATTTAATGCCCTCAGGCTCGTTGGGAGAGAGTTCCAAAGTGTGGACGCCAGTAGTGAAAGTGCTTTTCTTGAAATTGTTTGTTTAGTCTTGTGATATTCTGCAGGTGTGCCGATCATGTTGTCATTATTGGCCCTTCTTGGTCTATTGCTGATATCCCTTGTTATGATATCTTGGAGTGCATCTGCCGAGAGATGGTGAATGATTTTAAAGATGATCAGGACTGTTTTAAATTTTGCTCTGGCCATCATTGGGAGCCAGTGCAGTTGCTGTAAGATGGGGGTGATGTGCTCAGTTCTTGGAGTGTCTGTAATGATGCGTGCTGCAGTGTTTTGCACTATTTGGAGTGGTTGTAAGGTCTGCTGAGGGAGGCACTGATATAAGGAGTTTCCGTAATCAAGCAGAGGTGTGATGAGTGCTTGGCACACTGTGCGGAAGTGGTCCTGGCGGAGTATTGGCTTGATCTTTCTGATGATCCTCAAACATTGATAGGCCTTGTTTGCGGTTTTGGTAATGTAGGATTTCAGGTTCAGAACTCTGTCCATTGTGATGCCCAGGTACTTAACTTCATCTTTGACTACTATGAGTTTGTTTAGAATGCTGATGGTTTGTGGTGGAATGAAGGTGGGGTTCCTGGTGATGAACATTGCCTCAGTTTTATCATAGTTGACCGTCAGGTTATTGGCTTTGAGCCAAACATTCATGTCTTCAAGGCATCTGGTTATTGTTGTGGTGCTAAGTGCTAGTAGGTTGATTGGAGCATATACCATGATGTCGTCAGCATAGATGTGATAGTGGAGTTTGTGGTGTTTGATGATGTTGCATATGGGTTGGATGTAAATATTAAAGAGCATTGATGACAGGGCTGAACCTTGTGGTATTCCCTGCGTGACGGGGAACTGCAGTGATTTTTTTTGGGCACATTTGACTTGTTGCATTCAATTTTCCAGTAGGAAGTAAACCACTTCAGAGTATTCTTGCATACTCCTATCTGCTGCAGGCGTTGCAGTAACCTGGCTTGGGACACAATGTCAAAGGCTGCCGAGATGTCCATGTTATCCATGCCTCTTAGGAGATTGTCAAAGAGGGATGTGAGTAGTGTTTCCACACCATGCTGGGGTTTAAAGCCATGCTGATGGATGTCCAGTGGGGCATTCATGTCAATATGGTCCTGAAGTTGCCTTTGCACGGTCTTTTCAATGATTTTCACCAGGAATGGTAGGCTGGAGGTGGGATGGTATGAATTTGGTTCAGAGGTTTTGCTTATATGTGTCTGTAGATTTAAATTACTATCCAGGGTGACACCTAAGTATTTCACCTCGTCCTTTATTGGTATTGATCAGTTGAGGATGCTGATGGATGTAGGTGGTTCCAATATCCACTGCTTGATCCAATATAAGCATTGTGGAACCTGTGTCTTTTGGGGAAACTGCTAGATACTTGTGACCTAAATTGGCCACTGTTGGAAACAGGATACTGGGCTTGATGGACCTTGGTCTGACCCAGTATGGCATATCTTATGTTCTTATGTTCTTATGACTTGAGTAAATCTCCCTGCATGCTCTCCAGGGCCTGTCTCAAGGAATTCCTAAGAATGGGAGAAAGGAAAGAAAGGGTTTAAGTTTGAGTTAGGGGAGATGGCTTGGTCATCATGATGGGGGAGGGGGGAACTAGGAGGATGGTCATCGTTTTAAGCAATGTGGGAAGAAATGTAGGAGCTTGAAACTCTACAGGGGGCACAACATTGTTTAAATCTATGGGGAGAAAGAAGGGAGGAGGGTTGAGAAATTCAGGAAGGGGAATATGGGGGGATTTAATTTTTTAAATCAGGAGGAGAAGAGGGATTTCTGGGTATTTTGTTTTTTGAAGATGACTTAGCTTAGGGTTGAGTTTTTGCCCTAACAACGAAGTTTAGCCAGGGAAGCCATATTAAATATAACCTGTCTAAATATGCCTGGCTAGATTTAGCCAGATGTTCAGCAGCACTGGGCAAGTGACGCTAAATATCCAGAGATATCTGCATGATTTTAGCCAGTTCTCTTACACGCTCAGTGGGTTTTTGAATCAGTGGCATAGCCAGACCTAAGTAATTTTCTTTTTTTTGGGAGGGCAGAGTTGATATGGGTGGGCTCTAGGCATACAGAGATTTTATTTTATTTATTTATTTTACATGTCTTCTATACCACCTTATCTTCCATTTGGGGCGATTTACAATATAACAACAACAACTTTACATTGAACAGGGAATTAAACTTGGAGATATATACATATAGGGGGTTATTATGTCCCACAAATAGCCTAATGTTCCACTTTATAATCCTACTGTATAATAGTTCATTGAAGTTCACATATGTTATCAGCCCAATTCCGTCCTAGATGTGCATGCCCTCTGTACGCCCGGACTGAACCGGACGTACAGAGGGCATCGCGATTCTGATCCTTCACGGCTCACCTAGCCCCGCAGGATCAGAATCGCAATCAGGCCTGTACATGCAGGCCGGGACTGCGATTCAGCCTGGCCTGCATAAACAGGCCTTGCCCGACTAACTCAGTCAGGGCTATTAAATGGAGCGGCAGTGCCACGGCTCTATTTAAAAGCCATGATCCCCGGCCACCGGCTCCTGCAGCTCATTCCCCGCAGCTCGACCCCTGATCTGGCCTCCCAATGGGACATCCATCCCCACTATTTGTGGTCCTCCCTGCCGGCGTCTAACTTCCCCGCCGGTTGTACGGGGAAGTTAGATGGGGCAGATCTGGGGTGGAGTTAGGGCAGGCAGTGGGAGGTCGCCGGCCCTGGACGTACAGGGCCGATTCTAATGTCGGCCCTGTACGTCCGGGGCCAGCGACTTGAACAGGGAAGTTATTCCACCACTGAGGTGGAATAACTTCCCTGATTCTGCAGGATTGGCGGACCTGGGGCTGGGAAGGGGCAACAGGGGACAGAGGGTATTCAGACCGGGCGTACACAGGACATGTACATCCGGGACGGAATCACGCTGATAACATATATGAACTTCAATGAACTATTATACAATAGGATTATAAAGTGGAACATTAGGACTTTGGGTTCAATGGTCTGTTATATAGGTGTATTTCAGGGGCAAGTGGTAGGATATAAGAAGAGGACTGATTGCATAGGACAGGACAAGAGGGTGCTCGTCAGGTAACGTTGGCATAATGCTCCGTGAATAGAAGCGTCCTTATGGATGTGCGAAAAAAAGATCTGAGCTGTGCCAGTTAGACTCTTGAAATAAAGCAAAGTCCCCCCAAAAGAAAATGCTGTGCCAGTTCCATACCTAAGTTAATCATGTACATAACATAAATAAGGAAAGACAATAAAGCCTAGTTACTAACCTGTGGCCTAGTGGTTAGGACAAGGTACCTCAGGCTAGAGAGCCAGGGGTTCTATTCCCACCTGGGGACAGCAATTTCAGGCTGGAGGGACTGGCCTTTCTAGTCCTTTAGGCACTCCTTGTGGCTTTGGGCAAGCCACATACCCCTCTATTGCCTCAGGTATGCATAGACTGTGAGCCCTTTAGGGACGAGGGAATGTATCCAGTACCTGCTTCTAGTGACTGTAAACTGCTCTGATGCCCTTCAGCCTGGGCGGTATATCAAGAAATTGCATAAACATAAACATTTAAAATAACTAATCATGAATAAGGTGCCTGCATGTCAAGGAGACAAAATCAAAGACACAATCACATGAAACACTCAACTAGATGATTGGGTGTCAGGGCCAGAAATCCTGCTGCAGTTGCATAGTAAAAGGAAGCAGGGCCCTGTCCAGAAACATTCGCGGGGTGGTGCAGGTAAAGGTGGTACACAGTGATCAGATCCAATTTCTCTGGCCAGGACTGAAATTGAGCTGCTCCTGACTGCTGTGTGGGGTCACAGCCAATGGAAATATAAGATAACACAGGGAGCATCACCTCTACGGCGCCCCAACAGCAGGGTTGGAGAGCCTCATTCAACCTCAGCCGCTCAATCTCCGGTGCTGCACAGTTCAAGTCAAACCCCAACACCATGATCTGTATTGAGCCAGAGAGCGCTGATTTGCAAACCTTCCAAGCACATGTCCTGCCTGCAGACACGGTTCCAGCTACACAATGTACCTGCTGTTAAAAAATCAGGAATCTAAATGCCTTAATTCTTAGTGGAGGGCTTCAGACAAAAAGGTGAGGGGCCTGTATCCATTCAGATCTCACCCTCCTACCCCCATGATTATGCCCCTGTTTTGATATCTGCCTGTAAACGTTTTCCTCATAGACATAGAATGGAAAAAAGTCTTATTAAATCAGATTCTGAGTCGCTAACTGTGCTTAAAAATAGCGATGTAGCAATCTAGATAGAAAGGCAACTGTAGATAATTGATTGTGTTTTCTAGTTTGACTTCTTTGTTCTGTGGATTCAATTTACCCAGATTTTGGGATTATTGGGAGATGAACAGTTGAAAAGCCTGAAGATCTTTGGGACATGTTGTTGTTGTTGTTAAGTGCCGTCGAGTCGGAGTCGACTCATGGCGACCCTCTGGATAGCTATCCTAAATTGTGTTCGATCTTCAGTCAGGCAGCTCATTGTTGACAGACTGGTACCCGTAGCTGCTGTTATTGTATCGATCCATCTCATTGCTGGCCTTCCTCTTTTGCGTTGACCTTCTATCTTGCCAAGCATGATGTCTTTCTCTAATGATCTCTCTCTCCGCATGATGTGTCCAAAGTATGAAAGTCGAAGTCTTGTCATCTGAGCTTCTAAAGAAAGCTTAGGTTTGATCTCCTCTAGTACCGACTGGTTTGTTCTTCGGGCAGTCCATGTTATACACAGTATTCGCCGCCAGCACCATAATTCAAAGGCATCAATTTTCTTCCTGTCTATCTTTTTCACTGTCCAGCTTTCACATCCATATGATGTTATTGAAAATACCATGGCTTGAACAAGTCGAATCTTTGTATGGAGAGAGACATCTCTGCTCTTGAGAATCTTATCTAGATCTTTCATAGCCATTCTGCCAAGAGCAATGCGTCGTCTGATTTCTTGACTACTTGTTGCTTCTTTATTGATAGTTGATCCAAGTAGGTTAAAGTTATTCACGATTTCAATTTCTTCTCCTTCGACGATGAACCTGTTGATTATGCCAGTTGTCATGATCTTTGTCTTCTTTACATTAAGGTGCAGGCCCATTTTGAGACTATGTTCTTTGATTGTGAGAAGCAAATGTTTCAGATCATCTTCGCTTTCCGCCAGTAATGTGGTATCATCAGCATAGCGAAGGTTGTTGATGAGTCTTCCACCAATCTTCACACCTCTGTTGTCTTCATACAATCCTGCTTCTCTGATGATTTGTTCTGCATATAAATTAAACAGGTAGGGGAAAAGTATGCAGCCTTGTCTTACACCTTTGCTTATTTTAAACCATTCTGTTTCTCCTTGTTCCGTTCGAACTGTTGCTTCTTGATCAATGTACAGATTGTGCAAGAGAACGATCAGGTGTTCTGGTATACCCATGCTTCTTAATGTGGCCCAGAGTTTCTCATGGTTTACACAGTCAAAAGCTTTGCTATAGTCGATAAAGCACAAATAGATATCCTTTTGGTATTCTTTAGTCTTTTCAAGGATCCATCTCACATCCGCAATGATGTCTCTCGTTCCTCGCCCTTTTCTGAACCCTGCTTGCACCTCAGGTAGTTCTTGTTCCAGGTATGATTGTAGTCTCTTTTGAATAATCTTCAGTAGAATTTTGCTGGCATGTGGGATCAGAGCGATTGTGTGATAATTTCCACAGTCAGTTGGATCACCTTTCTTTAGTACTGGTATAAACACAGATCTTTTCCAGTCAGTTGGCCATGATGCTGTCTTCCATATTTCTTGGCAGAGCCTTGTAAGTACGGTAACAGCTGCATCAGATTGCTGTAATACTTCTATGGGAATGCAATCAATGCCTGGTGCTTTGTTCTTTGATAAGGCTTTCAATGCTGCTTCAACTTCTTCTTTCATCACCAATGGTTCCAGATCATAAGGTACGGATTGAAACGGCTGTTGGTCCACTTGATCTTTATCATATAAAAACTCTGTATATTCCTTCCATCTTTTCTTGATCTTCTCAGCATCATTCAACATAGAACCTTGAGCATCTTGTAACATTCCAATTCGAGGCTGGAACTTTTTCTTTAACTCATAGCTTTAGGAAAGCTGATCTTGTTCTTCCTCTAATAGTTTCTGCTTCTATTTCCTTGCATGCGTCATTGTAGTACTTTTCCTTGTCCTGTCTTGCTGCACGTTGGAAATCTCTGTTGAGTTCTGTGATTGTCTTTCTTTCTCCTCTGGCTTTAGCTTCTCTGCGTTTCTGGGCAATTTTCAGAGTTTCTTCCGTCATCCATTTTGGCTGTTTTTTCTTTTTTACCTTTTGTAGAGACTTCTCGCTTTCTGCCAACACAACCTTCTTGATGTCATTCCATAACTCTTCTGGAACTCTATCATTTGTATCTAAAGCAGCAAATCGATTTTGCAGGCAGTCTTTAAATTCCAGTGGTATATTCTCAAGGTCATATTTTGCTGCATTCATGAGTGGTTTGCTCTTTTTCAGCTTTAGCTTGAGTTTGCATACTAGTAGTTGATGATCTGTACCACAGTCAGCTCCAGGTTTTGTCTTTGTTGATGTTATAGAGCTTTTCCATCGTTGACTTCCACAGATATAGTCAATTTGATTTTTATACAATCCATTGGGTGAAGTCCATGTGTACAGTCGCCGCTTGTGTTGCTGGAAGAAGATGTTCGAGATGAATAGATCGTTGGTCTTGCAGAATTCTATCAGTCTTTCTCCAGCTTCATTTCTGTTGCCAAGTCCATATTTTCCAACTACTTTGTCTTATTCAGCCAAAATAATGTGTTACCATCTGAATACTGATACTGCTCAGAAGGGGATAGTATAGACCAGTAGTAGCCCAACCACGGGTCTGTGAGACCATCACAGTGTATCCACAGTACACAGAAGAGATAAAAAGAGAACCTGGTGAGAAATGGCTGTGGGGAAGAGATTGGTAGGGACTGACTAGGAGGAGCGAAAGAGAAAGAATAAGATTGGCAGGGATCAGTTGGGAGAGAGAGAGACAAATGAAGACAGGAAGAGTAATGGACGTTAAGAGGGCTAGTGGGGAAAGGTTTGGGTTGAAGGGAGGAGATATGGGAAGAGAAGTGGAAATGACCTGGGGCCACTGAATTTTTCAGAAGTTAATTAGGGGTCCACAGAATCAAAAGGTTGGGAACCTCTAATATAGATGCTTTACTAACACCCTCCTCTCTGCCCACAAACATCTGTTCATACACATACACATTTTTTATTGAACTCCAGCTGCCCTCAGACCTCAATATATTTACCCCTTCTTGAGGCTGGCATTACTCCAGGCCATATCATTTCAAAACAATGAAAACCACAGTACTATGGGGAGTAATCTGATAAAGGTTCTGTGTATGAACCCTGTCTTACCTGTGGAAAAGGGTGTTTTTTTATTTAATAGGTTTTATATACCACTTTATCATTTCAATCAAAGCAGTTTACATTGAAACTTAAACTTGGTAACATACATTAAACAGGGACATTGATAACTTGAACTGTTCTGAGGCAATGGAGGGTTAAGTGGCTTGCCCAAGGCATGCTAGTTGAAGTTCCATGATACAGCCGAGTACAAGTCCATGCAGTGACAAGGCACATAATTTTACGTGACCTGCACATAGGCACATTTTGGAGAGTAATTTGGGCAGACTGTGGGTGGAATTGTGAAGTATGCACCTAGATTATGAAATGCACACGTATGCAATGCATTTTACCTATGATTGCTGCAGTTTTTGTGAGGCTATTTTATAAAAACACAATAGTCTAAAATAGTTACACACTTTGATTTCCTACATAGGCAACCTGTTATAAAATTACCCTCTGTAGGGGTAATTTCATAGAGGCTTTTTCACACAAAAATGATTTTTTTAAGTGTAAAAAGCCTCTTATAAAATTAGTCCATTCCTACAAGTATGTGCTATGACAAGTAGGCACCTGCTTGTATACAAGGTGTGCTTGGGGGAGGTGTTCAGGCAGGGGGCGGGCAGAGTCACAAAGTAAATGCATAGGTGAGAAACTAAACACCTCTGTGGGTACTTCAGCCATGCCCGAGCTGGGGTAAGTGTTCATAAACACATTGTACTGCAGTTTTGACGGGGTGTGGGCTGGTATTTTATAAAGACACATAGGCACCGTTGGGGCTCTTTTACCTTAGATTTTTGCACCTAACACATGTTTACTTCAAAAACTAATGTGTTACATGTAAAGCCTATGAGTACCCTAACACACAGCGCTGTTACTGCAGGTGCACTTACCTCCACCTATTGAGCTGACATTAGGCTAACCTTGACAGGTAGTGTGCAAACTGTTCTCCATTTACAGTCAAACCTCGGTTTTCATGATTAATCCGTTCGAAAAAGTCTGACTAAAACCGAAACGTATGAAAACTGAAGCAATATTTACCATAAGAAATAATGTAAATCCAATTAATCCGTTCCAGACACCCAAAAATATTCACAAAAAATACATTTTATAGAGAATAACTATATTTTTACATACAGAAAACAATGAGAAATAAATATAAATGACTAATGAAATGGATAAATGAACATTTAACATCACTGAAAGCAAGCTAAATATAGTACTGTACAGTACAGTATGTTAGCATCTGGCCTTAGCCACCCCTGACAAGCTGCTGTGCCCAGCTCTCTTCGGAATCACATTGGATTCAGCCCATTAAAATACCTTTACATTATCTGCTCAATGCTTCAGAATGGCAGAAAATCTTAATGATATAGCTTCAGACGTACCCTGCAAGAGAAAGAACTGCCTCCCACATTCATGCAACATCTCCTGCTTACGTTGACAGCTTTTCTTCCCTGCTACCTCCGAGCCTGAGGGGGCGCTCCAGAGAACGGGCAGGCGGTGGATGAGATCGGGGCCTTCCTCTCTGCGCAATCCTTGCCTCTCTAACTCTGACCAGGCTCGAGGATGTGTTTCATTTACGTGCTCAGCTGGCTTTTGCTTCTCATCACGCTGGCGATCGGTGAGTCCGGGGGGCAGTGCTGCCGGGACCGGGCGGGCGTTCTGGCAGTGTATACAGACCGGTGTGCAGCGCGAGGGTGTATGTATTTACAGTACTGTACTTTACGAAAACCGAGGAGATGTACGAGAACCGGGACAAAATCTCAGTCAAAAAAGACGTTGAAAACCGAAGCGATGTATGAGAACCGGGACAAAATCTCAGTCAAAAAAGACGTTGAAAACCGAAGCGTATGAAAACCGGGGCAAATGAAAACCGAGGTTTGACTGTACTTAGTTCTGCTTCAGGGTTAATAACATGACTGAACATTTCTTCAAAAGCATCTCTTTCATACTCATCTTAAAAACACTTTGTTGGCAACCCATTCTGGAAGGTCCGTATGCTTCACATTCAGATCTTTTGTTCACCAGACAAAACAGGGCTGATGATACTGCAGAGGCCGAATTCATAGTCCCAGGATGAAAGGAGACCCAAGCATCACTCAACAGCAACGGAGTGTGGCTGCGCCTTCCCCCACCAGGAACAGTGCGGGTGGAGGACTCCTGTGCAGCCTCATGGGAATGTTTCCCTTCAGAATCTGGCTAAGATGATGTCTAGGTCTAGCTATAAAATGTTGGTGTTGAGTGATGACAGGCTCTCCCATTCTTCTTTCCTTCCCGTTCAGTGCCTGCTCCTTGCAATTAAAGAACATAGTAGGGCAGCACAACCCCCTCACCAGTGCAGCCTCTCAGGAATGTTGCCCTTTAGAAGCTGGAAAAGATGCAGTCTAGGCAGGGCCGGATTTACCTTGAGTGAGGCCCTACGCCAACAAAAATTGTGGGCCCCCAGCAGGGGCGGCCCAAGGGGGGTGCGGGGCCTCATTTGCATAAGGGGCCTCATTTGCATAAATATTTGCATAATGTTACCATATACTAACTTTTAGTAAACGTGCCTCTTAATGCGTGTATGGATAAAGAAAGACTAAAAGATTTCTACATTACTATAATCCAGTGCCAACTGCCAGACACATTAGGAACTACTACAAACACTGCCCATTTAGAACCCATAGTAAACCCGCCGTATCCTAACAGCACTACCAGGACTCACAAAGCACCATACCCTACCAATCAAAAGGCAACACTGCAAATATTAAACCAATACATTTCAGAGAACAACAATACATGACCTACTGGGGAAAGAGAACAAGTGGCAATGTCAAATAGGAATTATATAAAACAGAACACCTCAGCTCAGTTACACATGCAGAACATAGACCATCAAACAAGTAATCATAATTTAGAAACAGGAAGACAATAATTAAACTGGGAATCCCAAAAGCCAAACTTGGAAAGTACAACACTGTAGAAATAAAACTATACATTAATTTGCTCTTGTACTAAACAAAGCGCAGACGTTAATGAGGCACATTTACCAGAGCTGACATATTCCAATTAATAAATTCAAAATAAAGAGATATTTTTCTACCTTTTGTGCATTTTTTCAGCTGCAATTGCTCCAACCACTTTCTTCTGGTTTCTTCGTGTCTTCTGCTAACTCTCCATCGTCTGCTGTCCATTTGTCCTTTCTTCTCTCTTCTAGATTTTTTCCATTCTCTCTCTACATCTGCTTTAACATACTAATCTTTCTCCTTTTGCTCTTTCCTCATTCCTATTTCATCCACTCAAATTTTACCCCTCCATCCTCAATCCCCACTTACTCTCCCAATACCCGGCCAATTGTAGATTTTTTATCCCTCCCACACAAAATATTTTCCCTTCTCCATTTTACTCTTCCAGCCCCATCCCATTCTAATCCTCCCCCAACATCAGCTCCCTTCTAGTTCCAGCCTCACCCAGCATCCATTCCCTTCTAGTCCCTGCATCAGCCCATTTCCAGTCCTAGCCACCCATCAGCCCATTTCCAGTCCTAGCAACCCCCAACCCAATACCAGTCCTAGCCCCCCATCAACCCACTTACAGTCCTAACCCCCCATCAACCCATTTTCAGTTTAAGCCCCCCCTATAACCCATTACCAGTCCTAACCCCCCATCAGCCCACTTCCAGTCCTAACCCCATCAACCCATTTCCAGTCAGCCCCCCATAGCCCACAGCCCATTACCAGTCCTAACCCCATCAGCCCACCTCCAGTTTTAACCCCCCCAGCCCATTTCCAGTCCCAGCCCCCCATAGCCCATTACCAGACAGCCCCCATCAGCCCACAGCCCATTACCAGTCTTAACCCCCCCAAAGCCCATTACCAGTCTTAACCCCCCCCCCAAAGCCTATTACCAGTCCTAACCCCATCAGCCCACCTCCAGTCTTAACCCCCCAGCCCCTTTCCAGTCCTAGGCCCCCCATAGTCCATTACCAGACAGCCCCCATCAGCCCACAGCCCATTACCAGTCTTAACCCCCCCCCAAAGCCCATTACCAGTCCTAACCCCATCAGCCCACCTCCAGTCTTAACCCCCCAGCCCCTCTCCAGTCCTAGGCCCCCCATAGCCCATTACCAGACAGCCCCCATCAGCCCACAGCCCATTACCAGTCTTAAGCCCCCCCCCCAAAGCCCATTGCCAGTTCTAAGCCCCCCCAACAGCCCACAGTCCATTACCAGTCTTAACCCCATCAACCCACCTCTAGCCTTAACCCCCACCAGCCCAGTTCCAGTCCCCGCCCCAGCCCCCCCCCCCAATAGCCCATTACCAGTCCTACCCCCCCACCCCCGTCGGCCTAAAGTAAAATGTAATTTTTAAAAAAAAACCTTCTGGCTGCCGCCGCGGGGCCCCCTCTGCTGCCGCGGCAGCACCGACTGACCCGCGGGGGCCCCCTCTACAAGCTAAATCCGTGGGGTCGGGTCGGGTCGTTCCTTCCTCCCTCCCTCCGTGCACGCTGTGAGAGGCGCGAAGGGAGAGTGTCTCCGTCGCGCCTCTGTTAAGCCCGCAGGGGCTGATGGGAAATTTCCCATCAGCCCCTGCCGGCTTAACAGATTCAGCCTGCATGGAGGGAGAGAGGGAGGAAGGAACAGCCTGCACGGAGGGAGAGTTGGAGGAAGGAACAGCCTGCACGGAGGGAGAGTTGGAGGAAGGAACAGCCTGCACGGAGGGAGAGTTGGAGGAAGGAACAGCCTGCACGGAGGGAGAGAGGGAGGAAGGAATGACCCGACCCGACCCGACCCGACGGATTTAGCTTGTAGAGGGGGCCCCCCGGGTCAGTCGGTGCTGCCGCGGCAGCAGAGGGGGCCCCGCGGCGGCAGCCAGCAGCTTTTTTTTTTAATTTTATTTAAAAAAAATTAACTTCTTCTTTTTTTGTGGGCCCCTGCCAGCTGTGGGCCCTACGCCATGGCGTACATGGCGTATAGGTAAATCCGGCCCTGAGTCTAGGTCTAGCCAGAAATTGGTGCAGTTGGGTGCTTGCTCCTCACAATGAAAAACAAAATATCACAGCATCTCCCCTTCCCCCTCCACCGGCATCAGCATGGACAGAGGTTGTCTGTGCATCTTCACAGGAATGTTGCTGAAGGGGACCATGGTTGACGGCCCCTTACTGGGGACTATCCTTATGATGGCTGGGCAGATATTGGAGGGAGTTATAAAATCATAAAATAAACACTGAGCACTTCCAAATGAAAGTTCAGTATATTGTAGCCCAATAGAAGTTGATTTTGAATTAGCTAAAAGTAAAAGGAACAGGAAGAATCTAGCTGGAAACAAATTCAATTAATTTATGTCTTGCTTTCAGTACTTTTCTAAGAGAGTTACATATATGCAGTCAATTCCTTACCCAAAACAAAAGCATACAGTTTAGATAATGAAAATATAAAACGGTACAAATGAATCAGTATTTTTTATTTATTTTTATTTAACAGTATTTCTAAACCGCCTTATCTTAATAATCAAGGTGGTATCACAGCAAACAATCAGGTCAAGTGAGTGTGTTATACATGCAGTGGGGGGAAATTGAGTGTGTGTTGTGTTGTGTGCTAGATTGGTGTGAGCTATTTACAGAGTGGGCTATATACAGTGGTGCAAAAACAAGTTCCATGCATACATTGGTTAGGCGGGATCATGTGCTGTTGTTCATTCTCTGAAGTTATGTGATGTGTCCATAGTGTTCTATGAACAGTATGGTTTTCAGCTGTTTTCTGAAGTCTTTTAGGTCTGTAGTGGCCCTCAAGTCGTCCGGGAGTTTGTTCCATATTGTTGGAGCGGCCATTGAGAGTGCTCTGTCTGTTGTGTCACTTGGGGTGCTGACTCTGTTGTGGGTTTGTTTTCTTCTGGGACGCGTACTGGTGTCTGATTGTATGAGGGTGTGTAGGCTGTTGGCTGATGTATGGTGTTTTATCTTGAATATGTTTATGATAGTTTTGTATTTGATGCGTGCACCGATTGGAAGCCAGTGTAAGTCCTTTAAGGTGGGTGTGATGTGCTCCTGTCTTGCAGTTCCTGATATGATTCGTGCAGCAGTGTTTTGTGCTAGTTGTAGAGGTTTGAGGGCTTGTTTCGCTAGGCCAAGGTATATCGGATTGTAGAAGTCCAGTAGTGGGGTTATCAGTGCTTGACAGACGGTACGGAAGTGTTCCGGGGCAAGGAGCGGCTTTAGTCTCCTGATGATTCGCATCTTGTAGTAGGCTTTTTGGATTGTTTTGTCTATGTGTGGATTGAGATTGAGTTTATTGTCCAGAGTAACTCCGAGGTATCTCACTTCTGATCTTATTGGTATAGTGGTGCTTTGTATCTTTAAATTTGGTGGGTGTATGAAGCTTTGGTTCCGGGTGATGATTAGGGCTTCGGTCTTGTTGTAGTTTATTGCTAGGTTGTTGTTTTGACACCAATTCTCCATTTGGGTGAGGCAGTCTGTTATCTTAGAGAAGTCCGGGTTGTTGATTGATATCGGGGTGTATATCATTATGTCGTCTGCATATATTGTGTATTGAATGTTGTTCTTTTTCATGATGTTGCAAATTGGTTGTATGTAGATGTTAAATAGGAGTGCCGAGAGTGCGGATCCTTGAGGTACTCCCTGTCGGACGTTTATGGGTCGAGAGGTGTTGTGTCCCGACTTGACCTGTAGCTGTCTTTCGGTTAGGTACGAGTGGAACCACTTCAATGTGATACCGTGTATACCAGTGTTCTTTAGTCTTTCCAGGAGGGTGTTGTGGTCCACTGTGTCGAAGGCTGAGGAGATGTCGATGAAGATCATTATGATTCCATTCTTGGTGTTGTCGATTATTCTTAGGATGCTGTCGAAGAGGTAGATCAGTAGCATTTCGACTCCATGGTTGGGACGAAATCCGTGTTGGTTGTCATCGAGTGTTTCCTGTTTGTCGATGTGTTCCTGAAGTTGTAGTTGGACATAAATCAGCGGCCTTGTCTTCAGTTTCTTATGGAAAGAACAGTATTCTTTCTCTAAGCACAATTCCTCGGGTAAGGTAAGTCCCTAAGTAAGGACCCGCAACTGACCAAGATTAGATATGAGTTTTAGTTTTCCAAGTAATACCTACAAATGGGATTGTTAATAAGTTTTTCTTACTTGAGTGTAACGATCGCAATGGGCCATAGCAGTTATTAAGAAATGCTACATCCATAAATCCTCTTCCTTTACATTTTCACACTCCTGAAAGTTAATTTTAGCAATCTTACCTTATTTAAAATGCTCTCTACAATTTCCCAAGGAACATCTGTTTTAAAATAACCCATGCAGCATTTCTTGCCAAGAGTCATGGAATTCATTTTTGAAAGCAAGTTTGCATATTATAATGTTTAGTATCCTACACACATCAAGCAATACAATGCCTGCCATTAAGTCAATGCCAACTCCTGCTAACCCAGAAGCTCCTGGGTTTTCTTGGCTAGGTGTAACTGGAAGTAGATTGCCAAGCCTTTCTTCTGGGGCCATGGAAGGTAAAGTGACTCTTTTTTATCCTAAGCTGAATTTATTTTCTCTTATATTCACATGATTACTCCATCTGTCACACATAGTTAGTCATGCCTCAAACACTCACAGTTGTATTCTACACACATTCTATAAGTGTGCAAATTCTTAGTTTTAGTAACATCTCACATATTGATAAAATGCTGAAGAATCTAATGGACATATTCAAGCTTGGTATTTAAGCAAATATATTCAGAGCCAGAGGAACTAGTATAACATAAATACTAACCTGACAAAATTCTCTATCAGCAATCGAACACTAGCAACTATCACACTCATGTAAAGTTACCAGACTTCCCTGATTTCTGGGGATTATCCCTGATTTTGAGGTAGTATCCCTAACTCCATGGACTATAATCACCCCTGTCCCAAATTACCGGATAGTGATGGTTTGATGCTACAAAGTCAACATGGATTTAGCCAAGGGAAGTCTTGCCTTACCAATCTGCTGCATTTTTTGAAGGTATAGATGAACATGTGGATAGAGATCAGTCAGTTCATATAATGCATCTGGATTTTCTG
Organism: Ichthyophis bannanicus; assembly: GCA_033557465.1. NCBI lineage: Eukaryota > Metazoa > Chordata > Amphibia > Gymnophiona > Ichthyophiidae > Ichthyophis > Ichthyophis bannanicus. The sequence goes on along the minus strand of CM066034.1, from coordinate 805,495,374 downwards.
AAAGTATTTGACAAAGTCCCTCATGAGTGACTTCTAAGGAAATTGAAAAGCCATGGATGGGATAGGAGGCAATGTCCTACTGTAGATTGGGAAATGGTTAAAAGCTAGAAAACAGCTTAATGGAGAAAAGTGATTAATGAAGTATTCCTGGGATCTGTACTAAAGCCATTGTTTAATATATTTATAAATTATCTCGAATTGGGAACAATAAATGAGGTGATCAAATTTGCAGATGACAAATGTATTCAAAATTAGTAAATCACAAGGGAACTGTGAAATTTGCAGGAGGGTCTTACAAGGCTGGAATGCTAAGCATCCAAATAGCAGATGCAATTTCATGTGAAGAAGTGAAGGACAATTCTGTAGGTGCACGTCTGAGATGCACCCGATTCTGCTCCCTTGGGGGCTAGATGTCCCCACGGGAGCAGAATCATGCCATAGGTCCTGGATGTCCAGGCCATGCCCTGATTCCAGCACCCCGGATGTTTAGAGCCCTGCCCGGCTAATTCAGCTTGGATTCTGCATGGGGCCATGGTGCCGTGGCGTCCTATTGCCATGGCACCACAGCTCCTTGCAGGAGCTCTGATCCCTGGCAGATGCAGCAATGGTCCTTTCCCCACTGCCTGACTCCCAATCAGGCCTGCCATGGCCAAGGTTGGGCTGCAGGGAAACCCCTGTACCCCTCACCTTTTTTACTGGGCCCCGATAATCCCTTTGCCGCCGTCCAGGGGGACGTATTCCACCTCTGAGGTGTAATACGTCCCCCATCCAGATCGCCAACCCTGGATGTACAGGGCTGACAATGAACTCGGCCCTGTATATCCGGGATAGGGGTCATGCCTCCTTCCTGACCTCATTCCTACCTTGGCCCGCCCCCATCCTGCCCCCGTACAGAGCTCCCTACACATCTCTGCTGTATGTGCAGGGAGCTCTGTTGGTGGAATCGGCATCCTGACATTTAGCGGGGATATATGTCCAACCCAGACATATATCCCCGCTAAATGTGGGTCCATATCTACCCCATAGGGAATAACCCATGCCCTGGTTTAGGACTGAGGTTCATGACTGTCATAGTATGCACAAAACTGTCTCATATGGAGAAATTGCCCCAGGGATAACCCAAACTATAGCAGTGTGGTACTAGGTTCCACATTAGGAGTCACCATCCAGGAAAGGCTCTAGGCATCATCATAGACAATGTGTTGAAATCTTCTGCTCACTGTGCAGGGATGGCCACAAAAACAAATATGTTAGGAAATATGATCTGAGGAAGGATTTTTGGCCTCTGAAAGATAGTCAAAAGAGGCATTATGTTAGTCCATTAAAAAGGTATTTATTTTCTGACACCACATCTCAAAAAAGATATAGCAGAACTAAAATAAGTACAAAGAAGGATTACCAAAAGAGTAATGGGAATAGAAAGACTTCCCTATGAGGAAAGTTGAAATTGTAGAGGGACCTTCAGCTTGGAGAAGGCTGAGGTGAGATGACAGAGGTCTATAAAATCATGAGTGGAGTGGAACAGGTAAATACAGACCTGTTGTTTACTCTTTCAAAAAGTACAAAGACTAGGAACACACAATGAAGTTACTAAGTGGTACATTTAAAAAATATATATATATTTCACTCAACTCATAATTAGGGTTGTCAACTAACTCCAGATGCGTCCGACTGGATGAATCCAGTCCTGGGTTTACCCCATTGCATGCAGGGACATGTAGTCTTGCTTTTCATATGGAGTGCAATGGAGAAATCAGAACTACATGTCCCTGCATGCAATGAGGTAAACCCAGGACTGAATCAAACCTGTTGGGCGCATCTGGAGCCAGTTGGCAATCCTACTCATAATTAAGTTTTGGAATTTGCTGCTGGAGGATTTGGTTATAGCAGGTATCAAAATCGGGGATAATCCCCAGAAATCAGGGAAGTCTGGTAACTTTACATGAGTGTGATAGTTGCTAGTGTTCGATTGCTGATAGAGAAATAGCTTGGTTTAAAAATGGTTTTGACAGGTTTTTGGAGGAAACATCTATAAATTATTATTAAGATACACTTGTGGAAAATCCACTGCTTATTCCTCGAGATAAACAGCATGTAATCTGGCTACTGTTGGGGGATTCTGCCAGTACAGTACTTGTGTCCTGGATTAGCTACTGTTGGAAACAAAATATTTGGCTTGATAGACCTTTGCTCTGGCCTTCTATAGCAGTTCTTATGTTTACCACAAGAACTTGGAAGAGGACTGAACCCCTAGCTCCTCCCCAGACTCCTCCTCCCTTAATTCTCTCATACTTCATTGGAGGCATTTAGCTCCTTGATGCAAGAGCAATCACTATTTGCTCCTGCCCTACTTGCTCTGAGGTATTAAATGCCAGCTGATCTTACTCATGCTTGCAATTTGACACCAGAGAGAGTAGGGTAAAAGCAAGTTGGGAATGTTCCTGCCCTGCAAATCCTTTGATTGCTTCAGATGAGGCTGGAGAAACAGAAGGGGAGGGGGGAGTTGAGCAGGGAGTCTACTGTAGGAGTTTATAAGGAGAAAAAAAGACATTGATGCTCAGAGCTTCTTTACACTCTGGAGGATGTGCTATAGAGTGTTATTTCCATTTCATTTCATTTATTTATTTATAGCTCCCCAATTCCCAAAATGATTGTACTTGGCAGGTTAGAACATAAACTTAAAAAAAGAATCCATGAAACAAGCAAGACAAACACATCTGAAGCCAATCAATATCAGATCTAAACAGAAGTAAAAGACTGAGCAGAAAAGCTTTCAGCAATAAGGGGAGGGTGGCCTGGAGCCATGCATGGCCCACTAAGGAGAATTAGAGGGGTAGGACTTGCATTGTTATGGGAGGAATAAACATGCATTCTTTGCATAATAATGTCTTTTCATTACCAACCATCATAACACCAGCTTTATTGTATTATTCACTATTGCCTTAGCAGGAAAAGATGCATAGTTAATGTCTCCAGAATAATGTCCCCTCCTGGAAAGGGCAATTGTTAGTGAAAGATGCAGAATAAAGATTGTGTAGATGGGAAAAAGTTTTAATTTTTCATTTGGATACACTGCAGTTCTTTAGGCAATGGTAAATATTTCATGATTGGAATAATCAAGTTTTCTAATGTATGCGATTTTAAATTTTGATTCCTATGGTGAGCCTGTGTGGGGATTTCATTATGAGCAAACATTTTTGTCTTCTTGCACTTTGATCATAAAGACATGATGACCTGTGCATTGTGCATTTTTCTCTGAATTTTATTATAGTGAGCTAATATCACATGAGTACTCTTCATGTTTAAAAAGAAATGATTGAAATGAGGCTGCTGTTAAGCTCTGTGGCACTGAATGTTGCAGGAACGAAATGGTTTATTATATGCTCATTTGTAGTCGTTTTTCAGCTATTCATCATATAGTTTTATTTTCCATCTAAACCAAATATCTGTTTTCCTGAGCCTTTTTTCCAGCCTCAAGATAGGTAAATTCATATCCAAGTCCATAAAAACATGTGGGTCTATTTTCATCCATGGTTGTGAGCCATCCACAGAATTGGCTATAAGGTGTGAGTGCATTAAAATGCAAACATAGGGGCTGAAGCAGGAAAGCTTAGCGTGACATTTTGCTGGTGCTTTTCCCACACTAGGCTTGCTCTCCGATGCAGAAAACAAGCTAGCGTGGGGAAAACGCCAAAAGAACAACCGCGTTAAACTGCAGCACACTGCATAATTAATTGCACCAAATGTAAAAAACTGCGCTGAAACTTAGCACAGTTTTTACATTGTGTTTAAAGCTGGATCTTCACGCCATCTTCCGGAAGGCATAAAGTTCTAGCCGGGAGCAAAAATATCACACTTCATCTTTGAAGGGTAGATTAGATAGGCCATGTGGTCTTCTTCTGCCATCATGTTTCTATGTTTCTATCTCAAATGATCCAGGTGTCTGGGAAAACCCCTGATGCCATCAGCACACTGTTGGAGGGACAGTGTCAAGACACCGATATCCTTACAGACAAAAACCCTGGTGGCCAATCCCCTCCACCCAAACAAACAAATCCCTGGTGACCCAGTGGCCCACATCTCTCCACCCCCCACCCCCCCCCCCCCGAACCTTAAATCATGGGGCGAGAGTGTTGCCAACATCCTCCCATTTCCAAGCCACCATCTTATAAGATGACGTCACCTGGCCCTGCGTGGTACATCTTGGGAGGCACCGGGAAGGGTCAGACTGCTATATAAGGGGAAAAAATAACTTATATGTCAGAATGACCCTCATGCTATATAGAAACATTTTTTTTTTCACTCAATGTGTGATTAAGCTCTGGAATTTGTTGCTGGAGGATGAAGTATTGTTAGTGTAGATGAGGTTAAAAAAGATCTGGATGAATTCCCAGTAGAAAAGTCCTTAGACCATTCTTAAAGTGGACTGGGGGAAATCCACTACTTATCTCTGGGATAAGTAGCATGGAATCTATCTACCTTTTAGGATCCTTCAGGCATTTGTGACCTGGATTGGCTACTACTACTACTATTACTACTATTATTTGCTTAGCACTACAATGCATACCCAACACTGTACAGAGATATGTAAGCGACAGTCCCTGTTCATCAGAACTTATAGTCTAATCAAACTAAACAATACAGCAAGTGGGGGTTAGGATATTTCTAGGGGACTGCTAAGGAGATACATTGGAGGTGAACAGGAAACTAGGGGGATCATGAGCCAAAAGCAGTCTCAAAGAAGTGAGGTTTTTTTTTCCGATTTAACTTTTTATTAAATCTTTCAATAGATAGTACAAACAACTTCTGAACTCAACATTTTACCTTACCCGCCACAATAATGCATTCAGCCTTTCTTTTATCCCCAACTGGCTAATACATCATTTCATAGCACCTAAGCTTCCATCTCCCCCCGCTCACATTCCCCCTTTGTAAAAACATACTGTCATGCCCCTCAGAAATCTCTCAAATACAGTGCTAATATCCCCCCCCCCCCCCCTTGTCCAACATTTGGCTCATACTCAGTGCTACATGCTAGCAATAATCCTTTTCCCCCCTCCAGCATATTTGGAAAACTTGTACCCTATATTATTTATTTATTTACATTCTTTTATATACCATGCTATTCTGCATCAGTGCAGTTTACATTAAACGAACTGAAATTACATTGAACAGGGCATTATAACTTGGAGATAACTATTTTACAGGGAACATGGGCTATGGAGGGTTAAGTGGCTTGCCCAAGACCACAAGGAGCACCTGTGGGACTAGAAACCCCAGTCCTTCCGGCCCAAGGTTGCTGTCCTCTAGTGGGATTTGAACCCCCGACCTTCCGGCCAGAAGTACCTTGCCCCAACCACTAGGCTACTCCTCCACTCAATCTGTATAATCTTAGTCATAAACCACCATACCACATTTATGTAGAGACAAACTGTCAACATCCTAACTATGTTAACCTTTACCTTAGTTAGATTAGCACATAGCTTATTTCCTAGTCCGCACCCCCTTCCCCCTACCCCCCCCCCTTGCTACTGTTCCCTATATTTGAACTCCCTTTTTATCTCACAACCACTCATCTCTATATAGCACTTATGTATTGTTTTTTTGCATACATTCGCCAGCTAGCCCCATATCCGTGCCTTTAGACTCTAACCAACTTACCTCAACCCTCCCCCCCCCGTGGCGTTCCATTTCCCCAGCCATTTCCAGACACCCTGCCATTGCTCCATACATTTTTCCTCTTTCCCATGTCTCATCCCTGTCAATCGATGCAGCAAACACAGATCCTCTATTCTTCTAATAAAACTTGCCCTCTGAGGGCTCCCCAACCCTAGCCAGTGTTGTGCTATCTCATTTCGCGCTGCTATGATACAGTGATTGAGCACCCCCTTCTCCCTTTCCGGAATATCGTCCCCCAGCTGATGTAAAAGACACACCTCGGGCAGTTTTTCTAGTCTATGCCCCGTCATTTGGTGAATTAACTGTATGACCTTGTCCCAAAAACCTGTAATTTGCCCACACTTCCACCACATATGTATTGTATCCCCTCTCTCCGAAGAAGTGAGTTTTTAGCCTGGATTTGAACAGGGCCACAGATGGATCCTGACGTACCAACTCAGGAAGTTTGTTCCAAGCAAGGAGCAACAAGATAGAAAGATCAAAGTCTGGAGTTGACCACCATTGGAAACAGGATCCTGAGCTTGATGGACCATTGGTCTGACTAAGGTTGCCAATGTTTTGAAAGAGAAAAACCCACCACATATCGTGCCTTTGCCCCACTCCTTGTCCCACACCTGCCTCGCCCCTTGCCCACACCCTGCCTCACCCTTTACCCCACCCTCCAAAATAACTGCAGTGATGGCAGCAGTGCAACACCTGCTGGCCACATTGGGGTGGGGGGAAGGTGGGGAGTAGAAGAGGTTGTACAATTCAACCCCCACTGAATCTCAGTCCCCTCCTCAATCTTCCAACACACATATTCTCCTCCATACTATATGAAATCCAAACCTATATTCTGTATCCCTCTGCGAATGATTACTGTGCTGCCCCTAACCCCACAAATTCTTCACAAGTTTCGCTTTTATTCCAATAATAACTTAGGTGTCTGAACACCACTTACACGTGCATTGGGGTTAGAGAAAGGGCATCAGATTTCTACACAACTTCTCTCCAGTGCCAACTGCCAGGTGCATGATGAAGTACTCCAAAATCCTGCAAAAAGCTCTGAGCCTATGGCAAACTTCAAGTTATCAGACTACCGCACCTTGGTCACATAAGCAAAACACAGAAGCAGATACAGAACAAGGAACCACAAGTTAGAAACAGAAATAGGCAGGCAAAACATTTACTGAAAACCTTAAGAAGACAGACTCCAGAGCAACACTGGACGAATAGAAACAAATGTCTTTCTTCTTGTATAGTGCAAAATGCAAAGATATAAGAGATGCACATTTCTCAAAGATGCTATGATTGTAAACCCCAAAAAACCAGAATGGCCCAAAACATGCATGTTGTGCACTGCCAATTTACCAGTGATCGAAGGATGTTTTGACACCGCCGTTTATAAGTTATGTTTTCACATTTATATGAAGTTATTAAAAAGGTTGTACGAACATCTGAGCAGGGTTTTTCCTGCTCTTCTCCTGTTTGTTTGACCCGACAATTGAAACATTTGTTTAGTAGTATTAGTGCAACACTGCGCTTCAGATGATCTTTTTTCTATGATCATTTCTCAAAGATGGCAAATTCCAGTTAATACATTCAAAATAAAATATTTTTATTACCTTTTTGTCTGGGCATTTTATTTTTCCAGTTGCATTGGTCCAAGTCTCTCTCTTCTGCTTTCCTTTGTTTTTCTCTAACATACTAGTATCTACTGTCCATTTGCCATTTGTTCTCTCTCCACCTGTCTTCATCCATTCCTCCCTTACATCTTCTTTGGCATTTATTTTTTCCTTTCAGCTCTTTTCTCCATTTCTTTCTTTGCTGTCTATCCATTCAAATAGCGCACTCCTCACCCTCCATTTCTTAATCTCTCTCTACCTTTCACCTATCAAGTTTCCATTTCCTTCTCTCTTTTTTTTCCCAACCCATCTTCCCCTCTTCCTAGCCTTCCCATTCCCCCTCACACATTCACTCCTTCCCAAGCCTTTTATTCCTTTCGATCTTTGACCAATTCCCTCTCCTCCTTCCACTTACACCCTCTCTACTCACTCCCTTCCCAGCCCTCATCTACTTTTTTCTGTCTCCCACCCCCCTCACCAGCCCTATCTTCTTCCCTGTCAGTCATTCTCAGCAATCTCTTTCCTTTGTCTCTTATCTCACCCGGTCTCTGACTTCCCCCTTTAACCACTTCCCCAGCTTTCCATCTATCTCTCACTCATTTCTTTGCTAACCTCCCCAGGCTAACCTCTCCCACATGGTTCCAACATTCCCAGTTTCTCCCTTCTCTCCCACCTACAATCCAGCATTTTCCCAATCTCATTCTTCACAGTTCAGCATCTTCCCTCTTCCCTTGCCCCTTCCCAAACCCTTAACAATCAAACATCTTCACCCCTCCTCCCTGCCCAGTATATCTCCTTCCTTCCTTCCTTTTCCCTTCCCTCCTCCACAGCCTAGCTAGGGTGCCAACCGACCGATTTTCAACCAATCTGGCCGGTTTTTATATGACCAGGCCAGCTGCCAGCAGAGCTAACACTGTCAGTGGAAAAGCTGTTTTTTTTGCCCACTCTTTCTTTCTCTCTCTCCTTATTCCCCTGCCCCCCCATCTCTCTCCCCTCTCTCTTTTTCCTTGCTGCCTTTTGCCACATTATATTTCCCTCACCTCTATCCATCATTTAACCCCTCTTCCATCACTCCCATTTTAGCACCGCTCTTCCCCTCAAACCTTATTTTTTCCATGGCAGCGACAATTATTTTAAAAACTAAACAAAACCCCGTGAACAATACAGCCTGCGGCATCTGCGGAGCCTCCCAGCTCATGTGATCTTGAAACCTCTTCCGCGTTCTGTCCCCTTCTGACATACGTCCTGCTACAGAGGGAGAAATAGGGAGGGCGTGGAAGAAGTTTCAGGATCGCATGGGCTCGGAGGCTCTGCGGATGCTGCTGCCATGCTTTATTGTTCGCTGGGTTTGGGGTTTTTTTTTGTAATTATCGTTGCTATGAAAAAAATAAGGTTTGAGGGGAGAAGAGGTGCTGGCAAGGGAGAAACAGGGTGGATGCTGGATGGGGGTTGGATGAGAGAGAAAGAAAAGGGATGACTTGTGCTGGATGGGGGATGGGGGAGGTGGACGGTATGTTGGACATGGGTCTGGCAGAAGAGGGTACATGCTAAGGGATGCTGATGCTTCAAGGAGACTGGAGATCAGGGACCAACTCCAGAAATAGTGTGAATGCAGGGTCTGGGAGCTAATGCAGGGACTGGGAGGCGGGGGCCGGGGGCTAATACAGGGACTGGGAGGTGGGGGCTGGGGACTAATGCAGGGACTGGGAGGTGGAGGCCAGGAGCTAATGCAGGGACTGGGAGGTGGGGGCCAGGGGCTGGGAGATGGGGGGTGGGAGCTAACGCAGGGACTGGGAGGTGGGGGCCAGGAGCTAACGCAGGGACTGGAAGGTAGGAGCTGGGGGCTATCGCAGACTCTGAGAGGTGGGGGCTAGGGGATAATGCAGGGACTGGAAGGTGGGAGCCAGGGGCTTATTCAGGGAGAAGGGGTCTCAGGTATTATACAAGGTCTGGAACTGGAGAACAGGACCCAAGGGCTCACATGAAGGCTGGAGATAGGAGAAGAGGGAATATGCTAAGGGATTGGGACAGGAGAAGGAGTCTGATGTTAGGACTGAGAGAAGGGAGCTGGGAACTGGAGGGGAAGTCAGATTTCGAGGCTGGGGTCTAACACAAGGGCTGAGGCTGGAAGAAGGAAGCTGGGGGCAGAAGTGGGATACTGGGGGAGTGAGGACATACACTGTAGAGGAGGGAGAAGCAAGGGCATATGCAGGGAAAGGTGTGGATGGAAGGGTAGAGGAATGGCTGGGTAAATGAATACTAGAGGATGTGGTAGATGGGTGAATACTGGGGAGGGGAGAAGGAAATATGGGAGATGAGGCAAAAGAATGGGTGCTGGAGATGAGTGATGCTGGGAAAGGAATAAGAGACACAAATGAGAATGGGAGGGCTAGAGAGGTAAGTGCAAGAAGTGGAAATATGGAAAATAGGCAAAAGGTGGAAAGAGGAAGACTCCGAGGGTGGGGAAGGGGGTGAAGAATGAAGTAAAGCTACAGGTAGATTAAAAGGCAGAAGAGAGAAATGGACAAAAAATACGAAACGGATCAAAGTCAAAGACATATAAGGGAGGAAACGAGAGAATACAGGGAGAGTGAAGAAACAGAAAATAGAAATGAGATTGTGAAAGAAACTTTGGAGAAAACCAACAAGAGGAAGTAGTAAATAGAGACCAGGATCAACCCACTAATTTTATTGTCAGTTTTTAGAAAATGAAATATGTCAGCTTTGAGCATTTGGATTCTTTGTTCTCTGCAGGAGAGAGGCCATTTCTTTTTCTCTTTCTTCCCTGTTTGGCTGCTCACAGTCTTGTTTCTTGGGTTTTCATTTTCATTTTTTGTTCAATCCAGCGGGGAAATTTAAAGCAGCCATACCCGGGCACGAGCCTCTTTTCACCGCCACATCTCCGGCTCTCCTCCAGCTCTCCCGGTGGGGATAGAGCGTGCCGGAGCAACACACCGCCCCCACCAGGATCTTCTGCCCAATCGGGGCCTCTCCAGCGGGAAATTTAAAGCAGCCATACCCGGACGTGCCCGCGCCTTGCAGGCCCGCGCCTGAGGGCCGCGCAAGAGGGCCCTTTGGTGTGGCCCTTAGGAGGGGCACTGATACCAGGTCCTTTTATTTATTTATTTATTTATTTATTTATTTAACATCTCTTATATACCGCACTATTGTCATCAGCGCGGTTTACATGAAACAAACATATACATACAGAAAACTGTAGTGCATTTTACAAGTAACAGGAGTTTAGAACTTGGGAATAACAGGGTAAAACTATGTCTACTACTTTTAAGTCCCCCCAGTACCCCTGCCAACAGAAGTAGGAGCCTTGGACTCACCCCTCTCACAACACCTCAGTAACTGCTGAAATGTACAAGATCACCAACTTCATTAATACTCGTGGACCTCAACAGTGAGTCAGCCCTCTGTTTGCTGTATAACTCTTCTTATTGAGTATATTCAGACTGAGTATATTCGGAATAATTACTACTATTGTTACCTGCTGATAACCCATATCATTTATTAATATTGACCAACACTTCTGCTTAATATGTCTCATAATATTTTAATATCATAGTATACTACATTAATTGTTATATGGTATATATCATAGTATATATATTCTAATTTATACATTGAATACATACTGGATACATTGAATATATATACTACTTGTTACATTGAATCTATACTATTTGTTTCTATACTATCTGGTATATTGATTCTCTCTATTTCAATAGCCTTAAAACCTCTCCTTTTAACTAACAATGGAACTTAGAAGATTGTTAACAATCACCTTAAACATTCTAATGTGTACACTAGTGTTCCTACTTACCAACACTCCCTCCATTCTCTCTCTAACCCCAGCTATAAACCATCCTAAATCGACACACATTCACATCATCCCTTACAGGCCCAGGCATGATACCCAAAAATATGATCCTAGACACCCATCAATGGGTAGTTCACACACTCACCAACGCACTCATAATCGAAGGTTGATCCAATTGAACCTAACTCCAATTGACTACCCCAAAAAAAGCACTACCCAGTCAACTCAACTAAAATGCATACTCATCAATGCCAGGTCAATTAGAAATAAAATCCAGATTCTGATTGACCTCATTCATGACTAAGAGCCCCATCTTCTTTGCATAACGGAAACCTGACTAAATGAATCTGATACAGTTCTTCTTAATCAACTAAGAATGCATGACTATACTATTCTCAGTTGTAATAGGGACAGAAAAAGAGGTGGAGGTGTACTTGTAATAGCTAAAACTAACCTAAATCTCTCATCCACGTTACTTGATAAGCATGATGGATTAGATATCCTCAAAATAGAGAGTCACACCATGGCTATATGCCTTATATATAGACCACCAACAATTGATATGCAGACCCTAGACACTATCCTTGAGGATGCATGTAACTCCTCTTTGAGAAAACCTTATGTTATCTTAGGAGATCTTAACCTTGCTTCCCTATCATACATTCAGGAACATTCCTTCCTTGAAGCTATGGATGAAATGGGTTTTAGACAAATAATTACCCACCCTACGCACTGCAAAGGTAACATTCTAGATCCAATATTCCTCCCTTCTCACTACACACAATCATCACAATTTATTCCACCTACCATGACTCAGGTTCCATGGTCTGATCATTTCATGATTCATTTCTCTCTCCCGTTCCAACACACCTTCACAGCATATACCAATAACAAACCCATAGAGCAAAGATTCCGCCAGTTTAACAAGGAAAACTTTATTGAATCACTCTTTACAAAGCTAGACAATGACTCAAACAATCTCAATGATCTAGTATCATCCTGAAACTCTGTTATAAGGGCGGAAGCTAAATCTTTGCCATCAAATAAAACACTAAGAAGAAACTCATCTGAGAGATGGTTCACCTCAGAACTTGCTACGCTAAAGAAAAATCTCAGGAAATTGGAAGCTAAATGGCGCAAATCAAAAACACCTGAACTCAGAGCACAATACTTCACAAACCTCAAAACCTATAAGGAAGCTATAAATACCGCTAAAAGGCTGCACCACACTAGAACATTGGCAAAAGCTATCAACCGGCCTAGAGAGCTTTTCCAGATTATTAAATCTCTATCCAAAGTTCCTGATCCCACTGTGAACAAAACACTAATAGACCCCCAACTCCTAGCAAACCATTTTGCTAACAAGCTTAAACATGATACTCGCCCAAGTTCTACCATGTTTCCTACCACAGCAAATATCACCAAATGGAGCTCATTTCATTTAATCTCAAGCAAACAACTTCTAGAAATAATATCAAATCTCAATACCACCACCTCACTACTTGATCCTTGCCCAGTATCATGGATTAAGGCAGCAAAGTCCGAACTCGCTCCATACATTCTTAAAATAGTAAACCAATCTCTACTCCAAGGCCTCATGCCAGACGACCTTAAATACACAGCAATTCGCCCGCTACGAAAAAAATAAAACTCTTAACATCAATGACCCCTCTTCCTACCGCCCTATAGCCAGTATATCTTTCCTAGCTAAAATCATTGAGAAAGTAATTCAAATACAGTTGCAAGACCATATTGACACTAACTTTCCTTTAGACGAACATCAGTACGGTTTCCGCCCCTATCATGGTGTGGAAACATTACTTGTATCCCTATTTGACTCACTAATCCAGGGCATGGATGATTCCAAGCAGGCTTTCTTGCTAATTTTCCTTGACATTTCTTCAGCTTTTGACAGTGTGAATCACAACATCCTCTTATCCAGGTTATCGCAATTAGGTTTAAAAGATAAAACATTTGGCTGGTTTAAATCCTACATCTCTAACCGTTTCCAATATGTTCAAATTGACCATTCCCCTTCTCTACCATTCCCACAAGAGCGAGGTATCCCACAAGGATCATCTCTCTCAGCATTACTTTTTAACATTTATCTACAACCCATCTGCACAATCTTCAAACGCCACAATCTAAAATATTTCATCTATGCAGATGATATCATATTGTTCGCCCAATGTGACGTAGCTAACCCTAATTACGATGTAATTGCAATTTGTATTACTGAAGTAGAACAATGGCTGCGCTCAATTCATATGGATATAAATTTCAAAAAGACGGAAGCACTATTTATATCCAGAAACTCTAATTTCACCCCCCCCCCCCATCTGTTGTCAATCTATTGGACATTACCCTTCCAGTCAAGTCCGAAGTGAAATACCTAGGAGTTACTCTGGACAATACTCTAAGCATGACACAGCACATAAAACAGACTGCCAAAACTATATTTTTTAAACTCAAAATCATCCAACATCTCAGACCACTTATTGACATTAGCGACTTCAGATCAGTTGTCCAGGCCTTGATAATGCCACACATAGATTTCTGTAATGGCTTACTACAGGGCACATCTAAGAAGAATCTACTCATCCTCCAAAGGGCCCAGAATGTTACTGCTCGGATCATTTTTATAGCCAAACTTTCTGACCACATCTCTCCAATTTTATACGCCCTCCACTGGTTACCTATCCACAGAAGGATACAATACAAAACACTAGTCACCATTTTTAAGCTTATCAATGATATAGCCCCTTCACATCTATCAACATTAATCAAGTCCCCCTCAGAAACTAGAATAAGAAGAAGAGCTAACCTCAATACAATGCTAATTCCCGACTCTGTGAAAAAGCTGAAACAGATAACAACTAATACTGCCTTTTCTTTCTACGCCCCCTGTCAATGGAACAAATTACCTTACAATCTGAGAGAGATTAAAGACCTTAGTTCCTTCAGGAAAGAACTAAAAACATACCTGTTCACCCAACACTTTCATGACTTACAACCCACACTCGAGTAAAGAGCACAAGATTACGCAACTCAAATATCACAAGCATACCCAACCTAACTCAAAACACACTTTCCCATACTCCTCTCATACTGAATGTTAGTCGGTCCTAGAATGACTGTTGTAAATAATCTCTTTGTTGTTGAATTACATACTACAGTACGATTAATTTCTCTCAACCAATTGTAAATAGTTAATGCAAATAATATCTCTGACTGTTGTTGACTTACATACGTCAGTATGATTAATCTCTCTCAACCAATGTAAATAGTTAATATGTTTATAATTATATTTTAGGTTCCTATGTAACAAATCTTCCACTGTTAATGTTCCATGTAATGTTAATGTTAATTTTTGACATGTTCTCTGTAAACCGCTCCTGATCTCTGGAAGGGGCGGTATAAAAAAATGTACAAATAAAAATAAAATAAAATAAATAAATGATTGTTTCCAATGACACAACACGTCTGATGAGGGCAGAGAAATGCTGGCTAATGGAAAAGGGAAGCAAATCACATGATTAATGAATTTTACAGAGAAATCTTGCATAAGCTTCAGGGAGTCTAAACAGAATTAGTTGTAGCAAATCTAAATTTATACCTACTGTACTTTCCAAAAACTTTTAAGCATATTTTAAGTAGAAACTAAAAACTAAGCCGAGTACCTGAAGCATTATGGAAATCTCTAAACGGGAGGGTAACAGTACCAAAGAAATACCACTGTGGGATATAGGTTTCATTTGCCTTCTCTTCAAGGGGCATGCTTACCTCACCCATAAAAGTAAAAGGGCTGTGTGCACTTAAAGCAGTTCATTTTATTAACGTGCATTAAAACCTTTAGTAAGCATGCCCCCCAAGTGTTATTTGCTGAGCGATTTTGATCTAAGGATATATCACTTTTAGCACAGTAAAAAGTCAAGTCATGGGACAATTAACTGGCTACAAATAAAATATGAACTGGATAACTGAAACCAGCTGCATGCGTGCCACATACAGAATATTTCAATTTAGTTCAGCTTTGATGTGATTCTGGTATGTTTGTCCTGGAAAGCAGGCCTGGTAATGACTGAAAAACAATCACCTACAAAACTCAGAGTTAGTGCAATGGTATTAGATACCCTAGGTCAGTGATGGCTAACCTTTTTGAGCCCGAGTGCCCAAACTGCCGCACAAAACCAAAGAATTTCCTCAAAGTGCCAGCACGTCAATTTGCATAAATATTTGCATAATGCTAACATACACTAACTTTTAGTAAACATGTCTCTTAATGAGTGTATGGATAAAGACAGACTAAAAGATTTCTACATTACTATAATCCAGTGCCAACCGCCAGGCACATTAGGAACTACTACAAACACTGCCCATTTAGAACCAATAGCAAACCCGCCGTATCCTAACAGCACTACCAGGACTCACAAAGCACCACACCATACCTATCAAAAGGCAACACTGCAAATATTAAACCAATACATTTCAGACAATAACAATACATGACCTACTGGGGAAAGAGAACAAGTGGCAATGTCAAAAAGGAATTACATAAACAGAATACCTCAGCTCAGTTACACAGTTGCAATTGCTCCAGCCACTTTCTTCTGGTTTCTTCATGTTTTCTGCTAACTCTCCATCATCTGCTGTCCATTTGTCCTTTCTTCTCTCTTCTAGTTTTTTTTTCCATTCTCTCTCTCTACATCTGCTTTAACATACTAATCTTTCTCCTTTTGCTCTTTCCTCATTCCTATTTCATCCACTCAAATTTTACCCCTCCATCCTCAATCCCCACTTACTCTCCCAATACCCGGCCAATTGTAGATTTTTTATCCCTCCCACACAAAATATTTTTCCCCTCTCCATTTAACTCTCCCAGCCCCATCCCATTCTAATCCTCCCCCAACATCAGCTCCCTTCTAGTTCCAGCCTCACCCAGCATCCATTCCCTTCTAGTCCCTGCATCAGCCCATTTCCAGTCCTAGCAACCCCCCAACCCAATACCAGTCCTAGCCCCCCCCCATCAACTCACTTCCAGCCCTAAACCCCCATCACCCCATTTCCAGACAGCCCCCATCAGCCCACAGCCCATTAGCAGTCCTACCCCCCCAGCCCATTAGCAGTCCTACCCCCGCCCGCCCGCCCGCCCATTAGCAGTCCTAACACCCCCCCTCCTGCCCATTAGCAGTCCTAACCCCCCTCCTCCTGCCCATTAGCAGTCCTAACCCCCCCTGCCCATTAGCAGTCCTAACACCCCCCCTCCTGCCCATTAGCAGTCCTAACCCCCCCCCCTCCTCCTGCCCATTAGCAGTCCTAACCCCCCCCTCCTCCTGCCCATTAGCAGTCCTAACCCCCCCTCCTCCTGCCCATTAGCAGTCCTAACCCCCCCCTCCTGCCCATTAGCAGTCCTAACCCCCCCCCTCCTGCCCATTAGCAGTCCTAACCCCCCCTCCTGCCCATTAGCAGTCCTAACCTCCCCCCTGCCCATTAGCAGTCCTAACCTCCCCCCCTGCCCATTAGCAGTCCTAACCCCCCTCCTGCCCATTAGCAGTCCTAACCCCCCCCTCCTGCCCATTAGCAGTCCTAACCCCCCTCCTGCCCATTAGCAGTCCTAACCCCCCCTCCTGCCCATTAGCAGTCCTAACCCCCCCTGCCCATTAGCAGTCCTAAACACCCCCCCCTCCTGCCCATTAGCAGTCCTAACCCCCCCCCCTGCCCATTAGCAGTCCTAACCCCCCCCTCCTGCCCATTAGCAGTCCTAACCCCCCCCTCCTGCCCATTAGCAGTCCTAACCCCCCCCTCCTCCTCCTCCTGCCCATTAGCAGTCCTAACCCCCCCTCCTCCTGCCCATTAGCAGTCCTAACCCCCCCTGCACATAGCAGTCCTAACCCCCCCTCCTGCCCATTAGCAGTCCTAACCCCCCCCCTCCTCCTCCTCCTGCCCATTAGCAGTCCTAACCCCCCCTCCTGCCCATTAGCAGTCCTAACCCCCCCTGCCCATTAGCAGTCCTAACACCCCCCTCCTGCCCATTAGCAGTCCTAACCCCCCCCTCCTGCCCATTAGCAGTCCTAACCCCCCCTGCCCATTAGCAGTCCTAACCCCCCCTCCTGCCATTAGCAGTCCTAACCCCCCCTCCTGCCCATTAGCAGTCCTAACCCCCCCTCCTCCTCCTCCTCCTGCCCATTAGCAGTCCTAACCCCCCCTCCTGCCCATTAGCAGTCCTAACCCCCCCTGCACATAGCAGTCCTAACCCCCCCCTCCTGCCCATTAGCAGTCCTAACCCCCCCCCCTCCTCCTCCTGCCCATTAGCAGTCCTAACCCCCCTTCCTCCTGCCCATTAGCAGTCCTAACCCCCCCCCCCTCCTGCCCATTAGCAGTCCTACCCCCCCCCCACGCCCCTTTCCCTGTCCCACCCCCCCCCCCCCCCCGGCAAATTTTTTTTAAAAAAAAGCAGGCTCTGGCTGCTGCCGCGGCAGACTGCAATGTCCCGCGGGGCCCCCTCCGCCCGCTAAGCCCCTCTGCAAGGGCTTTCAGATTCGCGAGGGAGAGCGTCTCCCTCGCGTCTCTGTTAAGCCCGCAGGGGCTAATGGGAAATTTCCCATCAGTCCCTCGCGTCTAAAGGGGCTGATGGGAAATTTCCCATTAGCCCCTGCGGGCTTAACAGAGACGCGAGGGAGACGCTCTCCCTCGCGAATCTGAAAGCTCTTGCAGAGGGGCTTAGCGGGCGGAGGGGGCCCCGCGGGACGCTGCATTCTGCCCTTGCCGCGTCCGCAGTCAGAGACAGCTTTTTCTTTTTTTTGCGGACCTATGGCCCGCGTGCCAGCTGCAAGGCCTTCGCGTGCCACAGCTGGCACGCGTGCCATAGGTTCGCCATCGCTGCCCTAGGTGAACTGTCAGCCTTGCATCTTTCAATGAACTTTAAGGCCCATAGGACTCCCCCTCCAAAGATTTTGATAATCCTGATGACAGCATCTCCGCCCTTCCCAGAACAACCCCGTAAAAATGGATAACTGGACATCATAGGATACATTTTCAACCATTATGGCCACCATCTTACGCTAAGCACCAACATCAGTTTTTAATACATATACAGTAAAACATACTACAGGATGTTACTATATATGGAGTGCTGCTACCTGTATAGGTAACGATGCTAAATATACATATTCACTGATGACCACGCTGGCACTATGCTTTTAGTTTAGGCCCCCTCAGTAGGCCCAATCGAAACTGGAAAGGAAAACAAAAATCACAAGCAAAAAGAACAGCAGGGGTAACAACACTTCCCACAATTCAAAAGAATAGGACTCAGAAAAGAATTATTTTGAACTGTGGGAAGTGTTTTTACCCCTGCTGGTTTCTTTGCTCCAAACTAAGGAGCCACCTTAAATATTGCTGCTAAACAAAACATTTCTGCTGCGACCTCCACCCCTCCCCTAATCCAGCCCATGATAACTCTAATTTTAAGCAAGTCAGGGGACCAATACAGAGCTGGCGATACCATTATACGAATTAGGCAGTCATCTGAAGTGGAAGTGTTCCAGGGGTGCCCCATGGCCACTGCTGTCGCCCCTCTCCGAGGCCTGCAGCAGCAGCAATGGGGTTTAAAACTGGGCATTCCTAACAGGGTTTCCAGGGCATTCCTAAAAGGGTTACCAGGGCATCCCTAACAGGGTTTCCCGGGCATTCCTAACAGAGTTTCCAGGGCATTCCTAACAGGGTTTCCAGGGCATTCTCAACAGAGTTTCCAGGGCATTCCTAACAGGGTCTTCATTGCAAGCAAGGTGATACTGTTTGGCTTTTAAATACAAGCTCTCTTCCTGAGAACTCTTAAAGAGGTTTTGGTTTTAATTTTTAATTGTTAGTTTCTATTTCTGGTGCTGTATCACAAAAGGAGAATTATTTGTGGAGTTGGATAAAGCTCTGCTGTTAGAGTTCATTGTTTCTTTATTCCAGCTTTCTATTCAAAGCAAGCTCTTTGAACTCACTGACCTCATCAGGTGTTACATCCCTCATTATCCACCCTAGCTCCCACCCACCCCATGTGAGAATTCTTGCTATATGGAGCAACTCCCCAATTAGCTTGTTGACAAACAACTTGCCATTCTTCAAGGTCCTTTGATTAGGTAATTTACAAAGGAAACACATTAATCTGTATTCTTCAGACACATAGGGCCCGCTATTGAGTTGGGCAGGCTATGCTCCCCTACGGCACATAGCCCTGCCCGCCAACCTTTAACTACCGATATTCAATGCTGGGGTCATATGAGACCCCAGCATTGAATATCCAGGGATTGCCGCACATGCCAGAAGCCATATTACCTAACCGGGCAACAGCAATATTGCACACTGCCTGGTTAACTTCTGCACCTTAAAGATAGGCAAAGGTTTTCCTCGCCTATCTTTTAGGTGCAGGTAACTAGCAGCATGCAATATTGCCACTGCCGATTAGTGAAAGTCTCCACCTCTGCTCTGCCCTGGGATACCCCCAAAACGCCCCAATACTAACCAGATAGCATCGGAGCGCGTAGTGGAGTTAGAAGGGGATAGATATTCAATGGCACTAACCATATAAGTGCTGTTGAATATCCCCATTTAAACTGTGTTAATGCCTTTTGAAAATCGGGCTCATCATATCAACATTTACTAATGTAAAGTAATAACTCTCTTGCAAGGAAGTGAGGCTACACACAGGGACATAGAACAACGCTGTTAGAACACACATAAGAGGTTAACTATTTTTTCTCTTTAAGAACAGTTGAGGAAAAGTTGGGGATTTTGGTAGGTCTCTCTTGTTTACTTCAACAGGTACCAAAGCTCCAACAACTGAATGATGGCTGGGAAAAATTGTATTGCCAAAGATGTTGACCCCTTTACAGCCTCTGCTTCTTTCCAGACAGACAGTCTGATGCCAGTTGAAGGGCCGATTCCATGTGCAGGATGCCTGCAGGCTGAAGCCCTCATGAAACAAGTGGAGGAGTTCAGGGAAGAGGTGGTGAGACTGAGAAGCATTTGAGACAGTGAGAAGTACATTCATGAGATGCTTCTTGAAACATCCAATCTCTCCGACAGAGGTGAAGATGGGATGCTACAGAATGAAGAGAGTTGGACACGAGTCACCAGAGCCTGCAGAATCAACAACCCATCTCCTCTAACTGAAGAACCAGTATGCATCTCTGGAAGTAGAGGATGTGAAAACATCCCAGAAAAGGGAAGAACCAGAGCTCAAGCATTCTAAAGTTGCGGAATCAGTGACCACAAGGAAGTGAATGGTAATGGTGGTTGGTGATTCTCTTCTGAGGGGTACTGAGGTGTCCATCTGCTGACCAGACTTGAAGTCCAGAGAGGTGTGCTGTCTGCCAGTTGCCAAAATCCAAAATGTTACAGAGAGTTTGCTGAGACTCATCAAGCCTACTGACTATTTATCAGATGTTGCTCATTCATGTTGGTACAAATGATACTGTTAGGTATCCCTCTGAGCACAAAAAAGGTGACTTCATGGCTCTGAGACAGAAGATGAATCAGAGAGGTGCACAGGTAGTATTCTCTTCAATCCTTCTTGTTGAATGTAAAGGTCGAGGTAGAGAAGCTCACATCCTTAAGATGAATACATAGCTGCGTGGATGGTGTCATCGAAAGCGTTTTGGTTTCCTGGACCATGCGATGATTTTCCAAGGGTTGTAGAGCAGAGATGGCATCCATCTGTCCAAGAAGGATTGAAGTGTCTTCCACAGAAGACTGGCTAACCTTCTGAAGAGGACTTTAAACTAGATTCATTGGGGATGGGTGAAGAAAGTCCAGGTAAGTAACATAGTAACATAGTAAATGACGGTAGATAAAGACCAACATGGTCCATCTAGTCTGCCCAGCACAATGGCAAGAGTAGGTGCACCTGCCGCTCCGCCACCCCTCCCCACGTCCCTGTTTAGGGGTGAACCCACCACTCCATGTAGGACACCCCTATTTGTTGAGAAATTAGATGGTTCAGTTTATTTTGATTTTATCCTGTTGCTGTAAAGGGATCCACTGTGTCTGTCCTATGCCATTTTGAATTCCGTCACCATGTTTGCCCCCACCACTTCCATCGGGAGGGCATTCCAAGCATCCACCACCCTTTCTGTGAAAAAGTATTTCCTGACATTGCCTTTCAATTTACCACCTCGCAGCTTCATGTTGTGCCCTCTAGTTGTACAGCTTCCCCGTCTTTGGAAGAGGTTTGGAAGTGAAACATTAAATACCTCTGTAGAAATTGGCAAAGGAGCAATATCTGGAAAGTGATGTGTATAAATGCATATAGCATGGGAAATAAGATTTGAGATGCTGAAGCTTTAATGGGAGAGGCTGATTTGGATTTAATGGCGGTTATGGAGACATGGTTCATGGACAACCATGACTGGGATGTAATTATACAAGGCTTATTTTATTCATGAAGGACAGAGTAGGAAGAAGGGGAGGAGGAATGGCACTATATGTAAAAAATAATAAAAATAATATTAAAGCTATAGAATTACAGGTCTTAAAAGAGAACAAGGAAGCACTGTGGGTTAAACTAGAAAGAGGGAAAAGTAAATCCATTTGCATTGGTGTGATAAACAGATCTCACTCACAGGGACAAGAAGTGGACAGAGATTTAATGAAAGACATACGCAGTATTGCCATGAAAGGAGAAGTGCTACTGATAGGTGATTTCAATATGCCAGATGTAAAACCCTCTCTGATGTAAAATCCTTTCTCACTGAGGAGGCTTCTCCAGGGCCATGTGCCCATGAGGGAAGAGTTAGGACAGCCATTATAGTTTATTTATTTTATTTATTTATTTAACATCTTTTATATACCGCGCTCTTTGTTGTCAGTGCGGTTTACATTTAACGATAATTGCTCAATTCAGTCGAAACTGTCTTGTGCTTACATTTTAACAGGATGGGTAACTTGGAGTAATTACAGGGTAAACTATTTACATATTAACAAAGAACATGGGATTCCGTCATTGGTCTATATATAAACTTCAAATTGGTATTGTCGCGCATACTAATGGATAGTTCTGCTATTGCTTCAGACCTAATTTGTTTATGTAGAGCATGGAGCCACTTGTGAGGGTTGGGGGGTGTTGAACGGGGATGGGGTGGTTGGTTGTGAGAAGTATAGGAGGAAGAGGTGGTGCTTGATTGCTTTTCAGAACTGAGTGAGGTCTCTGATCGATCTTATTTCAGGTGGAAGGTTATTCCAGCACTTTGGGGCATAGAAGGCGAAAGCTTTTTTCCTGGTTGTTTGGGTGCACTTTATGGATTCCTTAGGGATGATCAGCGTGTTGTCTGCTACTGTCCTCCTCGCTCTGTTGTTAGGGGTAGGGGTGAGGAGGTCCGTGAGCATCGCGGGAGATAGTTTATTATTGATCTTGAAAGTGAGGAGTAGAACCTTATATGTTATCCTGCAGGTTATCAGTAGCCAGTGGAGCTCCTTAAGGATGGGAGTGATGTGATCTCTTCTGGATAGTCCACAGAGAACACGGGCAGCAGCGTTCATCGCAAGTTGAAGTGAGTTGAGGGTGTTCTTGGGGAGACCGTGTAGAATGACGTTTGCATAGTCAAAGTGTGGTAATACCAGTGCCTGGAATACGGTTCGGAAATTGTCGGGGGGTAACATGGGTCTAAGGTGCCTTAGTGTTCTGATTTTATTGTATATGGTCCTGGTTGTGTTTCTTATGTGCTCCTTGAAGTCCAGCTGCTGGTCAAGCATAACACCCAGGTAGCGTATGGAGGGTTTACTTAGTAGCTCCGCATCTCTTACCTTCAAGGTGGTTGGAGGGGAGAAGTTTTTGTTCTTTGAGATGAACAGGACTTCGGTTTTCTTGAAGTTTATGCGCAGATTCTGGGTTAGTAACCAGTTTGTGATTGCACTGAAGCATTCGACTAGCTTGGTGAAGTTGGGATGCTTGACTTTAAATGGCGTAAACAGCAGGACATCATCTGCGTAGATCAGACTGGAGATGTTGTAGGAGCAGATGATTTCGCATATCGGCTGCATGTATATGTTAAATAGCAGCGCAGATAGAGAGGAGCCTTGTGGAACTCCTTGCTGCTGTTGAAATGGTACGGATGTGTTGACACCCACCCGGACATGTTGCCATCGATCCATTAGGTAAGATCTACACCACTCCCAGGCGAGGCCGTGGATTCCCTTCTCGTGGAGTCGGGTGAGGAGTTGGTTGTGATTGATGGAATCGAATGTGGCAGCGATGTCCAGGAAGATGAGGGCAAAGCTGTTCTCGATGTTGTCTATTCCTCTGTTCAATGTATTGGTTAGGGTGGCAAGCAGTGTCTCGACTCTGTGAGATTCACTAAACCCGTGCCGGCAGGGATCTAGAGGGGCTGCTATATCTATGTGTTGCTGGATCTGTCTTTGGACAACCTTCTCAATTATTTTGGCTAACAGAGGTATGCTCGAGATTGGGCGATACGATTCAGTCTTCAGTGGGTCTAGTCTGTTATTCTTCAGAAGTGGTCTTATTGACGACTGTTTGAGAGATGTGGGGAACGAGCCTGTTGCGAAGGATAGTCCTATGATGTTCACTAGCGTTGGACTGAGTTCCATGCGCAAGGCTCTAATCCAGTACGCTGGGCAGGGATCATTTGGAGCTGTGGTGGTGTTGATGGTGGCAATGAGATCTTGGACTTTTTTCTCAGCTGGAGGGGTAAACTTTGTGATAGGTGGTTGTAAGGGGGGAGTATGGTTGGGTGTGGGTTCTTGAGTTTTATCAGTCTTGAGGGTTTTGGATTGGAGGTAGTCAGCGTATAACTGGGGATGTATTGGTTCATGCTGAGGAGGAGATGGTTCCTTAATTAAGGATTTTGCTAGGCTGAAAAGATCCCTGGGTTTTTTAAGTCAGCGAAGAAGAAGCTTGTCATGGTATTCACTCATTCTGTTGTATGTTGTTTCGCGGTGAAGCTTTAGGTGTTCGGTGTATGCTGATTTGTCCGTTGAGGAACGGGAGCGTCGCCATTTTCTTTCATGCTTCCTAAGGACGAGAAGAGATGCCCGTAGTTCTGCTGTGAACCCAGGAGCTGGTTGTCTTTTTCTTTCACATCTGTTAGGTGTTGCTGATTTGTCTCTGGTTGGTAGCTGAGCAAATGATTTCAGTGTGGTGTTCCAGCTGGTGATCACTTCATCGAGGTCATGTGCCGTCTGATTGAGAGTAGGGAGAGCATTTTTGGTGAACTCATCTATATCGAGGGGTTTGAAATGTCTAGTATTTGTGGAGGCTGTTTTTGTGCAGCTGAGTGAGGTTTGATCTTGATGCGAAGGGATCTGGAAAGTGATTAGGCTATGGTCAGACCAGGGGACCGGGGTGATAGAAATGTTGAGGTTATGCTCATGTCTTGTAGCAGAGTGAGGAGCGAAGATTAGGTCTAGTAGATTTCCTTTGAGATGGGTGGGAGCATTCACCAACTGATCGAAGCCAAGTGCGTACATTGCTTCAAGGAAGGAATCAGCTTGGTTGGGTTGCAGGGATGACAGGTTGAAGTCTCCAAGCAGCCAGTTGGGGTTACGTGGGTTAACAGGGTTGCAGGCTAAGTCGATTATGGTGGAGATGTCTTCTGGAGGGGAGGACAGAGCTCTATATATGAGGTTTATGGTGTTATATTTGTTGGCTATGGTGACTGTGTCTGTGTGTGTGGTGCTCTTGGAGGAGAGCAACTGATATTCGATCTCTGTTTTTGCAAGGATGAAAACTCCGCCACCTTTGCAGCTAGTTCTATGGCAGGCTTGTATGGAGAAGTTGGGTGGGACGAGTTTGTTTAGGAGGGCTGTGTCAGTATCAGTAAGCCATGATTCTGTAACCATAAGGATGTCTAAATTATGGACAGCTATGAGATCCGTGATGGCGGCCATTTCTTGCGAGCAGAGCGTGAGTTTATGAGGGCGCATTTCAGGATATGCTGTGCTTTTGATGAATCTTTTTTAGTGTTCTCTGGATGATTGAGGGTCACGTACAGTAGGTGTGAGTGTCGAATATGGTGTGGGTGTGGTAATTGGTGGTGGGGATTGCCCTGATTTTTCTTACCTAGGTGGGGCAGGATAGGGATGGGGTTATAGATATTTGAGAGGGCAATGGTGTCTTGTATGGTGTTCGCTAGGAGGTATATGGTGGTGAGGGTTAGTAGTGAGAGAGCCATGTTGGGCTGCTGAGTGTTGAGTCAGCCTTTTGGCGTGTGCGATATGTGATCTGCCTGCTCGTGGACAAGTTGAAGAGCGTGGATACAATAGTATAGAAACAATATATATGAGGATGTTCATACAATGGCAAATTACAAGTTACAGGAGAGTATTTAGAAAGGTAGTAAGGATGTAATGCAGTAGCACAATAGTGGCAAGTATGTAATACAGTAGGACAATGGTAGTAAGGATGTAATACAGCAGCACAATAGGAGTATTTACTTAGTAGCAAGGTAGTATTTTGAATGGTAACAAGGGTGTAATACAGTAGCACAATAGGCTGTGTAATACTGTAGCACAATGGAGTATTTACTTTGTAGCAGGAGTAGCGAAAGTTGTGCTCAGGGGGAACCGAGGCGGGGTTAAATTGCAGCTGAGGTTCAATGTGACTGAAATTACCTTAGTTCGGTGATAAGTTCTATATACTGATTGTCGCTGAATTTTTGAAGGTGGTAGATCTCAGCGTAGGGGGAAGCTCAGGGCTGGCTCAGGAGATATCCTTGGTCTATGGCCTTTCGAGCCCCGCCTAAGGGCCACGCAAAAGGGCCCTCTGGCGAGGCCCTCGGGCACGGGCCCGCCAGGCGCGGGTGCGCCCAATGGCGCCTCTGCTATTGTAGACCAGTGTCTGCCCCGATTGGGCAGCACGCTGTGGCTGGCTGGGGGATGGTATCCCGGCTCAATCCCGGGGAGGGAGAGCTACTTCTTGGTGGGAAGGCTTTCTGCAACGCACCTGATGGCGCCTCTGCTATTGTAGACCTGCGTCTGCCCCGATTGGGCAGCATGCTGTGGCTGGCTGGGGGATGGTGTCCCGGCTCAATCCCGGGGAGGGAGAGCTACTTCTCGGTGGGAAGGCTTTGATTGGTGATTTAATCATTAGGCATATAGATAGCTGGGTGGCTGGTGAATGTGAGGATCGCCTGGTAACATGCGAAGTAGCGGACCTCACATGTCACCTAGACAATGTTTTAGATAGCGCTGGGGTGGAGTCTGCTATCTTGGTACATGTTGGTAACAATGACATAGGAAAGTATGGGAGGGATATTCTGGAGGCAAAATTTAGGCTTTTAGGTAGCGAACTGAAATCCAGAACTTCCAGGTTAGCAATCTCAGAAATGTTTCCCGTTACATACACAGGACTCAAAAGGCAGGCGGAGCTACGGAGTCTCAATGCATGGATGAGACAATGGTATGAGGAAGAGGGGTTTAGATTTGTTAGGAACTGGGCAACATTCTGGAGAAAGAAGGGGATTTTCTGTGGGGATGGGCTCCACCTTATCCGGGATTGAACAAGGTTGCTGGCATTAACCTTTAAAAAGAGTGTATGGTTCGGAAGGATGTATCCTTAAAGGATACTAGCAAATGATTGAAGTTACGGCATATCAACAGAAAGGTTCCAATAAAGACAAAAGTAACCCAAATGCCCTTAAGTACAGATCAGACAGAGCTTAAAGATTCCAAATTACCCCTGTCTACCAATAACCAGATTAATATGAATAAAATACAGCCTTTAAAATGCTTGCATGCCAATGCTAGAAGTTTAAAAAATAAGATTTATTTATTTTTTATACTGCACTCTTTAGAATCAGTGCGGTTTACATGTATACTAACAGGTACTTGTTATTCCCTTGTCCCTGAAGGGCTCACAATCTAAGTGTACCTGAGGCAATGGAGGGTTAAGTGGCTTGCCCAAGGCCACAAGGAGTGGCCATGGAACTAGAGACCCCAGCCCCTCTGGCCTGAAGTTGCTTGTCCACATGTGGGAATTAAACCCCTGGCCTTCGGTAACCTGTCCCAACCACTGAGCCACTCCTCCCTCTTGGGTGAGTTAGAAGATGGGTGAGCTAGAATATATAGCACTAAATGAGAGGTTAGATATGATTGGTATCTCAGAGACCTGATGGAAGGAGAACAACTAGTGGGACACTGTGATACTTGGGTACAAATTATTTCGCAATGATAGAGTAGATCAAATTGGTGGAGGGGTTGCAGTCTATGTAAGAGAAGGCATTGAGTCACACAGGATTAAAGTTTTGGAAACAAAATACACTGTAGAATCTCTATAGATCAAAATTCTAAGTAAAAAGGATAGGCGATGGCTGTGGGGGTGTACTACCAACTGCCTTGCCAGAATGAACAAATGGATGATGAAATGCTCAAATATATCAGGGAAGCTAACAAAAGTTACCACACAGTAATAATTGGTGATTTTAATTATCCCAGTATCGACTTGGTCAGTGTCATGGCAGGATTTGCTAGAAAGATAAACTTTCTAGATGAAATAAATGACTGCTTCTTGGAGCACCTGGTTCAAGAACCGACAAGAGGGGAAGCCATTTTGGACCTAGTCCTTAGTGGAACACAAGATCTGGTGCAAGAGATAAGGGTGTTGGGGCCACTTGGCAATAGTGATCATACTGTAACATGATCATGTTTGATTTAATAAATGGAGGAAGGACAGCTACCTTTTAACTTTCAAAAGGGATGCTATAATAAAATGTGGAAAATAGTTAAGAAAAAATTAAAAGGAGCAGCTGCAAAGGTTAAAGATTTACATCAAATATGGGTGCCATTTAAAAATACTATCTTGGAAGCCCAGACCAGCTATATTCCACGCTTTAAGAAAACAGGAAGGAAGTCCAAAAAACTGCCAGCATGGTTTAAAGATGAGGTCAGAGAGGTTGTTGCAGCCAAAAAAGCATCTTTCAGGAAATGGAAAAAGGAGCCGAATGACGAAAACTAGAAACATCACAAGCACTGGCACTGATAAGGCAGGCAAAGAGAGAATTTGAAAAAAATCTTGCCGTAGAAGCAAAAACACATAATAAAAGCTTTTTCAAGCACATTTGTAACAAAAAATCCTGTGAAAGAGTGTCAGTTGGACCATTAGATGATAGAGGGGTAAAAGAGTCACTAAGAGGGGACAAGGCCATACTGACTGAATTCTTTGCTTTGGCCTTTATTGAAGAAGATGTTACTATGTAATGGGAGAAAGCCAACATGTTTTCGCCAAGGAAGGTCTTGTCTTACTAATCTGTTATATTTTTTGAAGGTGTGAATAAACAGGTAGACAAATGTGAGCCGGTGGATATAGTGTATCTGGATTTTCAGAAAGCCTTTGACAAGATTCCTCATGAGACACTCTTGGCAAAATTATTATTTTTATTTTATTTATTTTATTTAACATTTCTTATATACTGCCTTTCATGATATCAAGGCTGTTTACGTTGAACAAACTGAAATTATATTGAACAGGGCATTATAACTTGGAGATAACTATTTATAATTAAAAAGTCATGGAATAGAAGGCAGTGTACTATTGTAGATCAGGAACTGGTTAAAAGATAGAAAGCAGAGGGTAGGGCTAAATGGCCAATTTTCCCAATGGAGAAAGGTGAATAGTGGAGTACCTGAGGGATTTGTGCTGGTTCCACTGCTTTTTAACATATTCATAAATGACCTGGAAGTGGGAATAATGACTGAGGTTAAAACTCAAGAGGATTGTGAAAAATTGCAAGAGGACCTTGATAGATTGGAAGACTGGACGTTCAAATGGCAGATGACATTTAATATGAACAAGTTCAAAGCTATGCACCTAGGAAAAAACAACCCAAACTATCGTTACACGATGCAAGGTTCCACATTAGGAACCACCACCCAGGAAAATGATGTAGGCGTCATCGTGAATAACACGTTGAAACCCTCTGCCCAGTGTGCAACAGCAGCCAAGAAGGCAAATCGAATGCTAGGAATCATAAAGAAAAGAATGAAGAATAAAAGAAAGGACATTATAATGCCTTTGTATCTTTCCTTAAATATTTTGTGCAATTCTGGTCACCGTATCTTAAAAAAGATATAGCAGAATTAGAAAAGCTACAGAGAAGAGCCACAAAAATGGTAAAGGGGATGGAAGATACCCGTATGAGGAGAGTCTAAAAAGGTTAGGGCTCTTCAACCTGGAAAAGAGATGGCTGAGGGGAAATATGATAGAGATCTATAAATTAATGAATGGAGTGGAATGGGTAAACAGAGATCTATTATATATGCCATCAAAAAGTAGAAAGACCAGGGGACATGCAATGAAGCTACAGTGTAACCCATTTGAGACTAATAATAGAAAATATTTTTTCACACAACGTGTAATCAAACTCTGGAATTTGTTACCGGAAGATGTAGTAAAAGCTGTTAGTATATCTGGGTTAAAAAAAAGGTTTGGACAAATTCCTGGGGGAAAGGTCCATAAACCATTATTAATGAGGACCCGCGAAATCCACTGCTTGCCCCAGTACAAACATTGTGGAACCTGTGTGTCTTTTTGGAAAACTTCTAGGTACTTGTGACCTGGATTGGCCACTGTTGGAAACAGGATTCTGGGCTTGATGGACCTTGGTATCAAGCCCAGTATGGCATATCTTATGTTCTTATGTCCTTATATGTTGATTGGCACATCTCTGCTGTGGTGTCATCTAGAAATAAGGAGATCTTAGATTCTCTGCAGGGAGAACTATTCCGGCAACTGGTAACAGAACCCATATATAAAAGACTTACAAATAAATAAATAAAAAATAAAATATATGAAGGGGCCATGCTGGACTTTATGCTCACCAATGGGGAAAGTGTTTCTGATGCCATAGTGGGAGTTCATCTTGCATCCAGTGATCACCAGATGGTGTGGTTCAGTATTAAGACTAGGACTGATAAAATCCATTCAAAAGTGAAGGTCTTAGACTTTATGAAAACTAGCTTTGCGAAGAACGGATAATACCTCAAGGAGTCATTAGCGGGATGGGAACAGTTGGGGAATGTAGAAAACCAATTGGCAAAACTGAAAAGGAATATTTTAAGGGCAAAAACCTTTTTGTTAGAAAGGAAAATAAATGTAAAAAGGAAAAGGAGGCCACTATGGTTCTCAAAAGAAGTAGCTGTAAAGGTGAAGAAAAAGAGGGTGGCCATCATAAAATAAAAAAGATAACAAAGAGAGGAAGACAAGCACCTATATTTGGAAAAACTTAGAGAAGCTAGCAAAGTAATCAGGAAAACAAAGATACAAAAAGAAGAAGAAATAGCCAATGCAAAAAAATGGGGAGATAAGACATTTTTTCAGATATGTTAGTGAGAGGAGGAAGGGCAAAAGTGGTATTGTCAGGCTGAAGAGTGAAGGGGAAGAATATGTAGAAGCTGATGAGGATAAAGCAGAATTGCTTAACAAATATTTGTGTTCTGTGTTCACAGATGAAGGGCCAGGAGCAGGACCTCAGAAAACACCTACAAATAGGAACAAAAGTGATAGGGACCTTGAAACTTTTTCAGAAGACTGTGTGTGCCTGAGGAACGAGATAAACTTAAAGTAAACAAAGTGATGGGATCCGATCACTGTTCCCTCTAAGCTGTGCTCATGTGCGCGCGTTCAAACACCTCGCCGAGCGAGCGCACATACTTTACAACAGAGCACACAAAAATTACGGTTCTGATTCTGATAGAAAACAACACAGACGTCTTAAAATTTAAAAGTTGTTTGATTGTAATTACTAGAAGTTTTCCGCTTCATTTAGTAATCGTCTATTTTCATTTAATTTGATTAAAATCAATGTGGTGTACATACTGTATTCTGATGTGTAGACAAATTTTAAAGTATATAACTCCGAGTGTCGTTATGTGGCACACAAAAATTTAACCTTCCTTCAAAAGCTGCACAGCTGATATTTTATGCGCACACAGTCTACCGAAAATTAGAGGGAACATTGGATCCGATGGGATACCTCAGAGAATACTGAAGGAACTCAGGGATGTTCTAGCAGCTCCAATGACTGAACTTTTCAATGCTTCTTTAGAGTCGAGAGTGGCCCCAGAGGACTGGAGAAAGGCACATGTGGTCCCTTTACACAATAGCAGAAGTAAGGATGAGGTTGAAAACTACAGGTCAGTTAGTCTCAACTCTGTGGTAATTTATTGGAAACGCTGCTAAAAGACAGAACAGTGAGGTTTCTGGAGTCCAATAGGTTGCAGGATCAGAGGCAGCATGGGTTTACCAGAGGCTCGTCAGGAAAATCTGATTGATTTCTTTGACTGGGTGAGCAGGTAGTTGGACCAAGGGAGAGCCCTAGATGTGGTGTACTTAGATTTCAGTAAAGCCTTTGACACCATTCTGCACAGGCAACTTATAAACAAACTGAGCACCATAGGGATGGACCCTAAAGTGACTGAGTTGGTTAGAAATTGGTTGAGTGGGGTACAGTGAATGATTGGGATCCAAGATGGTGGACTGAAGGGAGCATCGTGCGGCAGCGCTACACTTTATGGGGAAAAGGAAAGCTAAAGGGGTTAAGAAGCCCTCCTCTACCCCGGCAACCTCGACCCCTTTACCTTCTCAGGCGGTTGGTCCGCTAGATTCTTATCTAGTGCCGCGGCAGCAGTCGGGGCAACCGGCGTGTGGTGGTCCTAGGGACCTCTCGGCTGAGTTGAGTTCGGCGGGAGGATCCGGGCCTGACATCTCGTCACCGGAGCAGTGGCGGCCCCCTAAAGAGCCTTTGTTGGTGAGGAGCTCGGTGCTGACAGCGATTCCTCCCCCTGCAACTAGAAGGGGAGTGGAAAGCGGAGGAACGCCGGCATCGGGGAATGGCAGAGTTGCCGTGGTAATCTCTCCCACTGCCATAGAGTTACCTCTGTTGGCGTCGGGGTCTCCTGCTGCATTGGAGGTGGAGCGACGGACTATGGAGGCTGGTGCTGATGGTGCATATGCTTCGACGTCTTTCTCCTTTGAGAAGCCCGAGGAATTTACCCTGGAGACAATTTGGTCAGCAATTGTGAAGTTGGGAGAACTCTTGGCTCCTCAGGTCTCCAGTTTGTCTTCCCAATTACAGTCCCACACGGGTCTTCTTCAGCAACATACTGTAGAGATTTTGGTGGTGCAGAGTTCAGTTTCTGAGCTCCAACAGAAAGTAACTCAGGTTGATAACTTGTGCTCTGAGTATCAGAAAGATGTTATGGCGATACAGTTAAGAGTTGAAATGTTGGAAAATATGTCTAGATACTCTAATCTTCGTTTGGTTAATTTTCCTAAGGCCCAGTCTGTTGGTTCGAAAGAAATGTTTTAAAAATATATGATTGATGTATTGGGGGTTCCGGTGGAGTCACATCCACCTTTAGTTAAGGGATATTATCTCTCTACTAGGAAAAAAATGGAGGGTGGTGGTACTATACCTGGAGTAGACGTGGCCGATTCTTTGAATGTATCTGCTATGTTAGAAGCTTCTTTAACTGACACAGTTACTCCTGCTACGTTAATTGTAACTTTTGCATTGAATTCTGACAGGAATTGGTTTCTTAAAATGTTTTTTCGTAAATGGGATGTTGTATTTCTTGGTTTAACTGTTCGAGTTTTTCCTGATTTTTCTAGGGAAACCCAGAAACGTAGGCGAGAGTTTTTGCATGTACGTCCAGGCATATTGTTGTTAGCGGGTCAGTTTTTTCTTAAATTTCCTTCTGAATGTATGGTCAAATTGAATTCTGTAACATATGTTTTTTATGATCCATCTCAGTTGCTTGCTTTCATAAATGCCCTCCGCCCTTCTGATGCAGTATAGGTTCTACTGCATAGTTTATTTTCCTGACTGTTTCCCTTCAGCTTGATTTCCTTCAATTATCGTTTATTTTGTATATTAGTTGGATCTCCCCCTTTCATTCGTGGGCTGTAGAAGGAACAGAAATGTTATATTTCCTGTTTTGTTTTTCCTAAATGTTAGGCTGGATGTAAGTTCTATCCTGTTTGCTTTCTGTACCCTTATTGCCATTCAAGTTCTATTGCTTGGATTTATTGTAAAAATTTATAAATAGAAAATAAAAAAAAATAAAAAAAGAAATTGGTTGAGTGGGAGGTGACAAAGAGTACAGTAAATGGAGCTCATTCTGAGGAAAAGGATGTTACAAGTGATGTGCCACAGAGATCTGTCCTTGGTCTGATTCTTTTTAATATCTTTGTTAGTGGTATGGTGGACAAGCTGTCAGGGAAGGTTTGCCTCTTTGTGGATGATACCAAAATGTGCAATAGAATAGACATGCAGGAAGGAGTACATAACATGTGGAGGGATCTAGCTAAGCTTGAAGAATGGTCGAAAATTTGGCAGCTGAGGTTTAATGTTAAAAAATGCACAGTTATACATTTGGGCTGCAAAACCCCAAGGGAGCAGTACAATGTAGGAGGTGCAGTACTTCTGTCCATTAAAGAAGAGCAGGACATGGGCATGATTGTTTCTGATGATCTTAAAGTGGCTAAACAGGTAGAAAAGGCAACGGCGAAAGCTAAAATGATGCTTTGGTACATAGGGAGAGGAATGGCCAGCAGAGAAAAGGAGGTGATAATGCCTCTGTATAAGTCTCTTGTGCAACCTCATTTGGAGTAGTGTATGCAATTCTGGAGATCACATCTTCAAAAGGATAAAAACAGGATGGAGTCGGTGCAGAGGGTGACTATTAAAATGGTTAGTGGTCTTCATTATAAAGCATATGAGGATATACTTAAAGATCTTAATATATATATGTTAGAGGAAAGGCGAGATAGAGGAGATACATTTTAATACCCCCATGGCATAAATGCACAAGAGGAGAGACTCTTTCGACTGAAATCAAGCTCTGCAATGAGGGGCCATAGGATGAGGGTGAAAGGGGATAGACTCAGAAGTAATATGTGGAAATATTTATGGAAGAGTGGTAGTTGCATGGAATGGTCTCCCAGTGGAGGTAGTAGAGATAAGGACAGTATGGCCAGCATTCCGTCCCACGAATAGCACGGTTGGACATTCTAGTTGGACGTCCAACCTGTGCTCAGCCCTGGAATTCAATTCCATTCCTAGCATTCCCCTCACATATACAGCATTTGTACGGGGAGGCATGGGCAGGAGAGGTGGAGCAGGGGTGGAGTAGGGGTAGGGCAAGGCACCAGGACATACAAAGGTCATTCAGGTCAGGCTTCTGTACTTACTCTGCTGCTGAGTTACACATGCAGCTTATTCCACCCCAAGGGTGGAATACGTCCCGGGCACTGTGCCGTTCACAGGATGCAGCCCCCTCGTACCCTAGGCCACCACAGGACAGCACCCACTACCGATCCAGGCCTTGGGGGCCCCCACAGAAAGTCGGGTCATAGTGCATCAAGGCCTGCTCTGTGGCAGGTCATTCTGCAATGCCGACTGGACGTGCCAGTGCCATGGCAATGGGATGCCACTGAACTGGCACACCAGACGGAGCATTGTGCCGGCTGGATAGTCAGATTGCAAGACAGGCCATCTAAATGCCCAATTCCGCAATCACAGCTATGTACAGATCCTGCGGTTGTGAAATTGGGTACAACTTGGCCCTGCTCAAGTTTTAGATGTCCCGATGGCCCGGTCATGCACCATTTGGAATCGGCCTCTATATGAATTCAAGAAATTATAGGACAAACACAGAAGATCTCTAAAGGAAAAACAGAGATTATTGTAGTTGATATGGAAGGGCAGACTAGATAGGCTGTGTGGTCTTTTTCTGCCGTCATGTTTTTATGTTTCTATGCAGCGCTTACCTAATCTCACCAGCACTGTGTTATGGTTCCCAGCTTGTATAAGCTGCTACTTCCACTCTCCTCTGATTCAGTCTTCCAGTTAATGCAAACTGGAAGTGTATGTTAAAAGGGGGCCAGAAGCAGCTGCTCATACAAGCCAGGAACTGTGATGCAGGACTGGAGAGATTAGGTAAATGCTGTGTCATGGTTTTAAAGCCTATTGGTGCTAAAGTAGGCTCCGGAGATGGGTGGCAGTGGAGATACTGGGAGTGGCAGCAGCAAATGGGGGGGGGGGCAGGATGGAGGGCTCACTGAGAGTTCCTCTCATCCCCACACTGCCCCTGGACCAAACTTCTTGCCCTCTGCAGATGTGGAGAGTTTCTGTCACAGCAGTTCAAGCATCTGGCTGGCGTGAAGGCCAACTGGTAGCTCTCATGGTCATTACTAGAAGTGAAAGTCTGGAAGACCCCAGTACCACTGTGATTCAACATTGTCGATAGGCAGTGGGCTTGATGGACCTTTGGTCTAATCAAGTATGGCATGTCTTGTATTCTTGTAATCTAATGTGGGGTATGACTCAGAGCAGAGGGAGTGAGGGCGGAGAGGGGGTGTGGGTGTGGGGTGAAAAATGTGGGGGGAAGATGAGTGCAAATCAGCCTCTTCCCTTCCTTCCCTCCCTCGCCCTATTCTTTCAGCCTCCCCTGCCCCCTTATCCTGCTTCCCTGCCTTCCCCTCCCCTCTTTACTAATCATAATCCCCCTTCCATTCTACCCTATCCCCTCCTATCCCTTTTTACTTCTGTCAGTAAGTCTAATCTTTGCAGGTGTGGGGTTGAAAATTTCCATTGATACTTCAGCTTGTCATCTTGGGTCATCAGGTATGTACAGCCATTAAGAGGTGGAAACTTCTACAGTCTTCTTCATTCATGAAGCTGCAGTCCAGCCATTATCTTCAGCTGGTGGAGGGGTGAGAACCCTTGCTGGCTCCTGTATTTATGCTATCCCAGAGCCTCTTCCTCTGACTATAGAAGATGGAGACTGCACCAGGACCAGCTTCTTCCATAGCCATAGCCATAGAAACAGTCCCTCAATTGCTTAAATTTTAGTTGCATTTCTGCAACTAAAGGTTCATGCATCTCGCTGGATAGACAGACAAATGGACATAAGCTCACCAATATTATCATTTAAGCAACATACACCTAAAAACAACAAATGGTGAAGGCAGCAAAGGCCATGCATCTCAAAGCTAGTTAAAATTACTGAGATGAAGAGTAGATAAGTCACATGAACTCAGTACTTGGAACAATTGCTATGAGTTCACTAAACCTGTATTCTGGATCCTCTTCAACTTAAACTGCATGTTTTCATCCTAGAACACTTTCAGTAGTAAGTATTTTAGCAGCAAGCTTTAAAGGTGGTGTAGAATTTTCCAGAAGTTTCTAATTCATCTGTTTTCCTTTGTCATTTTCAGTTTGGAATGTATGAAAGTAGTGCAGTAGTAGAAGAACTAGGAATAAATGGCACAAGGTTTTTGGTAAGTGCAAAAATACTTTTTCCTTTTTTTTTTTGCCAATATTTCATGGGATTTTATTTGAAAACAAACAAACATTTAGAGTAACATGTAAATGGATACTATAGCCGGTAAAATGTATTATTATTGACAAAATAATTGATTCCACTTGCCATGCTACTCAGAATCTGCCTTCACAGAGCACAAACAAGTAAATATATGGGGGTCCATTTACCTTCCAAGGTTTGGGCCTCTGTCAATTAGCCGCCAAATTCCAAGGTCCATGAAAAATTCCATAGCATAATGGCTGTTTTCGCAAAATCTATTTATGAGACACAAATGAGTTCTACCTCATTTAAATCCCATAGCTAAGTTTTGCAAAAGATAGTTCAACTTTGCTATGATTGAACTGTGCATTTCTTTCCATGGAAACACAAGAACAATTTCCAAAAACAGATCATCTGAACAGTGATAGCAAGCTCTTAAATTACAACTCCTCCCTAAGACCTTTCATTAAAATACTCTATGCAGCATCCTATTATCCTTTTTGCACCTTCTATCAAAACACTAGCCATTCTGTGAAGCAGAAGTGAAACTGAAACAGATGACCAGCTTTCACCGAGAAAGACTTTTCCAAAAGGAGAAATAATTTCTTTCAAATTTTAAAGTAGTTGAAAGTTAATTCTAAATCATTACAGTCGCTCCCCCATATCCCTCCAAAGCCCCACCCACCCCCATGAAGGGCTGCCTTTTAAAAGACTCCTATTCCCATCCAAACCCCTACTCAGTCTGAACTGACCCAGCCCTGAAGAGCATCATGGGCATTGTTTGGGCCAGACTAGGGTAAGGCCAGAGAGGACACTATTTGGACATTAGCCCTCCATGGATGTGATCCCTCCCCCAAAAAAGGGGGTCTTAGAAACCTACCCCAGGGGTGGGAAAAGGACTATTTGCCAACCATAGAATCAGGGCCGCAGCCTATCTTCAAGCACATGGTAAGTGGTCTCTTTCAGATCCTGAAGGTGCCATGCAAAAGTTGATTGACAGAGCCATTTGAAAAATGACAACTCCAAGCAGTAATTATTTTTCTCATGGAAAGTGGCATGTAAAGCCTCTTGTGCCATTTTTTTTATAAAAATCCACATTAATGAGATGCTTTGTATGGATTTGCCTCAAAGTGGCCCATTAATATGGCATTTTGGTGAACTTTTAGGCAAAGTGGACTTTGCACAAAAGTTTACTACAGAGCTGGTCCCTTTAGTGAAAGATTTTCGCAAAAGGGGCTTTGTGTGCTAAACTTTGCAAATCTGCCAATTTTTATGCATTTGTGCACGTGTCCGCATTTTTCACTGCGTAATATGTGAAACCTCTTTTGTGAAAAAATCATATCAGTTCTGAGATTTTGTAAATATTTACCGTAGGAAAATTGTGGTACTCTGGAAGAGAAAAAAGTTCTCTGTATGGCTCTGAGAATATTATTTGGAGCAAAAAGATAAGTGGAGCCGCCCTATGTTCTCCTTGACTGGACTTTGTTTTACCCATAAAGGTTATTCACCCACCTAGTTGCATGGGCTTTATTTCTTTCTCTCAGGCATCCAGCCTGCAAGCAGTTACTCTTACTCAAAGCAGGTGCTAAGTCTGGCCTTTTGCATATAATTCTTGTCCTTTTCTATGGGAATAAAAGTTTATTTCTGAGCTGTACACCCCCCTTCCCCTTCTTTTTATAGTATCCTATTCTAATAGAATGCAATAGAAGAGTCACCAAAAAAATCTGAAATTGGTCTGAAATTTTGCTTTGCCTAAATATCTGTGTATACAGGGTGGCCCAAAAAAAATGAGAACATCTCGTAAATTAAAAGCTTAAATAGTTTACTTATTTACCTTTTTTAGCTATATAACGTCTTTATTTCGACAATTTCCGGTCGCCATCTTTTGTTTTTTAATTTCTCAATCATTTACATCTGTCTTTTTGAATTTTTAAATTACTTATATGCTACGAGATGTTTTCACTTTTTTTGGGCCACCCTTTATATCTATATCTATCTATCTATCTATCTATCTATAAATATATGAGTGCAGAGATAGTATTATTGTTTTTGGCTTTTGGTCATTAAACACAAGAGATTTTTTTTATTGGTTTTGTGTGCCAGGTGTTCATGATTTTGTATTTGTCTGGAATTTGAGTCTTTGGTCATGATATACTAAATTGTGAACATAGGAGTATGCAAATTGTTAGTGTGGAGTTTGCCACATGCTAAATATGCTTTGCTGTTACCACAGGGCCTCGTGGTAAAAATTCCATGCTAACTGGTTAGCATGTGATTGGGTGGGGATTGGGCATGTTAGGGTGTAGGGTGGGCATTGATGGTGTATTGCATTTAGCAAGGACGTTATGGGCCTGATTCTATCCTAGAAGCCCTAGCCCTCTGTGTGCCCGGTCAGAACCAGACACACAGAGTTAAATGGGATTTTGATCCTGTGGGGCACGTCTAGCCCCATGGGATCAGAATCGCATCCAGGCCTGTACATGCAGGCCGGGACTCCGATCCCGGTTGGCCTGCACTTATGGGCCTAACCCAGCTAACTCAGTCAAGGCTCCTGAATGGAGCTATGGCGCGATGTCATTGCGGTTCCATTTATGAGCTGCGATCCCTGGCTACCGAACAGATTTTGCATTCCCCGAAATGCGACCCCCGAGTTGGCCTCCTAAGGCCAGGGTCAGGCTACAGGGAATCTCCTCTACCCCCTCCTACCTCCTCCGTCACCCGGGCCTGTCATCCCACGCCGACTAGGGGAAGTTATTCCACCTCAGAGATGGAATAAGTCCCCATTTCAGTCTGCCGGCCCCAGATGTACAGGGCCAACATTGGAATCGGCCCTGTATGTCCGGGACTGCGGACCGCCCACTGCCTGCCCTAATTTCGCTCACACAATGCTTCTTTCCTGCCCCCATCTAACCTCCCCATTCAACATATGGAGAAGTTAGTCTAGGTTGGCAGAGGGGCTGAATAGCGGGGATGGACATCTCAATGGGACGTCCAACCCCCGCTATTCGCAGCTCAGAATGACCCCATATGGGCACGTGCTAAACGGGAATGTTGCCATTAGTGCAGATATACTCAATGTCACCTCAAGCGGTGGCAATAAGTGTACCTGCATACCAATTAAGATGAGGTGGGGCATTATCACAGCGCTAATGACAGAGAGATGGGTGCACCCCCAAAGGTTAGTATGGGTCTCCATGCTAGTTTTGTGGCTCAAACGCAGCTAACAATGCGCTCTTTAATAAACTTGCCCCAGGATTTGATAGCATGCATTCTTTTCCCCATATATGAAACAATGCATGCTACATTCTTCAGGTGGTCTTGTTCGCAAGTGTAATGCAATATCACCTAATTCATTCAAATATAATACAAACAAGCTCATTAGGGATTTGTGTATAGCTAAATTACGTGAAAAAGCCTCCATTTCCTGCAAAACTTACCTACATTTCACGAAGGTGTAATTAAGGGTTTGGTTTTTTTTACTAAAAATTAATCCAAGATATCTGCAGAAATTTCTACAAGATAAATGCTATGAATTTCATTTGCATATTATATAAATGAGCTAGCTCCAAAATAAAAACTTATTGCCGATTCATTTCTGTGAGCAAACTCATAGTTTAATACAGTGGCCTCTTGTACTTTTTATATTTCTTTTTATCCAATTTTATATGCCATTTCTGCCCTAATGTTTCAGTCCAAAACCTAGCTGATGCATGTTGAAGATTTATAACCTCTTCATGTTATAAAGAACAAGATGGAACTTGAAAACTGACTCGACCTTCCTTCGTCTGAATTGTTCAATCTGCACACTTCTACATTTCTGCTTAGTAAAATTACTGTTATTTTCCGTGAAAAGTATCTAACAGCGCTTTGAAATACTATTCACTCCAACTTGACAAATAACTCTGGTTGACAGAGAGTAGAGAACATTGTTACACTTATAACCAGTTCTTGTAACTACAATGTGGGGATCAGCTCTAAAGAGTTTAGCATAGAATGTTACTGGAAAATCCAATTTATATCATGTGCATTAGTTTTTAATATTCTGTTTATATATTGATCACATTGTGGGTAATCTTAGAGGCAACTTGTTTTACATGCTCAAGTAGGTGCTTATAAAATTGCCTGAGGGTAAATGCACATAAAAGTTGGTGCTCATAAAATGTTAAGTCAAAATAATAAATGGTTGGTTCTGAATGTTACAACTCCCTGTTATAAAACAAAGTTATTTTTGTCGGACAATGACCGCCAGGTGAGGACTTTGTCGTAACTGGGGGTTGCATCCTTTTTAATTACTTGCAGTAAGAATTCAAACTTGTCATCACAAATACACACTTACCTGAAAAACTGGCACAGTGGAGTCCATACAGTTAGGTGAATCAGCACGACACAGTCCTGCATTTTGGGTTTCACAATTTCCAAACACTGCTTCAGGTTTCTCTTCACCATACCTACACTCCATTCAGCCATTTATTATTTTGATTTCACAGGGTGGGTTGTGTTCTTTGAAGCCCTTGGGTATGTTTTGATTTGGTTTCATAAAATGTTAAGTGGCATTTTAGAAAGGACGACTAGGTAAAATCTGGAGCATAAAGGGCAAAATGTTCAAAAAACACCAGGGATGTTTATGTTTATGTCCAATTTAGAAACTTGGACATCCCTGAAAATGGACAACCGTATGGGCAGCCTGATAGATGTCCCCACGTCAAACACTTCGGGCGAGGCCGTCTATCCTATGCTCAATGCATGTCAAAGCAAGCTACTTGAATGTGAAGATGTGCATCAGTGTACCACGCCAAAAGCAAGGTTCCTCATTTCCCTGCAATTTTTGTTTTCGTCATTGAAAGTACAGGGGATATCGGAGTACCTTCCTCTCTATCCCCGTCAGGTGTCTGGATGGCAGAATGAGAGCTATTCTGATGCCTTTCATACCCTGGAGCAGGAATAGACATGGACAGTCCTGCTACTGGGTGGGGACGTGCTTGCCATTTCTGAAATCAGAAGCGCACATCCAACTTGTCTGAAATGCCCCAGGTCATGCCTCCATCACGCCCCTTAGCAACTTGGATGTTCTTGATCTGGAGGCATCTATAGAACCAGCTTCTAAAATGGCTCTGGGGATGTCTCTGTGATTTGGATGTCTGTGTGCCTGTTTTAGACACCCAAAGCATGAATAAGGCTTCTAAAATAATCCCCGTGATTTCTACAGGGTTTGTGCTAGTATTTTATGTGGGAATAAAGGTCAACAAACAAGTGCCCCAAGGATCTGTCCTTGGCCCGATTCTTTTTAACACTTTGTTAGTGATATAGCGGAAGGGCTGTCGGGTAAGGTTTACCTCTTTGCGGATGATACCAAAATCGGTAATAGAGTAGACACTCAGGAGGTGTAAATAACATTAGGAGGGATCTAGCTAAGCTTGAAGAAAGGTCTATAATTTGGCAGCTGAGATTTAATGTTAAAAAATGCAAGGTTGGGGGGCGGAGCCTGATGTCCAGCGGGTTAGACGCTGCGCGCTGAAGCTCCCGAGGGGCCTACTCAGAATCCTGACTTAATATCTGCATAAACTTAATATTTTACTCCGAACTTACCGGGGTGCCTTGGGGGGAATGGCGGCCCACAAACCAGTGCACTTGGACTTCGGGTCTCCCTCTTCTTCACATGGAAAACGCTCCAAAACAGAGTTGTCTTCCCCACCAAAGATGGTTCCACTTCGGGTAAGCCCCGAGATGCAACAGGAGATCTTGGAGGAAATACGTGGTGTGAAGGAACTGGTACAGTCCAACGGAGAAGCGCTCCGAGCCATGCGAGAAGATTTCGGTATGCTTCAGGACCGGCTTGAAGGTCTTTCACTACGGCTGGACAACATGGCGGGGGTCCTTGATTCGCACGCGGTGCGCTTGGTGAATCTGGACAAGGCTGAGCGTCTGATACAGAATCTTCAAAAAGAGTTAGAGGATAGCAATAATCGAGCCCGTCGCAACAATGTAAGGCTCATAGGAGTACCAGAGGGGGCGGAAGCAGGAGATATCAGAGAATTTCTGGTCAAAACTCTCCCCTCCTTGCTGAAGATTACCTTTTGCAGAGATCTGGAAATTGACCGAGCATATCGTGCTCCTACTAACATCGCACTCAATCGGACGACCCCCCGGCCCATTATCTTTAGTTTACTGAGGTATCAGCAAGTTGAGCAAATTTTCAAAGCTGCCCGGGTGATACCACATCTGCAGTTTAAAGATCATAAAGTTTCTTTTTTCCCCGACTTGGCAAAGCCTACAGTTGATCGGCGGAAGGGACTCCTTGCTTTTCGACCTAGATTACAACAGTTACAGGCTCGCTTTGGCCTTTTGTATCCAGCGAAGCTCAGAGTGACTCTCCATAACCAAACTAGAACCTTCGAAGATCCTGCTCTGCTAGCAACATTTTTGGACTCCAAAGAGGCTGACCAGATGCGCTAAGTCAACAACTCGGATGGACTCCGCTGGCATTGCCCGCCATTTTGAATGGCCCGATGCGGTGATCACTGCCTGGAATAGAGACTGCCTGGACTTTTCTTTCTTTTATATCTACCTCTCTTGGTCTCCTTCTCCTCCATGAGGTGCACCGCGGTTGGATTCGGAGTACGCACAGCTACACCGGTTCTATGTTTCAATTTAGGCCTTCTCTGGGTTTTCACCCCGCAGACATCAGGTCGCCAGTAATTTCTGGGGTTTTGCTTCTTATCTAAGGCACTTCGGTGCTTCTACTGTTATATAGGGCGCTTCATGATTTATCATTGGCTTATTATCTGTCACATCGTGTATACAGTCATTTATAGTTGATATGAGGGACATTGCGCAACTCGGTGCGCCATCATGTTTCTTTCTCAGAATGTTTGACTTTGTTGTATGGCCTTATGTAAGCTCTTGTCACTGAACGTAAGAGGCATTAATAGTCCAAGCAAAAGAATGACCATCCTTAGTTATTCTAATCATGACCATATTGATTTAGTGTTTCTTTAGGAAACCCATTTCACCTCCGTTGAATCACTGAAACTTACTGCTAAACCTTATATGGTGGCTGCCTACTCTCCCGCCGTTCCCAAGCGGTGTGGGGTAGCCATCTTGGTTGAGAAATCTTTGCCAACTATTGTAATGGATACTAGCTCTGATGGGGAGGGTAGCTGGGCCTGTGTATGTTTTAAGGTTGGAGATAGTGAATTTACGTGTATTTGTATATATGCTCCGACTGTGGATGACCCTGTTACTGTTACTTGGCGGTGACTTCCATCCAGTGTTTGATCCTTTGGTAGCTAGACTGTCGCCTAGAATGAGTGGTCCGCCCAAGAGTCTTTATACTCTGCCAGCTCTGATGATAGATTTTGTGTGAGTAGATATATGAAGCTGTCTCACCCCTCTGACTTAGCGCTCACCTTTTCTCAGCCCCCCTATCACTCACAATCTTGATCAGATTTTTCCTTATCTCCTCAGTACTGCTATCCCAAGTGGACATATAATC
Source organism: Ichthyophis bannanicus (assembly GCA_033557465.1). NCBI lineage: Eukaryota > Metazoa > Chordata > Amphibia > Gymnophiona > Ichthyophiidae > Ichthyophis > Ichthyophis bannanicus. Next base: position 805,451,465 of record CM066034.1, on the reverse strand, counting down.
CTGATAGGTTAGCCAATTGGAATGCCATCCAGAGCACTTGAGGCTGGACATGCCATGTGGCCTTTGGTTCACTAAACTCCTGTTAAGTTTGGTTGTCCCGCATTACGGTATTACTGGAGTCGGGTCTGGGGTCGTCTTCATTCTATTTTATATTATCCGGAATCCCTCTCTTGGAGGATTGTGGGGCTCCGCTTGGTTGCGGGGCTCCCCTCTCTTCCTAAATTGGCTTACTTCCTTTTAGCCTTTATACTGGGCATTGCTATTTTTTATTTCCTTAATCACGAAATATTGGGAAAGTAGCTCTTCTTTGAGCTTTAATGACTGGTGATTCATATCTGTCTTTATTGTAAATATGCGCAAATACTTTGTATGTCAGCCTCTTCCGTTCAAACTATTCACTATTGGTCTGGCTAGAAGATGCTCAATGATTATGTCCAAACTATTCAATGCTCTCAGTTGACTGTTTGAATCTGTATTAATCTCTGTCCCACACTTATCCGGTATCATAGATTCTACTTCTGTTTGCTTGATGTACAATAATTGTTGTATGTAAGTGCTTATATGATGATTCTTATCAGCTTAGAGAAGAAGCATTGGGGTGGGGGGTAATTGGGGTTGCTTTCTTTATTGTATGTGTGTATTTGTTTCTTTTGGTGTGTTGTTACTTTTGTTTGTTGTAAAATGAAAATAAAAGTTAAAAAAAAAAAAAAAAATGCAAGGTTATGCATTTGGGCTGCAAAAACCCGAGGGAGCAGTACAATGTAGGGGGTGCGGTATTTCTGTCCATTAAAGAAGAGCAGGACCCAGGCATGATTGTTTCTGATATTCTTAAAGTGGTTAAACAGCTAGAAAAGGCAACGTTACTATGGAGGAGGGGTCACAAAAATAGAATCAGGATACAAAACTATCCAAAATGGGACAGCAAGCAATAACCTGTAAATAAGTGTTTCTAGGTTGGTCTTGGTGTGTCCACTAGCCAATTTGCTTTTCAGGATACCCACAATTAATACGCATGAGATAGATTTGCATGCACCGTCTTTACTGCATGTACATTTATCTCATGCATAGTCATATCTAAATGCACTGGCTCTGTCTGCTGAGAAGCAGGTGACTAGCCAGTACTCCCAGAACTTATCCCTGATGAAGCCGATGAATATCTGGGTCCCATGCTTGATCCATGTAGTACTGGTATGTTAGTGGTATCAGAGCTATAGCCCATGTTGTATGGGGCCCCAGGTTTTGCTCCATTCTCAGTCAATCTATTAGTAGATCCCCAATTAACTAGGGCTTCCACCCATTGCTTTACAGCTTTGATGGAGTCCAGTGTAAAACTGTTTTCTCCAGCCCCTCCTGGTATATCTCTCTCAGCCTTCCTTGGCTGTGTCCTCTGTTGGCCAGCATGATAAACCCTGATGAAGGAATAGGTAACAACCACAACACATGCCCAGTATGCTAAGGGGCCACTTGGATGAGGCACCGCTGGGCTCTTACCCCTAGCTCAGGGGTACTGGGATCTGGCTCCTACTACTACTACTCCTACTACTACGTATCATTTATATAGTGCTACAAGGCATATGCAGCACTGTACAGAGATATGTATGAGATAGTCCCTGCTCATAAGAGCTTACAATCTAGCCAAGACAGACATACAACAGTCAAGACAAACAACACAATCGGGGACTAGGATATATCTAGGGGACTGGTAAGGAAACACATAGGAGGTGAACAATCTCAAAGAAGTGAGGGAGGCATTTACACAGGTAACTACCCTAGTTACCCATGTAAATGCCTTATCTGGGATTTTCGAAAGGCACCTACACGGGTAGTGCCTTTCGAAAATCCCGGATAAGTCCCTAATGCGCCCAGATGCTATGAGGTTAGCATCAGGCCATGTTGGGGGCATTCCAGGATGGAGCAGGGGTGGAGGAAAGGGGTAACCGAGTAGCAGTGATTTTTGATGCTACTCGGTTAGCTCTCGGCGCCTAAAGATAGGCATGGAAAACCCTTGCCTATCTTTAAGGTGATAGAGCTAAATGGGTAGCTCCCGTGGCTTCCAGGTTGTGCGGTGAGAACCAGATTTTCAATGCTGGGGGCTACATATGACCCCGGCATTGAAACTCCAGGTTAGACGGATGGCAGGTGGGCTATGCGCCAATGTGGCATATAGCACCACCCGAATGAAAATCAGGCTCTGAGCTTTTAGCCTGGATTTGAAAAGGGCCACCACAGATGGAGCCTGGCATACTGACTCACGTAGTTTCTTCCAGGCATAAGGAGCAGCAAGGTAGAAAGACTGAAGTCTGGAGTTGTCAGTGGAAGAGAAGGGCACAGACAGAAGGGATCTGACCTCTCTATGGAATTATTTCCATTACAAGAAAGTGCAATAAAATTGGGAGACTATTTTACTTCACCTTTAATGCTTATATTTTACTGTGACCTTAGAGGGGAAGTAAGTTTTTAACTTTTATTTCCTTCTTTGAGAAGTTAATGGAAGTTTAATAAACAACCTTCCACAGACCTGGGCTCCCCAGTTTGGGGATCCCTGGAGACAAGAACTCAAATTAGTGCACCTGACCTCAGGAGACCCTCTTGGTCTCTGGGACCCTCGAGTCAGGGACTCTCACACACACTCAGCTACCTACCCCCTACCATTGTATCTACCCAGCACTCACTCACTAGCCCACTCTGGCCCACCTATCTACCTCTCCCTTCCAGTCCCAGGGTCTCAGGGCAGAGTATCTCTGACTTAGGAGTTTTGTGCCACAATCCCTCTTTCTCAAGGATCTCGGGCTCCTTTTTTTTAATGGAATGGTTGTTGTTGTTAAGTGCCATCAAGTCGGTGTCGACTCATGGCGCCTCTCTGGATAGTTACCCTAAATTGTGTCTGGTCTTCAGTCAGATGGCTCATTGTTGACAGACTGGCACCCCTAGCTGCTGTTATTGTATTAATCCATCTTGTTGCTGGCCTTCCTTTTTTGTTTTGACCTTCTATCTTACCAAGCATGATTTTTATTTATTTTATTTAACAGTGATTTATATATCGCAATTTCCAAAGATCAATTGCGGTTTACAGAGAACAACAAGTCTGAGAGGTACAACATGTACTTGCTCAATTACATTAAAACATATATAACTATCTACATTGAAGTAATAACAGTCAGATTTTAACTTTCTGACAGGTGGTAAAAAGGAAAACTATGTACAGTTCAATGTTTGTAGGGATAGGAGGTTTAAGTCGTGGTAGCTTGTGTGGCTTGGCTAATCCTCTGTGTTGTTTCTAGGGGGGTTAGGTCCTGCGTGCAATGGTGTATTGTAAATAGATGTGTTTTGAGGTGTTTTATGAATGATTGGAAGTCACGGATTTCCCTGAGATGATCGGGGAGGACATTCCAGAGTGTGGGGACAGCGTGGGAAAAAGCTATATTAGCTGTAGTTTTTTTGGTTTTCCTGAAATCTTTGGGCAGTGATAATTTGTTTTGATTCTTAGTGCATTGAGTTCGAGTGCTGTGTTCTGTTGCTATAAGTGATGTCTTTCTCTAATGATCTCTCTATTTGTATGATGTGTCCAAAGTATGAAAGTTGAAGTCTTCTCATCTGAGCTTCTAAAGAAAGCTTAGGTTTGATCTCCTCTGACTGGTTTGTTCTTCGGACAGTCCATGGAATACACAGTATTCGCTGCAAGCACCATAATTCAAAGGCATCAATTTTCTTCCTGTATATCTTTTTCACTGTCCAACTTTCATATCCATATGATGTTATTGAAAATACCATGGCTCGAATGAGTCAAATCTCTGTATGGAGAGAGACATCTCTGCTCTTGAAAATCTCGTATAAGTCTTTCATAGCCATTCTACCAAGAGCAATGTGTGATCGGATTTCTTGACAGCTTGTTGCTTCTTTATTGATAGTTGATCCAAGTAGGTTAAAGCTGTCCACAATTTCAATTTCTGCTCCTTCAACAATGAACTTATTGATTTTTCCAGTTGTCATGATCTTTGTCTTCTTCATATTAAAGTGCAGGCCCATTTTAAGACTATGTTCATGTATGAGGCCGCCGGGCCGGTCCCACGACCGGCAGTAACCTGGGCCCGGGCCCGGCTTCGGCCTTCATCAGGTGACAGGGGCTGGGGGGGGGGGGGGAGAGAGGAGAGAGGCGTAGCAGAGGTTTGAAATCGCTCCACGACATGATGGTGGAGCGATTTCATTGGCTTGTGGGGGCCAGGGGGTGGGGGCTAAGGTCAGCGAGGAGCCGCGTGGTCGGCCCTTTTGCCGCGGCTCCTCGGGTTGGAAGGATGCGTTTGGTGCGGGCTCCGTCGGCGCCGTGAGGTAAGGGGCCTGGGGTACAGTGAAGTCTGCAGGGGCGCCGCGGGACATTGTAGTTGGGTCGGCGCAGGAAGGAAGGAGAGGGAGAGGGCATGCGGCGATTTTAGTGGTGTTTAAATTTATTCAAATATTCATTCTTCCTGCTTGCTGGGTGAGGGTTGTTGGGGGGGGTCAGCATGGTGCGCGCTTGGGGGGGTCAAGGGGTAAGGACTCAGGTGCCCGTTCTGGGGGAAGGGGGCAAATCGCGGGGAGCCGGTTCAGCAAAAAGGGCCAGGGGTGGCAGTCGGAAAGCCAGGCATGCAGGTGGAGCAGCTGGGCCGAGGGTTAGGGGGGGTAGGGGGATTTGTGGGGGCAGAGAGCAGGGGTTCCGGTGTGGAGGCGGTTCCTGCAGTTCTGGGTTTTGGGCAAGGAAGCCAGGGGTCTCTATTGGGGCATGAGGTGGAAGGGAGTGTGTTGGAGGTAGGGGGGGCCCCTGGGCAGAGGGCTAGCATGGGTGAGTTGGGGGGAAGCGTGCCCAGGACAGGGGGGTTGCAGGAGGCGGGCTGTAGCCAGATCAGGGCCTGCATAAGCATGCCCGGTTCGGCCCATTGTTTTCCATGGTGGCAAGGGGGTCCAATTCGGCACTGTGGGCAGGGAGAAGGGTGGTCGAATTGGCCTCAGGTGGTAGGACAGTCCATGAATATGGGGCCTTGGGGGTATGGGTGGGGTGATTGGAACGGGACGGAGTTTTCGGCTGGGGGGCTGCAGCCATCATGGGGAGGTGCTAGTTGGGCTGCGGGGGGGGTTTGGGCACGTCAGCGGGACCTCCGAGGGGGGGGGCCGGTCTGTGGGGCGGGGCAGTATGGCACGGGTACTGCTGCTGCGGGTATGTCTCTCCCTCTGCAGGTACCGGTGGCCGGAGAAGCGATAGGTAGTCCGATGGTGACGGCTCGGAGTGTTGGGCAGGCCAGTCCGGCCGTGACGGTGACAGAGACCGGCGAGCGTGACACGGAAGGTGAGTGTGCTGGGACTACAGGTGGACTCAGTGCTGAGATAGTGCCAGGAGGGGAGGTGGTTACGGCTGGGCGCAAGGCTAAGGCGAAGAAGAAACACAGGCGTCGCCGTAGGCATAATTCATCATCCTCGTCCTCGTCGTCCTCGACCAGTTCGTCGGATGACTCGGCAGTGGCAGGGAAGGAAAAGGAAGGGACGTCGTTGTCTGTGGTGCGTTGCACTGAATTATGGGAGAGCGTTCCGCGCAAATTGAGGCGGCGGATCCTGAAGCGGAGGTACATAGATGTTTTCCGGCTCTTGGAAGGGAGAAAGCGCATGGGGAGAATAAGAAGAAGCATCAGGAGGATGAAAAGGTGGGGAGAGTGAAGAAGGTGTCACGGAATACCCTGAATTGGACGCGATCATTTTTGCGCTTGGCTAGTGTTTGTGGGCACGCTAATCCAGGGCAGTATGGGGAGTTATTGGCATATGCGAATGCAATTTTGGCAGCATCACAGGCGCATGAGGGTTGGGCTTGGCTCAATTATGATGAAGAATTTCGGGATATGATGGAGGAAAATGCGCAGTTGTCTTGGGGAATGAAGGATATTAATTTATGGCTGATGCAGATGTCTGCCAGGAAGGTGAGCGCGGGCAGTGGGGGGGTTCAGACTAGGACAGGTGGGCCAGCGTCAGTCATGAGCCTTCGGTCCTTTCGTTTGACGGGCAATGTACCGGAGTCCCCCAAAAGCGGGCCGGCGGGGGATCTCTGCTGGCGCTTTAATAAGGCGTCATGTCCCTTCCCGGACTGTAAATTTCGACATGCTTGTTCGCTCTGTGGAGGAGGGCATTCAGCCGTCAAATGTAGTCGGAAGGGAGTGCCCGGGCGGCGGTCGGGGGTAAGTGAAGAACGGGGCGGGGGGTTAGCGCCTACCTCCATTAAACTCCAGGCGCTGCGACCATGGTTGAGGCGCTATGCGGGGAATAGGCACGGTAAAGAGGTGAGTATGTTGGAATTAGACTTTGCGGAGGGTTTTCGGATTCCGTTTCAGGGAGAAGTGCGTAACGTGACAAGTAATAATGCTAGCTCGGTGTGCCTTTTGGCGGAAGTGGCACGCAAAAAGATAGCAGTCGAATGTGCCTTGGGCAGAGTGGCTGGTCCATTCGCCCGGCCTCCATTTGAACTGTTTATTAGTTCACCTTTTGGGATCGTCCCGAAGAAAGAGCAAGGGCGTTATCGGCTGATACACAACCTGTCCTTTCCGCCGGGGGAGTCAGTAAATGACCATATCCCGTGTGAGCTCTGCTCTGTGCGCTGTGCTCGGTTCCATGGGGCGCTGGAGCTCATGCACCAGTATGGAAAAGGGGCGTTGATGGCGAAGGTGGACATTGAATCGGCGTTTCGGTTACTGCCGGTTCACCCGTCCGCCTTTCCGCTGCTGGGGTTTCAGTTCGATTCCAAGTTTTATTTTGATAAATGCTTACCGATGGGTTGCGCAATCTCCTGTGCCTATTTTGAGGCCTTTAGTTCGTTCTTGCACTGGGTCCTGTGGCAGCAGTCGGGGTGCAAGTCCATCGTGCACTACCTGGATGATTTTTTGTTTGTGGGCCCAGCGCAGACGTCTGCATGTGCGGCTATGCTAAGGTTATTCCAGGAGATGGCGGCGGAATTGGGGATCCCGTTAGCGGCGGAAAAGACATTGGGGCCGGTGACGTGTCTTGCCTTTTTGGGGATTGGGATCGACTCAGTGGAGCTGATCGCCTGAAGGTGTTGGTGGCTACTGTAGGGTCCGCCTCAAAGGTGACGTTGAGGGAGATGCAGGCGCTCGTCGGTTATTTGAACTTTGCGTGTCGTGTGATTGCTATGGGGCGGCCGTTTGCTCGGCGTCTGTCCCTGGCTATGGCAGGGGTGCGACGCCCGCATCATCGTCTTCGGGTAACATCAGGTATGAGGGAGGATTTGCGAGTTTGGGATACGTTTCTTTCTGAATTTAACGGATGTTCACTACTGCAGGCTGCGGAGTTGTCCAATGTAGACCTGCAGCTCTTCTCTGACGCGGCGGGCAGCTCGGGATTCGGCTTGTATTGTCAGGGCTCTTGGTGCGCAGCGGCGTGGCCGGCATCTTGGGCAGACTCGGGGTTGACGCGTAATGTGACTTTCTTAGAGTTGTTCCCGATTGTGGTAGCATTCTGGGTATGGCTGGAGAGGCTAAGGGATAGGAAGGTAGTCTTCTGGTGTGACAATGCAGCTGTAGTACAGGTCATTAACAGACATGCGCCCAAGTGTCCGCGGGTGGCAGTGCTAATGAGGGTCTTGGTGCTAGCTTGTCTGCGGCTCAATGTCACGGCCAGGGCGCGTTATGTGCCGGGTTTGCAAAATTCCATTGCTGATGCTTTGTCCCATTTTCAGTGGGCCCGGTTCCAGGAGCTGGCCCCATGGGCAGACGCAGCGGCGGCGGTGCTGCCAGCGCATCTCTGGCAGATTGGGACGCAGGAGTGATGGAGTTATTGCGGTCCTCAGTGGCTCCAGGTACGTGGGCTTCATACAAGCGGGGCTATGCCAAAGTGCGGGAGTTTCTATGGGAGAGGGGATAGAGAAGCGGGCAGGTAACTGACCGGTTGGGGGGTGCGTTCATAGTTTGGGCAAAGGAACACGGCTGGTCGCGGTCATCGGTGCGGGTGGTGCTGGCGGGTATTTTCCTTTTTCAGTAAAGCGGCGGGTTGGGGTAACCCGAGCACGTCGTTTCTGGTGAAGAGACTGTTGGCCGGGTGGACGAGAGAAAGGCCCCAGGTGCAGGATTGGCGCCGCTCCGTATCTCACGAGCTACTTTTAAGGATATGGGATATATTGCCGGAGGTGGCAGTGTCGGAGTTTGAGACGTCCTTGTTCTGCTCCTTATTTGTTACCGCTTTTTTCGGTGCTTTTCGAGTGGGTGAGTTAGTTCCACGGTCGAGGGGGCGGGGGGTATTGACTGGGCTAGAGGTGCAGCATGTGCTCCTGGGGGAGACATTGGTGCAGATTTATCTTCGGCGGTCGAAGACGGACCAACAAAGGGTAGGCAGATGGGTCTTGCTGAGAGCGATTCCGGGGTTGTCTTCCTGCCCGGTTCGGAATTTGGTCGCATATGTCCGTTGGCATCCAGAGATGACAGGTTTTTTTTTTCTCACCATGCGGATCGTCAGCCTGTCACGCAGTTTCAATTCACGGCGGTTTTCCGCTTAGCCTTACGGCGGCTGGGTTATGATGACCGGCAGTTCGCCTCGCATTCCTTCCGGATCGGGGCGGCGACAAGTGCGGCTGCTGCTGGGCTGGAGGGTGCGGTGATTCAAAGGATTGGCAGGTGGCAATCTGGGGCTTATGAAAGTTATGTCCGTTTGGACCAAGCGTGAGGGGGGCTTGAGGAAAAGGGGGGGTGTGAGGGGGGTATTAATGCTGTTTTTGTATTTCAGGGCTGCAGACAGATTCGCGCCTCCGGGCCGACGGTGCAGGTGATGGCCCATCTGGCAAATGGTGGATTATAGGGCACTCCTTTGTCTATTGGGCAGAGCGGAGAGCCTCGATGCGACCTCTGGGAATCCACTTGGGCCTGGGAACCCGCAACATTCGGTTGCTGTGGCTGGGGGAGTGAGGCATGCGGTGGTGGCAGCTTCTTCCTTGAGTTCGACGGCAGGCAGACCGGAGGCAGCGACCGTTGGGGATGTTGTTGCATTTGGGTGGCAATGACCTTTCCAATTGGACCTGTAGACAGCTCATTCGAGTGGTGCAGCGGGACATTCGAGTGCTGCAGGAGGACTGGCCAGGAGTGGCAATTATCTGGTCGGACATTGTCCCGAGGCCGGCCTGTCAGTCGCAGAGGCGGTGGTCACGCGGCCTGGCGAAAGTCAATCAACAGATTGGGCGTTGGGTGCAGATGGCCGGCGGATGGAAGGTGCAGCACCAGTGGGCAGATCCGAAGTGTGGGGGATTGTACCGGACAGATGGGGTTCACTTGTCCCCTGTCGGACAGGATCTGTTACTAAATGATTGGCAGGAGGCTTTGGAATGTGGCTTAGTCACAGCTTTATGGGGGGGGTCGGTGCGAGGATAGGTAAACTACCTCGCACCAGTGGCAGGGGTAGAGAACCAGCGCTCGCCGAGGCGGCGGGGCAGTAACTGATTTAGGAGCAGTGGGGAGCAAAGGGCTCCCCGGCGTGGGGCGAGGCTTCCCGGTTGGGGGTCTCGGTCCGGTATTCGGGTGTGTGCCGGCCTTTGCTACTAGCATGGCGAGGCAGGCGGCGGGCTTCGGGGAGTGGAGGATGCTCCGCCTTGATAATAATATGGCAGCTGGGGGCATTGTCCGGTTTTGGGGTGGGGGGTTATGTTGGGATGTTGATTATGTTTGGCCCATGTTGGGCCGGTGTTATATGAGTTAAATAAAGCTGCGACCAAAAGTTGTACCAAGTCAAGGTCTCTGTGTGTTTGTATGTGGGAAAAGAGGAATGAAGGGTCTTTGGGGAAGATGGATGGTTGGGAAGGCGAGGAGGGCCTCCGGGTTACCAGAGTTACTTGATTGTGAGAAGCAAATGTTTCAGATCATCTTTACTTTCAGCCAGCAATATGGTATCATCAGCATAGCGAAGGTTGTTGATGAGTCATCCACCAATCTTCACACCTCTGTTGTCTTCATACAATCCTGCTTCTCTGATGATTTGTTCTGCATATAAATTAAACAGGTAGGGGGAAAGTATGTGGCCTTGTCTGTTACTCCTTGTTCCGTTCAAACTGTTGCTTCTTGATCAATGTACAGATTGTTCAAGAGAACGATCGGGTATTCTGGTATACCCATGCTTCTTAATGTGGCCCAGAGTTTCTCATGGTTTATACAGTCAAAAGCCTTGCTGTAGTCAATAAAGCACAAATAGATATCCTTTTGGTATTGCTTAGTCTTTTCGAGGATCTATCTCACATCCACGAAGATGTCTCTCGTTCCTCGCCCTTTCCTGAAAACTGCTTGCACTTCAAGTAGTTCTTGTTCCAGTTATGATTGTAGTATCTGTTGAATAATCATCAGTAGAATCTTGCTGGCATGTGGGAACAGAGCGATTGTGCGATAATTTCCACAGTTGGATCACCTTTCTTTAGTATTGGTATAAACACAGATCTTTTCTAATCAGTTGGCCATAATGTTGTCTTCCAAATTTCCTGGCAGAGCCTTGTAAGTATGGTAACAGCTGCATCAGATTGCTGTAATACCTCTATGGGAATGCCATCAATGCCTGGTGCTTTGTTCTTTGATAAGGCTTTCAATGCCGCTTTGACTTCTGTCATCAATGGTTCCGGATCATAAGGTACAGGTTGAAACGGCTGTTGGTCCACTTGATCTTTATCATATAAAAACTCTGTTTCTGTTGCCAAGTCCATCTTTTCCAACCATTTTGCCTTCTTCTTTGTTGCCAACGTTTGTATTCCAGTCACCCATGATTATCAGGATATCCTGTTTGCATGTTCTGTCAGTTTTAGCTTGTACTTGTTCATAGAACTCATCAATTTCATCCTCTTCTGCAGCTGTTGTCAGGGCATATGCTTGAATTATAGTTGTGCTGATAGGCATTCCTCATAGACAAATAGAGATTAAGTGTTCACTGACTGCATTGTATTTAATTACAGTTCTTGCAAGTTTCTTCTTTATTATAAATGCAACACCATTTCTTCTTTGTCTTTCATTTCCAGCATAGTAGACCATATGATCATCTGATGCAAAGTGCCCAATGCCAGTCCGTTTCAGTTCGCTGACACCCAACAGATCAAGTTGTACATGTTGCATTTCATTTTTGACCACCTCCAACTTTCCTTGGTTCATGCTTTGTACATTCCATGTCCCAATATGTAAGACACCTTTACAACTTCTGCCTCTCATTTCATGCGCAGCTACATCAGCAGTCAGACTTCCCGAGGGCTTTGATCCAACCACATCATAAATGCTGGTTTTACTTTGAAAAGTCTTCAGCTCCTCTCCAGTAACTAGTTGAGTGCCTTCCGACCTGGGTGTCTCATCTTCCCACACTATAGTGCAATTTGTTTTATTGTGACTATCCATTGGGTTTTCATGGCATGATACAGAAGTAGATTGCCAGACCTTTCCTCTGCTCAGTTTAAGTTTAGTGTTGTTGCCGATGACACAGAAATGTTATCTATCCTCCACCACCAACACTGTCCTATTCTGCTGCTGCCCAGATGGGTGGTTTGTCTTGGTGTGGCACCTCAGCTGAGATCTGTACATCTTTGGAGACCCTGTCAGTAGTTAAACTATCGATAGCTTAGCCCTCAGCATCACTGATGCATACAAACCTTCACAGCACGACAAGCTGCAAACCAAGTGAGGGAGTTTAATGGTTAGAGGTGTAAATTAGAATTTAGTTCCACCTCTAACCATTGAAGTTAAAATTGATGGTCAGGTTAGGAAATATGTTACTGTTTTCAGCACATTTCTGCACCCTTTTGCATACTCTGCTTACAGCAGGGGTCACCAACCTGCGGCCCGCGAGGTCCCTTCGTGCGGCCCGCGAGGCTCTACCCCGGTGCGGCCCGCCAAGGAATTTACATGATGGGGAGCGAGGAGGAGCTTACCTTCCTGTTCCCTGCAGGTCTCGTCATCAGTCCAATGGAGAACGCCGTTTCCCTCGCCGTCCCCTGCTGGGATATTGGGTTTCAGCTGCATTCCAACCCAGATGGCTGCTGGGGGGCGGGGCCACCAGGCCATCCCGTCCAATCAGCATGGACCCCCAGGGAGATTGACAGCCTTACCCAGTGTCTTGGTTTCAGGGCAACATGGCGTGGAGCGACAGGCAGGAGCTGTTTTGTAAGCAGCTGCATAGGTTGGCTGTGGAAACTCCGATTTTGACTCCCTAAATGGCCTTCGGGGCAGCAGCTGTGAGTAACCTGGTCAGTGCATCGCAAGACTTGCAGCAGGGAGCCGGGGCTACGGCTCTGTCCCGGTCAGAGCTCTGGGGAGAAGGAGTTCACTAGCAATGTCTCTTCGTGCGGCCCTGTTTCAGTTAATGTGTGCTAACAAGCAGCCCGGCGGGTGCCAGACGCTTATGCTGGTTAACAAGGGGGGTGCGGCCCGCGAGGCTCCCGGAAGTCGGCTGTACGGCCCGCGGCCCTCTGGAGGTTGGTGACCACTGGCTTACAGCATTATTTCTTAACTTTTTTGACCTCATGAGTAAAGAAAATGTGCTAAAGCTTAGCAGATATATTTGCTTATATTTTATTACATCAACCACTTGGTGTATAATTAAGAACTCAAAAAGGATCTATTATCTAATCTCTGAATGGGAAGTCACCACTTCCTTGATTGCTACCACATTTAACAGAATGTGGAGCAACTACAATCACGAAATGTGTTTTATGCATGGTCACAAAGACTGAGGTGTTATTTCTAGTTTTCCATTTATCTTGTTTTAATTCATTACTGAAGCTAAAATACCTCAAAAGTACCATTGCCTCAGGGCAGTTTCTCCAAATGGGTGATTTTTGCACATACCATGACAGTCGTGAACCTCACTTCTAAGCCAGGATATGTGGAGTATGATCTCAGTCCCTCAAATTTACTGCTAACGTTCAGCATAGTACATGTATTGTGCCTCCTTCTGGAGTTCATAAGATGTAACAGATATGGGTAATTTATCAAGGTGTGCTTGGAAATTCTTCTTAATCAAGTCTGTGGCACCCAACGTGATGGGAAATAACTCGGTATCCTTCTGCCACATTTTCTTGGTCTCTGACTACATTTCTTAGTACTTGAAGATCTTCTGCCACTCAACGTGATTCACAGACTAGTCGCTTGGAACTGACTCCTCTATAATCAATGCCGTTCTGGTGTTTTTCTCTTTTACCACTATATCCGGCATTCTTGCATCCAGCTTTTTTATTGGTCGGGATGGGAGTATCCCAGGTGATCATAACCTCTTCATTCTCTGTAATTCTTTAAGGTCAGATAGTTACTGTTGTGGAATGTGTGTTGGCTAAACTGGAAATTACACAACTCACAGAGGTCTCTGAAGTCAAACAGACATCAAAGAGATTGTGGAAGTTCTTCAGTAAGGTCATATCCTGAATAAAGGTATTTCAGAATGCTACCTGAACTCGTTAACAGCCAGGCTGTACTTGAAGTCTGGAGCTCAGAAGTCAGTACGCGAATGCTGAAAAACTCTAATTAGCATAAAATATGAAAACAATTATTTTCTGTTTCAGAACTAGAATGTAAAAGTACTTGGAGCATTCAGATTGTGTGTGAGTGGTTTGTTCTGTATGTGTTTTTTAATTGCTTGCCTGCCAGAGTTTAAAAATGTTTGCATCTTATTCTGTTTCTAAATTTTAGCATCACCTTATTATGAGAGAAAAATAATAAGATTTTCACAGAACAAGGAAGGTACATGATTTCTTTCTGCTGATCTTCCAAGTAGTTATCTTGCAATAAGATTATGGTACATTAAAAATAAAGATAACATGTAATTTTATTATCATTTCATTATAATGCATGAAGGTCACAGCAGAGTGAAGTTTAATCCACTGAGAAAATGCAGATCTCTCATCAGTAACAGCTGAACTGCATCACGCTACACTTTGTCCTCCCCACATCCTTCCTCCTTCCCGGCAGTTCTTTGTCCCCTGTCCTCTAAGCACTTCCTCCCTCCCTCCCTCCCCCACTGTCACTATGTAACGATGTGGCCAGGGCACTGATCTGTAAATATATCCCAAGATGGCCCAAAACAAGCCACATTGCTTAGCACAGTCAGTCTGAAATGCCTTTACAATATATCATGTATTATAGGATAACAATAGTGCTGCAGTATAAAGCTGAATATACATGGAAGAATCTTTTCACAAGACAACAAATATTTGAAGACAAACAATAGTTTAATGATTTGCAAAATGTAAAGCAGCTGATACATATTATCAACAATGTTTTGTAAGAAAAGAAGAATCAAGGTGATATATTTTTATTATGTAGACTATTTAATTAATTTTTTTGACTAGTTTTCAAAGGTTCAACCTTCTTTCTCAGGTCAGGACAGAATGAGCAAAAGATGACAATAGCAGAATATATGAGTGAATCACAAAAGCATTCCAGTGATAGTTTCAAGGGGAAAAAGTAGGGGCGAGGGAGAGAGCCATAGGAGAGATGGATGGGTGAACAGAAGCTGACAAAGCAGTAGAATGTTTTGGTTCTACAGTAAAGTGATAGGAAACCGAGATCTTTGTTAAGTCCGTTCCTCTCAGTCTCAAAGTGTATTATCATTTTAACTTCAAAAGTCTTAGACCCTGAATTGTTTTGAAATTTCCACTTAAGGTTATTGATGCAGTTTGCTGGTTCTGAAAATATTCCCCCACAGAGGTGTCACTTGGGGATGTTTACTAAAGGACATTAGTTGACATCACGGCGCTAATGTGCAAAAATCATGCTGCCATGACTGTTAATGTGGGGCAAATGCAGCTTCCGCAGGCAGTTTTTTGTGATAGCTGCATACCACACGTTAACTACAAGAGTGGGCAGAGAGTGGGTTGCATGTACCATGCAGTTACTGTGGGTGTTGACATTGCATGGTAACACCTCAATGGAAGGTGTTAGCTGCATCCGCAATGCTGTCACACCGCGATCCCTGCATTTTCACCACTTTATCTGAAGGGGAAATACTGGACACGCCCCCAACAGATAACACACCACGTTTGCAGGTACCACGGCGCTTTTTGCACTATGCCCAGTGTTAGCTGTAAAAGCCTAATTCCCTTTAATAAACATATCCCTGGGTCTGCCTTGTAGTGTCTGATACTGGGGGGGGGGGGGGGGGGGAGGGGGTCTCTCTCCAAGATTTTCTTTTCTTTGTACTGCTGTAGGCTTTCCTGAGTGTTTTAAGTGAAGAGGCAACCTTTCTGTAGATGATGTGAGGGGTTTTATTTTTATTTATTTATTTTACAGTTTTTATATACCGCGCTCTTTGGTATCAGCGCGGTTTACAGATAACAAATTTCGCATTAGAACAGTCCTTTGCTTACATTATAACAGGGTCTTTTGCTTACATTATAACAGGGTCAGTAACTTGGAGACAACATGGTAAACTATACACAAGCTATATACAGAAAGATATATTACCTCTGGAAAATTTACAGTTAAATTGGGTCGTAACTTTGGGTGTGTGTTTTAGTCTTTTTGGGTGTGTGTTTTAGTCTTTTTGATTGATGGATTCAGACAAGATTTTTAGGTATTTATTCCTGTCTTTTCAGTTTGAGCACATACAATGATATCATGTGGTTTGGCTGTGTATAATGATCTTTTTTGTATGTGAAGAGTGAAAGCTGGAACTGTAAAGGTAGCGGCATCCATCAGTTGGTTTTTTGTCTATATAGATATTTGTATACAGCCATTGTTGATAGAAACTGTGGTGTTGAGAAACTTTTTCTGTGAAGTCGTCAGTTTTCGACCTGATTGAAGGATGGGATGCCTTGGAAGAATTGTGAAATTGTTTAAGAATCTCTTCTCTCTCAATATACTGGTAAGTTCTGAAGGGTTTAGTCTGATATTTATTCTCCCAGTTCTGCCATGAAAATGCTGGCATAGTGTGGGTCCATCCTGTGCCTGTGATTTCTAGACAGATGTCATTACTGAAGCTGAAACCGTTGTGGGTTATGATGAATTTGATTAATTTTGTAAGAGTTTCTGGTATGTATTAGTGTTCCAGGGTAGATGCCTTTTGACGTTTATCACATGCAGTTACTCCGTCTGCATGGGGAATGCTGCTGAATAATGATTCTGCATCCGTTGTGACCAGGCAGCAGCTGCTTGATGGTTTTTACTGTAACCTCTTCGGAAAGTCTGTGGCATTTTGCATGAAGCTGTTTGTTTGGTGTAATAGGGGTTTGAGAATCCCCTCTATAGAATAATTTTATAAGGAGCCACCTGACGTTATTCACCATTAACATGCGCAAATCAAATATCATAGTGATCTAGGCGTATTTTAGCCAGTTGGTATTTTGTAAGTATGTGTGTAGAGCCTATGGCACGTATTTTCACTGTGGTTGTGCAAATGGGTGGGCTTAAGAGTTATCTGACTCTTTCATCTGGGGGAAGCAAAGATGGGGCAGTCAGATATCGATGGGGAGGTGACACATATTTATTTGAATATACACATCTCATATATATTCATTATGGTTATCGCTCTCCTTCATCACCTGCCCTTCAATCTTTGCCCCCACCTCTTCAACCCATACTCATGTCCCTTTACCCCAATTTCTTTCCCTGATTTCCACCTCCCACTCTATCACTCCAAAGTCTTTGTCTCCTCTCTACTACCACCTCATGTTCACCCACCTGACCTGTTCTCTGCCTCGCACTTATTCACTCCACAATCCCTCTCGCTTTTCTCTACCTTTAATTCCTCTACAATTTGGAGTTGTGGGAAGGGGGAATTGGGAAGAACGGTGGAGCTCTACTGGGTGGTCTCTGATCTTTCTGGAAGCTAATAAGTGCTCCTCGCAATCAGGGCTAGCCTTCATAGGATTAGACATCCACTTAGGGGGGCAAACCCTAGGGGGGGGGGGGAATGGCGGTGACCTCTCCACCATGTTTCAAAGCTGCCTCAGTGTCAAGGCAGGTCTTGAAGCACCACATGCATGTACTCATGGTCTGCCTTTCCTGCCCCCTCTGACCGGATGTTTCTGTGAGAGGTTGCAAGAGTGGAAGACCATGAATGCCCTTGTGCACCGAAGCAGCCTGCTCTGCTACTGCATGATGTAGGGATTGTGCTGCTGCTCCCCCCACCCCCACCCCACCCCCAAGTAAAGGTGTAGGGAAGGGAAGGGAAGATAATTGATGCCTGGGATGGGAGGCTAAAACCTGGACTTCTCTGGGGAGGGGGGAGGAGCAGGACTAAGGGTTTGCCTACGGTAGCAGATATACCCCTGGACCAGCCCTGCACACACCCAAAAAGATTGGAAACCTCTCCTAGACACCAATGATCTAATGAAGAAATCATCTTTTACTTTTCACATGGTACATACTACTGTAAAGACTGGAATCAAATACACCAAACACATGATGGAGAACCAATGAAAACAAAACACTTTTTATCCTCCTGTTCTGTCCTTCCTAACTTCAGTTCCTGTGATGATTTTTCAGGTGAAAAAACAGACAATTTGCAAAGTGACAGCTGTATTTGCATTTTGACACACAATTATTTACCTAATTCCCCCAAACAATATGAAATAAAAAATAGCCAATTGCTTATAGGTCATGTCTGGTCCGAAACAATTCTCTTGGAAATGGTCTGAACAGCCCTAATGCCACCATTGCCATATTGTTCATCTCTTGATATTAATTTTCCATTTTTCTGCATTTCCTCTTGCCTCTGATTTTTATGTCCTTCTTCGCTTACCCAGTCTATGCTGTCAGCCTTTCTTCTAAATTTTTTGTCCTACTGCCCCTTGAGGTCTCATTCTCAGGTCCTACTTCTATTTCTGAGGATCTCGAGGTGGCAAAACAGTGCGACAAGGGAGTGGCAAAAGCCAGGAGGATGTTGGGTTGCATACAAAGAGGAATTACCAGCAGAAAGGAAGAGGTACTAATGCCACTGTATAAGTCACTGGTGAGCACTCACTTGGAATACTGTGTTCAGTTTTGGAGACCATATCTCACAAAGGTTATAAAAAAGACTGCAAACGGTTCAGAGGAAGATGACCAACATGATTTGGAGCCTGCATCAGAAGCCTTATGAGAAAAGACTTGAAGACCTAAATATGTACACTCTGGAGGAGAGGAGGGATAGGGGAGATATGATTCAGACCTTTAAATACTTAAAGAGAATTAATGAACAAACAAATCTCTTCCAAAGAAGGGGATGCTGTAGAACTGGAGGACATAACATGAAGCTGCAAGGGGGTAAATTGAGAGGCAATGTCACAAAATACATTTTCACTGAAAGGGTGGTAGATGCTTGGAATGCCTTCCCGATGGAAGTGGTGGGGGCAAATTCAGTGACAGAATTCAAAATGGCATGGGACAGACACAGTGGATCTCTTTACAGCAACAGGATAAAATCAAAATAAACCTATCTAATTTTTCAACAAACAGGGGTGTCCTCCACGGAGTGGTGGGTTCACCCCTAAACCAAGACATGGAGAGGGGTGACCTGCACAGAGCTGCAGATGCACCTACTCTTGCCATCTTACTGGCAGACTAGATGGACCATACCGGTCTTTATCTGCCGTCATTTACTATGTTAGTATGTTATTTTGCATCAGTTATTTTGTTCTATTTTTCATTTATGTTTCTTTATTCTACTTCATGGTAGTTTACCAGGTTTCTTTTTCTCATACATACATATATACCTCATGCCCCTTTTGCTAACACACATCCATTTCCAAATTTCATACATACACACTACGCACTTGCTCCTCTATCACACAAAGCATGCGTCCCCCTACCTTCCTTCACCTATTATCTCTTCCATCCCTCATCTCTTTTCTTTATCCTTCCTTTGTTTGCTCCCTCAGATCTTCCTTATTTCCCCTTCCTTAACTTCTCCTTCTTCTCCTCCTCTCCCTTCATTATCATTATCTTCTCTGGCTTCATTATCTCTCTCCGCCACCCTTGAGTGCTGGTTCTCCCCTTGTCTCTCTTCAGTTCCACCTCTCCCACCTTTTCCTTCATTCGTTTCTCTTCCATCTTTCCTTCTCTTTTCGTACCTGGTAATTATATAAATCTTGTCATAAAAAAGAAAAGAAAGAGAAAGAGAGAAAAGAAGAGCACTTGGGCTGCAGCTGTGGGGTGCTGGGGGTTTTTGGCACTGCCAGGCTGTCAGGGTTTTGGAGGAGGCCATGGTCCCAGAAGGGAGACAGGGCTGGCTCAAGGTTTTGAACTCTAGTGGGAGTGCAGCTGAAGTTGTCGAGGACTACACTTCTGTGAGCAGTTTCAGCAGTGGCTCAGACAAGGTTTTGTTTGGTTTCTTTTTAGTAAAGAAAACAAGAGTTTGCTGGGTATTGTGGCTAAGCAGGGGGTTGTGCGGTGCTGAGGTCATGAGGCTGCAGCATTGTGGTGCCACAACTTTGCTGTCATGGGGTGGCTGGGGCTTTGGGTTACAATCAAGTTGGGTTTTCCTTTTTTTAGAGGACGTGGGTGACACTTTATCTCCCTGGCGCCTTACAAAGTTTCTTCTGTTTGCTGGAAAGCTATGATTTCACCCTCTGTCTGAAACTCTCTACGTAGCTGTCTAATGCATATTGGAAGTGTTGCCTCTGCTGAGACCTCATGCTATAATAATTGGTGGCTAGAGGAGTTTATTATCCCCATTTGATGTACTCTTCCATGGTCAGTGGGAATTTGTCTACAGGGGTTCTGCTGACTGACATGTTCCCCTAGTAGGTTTGAGTTTTGATCTTCACATTCTTCAGATGGACCAAAAAGTGTGTCAAGGTTATTTAAGTCTGGTCCAACAGATGTGCTGGTACTCTGAGATAAGCTGTTGCTCTCTCAATGACCACGAAAGAAAAATGCAATTTTCTTTGCTTCCTTCTGAAAGCAATATTATTATTTCTTTGCAGTTCTTTCTTTAGCTGGCTTGCAATGTAAGGGTTTTGCTCCTGTTTGAGCCTTTCTTCTTTTTGGGTATTTGGCCTGGAATTGGCACATTCCAGGGTCAGCATGTGTTGATAACTGGGCAACGATGATATTTTATTTATTTAGCTGTATTTATATCCTGCTTTTCACTGGGTCAAAGTGGTCAATTGGGGGATACATTTAACATGAGGGGATATGAGACACATACACTAATACTTACAGGGAACATGGGCAATGGAGGGTTAAGTGGCTTGCCCAAGACCACAAGGAGTGCCTACAGGACTAGAAATCCCAGTCCCTCTGGCCTGAGATTGCTGTCCCCAGGTAGGACTTGAACCCCCGGCCCTCCAGCCTGAAGTACCTTGTCCTAACCACTAGACCACTCCTCCCTCCATTAAGCTGCTGCCTGGTTATTGACACACAGTGAAAGTCAGGTGCAGTAAAGGCTGCCTAACTTTCACCGCAGAATTTAACCACCCAGCAGCTGAATCTCGCTGCTACTCGGTTAGCTTTCTGGCAATCCGGGGAACACCGGCATTGAATATTCGGGTTTAAAGTTCAGTGGTGACACCTAGCTGTGCTGGAATGATTAGCCACTGCCACTGAATATCTCCCCTCCCTTCTCTTTTTGCAGAGTCAATATACAGGTTAATTTCTCAGTTTCTGACTAATGTCGATGCGGATTTGCTCTGCATAATCTCAGTTGTATGTTGGTGGCTTAAGTGGTATGCAGATAGGCTCTCCGGAGAGTGGCAGAATATCACTGCTATCTGAATAGTGCTGGATCAGACTGCAATATCCAGCAGTTATCCAGATGCTGGCACTGAATGCCAGGAATTCAATTAACTGTAGTGATCAGCATTTTTAAAAAAAAACCACTGACTAGCACAGTTAAATATCGGGTGGTTTGTTTTACTTGATCATACACCACCTTGGATGAATCTATTCAAAGATGTGCTTAATAAATCATAACAGGTGACTAACTAAATAAATAAAAGTCTGTAATTTATGGTCCTTTCCAGTTGAATAATGTCTGAAGTCACTATTTAGAAAAATTACATTAAGGGCAAGATAAATAGCCTAGTTCTCCTCTGAACTAAAAGGAGCAGTTGCAAAGGTTAAAGACTTACATCAAGCTTGGGTGTTGTTTAAAAATACTATCTTGGAAGCCCAGACCAGCTGTATTCCATGCTTTAAGAAACGTAGAAGGATGTCCAAAAAACTGCCAGCATGGTTTAAAGGTGAGTTCAGAGAAGCTGTTGTTGGCAAAAAAGCATCTTTCAAGAAATGGAAAAAAGAGCCAAATGGCGAAAACTGGAAACAGCATAAGCACTGGCAAGTTAAATGCACGGCATTGATAAGGCGGGCAAAGAGAGAATTTGAGAAGAAGCTTGCTGTGGAAGCAAAAACGCTTAATAAGGACTTTTTCAAGTACATTTGTAGCAAAAAAACTTGTGAGAGAGTCATTAGGACCATTAGATGATAGAGGGGTAAAACGGGCACTAAGAGGGGACAAGGCCATAGCGGAGAGACCTAATAAATTCTTTGCTTCAGTCTTTACTGAGGAAAATGTAGGGATGTTACCCATGACTGAAGTGGTATACATCCAAGGGTGCTGAAAGAACTGAAATATGAGATTCCAGACCTGCTATTAGTAATCTGTGAACTATCATTAAAATCATCTGTAATACCTGAAGAATGGAGGATGGCCAATATAACGCCAGTTTTTAAAAAGGGTTCAAGGGGTGATGCGGGAAACTACAGACCAGTTAGCCTGATGTCAGTACCGGGAAAAATGGTAGAAACCATCATAAAGAACAAAATTACTGAACATGTAGAAAGTCATGGCTTAATGGGAGATAGCCATCACGGCTTTAGACAAGGAAGATCTTCTCTTACTAATCTGTTATGTTTTTTTGAAGGTGTGAATAAACAGGTAGGTAAAGGTTAGTCGGTTGATATAGTGTATCTGGACTTTCAGAAAGCCTTTGACAAGGTCCCTCATCAGAGACTTTTGGTAAAACTGAAAAGTCATGGGATAGGAGGCAGTGTACTATTGTGGATCGGGAACTGGTTAAAAGATAGGAAGCAGAGGATAGGGCTAAACAGCCAATTTCCCCAATGGATAAAGGTGAATAGTGGAGTACCCCAGGGATCTATGCTGGGTCCGCTTCTTTTTGACATATACATACATGACCTAGAAAAGGGAATAATGAGTGAGGTTATCAAATTTGCAGATGACACAAAACTATTTAAAGTTGTTAAAACCCATGAGGATTGTGGAAAATTGTAAGAGGATCTTGATAAATTGGAAGACTGGGCATCCAAATGTCAGATGAAATTTAATGTGGACAAGTGCAAAGTTTTGCACCTAGAAAAAAAAACAACCCAAACTATGGTTACATGATGCAAGGTTCCACATTAGGAACCACCACCCAGGAAAATGATTTAGGTGTCATCGTGGATAACTTGTTAAAACCCTCTGCCCAGTGTGCAGCAGTGACCAAGAGAGCAAATAGAATGCTAGGTATCATAAGGAAAGGAATGAAAAATAAAACAGGATATTATAATGCCTCTGTATCATTCCATTGTGCCACCGCACCTTGAATATTCTGTGCAATTCTACTCGCTGTATCTTAAAAAGGATAGCATTATTAGAAAAGGTACAGAGAAGAGCCACCAAATGGTAAACAGGATGGAAGGATACCCCTATGAAGAGAGGCTGAAAGGATTAGGGCTCTTCAATCTGGAAAAGAGACGGCTGAGGGGGGGATTTGATAGAGGTCTATAAATTAATGAATGGAATAGAGCAGGTAAACGTAGATCGATTGTTTACATCATCAGAATATAGAAAGACTAGGGGACATGCAATGAAGCTATAGGGTAAACTATTTAAGACTAATAAGAGAAAATATTTTTTTCACACAATGTAAAATCAAACTCTGGAATTTGTTTCCAGAGGATGTAGTAAAAGCTGTTAGTGTAGCTGGGTTTAAAAAGGTTTGGACAAGTTCCTGGAGGAAAGGTCCATAAACCATTATTAAAACGGACCTAGGATATCACTGCTTGACCCAATACAAGCATTGTGGAACATGGGTCTTTTGGGGAAACTGCTAGGTACTTATGACCTTGATTGGCCACCATTGGAAACAGGATACTGGGCTTGATGGACCTTGGTCTGACCCAGTATGGCATATCTTATGTTCTTATGTAACCCTATGCTTCTAAATTCCTTTCCCTTACCTCCTCCTTCAATCTCCAACTTTGCTCTTCCACTCTTACTCATCAACGTGGTGACTGCCTTGACTTGTTTTTTTCTCTGTCTACCCTCCAATTTCCATATCTCAATTCTTCCCTTATCTGATCATCATCTCCTAAGTTTCACACATCATCACTGTCCTCTATCCCACTCTTTCTCCTCCCACCTTTTTGGGAATCTTCGTGCTATTGATCCTTTGATTCTTTCCACTATCATCTCATCACCTCTTTCTTCCACTTTGTCTACTGAATCTGTTGATTAGGCTATAGATTCCTATAATACTACCCTCTCCTCTGTTCTTGATACTCTTGCTTCACCAATCCAATGTTCTTTGAGACCACTATACCCCAGCCCTGGTTGTCCTCAACTTCCCGCTACCTCAGCTCTTGTGCCCGCTCAGCTGAGCGCATTTCGCTTAAATCTCGCTCCCTTTCTGACTTTCAAATTTATGCTTACCTCTATCAAGTTGGCCTTAGCTCTTGCCAAGCAAAACTACTATATCCACTTGACTAATTCTCTTGTAACTGACCCCCACCGTCTCGTCTCTACTCTTAATTCTCTCCTCAAGGTGCGCTCCTCCAATCCCCCCTTCTCTCTCTTCCCAAACTCTAGCTGACATTTTCCATAGCAAAATCCACAAGATTACCCTCCAATTCCCCACTAGAACATCTTCATTCACTCTTCCCCCACCTCAATATGAACTTTTCCCATAAGAACATAAGATATGCCATACTGGGTCAGACCAAGTTCCATCAAGCCCAGTATCCTCTTTCCAACAGTGGCCAATCTAGGTCATAAGTACCTAGCAGTTTCCCCAAAAGACATAGGTTCCACAATACTTGTATTGGGTCAAGTAGTGATATCCTTTTAATAATGGTTTATGGACCTTTCCTCCAGAAACTTGTCCAAACCCCTTTTAAACCCAGCTACACTAACAGCTTTTACTATAGCCTCAGGTAACAAATTCCAGAATTTGATTACACATTGAGTGAAAAAATATTGTCTCTTATTAGTCTTAAATAGTTTCCCCTGTAGCTTCATTCATGTCCCCTAATCTTCTATATTCTGATGACGTAAACAATCAATCTATGTTACCTGTTCCACTCCATTCATTAATTTATAGACCTCTATCATATCTCCCCTCAGCCGTCTCTTTTCCAGGTTGAAGAGCCCTAACCTTTTTAGCCTTTCTTCATAGGGGTATCCTTCCATCCCCTTTACCATTTTGATGGCTCTTCTCTGTACCTTTTCTAATAATGCTACATCCTTTTTAAGATACGGCGACCAGAACTGCACACAATATTCAAGGTGCAGTCGCACCATGGAACGATACAGAGGCATTATATTATTCTTTGTTTTATTTTCCATTCCTTTCTTTATGATGCCTAGCATTCTATTTGCTCTCTTGGCTGCCGCTGCACACTGGACAGAGGGTTTTAACATGTTATCTACGATGACGCCTAAATCTTTTTCTGGGTGGTGGTTCCTAATGTGGAATCTTGCATCATGTAACCATAGTTTGGGTTGTTCTTTCCTGGCTGCATAACTTTGCACTTGTCCACATTAAATTTCCTCTGCCATTTGGAAATTTCATCTTCCAATTTATCAAGATCCTCTTGCTATTTTCCACAATCCTCATGGGTTTTAACAACTTTAAATAGTTTTGTGTCATCTGCAAATTTGATAACCTCACTCGTTATTCCCGTTTCCAGGTCATTTATTAATATGTTAAAAAGCAGCGCGCCCAGTGGGGTACTCCACTATTCACCTTTCTCCATTGAGAAAATTGGCCATTTAGCCCTACCCTCTGCTTTCTATCTTTTAACCAGTTCCTGATCCACAATAGTACACTGCCTCCTATCCCATGACTTTTTAGTTTTACCAAAAGTCTCTGATGAGGGACCTTGTCAAAGGCTTTCTGAAAGTCTAGATACACTATATTAACCGACTCACCTTTGTCTACCTGTTTGTTCACACCTTCAAAAAACAACAGATTCGTAAGACAAGACCTTCCTTGGCTAAAGCCATGTTGGTTGTCTCCCATTAAGCCATGACAATCTACATGTTCAGTAATTTTGCTCTTTATAATGGTTTCTACCATTTTTTCCGGTACTGAATCAGGCTCACAGGTCTATAGTTTCCCGAATCACCTCTGGAACCCTTTTTAAAAATTGGCGTTACATTGGCCATCCTCCAGGTTTTATACATGATTTTATTGATGGTTCACAGATTACTAATAGCAGGTCTGCAATCTAATATTTCAGTTCTTTCAACACCCTTGGATGTTGTCACCACCCCCCCCCTCGCCCTGGTGGCCGGTGGCTGCAGGGGCAGGTTGTGCATTTAAATCAATTGTAGAAGTAAAAGACTCTTTTGGGCCAGATGCACCTTGGTCCTTGTAGTCCTTTCTCCTTATAGAAATGAGTTGTAGATGCCAAGTAGAGGGTAAACAAAAAGCTTTTATTTCCCTTTTTAGCACTGAGGTTCGCTAAGTAACAAAAGTAAAGTTTTCCTTATTTTCAGGTTTGTGCCAAAGTGTTATTAAACAAGTAAAACTGTTACAGGCGTCACAGTTCCTTGTAGAATATAAAGGGTTTTCTAAACTTCAGAGAGAAACAAATAAACCAGCTCTCTTTTAACTCAATGCAAGCAAAATCATTATTAGTGCATGCTCTGGTAAACTATAGCTCTGGGAGTGACTCAAGGCTTCCCGCAACACATATAGAGCAGTCCATTAATTCCTCCCGTGACAATGCTTCTAAATCCCCAGGCTCCACTTGCATGGGTTCTGGCTCCTCTGTGCTTTCTCCTGTATTTGAGCTCTCCCTGGCTGCTATAGTGTGCAAATTAGTATTTCCTTCACATATCCTCCAGCTGTGCTGTTCAAGGTTTTTCAAGTAGGAAGCATGGCTTGTTCTTGGGCCTCTATGTCGTGGCTTCCAGAACTCCTGCCTTCTCTCATTCCTCTCAGAATGGCTATCTGATTCAAAAGCCCTTCTAGAAGCTAAGTCTCTTTTTAGAATTAAAGTACCACTGTACCTTGGCTTCCTGAAGTCGGTGCTGCTGGTATTTTCCTTACCAGGTACCCTTCCTTGGATACGGTCTCTTTTACAAACTGTTTCTGTGAGTCTCCTGGGCACTGCTTGTCGTCTCTGAAGCTTGGGATGGCCAGGTAACGAATCCAGGCCTCTCTGCTTCTCAGTATGGGGGATTCCACTGTCAGGACCTTTCCTTCCAGTACCTTTAAGTTCCTTTCTCAATCCTTCTGGTGAGCTCAGGCCTCCCTCTAGGCATGGAGTCTCTCTCCCTTGGATCCTGGCTTCTCCTGGAGTCTCTCTCCCTTGGATCCTGGCTTCTCCTGGAGTCTCTCTCCCTTGGATCCTGGCTTCTTCTCCTCTTTCTCCCCTCTCTAGTCTGGCTGCAGCCCTCTGCTTATAAAGCCGTTCTCCTCTTGAGTTTCCTGGCCTGCTCTTCAGGTGCATCTGATTAGTCCTTGCATAATCAGTACTTGGGTGTGTTCGCTCAGCCTCTGCAGGTTCGTGCCTGCTCCCTCTAGCTGTGTTGCTATGCAATTGCAGCTCCTGCAAGTCAGCTGCTTTGTGAAAGACAGCGTTTTTTTCCAAATTCACAGCTTCACTAGCTTCAGCCCTATCACAATGTATACCATCCATTCCAGGTGATGTGCTACTCTTCAGTTTATCAAATAGTTGTAATCAATTTACATTATTACCCTTTAATGCTTCACCATGATCTCTCAAGATGAAATGTCTTATCTTCTTTCCTCCTCCAAAGATACTGCCTTCTCTTCTGATCCTATCCCCACCCACCTCCTTAACTGCATTTCCTCTGCTGTCATCCCTTCCATCACACATATTCTCAACCTTTCTTTTTCCACTGCTACTGTCCCTGTAGCCTTCAAGCATGCTGTGGTAGCACCACTACTCAAGAAACCTTTTCTTGATCCTAACTCTCCTTCAATTTATCATCCCATCTCCCTTCTTTCCTTCGTTTCTAAACTTCTTGAGTGTGCAGTCCTCCACCGATGTCTTGATTTTCTTTCCTCTCAAACCCTTCTGGATCTTTTTCAGTCTGGCTTTTAACCCTTACATTCTACTGAAACGGCACTTGCCAAAGTCTCTAGTGACTTGTTCTTGGCTAAATCCAAGGGCCTCTCTTCCATCCTTATGCTTCTTGGCCTCTCTTTTACTTTTGATACTGTTGACCACCACCTTCTCCTTGTCACATTATCATCAGTTGGTTTTAGGGAATTTGTTTTGTCTTGGTTCTCTTCTTATCTCTCCCATCGCTCATGCAGTGTTTGTTCTAGTGGTTCCTCCTCCTCTTCTATCCCAATCTCCATAGGTGTTCCTCAAGAATCTGTTCTGGGTCCTCTCCTTTTCTCTCTACACCCAGTCCCTTGGTGCTCTCATCTCCTCTCACGGATTTCAGTACCATTTTTATGTTGATGATTCTCAGATCTATCTTTCAACACCTGATATTTCTCTGTCATTGCAGGCCCATATCTCTGCTTGTCTCTCTGACATTGCCACCTGGATATCTAACCACTGGTTGAAACTAAATATGAACAAAACTGAACTTCTTGTCTTTCCCCCTAAACCTCCCTCTCCCCTTCCTCCTTTCTCTGTCTCTGTTGATAGTACTCTTCACCTTTCTGTTTCCTCAGCCTGTAACCTTGGTGTCATTTTTGATTCCTCTCTTTACTTCTCCTCACGCATACAACAAATTGCTAAAACCTGTTGTTTCTTCCTCTATAACATTAACAAAATTTGCCCCTTCCTCTCAGAACACACTACTAAAACGCTTGGGCACTGTTTAATTATTTCCCATCTCGACTACTGCAACCTTCTGAGTCATCTCTCTCCCCTTCAATCTATTTAAAACTCTGCTGTGTAACTAATCTTTCGCCAGCCTCATTTTACCCATATAACTCCTCTTCTCAAGTCACTTCATTGGCTATCCTTCCATTTCCATATCCAATTCAAATTCCTTCTGATCTTTAAATGTATTCATTCTACTGCTCCTCTCTATCTCTCCTCTCTGTTCTCCCTCTGCACCCTACCTCGTGAACTCTACTCTTCTACTGATTTGCTCCTTTCTTTGCCATTTTCTTCCACTGCTAACTCCAGACTTCGGTCCTTTCACCTTGCTGCTCCTTATGCCTGGAACAAACTTCCTGACTGTTCGACAGGCCTCATCTTTGCCCCTCTTCAAATCTATGCTAAAGGCTCACCTCTTTGATGCTGCCTTTGATACCTGATCCCTTGTCTCTTTGTCTTTATCCTTATTCCTAATGTTTGTCTTGTTTTTCTTGATTAGATTGTAAGCTCTAACAGCAGGAACTGGCTCTATCTGTGTTTGTACAGTGCTGCATATGCCTTGTACTGTACTACAAGTAGGGTACTACTAGTACAGCTACTACTACTAATCATTTGTATAGCATTATAAGGCATATGCAGTGTTTACAGAGGCATGTAAGAGACAGTTCCTGCTCGTTAGAGCTTACAGTCTAGTTAAGACAGCACAACAATTGGGAACTAGGATTTATATAGAGAAATGGTAAGAAATCACATAGAAGATGCTGAGGGGATCAGAATCTGGGCTAAGAAGTGAGGAGACCAGGGTTCATAGCCCACTGTTACTTTATCTTTGTTGCCTCAAGTACAAATGTAGAGTTTTTGTTTATATTTTATATGTTTGTAATTAGTATTCTGAAAGCTATTGTTTATATATTGTTGTACAATGTACTTGATGTTTTTTTGTATGTGCAGTAAAAAAAATGCAAATAATTAAATAACTAAAAATAAAGACTGCACACATTCCTGGCTGCAATAATTCCAGATGGCAGACCCCATCCTGGGGCACTGTGAAAAAAAGAATACCACCCCCCACCCCTAGTCTACAACTAACCCCCTGTGGCCTAATATTAAAATGGCTGATCTTATTCTAGAACCCTCCCTCAATGTGCAGAAGTGAAGTGGAAGTTTAAACAGTGCTTCCTGTTGGGCACCATCCCCCTCCTCAGAAACTACCCACATTCACTTTCAAAAATGTCTGGAGGATGGAGACAAGAGTGATCTCCAGTTACTCCTGCCCTCCGACTCCAGACAGTATGTTGCATCAATTTTTTATTTGGAAGCTTGGCCCCTAGTGGTATATTCTGAGGTACTGCTAGAGGCTACATGACACTATTTTGAATAATGGCGCCCCTAGGACTAAAGATCTCTCTTTCCCTCATCTTCCAGATACCAGAGACTTAAAAGTAAGGATAGCAGAGTTGGGGTGAAGGGGGTATGCCACAGAGGGATTTTTTATACACTGGGTGGAATGGGAAGGGAGTTCCTATACTCTTAAGACTAGGCCTACAGTGATTAGGTTTAGCTAGGGATCTTTTTTTTTATTGCCAGCCCTCTTAACTCTATCTCCAGAAACATCAATTTGCATGTTAGCATGCTGATGCTCCCAGGAAGAAAGAGCAATATCTATGGCAGTGTTGGCAACTTTCCAAGAAAAACACAGCTTGTAAAGTTTACTGCTAACTGCATTATTCACTTTGCCTAATAATGAGATGATTTGAACATAATGCAGCTCGTTATTTTTTTAATGTGCTTTAGGTTAGGCCTTAGTTTTGCTATGATATGGAAAAATAATGTGTGTTGAAGATAATTAACACATGCTACAGGCTCCCAATTGCCTTGTCATGTGCATTGCTATAGCATGCCTTAGTAAAGTCATTTAACCCTCCATTGCCTCAGAAAAATCAAAGTTATCAATGTCCCTGTTTAATGTGCATTACCAAGTGGAACCTGTGTCTTTTCGGGAAACTGCTAGGTACGTATGACCTAGATTGGCCACCGTTGGAAACAGGATACTGGGCTTGATGGACCTTGGTCTGACCCAGTATGGCATATCTTATGTTCTTATGTTCTAAGTTTAAGTTACAATGTAACTTTGACCGAAACGATAAAGCAGTATAAAAAGTAAATAAATAGGCTCCTTAGACTGTAAGCCCTCTATGGTCAGGGAAACATGCACTATTGCTAACAATGAAAAGATGCGAACTAAAGCCAAATGCATAAATATTATAGACAAATTATAAAATAGAATGTTTCTTAATTAGGAAACATTAGATTTATTGTTAAGAAAGGTAAATAAACATAACATAAAAAGAAACAGCTGAAAGGTAAAAAAAAAGTTACTGTTCCTAAACTACAAGAGATCACAGAAAGAGGAAGATAGGCAACAACATCTGGAAAATCTGAGAAGATTGGAAAGTACTCAAGAAAACAAAGATGCAATTGAAAGAAAAGATAGCTAAAATAGTAAAAGAGGGGTCAAGACTATTTTTGGATACTTTAGTGATGGAGGAAATGCAAAAGTGGCGCAAGACTCAAACGTAAAAGGGAGGAATATGCTGAATCTGACAAGAAAAAATAAAAATTGCTTAACAAATATGTCTTCCTACTGCTGTCAGGTTCTTATTCTTTGTTACACAGTAACATAGTATATGATGGCAGATAAAGACCAGTATGGTCCATCTAGTGTGCCCAGCAAGGCGGCAAGAGTAAGTGCACTTGCCGCTCTGTGCAGGTCACCCCTCACCATGCCTTTGTTTAGGGGTGCATCCACCACTCTGTGTAGGTCACCCCTATTTGTTCAGATATAAGAAATAGCTATTCTTATTTTGATTTTATCCTGTTTCTATAAAGGGATCCACTATGTCTGTTCCATGCCATTTTAAATTCTGCACTGTGTTTGCCCCCACCACTTCCATCGGGAGGCATTCCAAGCATCCACCACCCTTTCAGTGAAAAAGTATTTCCTGACATTGCCTTTCAGTTTACCCCCTTGCAGCTTCATGTTATGCCCTCTAGTTTTACAATTTCGTCTTTGGAAGAGGTTTGTTTGTCCATTAATACTCTTTAAGTATTTAAAGGTCTGAATCATATCTCCCCTATCCCTCCTCTACTCCAGAGTGTACATATTTAGGTCTTCTTCTCATAAGTCTTCTGATGCAGGCTCCAAATCATTTTGGTCGCCTTCCTCTGAACCACTTTCAGCCTTTTTTTATCCTTTGCAAAAAACGTCTCCAAAACTGAACACAATATTCCAAGTGAGGCCTCACCAGCGACTTGTACAATGCCATTAGTACCTCTTCCTTTCGGCTGGTAATACCTCTCTGAATGCAACCCAACAGCCTCCTGGCTTTTGCCACTGCCTTGTCACACTGTTTCGCCACCTTGAGATTATCAGAAACAATCACACCGAGGTCTTTCTCCTGGTCCGTGCATATCAATCTCTCGTGCCCTATCGCATACAATTCCCTTGGATTTCTGCTTCCCAAGTGCATTACACATTAAATCTTAACAGTCAAGCATTAGACCATTCTTCCAGCTTTTGTAGATCTTTTCTCATGTTCCCCACTCCCTGAGGGGAGTCCACTTTGTTGCAGATTTTGGTGTCATCTGCATAAAGACTGACTTTTCCATTCAGCCCTTTGGCAATATCACTCACGAATATATTAAACAGTACTGGTCCCAAGACCGAACCCTGGGGCACACCGCTAATCACCTTCCTTTCATCTGAGTGGGTTCCGTTTACCATCACCCTCTGTTGTCTGTCAGTCAACTAATTTATGATCCATTTCACCATCTTGGGACCCATCCCCAAGCTGTTGAGTTTATTGATAAGCCTCCTTTGAGGAACAGTATCAAAGGCTTTTCTGAAATCTAGGTAGATCACATCCATCGCATGCCCTTGATCTAGTTCTCTGGTCACCCAGTCAAAGAACTCAATCAGATTTGTTTGGCAAGATCATCCTTTGGTAAAACCATGTTGCCTCGGATCATGCAACCTGTTGATTTTGAGGAAGTCCACTATTCGCTTTTCAGGAGCGCCTCCATTACTTTTCCCGCCACTGAGGTAAGGCTTACTAGCCTGTAGTTTGTCACGTCTTCGCTATTACCACTTTTATGGAGAGGTACCACATCAGCCCTTCTCTAGTCCTGTGGAACCTCTCCTGTCTCCAAGGATCTATTAAAAACATCTTTTAAAGGCCCTGCAAGAACTTCTCTGAGGTCTTTCAGTATCCTGGGGTGTATCCCATCTGGTCCCATAGACTTGTCCACTTTCAGTTTTACAAGCTGTTCTAACACATCATCTTTTGTGAATGGCGTGGTAAATACTTCATTCCCATTTGTATATTTGTCAATCAAAGGTGGTCCTTCTCCAGGATTTTCTTTAGTGAAAACAGAGCAGAAGCATTTGTTTAGCATTGTTGCTTTTTCAATGTCACTTTCCGCAAATCCGTTCCCAGCACTTTTGAGTCCTGCAATTCCACCTCTGATTTTCCTCCTCTTCTAAATATACCTGAAAAAAGTCTTGTCACCACACTTTAGCCATCTTTTCTTTTATCTTTGATTTTGCTATCCTTATTTCTCTTTTTATCTCTTTTAGTTTGATCTGGTATTCTTTTCTGTGTTCCTCTGTTTGTGAGGTTCTGAATTTTGTGAAAGCTGTGGTTTTTGCTTTTATTTGTGCAGCCACTTCTTTGGAGAACCAAAGGTTTCCTTTTCCTCTTGTTTTTGTTTACTTTCCTTACATATGTATCTGTTGCACCTTTTATTGCTTTCTTTAGTTTAGTCCATTGCAATTCCTCTTCCCTTAACCCCCCCCCCCCCACCATACCAAATCCTCCACAGCCTCTTCCAGTCATCCAGCTCTGCCCTCCTCCCTCTCGTGTGCTCTAGTGAACTGCCGTTTAATCAGTTTTAAATTTTTGCTGGTTCATGATCTCTTCGGCGGTTACCCTCTCGGCCTACTGTCTCTGACAGAAACATGGATGCGGGAGGGTGAAGAAACGTTTCTTTATCATTGGCTCCCCTCAGGCTTTACTCTGCTTTCTGCCTTTCGCACTTCCCGTTTTGGTAGTGATGTTGCTTTTTTATTTCGAGAAGGCCTGGGCATCGCCAAAGTATCTTCTCCCTCCCTTCATTATCCAGAGGGTCTTCTAGCTCATATTCCCCCTTTTACTTTATGTTCCCCCTTCACTGACAGCTGCCCTCTTGGAATCTTTACAGACCATTCTTATAGAGGTTTCCACTACTTTCCCTGATGTTCTTATTCTTGGTGATTTTAATTTCCACGTTGACAATCCAACTAGACTTTGCGACCACCACTTTCTTTGGTTTCTGATTTCTCCCTTCAGCAACATGTTCTCTACCCAACTTATGTGGCTGGGCATACATTGGACCTTATCCTCACTCTTCCACTGGTATCTGTTAACTACCCCCTTCCCCTACCCTGGATTAACCATTTTTTAGTGCAGTTTCAATTAACGCATCTTATGTCGGCCCTTCCTGATAGCACTGTCCAGCTTGTATTATGCAACGTTACATCTCGACATGACACTTTCTTCCTTTCCATCTGCCAACTCCCTCTTTCCTTCTGACTTCAATGATCTCCCAGTAGATAATCAGGCCTCCACTTTGTAGGTGAGCCTCTGTACTGCACTAGATCGAATTGCTCCCTTATTCCAGGTAAATAGCCACTCTATGTGCTGTCAGAATCCCTGGTATCATGCAGGTGTCCCAATTCTGCACCATCAGCTCCAGAGAGCAGAACCATTTTGGCATTGGTATCTCTGCCAGGCCACCCTATTTGCTTTTCAACATCTTCATTTGTCTGGCTAAGCGTGAATACTTTACTAAATAAATTTCCAATGCTAGAAACCATCCCAAGCAGCTGTTTTCTGTTGTTTTTCATTTATTACAGCCTCCCTCATCTTCATTACTTACTCAGCCTTCCACCCAGTGGATTTCTTTTCTGTTAATTACCCAGTTGCAGCTCTTATTTCCATACATGGAACTCTTTTCTCTTCCAGCCATTTCTCCCTTTACATCACCTATTTATTCTCAACTGTATTGCTGATCCAGCTTTAATTCTATCACATATACTGCCCTCTGTAAAGTCATTACTACCTCATCAAAGACTACCTGTCCCCTTGATGCTATTCCCTTTTCATGGATCACTGAACTTCCTTCCATTCATATTCTCATTATTCTCCAAGAGTTTGACTACAGGAGTTTCTCCTCATTGTTGGAAAGCCGCAGTTGTCCAAACACTGTTAAAGAACTCTAGTCTTGACCCATCCCTCCCTGAGCATTTTTGTCATGTTTCTAACCTTCCCTTTTTTTCAAAGGTCTTAGAGAAAGTGACATTTCAGCAGACGTTAACTCATCTAGAGATAACTATTTGCATCCCAGGCAGTCAGGCTTTAGGGAAGGGCATAGTACAGAAACTAGTATCCTCTCTGTTCTTAATGATGTTCTGCACTCCCTATATAGGAGTAATGTTTCTCATGTAGTATCACTTGATCTTTCTTGCGTGCTTCATTTGGTGAAATACTCTTTACTTCTCTCATGTCTATCTTTGGCTATATTCGGGGCACAGTCTTGCACTGGTTTTGCTCTTTTCTTTCTCACCGATCCTATTTTGTTTCGTCTCAAGGTTCTAGTTCTTGCTCCTTTCCTCTCACCTGTGGTGTTCCCCAGGATGTGTTTTTGCACCTCTTTTTTTAATAGTTTCTTAGTTCCCCTTGCCACCACCATTCAGCAGCAGGGTGTCTCTGCATATTTTTACTCAGATGACATCCTGCTGCTGTTCCACACAGATCCTAATGCCCCTGATTTAACCATTCTTAACAACTGCCTTTCTCTTGTAGCAACCTGGCTGTATGATAATTGTTTAAAGTTGAACCCATTAAGACATCTGCACTTTGGCTAACTGGATCCCTTTCTTCACCATCTGTTGATCCTGTACTTGGTTCATGTCCCATACCCCTTATAACCTCTATGCGCTATCTTGAAGTCATCTTGGACACCTCTCTCTCTTTTCAAGACCATATCAGTATGGTGCTCAATTCGCTCCTTTCTCTCAGAATCCTCACTTCTCACTCTG
Organism: Ichthyophis bannanicus; assembly: GCA_033557465.1. Taxonomy (NCBI): domain Eukaryota; kingdom Metazoa; phylum Chordata; class Amphibia; order Gymnophiona; family Ichthyophiidae; genus Ichthyophis; species Ichthyophis bannanicus. The sequence goes on along the minus strand of CM066034.1, from coordinate 805,416,344 downwards.
CCTTTTACTTTAATCATTCCCAGGATTGATTACTGCAATGTTATCTATGTTGGCATGCCACAGCTTCAGCTTAAATGGTTACAATCCATACAAAACACTGCAGTTTGTCTTCTTCATCATGCTTCTTGGTCTGTTTGGGTTTCTCTACTACTTATTCAATCACACTAGCTACCTGTTACCCATCGTAATCAGTTTAAGATTCTAACACTTACTCATAAGATTTTACACTCTGGGGTACCCGCTTATCTTTCTTCCCTTCTCATTTTACATGTTGCCCCTTGACTTCTTCAGCATAATGCCAGTGAGTGATGTAAAGCAAAATTACTGTGCAATTGGGGTTTTCCCATGGTAACTCTGTATATCTTTCTCCCATAAATGACAGTACAGTTTGTTATAACCATATAAGCTCAAAGCCACCCTAAAGTCAAATTTAGAAACTTAACAGCCAGTATCTTTAATTTACTTCTGAAGCATTTACTTTCAAAAATATATGTAAAACACGGGATGCATTTCATAGTCTTCTTGTGTTTCAATTCTCCAGAAAACTCACAGTACAGTATTTGCTCTGGAGTGGTGATCATGGCTGAATGGGAGGGGCCAGCTTTGTGATATCAACAGGGAGTAAGGAGCCTTCATAAATAGACAAATCTACAAGGGCCAGTTTATGTACTACCTCATATATGCAAAAAATAATAGGGTAAATAAGCATTTTAGATACATTTTCCAAATATAATTGAGCCAATATTCAAAGCCCTTAGCCAGTGGACCAAAGGCTAAGGGGGCAGACCACAATATTCAACAGGCCTGTCTGGATAGTGCTACTAAATAGCTCCATAAACTGACCCAGCACCATCTGGTTAGTACAGTGGCAGTCTGTGGGCAGTACCGACACTAACCGGATAAACGCCAGCACTTACCTGGTTGACATGATTTTCAGTGGCCATTGTCCAGGTAACTTAGCATGAAAATAAGGCCTAAGTTGCAATCCGGGCAAGTGTTGGCTGAAAATCACACTAACTGGGTACATGCCGATAGTTACCTCGTTAGCAGTGTTCAGCTCGGAGATTCAGAGGCAGCTCCTATCTGGATACTGCTGCTGAATATCTTATTAATCTTTAAGTACCTTGGTGTTTGACTATCATCAGTTTTGAATACTGAGCCAAATGGTTTTATCTTGGTAGTCCATTTTCCCCTGAGGCAGTGGATGTCACTAACATTGTTACTAGCGATGTGCACGGAGAAAATGTTCTGTTTGTTTCATTATTGGATCATTTGTTATTACGGTTCATTTTTGGATTACAAAAACTATATTTTGTTTGTTTCATTGAGTTTGTTAAAGTCAACGAGGCAAGCAATGAGTCAACAGTGGGGATTTGCAGTCATATTTATTGAAACTTTCTTAATATTTGGTAATAGGCATCTGCCACAGAGGCAATAGCATTTCAAGACATCAGGAGTGACATGAAGACCCCACGGCACCAAAAGACACTAACAGTAGCAGGACCGTACCTAGCCCTGTGCAAGCAGTGCGGCCGCACAGGGCACAAAGGCTTAAGGGGCACATTTTAGCTGACTGCCGTTGCCTGCCACCGCCACTTTTTCTTCTTTCAGCGGCAGCAGGCAATGACAGTTAAAATGCGCCCCTTAAGCCTTCTCACCGGCATGCTAAGCAGATCTGTCCCTTCCTGCTTGCAGAGAGGGACAGATCTGCTTAGCATGCCGGCGACTTACACATTGTTGCGCGCCTCTTCTCTCTCGCCGCGGGGGGGGGGGGGGGACATGCCCGATGTGCAAGTCGCACAGGGTGAGATTTAAACTCGGTACGGCCCTGAACAGTAGCATGAAGACGTCAAGCCAGCCATATGAGAACAGCACGAATAGTGCTAAATCTCTCTTTACCATCTTTTGTCACTCATTGCCACATATACATCCCCTACATCTCTTATTCTTCCCTCAGCAGACCAGCTGGCTCAATATTTACAGTCTATGTTATGTTATGTTATGTTATGTGGAATTCAGGCTTCCTACCCCTTCGAAACAGCCCCCTCTTTTACGATCCCTGGTATCTGGTCGTCCTTTGACTTATTTATTTAACAATTTTTCTATATCGTCTTTCTACAAGTCAAGACAATTTACATGGAACAGAAACTACTGCAACCAATAGTGCATGTTACATTGAACACATATTAAACATATAACTTATGCTAATGGGGTTAGCTAACTATGTACATGTTGTGCTGAACTATGGAATGTCCTTTAATGAACTATCTCTATTGCTGTGAGTCTAGACTCTGTAGTTACTTGGTTAGAACTGCATCATCTTCAGCTAAATCCCAGGCCCTATGGGTCACTAAAAGTGCTGACACTCCTGCTCTGAGTCCAATGATCAAAGGCTTTTCCATACCCCTGGTCACTTCTCTCACGCATTTAGGTATTATTTTCGATACACAAGTGTCCTTTAATCAACAAGTAGCTGCCACTGTTCGATCACTGTTTCTTTCATTATGCAAAATTAATTTAGTTAGACCTTTTCTCGCTATCACTGCCTTACACACTCTTATCAGCGCTTTTGTCATATCTTGCATTGATATTGTAATACTATCTGTGGTCTCTGATCCACTAATCTAAAAAAACTACAATTGCTTCAGAACACCGCAATTTGTTTATTAACCAGTGCTTCACAATACAATCGTGTTTCTTCTTTCTTCATCCATTATCATTGGCTTCCCCTGCCAGATAAATTTCATTTTAAGATCCTTGTGCTTGCTCACAAACACTTTGTTCCTAAAATGCCAATCGCCTTGTTATTCCATCAGTGTCTGCTTCTTGCATGGAAGTGACTCGGTATGCGTCATTTTATTTTCTGGCTCCCTATCTCTGGAACTCCCTCCCTTCCCATATATGTATGGAGTCTGCCCTCAAGAAATTTAAGACACCATTGAAAACATATTATTTTAAGGAGGCCTTCAGGGCCTGTCCGGCCTAGAATGATGGGTCATTTATATTCTTTCTTTCCTGGTTTTAATTGCCATTCCTTTCCAGCATTAACTTTTTTAGCAATTGTACACTGCTCAGATGGTCTCCGGCCTAGAGTAGTATAACAGGTTTTAATATCCACTAGCTGACTGGACGTACTGAGCCTCCCCTTTTACCTTAACCTATTACCTTAGAATACTATTGAGTACACCTAGCAAACAGAAGCAAACTTTAGTCTACCGCGGAGGTAAGGAACACTTTTGGTCATGTCATCCTTTTCCTCAAGGTAGCACCCTCTTGCAGGAACAAAGCTCTAAGGGGGTGACCTACTTTCTTCCTAGTTTTAAGGTCTGCATTAAAGATCAAAGCCTCTGCAACGGACCCAAGAACATCCCTCATTCACACCGGCTTGCGCATTTTAACCCACACAGTGCAGGCCACTCCATCACAATTATATGGATCCACACACACATACTCATCATGTCCTGTCTGTTAACCAACATATTGCTCCTGATATACTTCGCCCTAACCATCATCCAGACCAAAGCATATCCACCTCATCCAGGACTCATACCCATCATACAAAGGTATAGCAACAGGGAGAGAACTAACTCAAGGAACTACTCAGAGTGCACAGTTCACTCATCCACATAAATCCACAGCCACCAACAAAACTCCTATCACATCATCTCCTGCCAACAGGGAACCTAAAATGCATGCTCATCAATGCCCAATCAGCTCAGAATAAGCTACCAGTACTCACAGATTACGTTGAGCATCAAAATCTAGATATACTATGTGTAACGGAATCATGGCACACAGACACAGACACGGTACTAAAGAACCAGCTTAACATCCCCGGATATGACCTCTTTTACTGCAGGGGTGGAGCATCCTCATTATAACCAGAAGTATCTTAAAATTTAGCACCATCAATTCTGAAAAGCACAAATGGTTTAGACACCATTACGATTACAATCAGGCACTTAACATTATGCCTGATATATAGATCACCTTCTGCATCCACCGATGACCTGCCCAAAGTTCTAGATCTAGTTTGCAGCCACCCAGTGCAGAGAAAACAATTATAAATGCTAGGTGACTTTAATCTCCCATCACTTCGTTCAAAGCAATCCACAGCCTTCCTCGATGCAATGATGGCATTAGAATACTGTCAAATAATAAGCATGCCTACCCACGAAAAAGGAAACATCCTGGGTCTCATCTTTGCTCCTACACCTATTCTCAAAAGAACCAATCAAGTTTCACCATTAATCTTTCCGGTTCCATGCTCTAACCACAATGCCATACTATTCCACAACCCTCATAATACTATTCATGATAAGGACATCCAAAGCCTTTCAATCACTCGTCGTTTTGTTTTTTTGATAAGCAAGCGTTCTTAGAAGATATTCTTCCAAAACTCAATTCCGATTACACCAGCTTAGACACTCTTATTATCTTATGGTACAAAGCTATAAGCAAAGCATCAAACATACCTCAATCTGTAAGGCATGCCAAAATGCACCACACAGCCATATGGTACATGACAGAATGCAAGTGGTGCATTTCCAGACAACATGACCATTCTTCAGAAACACCGCAGCATGATTGACCATAAATAGAATGAATTCCACAAAAAAATCCTATTGTCCTCACTACATAGGCCTTGAAAGCTATTTGAAATAGTTAAATCCATGTTAAATGATCCCACCGAGCATCCCAATCCTAATGCCCCACACCCTCAGAGCTTTGCAACTCATTTCCAAAAAAATACAATGGAAAATCGTACAACACAGGAGAAACTCGATTCCCAAGCTATCACAATTCAATCCAGTTACCTTGGAACAAGTAGAAAACATTATTCAAGGCCTCAACACCACCACCACTACCACAGAAATCAACCATGCCCAACTAATTGGATTAAAATAGCACCATCCAAATTGAATGCATTCATTACCAACATCATACAACTTTCCTTGAATCTGGGAATCATGCCAGCATCTCTCAAGATAACATCTATAAGACGGTTACTATAAAATAAAAAGTTGGACCCTAGCAACATAATGCCATACAGGCCCATTTTCAGTCTTCCTCTCTTGACAAAAATCATAGAAAAAAAACGGCCCAACAGCAACTCCAAAACCACAAAGACACCCACGCACTCCTGGATCCTCAAAAGCATGGGTTCAGACAACACAGGTGTTCATGAATTTGGTACTATGATTACATCCAAGTTAGTTGTTCAACAGTGTACTAAGCTTAAGATCCCAGACCTAAGAACATAAGAACATATGAAATGCCATACTGGGTCAGACCAAGGTCCATCAAGGTCAGTATCCTGTTTCCAACAATGGCCAGTCCAGGTCACAAGTATCAGCCAGTAATTTATAGACCTCAATCATATCTCCCCTCAGCCATCTCTTTTCCGAGTTGAAGAGCCCTAACCTTTAAGCCTTTCCTCATAGGAATATCCTTCAATCCCCTTTACCATTTTGGTAGTTCTTCTCTGTACCTTTCCTAATTCTGCTATATTCTTATAGTAGAATTATATGGTAACAAGAATTGCACACAATATTCAAGGTGTGGTCGCACCATGGAACTTTACAGAAGCATTATAATATCCTTGATTTTATTCTCCATACCTTTCCTTATGATTTCTAGCATGCTATTTTCTTTCTTGGCCATGGATGCACACTGGTTGGAGGGTTTAACATATTATCCACGATGACAACTAAATCCTTTTCCTGGATGGTGGTTCCTAATGTGGAACCTTGCATCATGTAACCATAGTTTGGGTAGTTCTGTCCTAGTTTCGTAACTTTGCACTTGTCCATATTAAATTTCTTCTACAATTTGTATGTCCAGTCTTCCAATTTATCAAGGTCCTCTTGCAATTTTTCATAATCCTCTTGTGTTTTAAATACGTTGAATAATTTTGTGTCTTCTGCAAATTTGATTGCCTCACTCTTAATTCCCATTTCCATATCATTTATGAATATGTTAAAAAAACAGCAGCCCCAGCACAGATCCTTGGGGTGCTCCTCTAGTCATCATTGAGAAAATTGGCCATTTAGCCCTACTCTCTGCTTTCTAACTTTTAACCATTTCCTGATCCACAATAGTACACTGCCTCCTATCCCATGACTTTGGAGTGATCTTCTGAAAATCCAGATACACTATATCAACCAGCTCACCTTTATCTACCTATTTATTCACATCTTCAAAAAAATATAACAGATTAGTAAGACAAGAACTTCCTTGGCTAAATTCATGTTGGCTTTCTACCATTAAACCATGATTGGTTTGTAGTTTCCTGGATCACCACTGCTTCATCGATGCCAGTGCTTATGTTTTTCCTGTTTTTGTCATTTGGCTGTTCTTTCCATTCCCAAAAATATGCATTTTTGGCTACAACAACCTTCCTGATCTCACAGTTTAACTGTGCTGGTAGTTTTTTGGCCTTCCTTCCACCTTTCTTAAAGTGTGGAATACAAGTGGTCTGAGCTTCCAAGATAGTATTTTTAACAACGCTCATGCTTGATGTAAATCTTTAACATTTGCAGCTGCTTCTTTTAGATTTTTTTAACTATTTCCCTCAATTTATCATAGTCTCCCTTTTGAAAGTTAAAAAATAGTACTGTGGATTTCATTGCCATCCTCCCTCCATTTATTAAATTAACAACGATCATGCTATGATCATTCTTGTAAGTGGCTCTAACACTGTTATCTCTTCCTGATCCTGTGTTCCACTAAGGACTAGTTCCAAAATAGCTTCCCTTCTTGGTGGTTCATGAACTAGCTGTTCCAAGAAGCAGTCATTTATGTCATCTAGAAACTTTATCTCCCTAGCACGTCCTGATGTGATATTGACCTAGTCGATGCTGGGGTAATTGAAATCACCCATTATTACTTTTGTTTGCTTCCCTGATTTCTTTTAGCATTTCATCATCCATCTGTTCATTCTGGGCAGGCAGACAGTAGTATACCCCCACTGCCATTGCCTTCCCCTTTTTACATGGAATTTCTATCCATAGAGATTCTACAGTGTGTTTTGTTTCCTGCAAAAGTAATCCTGTGTGACTCAATGCCATCTTTAACATAGAGCCAACCCTTCCACCAATATTATCTACCCTATCATTGTGATATAGTTTGTACCTATGTATCACAGTATCCCACTGGGTGTCCTTCTTCCACCAAGTCTCTGAGATGCCAATTATATCTAACCTTTCATTTAGTGCTATGTATTCTAGCTCTCCCAAGTTATTTTTTTTACTTCTACCATTTGTATACAGGCATTTTAGAGGTTGTATTTTATTCATATGAACAATCTGGTTATCAGCTGACAAGGGTAATTTGGAATCTTTCAGCTCTGCATGCTCTGTACTTAAAGGATCTGGGTCACTTTTATCATTACTGGAACCTCCCTATCAGGATGCCCAAACTTCCCTCTTTTGCTGGTATCTTTCAAGGATACATCCTTCTGAACCATGCGCTTTTGGGTGACTGTCAGCTTTCCCCTATTATCTAGTTTAAAAGCAGCTCTATCTCCTTTTTAAGGGTTAATGCTAGCATCCTGGTTCCACCCCAGTTAAAATGCAGCCCATCCTTTCGGAAAAGGATCTCACTTAACCAGAATGTTGCCCAGTTCCTAACAAATCCAAAACCCTTCGGAGCTCTGCCTGTCTTTTGTGTCCTGCATGTGGAACAGGAAGCTTTTCTGAGAATGCTACCCTAGAAGTTCTTTTTAACCTCCCTCCTAAAAGCCTAAATTGGCCTCCAGAACCTCCCTCCCACATTTTCCTATGCCACTGATACCAGCATGTACCAAGATAGTAGGCTCCTCCCCAACACTATCTAAAACCTTGTCTAGATGGTGCATGAGGTCTGCTATCGTCGCACCAAGCAGGCATGTTACCAGGCGATCCTCATGTCCACCAGCTAACCAACTATCTACATGCCTAATGATCAAATTGTGAACTATAACGGTCATCCTAACCCTTCCCTCCTGAGCACATGGCTTTGGAGAAACTACCTTGGTGCGAGATGGTTTTACATCACCTGGAGAACAGGTCATAGCTACAGGATCAATTCCTGCCACACCAAGGTGATGCTATCCTTTCACATGACCTCTCTCCTCCACAGCAACAAAGAGGCTGCCAGACTGGAGGTGGGACTTTGGTACTACATCCCTGTAGGTCTCGTCTATATACCTTTTTGTCTTCTTTAGCCCCTCCAAGTCTGCTACTCTAGTTTCCAGAGATCAGACTCGTTCCCTGAAAGCAAAGAGCTCCGTGTATCTAGAGCACATGTAAGACCGCTCACCAACTGGGAGAAAATCATACATGTGACACTCAATGCTAAAAACTGGATAGCCCCCATGTCACTGCTGGACTGCTGTCTGCATCTTAGTTTTAAGGAACTTTGTTCACCTCAAGATTTGAATTTATTGTAAACTGCCCTGCTGGTCTCTGAAGGGTAGTATAGCAAGAAACTCAAAAAAGATAAAGATAAAGATTCATTTCAGTACCTTAATTCATTTCAAGACCTTAATTAATCTATTCCTGATGAGGATAACCAGCTGAACCTGAAAGTGAATTTGACCACCTCTTTCCCTTTAATAGGTTTAAGAGCCTATAATATAAGATTATGCCTATGGTGCGTGGGAGTCAGGGTTAATGGGAGGGAAAGAAACACTTAGTAAAAGCTGGATTGCTACACAGTGCCCTAACCTGTGCTTCTAAGGTAATCCCTTAACAATTTTCTGGGTGACTTACACAGCCCTTGGTTTGATAGAGGGAGCCTTTCAAATTGCCCCTTTGATCTGTCACTTGGCTTTAATACCTACTGTATTTAAAATAATATCACAGGTCTCTTGCCTCCTAACTGGAATGCCTTTTTGTAAAGGTCTCTAGAAGCCATTTCTTTCTTTCTACGCAAAGAATATTTACCCTATTCTACCTTCTATGCTAAGCTATACTCTGATTTGATTTAAATGAAAAGCTCACTGGTGGTACTAAGCCCTGACTGACTTTGTATAAGTCTCTGGTGTGACCTGATTTGGAGTATTATTCTGGAGACCACACCTTCAAAAGGATATAAATAGAATGGAGTGTGTACAGAGGATGGCTACTAAAATGGTTAGTAGTCTTTGTTATAAAGCATATGAGGACAGACTTAAAAATCTTAATATGTATATGTTAGAGGAAAAGCAGGATAGAGGAGATATGATAGAGACATTTAAATAGCTCCATGGCATAAATGCACAAGAGGAGAGCCTCTTTCGATTGAAAGCAAACTCTGCAAAAAGGGAGACATAGGATGAGAATGAAAGGGGATAGACTCAGGAGTAACATGCATACATTTCTTTACAGAAAGAGTGGTAGATGCATGGAATATTCTCCCAGTGGAGGAAGTAATGAAGAGGACAGTATCTGATTTCAAGAAAGCATAGTACCATCACAGAAGATCTCTAAAGGAAAAGGGGACTATAGTCGTTGATATGGAAGGGCAGACTAGATAGGCCATGTGGTCTTTTTCTGCTGTCATATTTCTATGTTTCTATGCTTAAATTTAAATGAAAACTCTCTGGTGGTATTAAGCCCTGACTGACTTAACAAAAACACTGAATTCTAAAATACACAGATTTATCAGCTTTAAACCAAAGAATGAAAGCTCTCTGGTGGTACTAAGCCCTGACTGACTTAGTACCATCAGGGAGCACTGAATTCTAAAATACACAGATTTATTAGCTTTAACCCAAAGAATTCCCTTTCACCAAGATTTAGAGAATTTCCCTGCAGGTAAATACTTACAAATGCAGATTTCTTTCCAGCAGTAGCAATCCCTTTTGGTAGTCCTTCATGATTTATGTGACCTATGTCATTGATGGAGATAATAGGACTCTGGAAACAAAGGATTAGCAGAAAAGAATCTGGAGGCAAGACCTATGCGGTCTTTTATTAAAGAGCACTAAGATGTTGCACCTAATGCGCCAGTAGCTGCAAAATCATTCTGCTTTAGGTGCAACACCACCACATTAACTGTCAGGGATGTGTACAGCATTTTCCCAGCAGTTAACATGAATATTTTCCCTGAACACATACCACATTAGCGCAGGTGCACTTATCTTCACCCATTGAGGTGGCATTGGGTGAATATACGCTAATAGCACAGGACACAGTTAGTGAGTGGTGTGTACCCTGCGTGAATTGCATAGAGCTCACCAGGCCCGTACCTAGCCCTGTACGAGCGTTGCAAAGGCTAAAAGGGTGCATTTTAGCTGTCTGCCATTGCCTGCCACCACCACTTTTTCTTCTCTCAGTGGCGGCAGGCAACGGAAGACAGCTAAAATGTGCCGCTTAAGCCATCTTGCCAGCATGCTAAGCAGATCTGTCCCTCACTGCTTTTGCAGGGAGGGACAGACCTGCTTAGCATGCCGGCGACCTGCACATTGGGCGCGCCTCTTATCTCCCACCGTGGGGGGTGGGGGGCACGCCCGAAGTACAAGTCGCACAGGGCACGATTTACATTCGGTACGGCCCTGGAGCTCACCATAGCCACTCTCTGTCCCTAACCCACCCACTCATATCCCTAATGCAGGTATAGGAATCATCTTGCGCTATCATGACCTCCATAGATTTTTCTCTTCATAAAATCATTTTTGTCTCAGGAACTGGCTTTATTACAATATCTTTCAAGTTCACCTAATGTCTCAGAAAAATAAAATTACAGCTATAGTATTGGCAACCGAAATTGGTGTTGAAAAGCAGGACCATTCTTCTGAATCAAGTGAGGAAATGTACTGTCAACACGGTAGAATGCAGAAAGAAGGAACATGGGAATTTTTTTTTTAAAGAAATGTGTTCAGTTGGCATTTTTCCTTCCCCTGATGAGAGACAAAAATAACTAGTAAGTGGTGCTTCCAGCAGCAGAAAGAAAAAGATGACAGAATGAGAAAAAATAAGAGCGTATTTGACTGATAAATAACTTATTTTTCTTACTAACCCATACTATATAAACGGTTCACTAATTGTGGAAAAGGCTAAACTATGTTCTTTTCTCACTCTAGCTAGTCAGGTTTTCAGGATAACTACAATGACTATGCATGGAAGAGATTTGCATACAAAGGAGGCAGTACACGGAGAACATAAGAACATAAGTTCCTTAGCGTCCCTCTAGTCCAGTCCCGGAACCATAGAGTTGTCAACCTCCTCCAGCAGCTTTGGAGACTGAAATACATCATCGCTTTGCTGGCACCAGTATAAGTAGGCAAGGACCGCCCCCTCTCCAGTACTTTCAGTCTCCAAGCAGCTGAAGGAGATTCTGAGCCTGCTTCTGGGCTCAGTTAGGGATATAGGCAGAGCTAAATAGAATACATTTACCTTTTCACTTTGACTTTATTTTTATTGATTTGCCCTTTTGGGTTTGTTATTGCAGGCGCTGTGTGACTGGTGCAGGAGATTTCTTCCTCTGGCTCCATTTGTCCCCCCTCCTTTTCCCCCCTCCCTCCTCTTACTTTTCCTCTGACTTTACATTTTTCTTTATTTGCCCCATTGTTTTAAATGAGCACCAGGATATTTCTGTGCCTCCCTGCTCCCGAACCCGCTTGGAAGGGTGAGGAGCAGGTTGCAGGCTAACAGCAGTGGCCCCGAGTGGGCAGGGCAGCTGACAGATTGCTGCTAGTGTTGGAGCTGAAGCCACAGGCAGGCTGAGCTCCAGCGAGGCTGCTGCATCTCTCCCTCTCTCCTTCACCTCTTCTTGCTGTGGTGAGTAGAAGGGGTTATTTCTCTATTTTTTGGGGTCCCCCCTTTGGGGTTAGCAGGGGGGGTGCCTAGGTTTGCCTTTTAGTCCTCTCGGGGTGGCCTGTCGCGTGGTTTTTTCGGCGGGAATCGGCAGCGGCGGCCATTTTGAATAAATCCCGATTTTAATTTTTGCTTTTAATTTGCTTTTTCTGGGCTTTCTAACCCTCGTTTTGGCTGCAGACCACCTGGGTTTGGCTGGGGGGTGTCTTAGCATCATAGTTTGTGAAGAACTTAAAAAAAAAAAAAAGAAGTTACTTTTAAACGGGGGTTTTCCTGGCTTCAGCCTCACAAGCTTTCTTTTTGCTGGACTGTGCTGCGGACCCACGGGCAGGGGGTGGCAGGAGAGCTTCCCTCTGAGTATGCCTGCGAAGCCCCGCTGTGTGGTTTGTGGGGCTAAGCGAGGTTTGCTGACAGGGTCCAGCGTGTGTGGGTCCTGCACTCTGGCTTCCAATGTTATGGAAGCTGCGGCTCCTTCTCCGGCTATCGCAGGAGAGGAGGTTCCGCTAGGGGAAATGCCAGCTTTACCTCCGACTCTGGATTTTCAGGGGTCGGAGTCTTCCCCTGGGGAGGGGTCCTCGGCTTCGCAGGGTCAGACTTCGGTGGCCCTTGCCCCGGGGATTCCGCCAGATTTTTTCTCTCTCATGCAACAAGCCTTTGCGCTCCTGCAACCTGGCTTAGTCTCTTCGGCTCGTGCTCCGGAGGGGCTTAAGCGTATGGGGCCCCTGCCTCGGACGGAGGATGGCGCTCCTCCTGTGAAACTAGCCAGGGGGTCTGCGGAGGAGGGGTCTCCGTCTCCCCTGGGGGACAACCTCGGGGCGGAGGACGGGGATCTGGATGACTCCTCCGGTGGGGAGCTCGAGGAGGGAGCGTTACCTGACGCGGAGCAGCATAGTCGGCTCGTCAGGGTGTTTCGGAGGGAAGAGCTTCCGGCCTTGATTGCCAAGACTCTCAAAACGTTGAATATGCCGGCGGAGGCGACGGCGTCGGTGGATGCTCTGGAGGATCCTCTGCTCCAGGCGGTGCGAAAGTCTCAGCGGGTCTTTCCTCTGCATAGAGTCTTTAGAGGGATGATTCAGGAGGAGTGGGACTCGCCCAAATCGGCGCTACGGGGCTCTCGGGCCTTGTCACGCCTTTATCCGTTGTCGGATCAGGATAGGGAGCTTTTTCGGTCTCCCAAGGTGGATGCGGCGGTATCAGCAGTCACTAAGAAGACTACGATACAGGTTGAGGGCGCCGCGGCCTTGAAAGATGTGCAGGATAGAAAGTTGGATACTCTGTTGAAGCAGGTGTTTGTATGTGCCCTCTCTATGCAAGCCGCCGTGGCGGGGGCTTGGGTTGCAAGAGGTTGCTTGCGCTGGTCCCAGCAATTGCAGGGCGATGTCGGGACAGCGCAGGTAGAGGATGCGGCGCGTTTGGAGTCAGGAGCCGCCTATTTGTCGGACATTCATTATGATCTCATCCGTAGTGGGGCTAAGTCAATGGCCTCTGTGGTGGCGGCGCGCCGGTATTTATGGTTGCGCAATTGGGCGGCCGATAGTTCCTCCAAAGCTCGTCTTAGTAAACTTCCCTTTCGGGGGAAGTTGTTGTTTGGTGAGGATTTGGAAAAGCTGGTTAAGGATCTCGGTGAGTCTAAGGGAGGCCAGCTTCCGGAGGATAAACCGAAGCTGGTCAGGGCTGCCTCTGGCTCTCGAGCTGCCCCTAGGGATTTTCGCCGTTTTTGGGCGGCTCGTTTTGGTCTGCCCCAGCGGGGTCGGTTCCCGACTCGAAACCACGGGTTTCGTGGCTTCAGAGGAGCCGGCAGAGGCTTCTCCACCTTTCCTTCCGCCTCTGGTAAAAAGCCCCAATGAGATGAGGCGGGCTCAGGTGGCGGTAGTTCCCGTAGGAGGGCGGTTGCGGGAGTTCTACCCTGCCTGGGTCCACCTTACGTCAGATCAGTGGGTTCTGGAGGTAATTCGGGAGGGCTACGCTCTCGAGCTCCATTGTCCCGTCTTAGATTCCTTTGTTCTTTCGCCCTGTAGTGCTCCGCTCAAGCGGAGGGCCGTCTGCGAAACATTGCAGCGCTTGCTGCACCTCAGTGCCGTTGTTCCGGTGCCGGAGGACCAGTACGGTTCCGGTCGGTACTCTATCTATTTCGTGGTGCCGAAAAAGGAGGGGTCCTTTCGGCCTATCCTCGATTTAAAAAGGGTAAATCGGTGCCTCCGGGTAACTCACTTTCGCATGGAGACCCTTCGATCCGTCATAGCGGCCGTCCGGCAGGGGGAGTTTCTGACTTCGCTCGACCTCACGGAGGCCTACCTGCATATTCCGGTTCGGAAGGAGCACCAGCGCTACCTGCGCTTTGCGGTTCCCATGGGGCATTTTCAGTTTCATGCGCTGCCTTTCGGTCTGGCGACGGCGCCGCGCACGTTCACAAAGGTCATGGTCGTGGTAGCGGCGGCTCTTCGCAAAGAGGGGGTGCTTGTGCATCCCTATCTAGACGATTGGTCAATTCGGGCAAAGTCTCGGGCGGAGAGTGCGGAGGCCACCGCCAAGGTGGTTCGGTTGCTACAGAGTCTTGGCTGGGTGGTCAACTTTGCAAAGAGCAGGTTGACTCCCTCGCAGTCATTGGAATACCTGGGGGCACGCTTCGAGACGCTCCGAGCGAGAGTTTTCTTGCCGGATCAGCGGGTGCGAGCGTTGCGGGAGCTGGTGCGGCGTTTTCTCTGGCAGCCTGTGCCCACGGCGTGGCAGTATCTCAAGTTGCTCGGCACGATGGCAGCGACAATCGAGGTAGTGCCCTGGGCCAGAGCGCATATGCGGAAACTTCAGAGCGCGCTCCTCCGGTGTTGGTCTCATCAGCGCGATGCGTTGTCTCGGCGTTTGATCTGTCCCCTGGTGGTCCGTTGGGATCTTCGGTGGTGGTTGCGCCCGGAGAATCTTACCGCAGGCATGCCCTTGGAGCCCCCGTCCTGGAAGCTGCTGATCACGGATGCCAGCCTTCTGGGGTGGGGGGCGTGCTGCGGGGACGCGTATGCCCAGGGTCTGTGGTCGATGGTGGAGAAGGAATGGTCCATCAATCGGTTGGAGATGCGAGCGGTGTTCCTGGCTCTGCAGGCGTTTCGGGAGACTCTTGCACGGCAGGCGGTTCGGGTTCTCTCGGACAATGCGACCACAGTCGCTTACATCAATCAGCAGGGCGGCACCGGCAGTGTGGCGTTGGAGCAGGAGGCGGCTCAGTTGCTAGCTTGGGCCGAGTCGCATCTGCAGTGTCTGTCGGCACAGCACATGGCAGGTGTAGAGAACGTAGCGGCCGATTTTCTGAGTCGCCGAAGGGTTGACCCGGGAGAGTGGGTCCTTCACCCCGAGGTCTTCGCGCTTCTGGTCGGGCGCTGGGGGATTCCCCTAATGGATCTCATGGCGACCTTCCAATCGGCTCAGGTGGATCGCTTTTTCAGCAGACGGCGAGAACGGAAGTCGGAAGGGCTCGACGCCCTGGCGCAGCCCTGGCCGCAGGAGGTGTTGCTCTATGTCTTCCCACCTTGGGCGCTGATAGGCCGGGTAGTGCAGCGCATAGAGCGTCATCGGGGCTTCGTGGTGCTGGTGGCGCTCGATTGGCCCAGGCGACCGTGGTACGCGGATTTAGTGCGACTGTTAGCGGATCGCCCGTGGAGGCTCCCTCAGCGAGCCGATCTCTTGACTCAGGGCCCGCTGCGCATGCCTCAGGTAGCTCGGTTCTCGCTTACGGCATGGCTCTTGAGAGGGCTCGGATGACCGCTAAGGGTTATTCGCCGGCGGTCGTTTCGACCTTGCTGAGGGCTCGTAGACGATCGACTTCTTTGGCGTACATTTGCGTCTGGCGCATCTTCGAGGCTTGGTGTTCAGAGCGTACCATCCGTCCATTGGGAGCTTCCGTGCCGCAGATCCTTTCATTCTTGCAGGATGGTGTGGATAAGGGTTTGGCGGCTAGTTCGTTGCGTGTGCAACTTGCTGCCCTTTCCTGTTACCGCGGGAAGGTGCAGGGTCAGTCTCTCGGGGCCCACGCGGATGTCCGGCGGTTTTTGAGGGCGGTGTTGCTCATGCGGCCGCCTCGGCGTTGTGCTGTTCCTCCGTGGGATTTAAATTTGGTTTTGGAGGCCTTGCTGGCTCCCCCGTTTGAGCCATTGTCTACTGCTTCGCTAAAAGACCTCACATTGAAAACGGTGTTCTTGGTGGCGATTTGCTCAGCTAGAAGGATCTCGGAGCTACAGGCCTTGTCTTGTAGGGAGCCCTATCTCTCTTTTACCGACCACAAGGTGGTTCTCCGTACCGTTCCGGCGTTCTTACCCAAGGTGGTGTCCGCGTTTCATGTTAACCAGGTAGTCTCCCTTCCAGTGTTCTCCGATCGCGATGGGGCCGGACCGGGGGGTCGGTTGCGGCTGTTGGACGCCCGCAAGGTTCTCAAGAAGTATCTCGCCCGGACGGCGTCCTTCCGGCGGTCTGATCGACTTTTTGTGGCGTTTGGGGGTCCGCGTAAGGGAGAAGCGGCGGCAAAGTCCTCTATTTCCCGCTGGTTGAAGGAAGCTATCGCATCTGCTTACCTCTTGAAGAGCAAGTTGGTTCTGCTGGGTCTTCGGGCTCATTCCACTCGGGCGCAGGCGGCGTCTTGGGCGCAGTTCAGTCTGGTCCCGGTGGCCGACATCTGTAGGGCGGCGACTTGGTCGTCCTTGCATTCCTTTACTAAGCATTACCTCTTGGATGTTTTGTCAGCGGAGGATGGGCGTTTTGGCTCGGCGGTGCTTCAGGCTGGGCTGGCTTGTCCCTCACGTTGATGTGCACTGCTCTGTTACATCCTCTATGGTTCCGGGACTGGACTAGAGGGACGCTAAGGAAGGGTAAATTAGACTTACCTGCTAATTGTTGTTCCTTGCGGAACTCTAGTCCAGTCCTGGATCCCTCCCTTGGTTTGAAGTGTTGCCAGCCTGATTGTTTCGGCTCCCGCGGGTACTCTGTGTTACCTTTTTTTCCGGGGGGTGCGAGATGAAGCCATTGGAGGACCCTCTTGCGTAGCGCTCTTGTCTGGCCATCCTCTTCGGAGGTGGGCTGGTGGGGCGCTTCTGTCTGGTCAGAGGATATTCTTATTCAGACACAGTCCATGAATGCAATTTCTTTCCTTGCAAAAAAAAAAAAATTGTTTTACTTGGAGTGGAACAGGGCATACTCTGTTCTGTATATATCTCTATTGCTATGTTGAATGTATTCTGGTTAATTCTCCTTATGTGATGTTCTGCTTAGTGTGCTTTGTCAATAGGTACTGGTGAGAGGGGGCGGTCCTTGCCTACTTATACTGGTGCCAGCAAAGCGATGATGTATTTCAGTCTCCAAAGCTGCTGGAGGAGGTTGACAACTCTATGGTTCCGGGACTGGACTAGAGTTCCGCAAGGAATTAGCAGGTAAGTCTAATTTACCCATATGCCATACTGGGTCAGACCAAGGTCCATCAAGCCCAGTATCCTGTTTCCATCAGTGGCCAATCTAGGTCATACGTACCTAGCAGTTTCCCCAAGAGACACAGGTTCCACAATGCTTGTACTGGGTCAAGCATTGATATCCTGGGTCCCTTCTTAATAATGGTTTATGGACCTTTTCTCCAGGAACTTGTCCAAACCTTTTTTAAACCCAGCTACACTAACAGCCTTTTCTACATCCTCCGGTAAAGTGTGTTGAGTGAAAAAATATTTTCTTTTATTAGTCTTAAATAGTTTACCCTGTAGCTTCAATGCATGTCCTATATTCTGATAACGTAAACAATCGATCTACGTTTACCTGTTCCACACCGTTCATTAATTTATAGACTTCTATCATATCTCCCCTCAGCCTTCTCTTTTCCAGGTTAAAGAGCCCTAACCTTTTTAGCCTTTCTTCATAGGAGTATCCTTCCATCCCCTTTACCATTTTGGTGGCTCTTCTCTGAACCTTTTCTAATAACGCTATATCCTTTTTAAGATACGGCGACCAGAATTGCACACAATATTCAAGGTGCGGTCTCACCATGGAACAATATAGAGGCATTATAATATCTTTTGTTTTATTTTCCATTCCTTTCCTTATGATACCTAGCATTCTATTTGCTCTCTTGGCTGCCGCTGAACACTGGGCCGAGGGTTTTAACATGCTATCCACAATGACGCCTAAATCTTTTTCCTGGGTGGTGGTTCCTAATGTGGAACCTTGCATCGTGTAACCATAGTTTGAGTTGTTCTTCCCTAGGTGCATAACTTTGCACTTGTCCACATTAAATTTCATCTGCCATTTTGATGCCCAGTCTTCCAATTTATCAAGATCCTCTTGCAATTTTCCACAATCCTCTTGGGTTTTAACAAGCTTTTTGTATACGTTTTTTAAACATTGCACTGACGGTTCTGCGACAGTTCACCATTAATTTATTTTTTTATAATATAGAATGAATACATGTTGAGCTCCCCGAATCTTCTTGTTAGGTAATATGTTTTGCATTGAGATGTGTCAGCTCTTTTGATAATAAATGACTTTTTTGGTTTGTAGCTTTTTTCAATTTTATCCCCACTAGGTTCTCCTACCGTTGAATTCATGACTATTGCCATTTAAACCTTACCGTATGGAAACTTTCCTATGGTACCTGCTTAGTGAGTACTGATTATCCATACCTTTTACATGTTTCCCTAAACGGTTTAGTTTTGAATATTTTACTTTTTATTTATATATTTTTTAGCTCCCTTTCTGCCCTGCGTCTATTGTTTCTTTATGTTTTTTCTTGGTTCCTTCAATTGCGATTATGTACAAGTTGCACTATATAATGCATATACATGTAATATTATGTATGGTCCCTTTATGTAATAACTTTTATTTATATATGCTCTTATTAATTAATTATTTATTTATTTGATTTGAGTGTCACGTGATGTAGGTATGTTATTCCTTTTAACATGACGCCCGGTTAGCTTGAATATGTCTCTTTTAATTGTTTATTTTATATTCTTTTAATTGTTTTTGATATGTTTTTAATATATGTTTTTTATTATATGTTTGTAAGTGATTTTAACCCCCTGAGGAAGGCGTTCCGCCGAAACGCGTTGTGGAATATCAATAAAGCCATTGTGTCATCACCACTCTTGCTCCTTGTGCCTCACATTTCTTCTTCCAACAAAAAAAGCACAGTCCACGTACCAACAGCAACCCAGTAAAAACCGTGGAGGCAAGGAAGGAACTATAATACCACCTTTATTTCATAAAGCCAGGCCCGACACAGGCCGTGTTTCGTTTATGCCTTCATCAGGGGCTTTGGCTATAACAACATATAAAAAATTCATTTAAAACAAACAAATTCATCATAAATATACATATATAAGGCACTCAAAACATAAAAAAATCCATAAAAACTGTAAATAAATAATTAAATAAATAATTAATTAGATGCTAACTGCTAAAGTACAGCGAAAGTCTATGAACCAACAGACAGATAAATAAATAAATAATTAACTAAATGACTGTATACGTATGATACGTGTATAATCACATATATAAGAACTTATAGACACATGGGGGCTTGTTTACAAAGCCGCGGTAGCGGTTTGCGATCGTAATCGGAGCCGCGGCCCCATTGATTTCAATGGGGCCGCGGCTGCGATCGCGATCGCGAACCACTACCGCGGCTTTGTAAACAAGCCCCATGGTCACACTAATAAATGCTCAATAACTTAATAAATTAGTGACACACAATGAAATATCTATTTACTCTAAATGAATCCAACTAATAATTTTCAATTTTTAGTTAATGATCTCTTCAGCCATTTAACTTTTTCAGTCGAGTTTTATAACTGTATGGTTTTATATGTATGATATGTACTTTTTATATATATGTTATTTATTAGTATTAGTTGGATTCATTTAGAGTAAATAGATATTTCATTGTGTGTCACTAATTTATTAAGTTATTGAGCATTTATTAGTGTGACCATGTGTCTGTAAGTTCTTATATATGTGATTATACACGTATCATACGTATACAGTCATTTAGTTAATTATTTATTTATTTATCTGTCTGTTGGTTCATAGACTTTCGCTGTACTTTAGCAGTTAGCATCTAATTAATTATTTATTTACAGTTTTTATGGATTTTTTTATGTTTTGAGTGCCTTATATATGTATATTTATGATGAATTTGTTTGTTTTAAATGAATTTTTTATATGTTGTTATAGCCAAAGCCCCTGATGAAGGCATAAACGAAACACGGCCTGTGTCGGGCCTGGCTTTATGAAATAAAGGTGGTATTATAGTTCCTTCCTTGCCTCCACGGTTTTTACCGGTTCACATTTCTTCTTCCTCCATTTGCAGGCTGAAGAAGGTCTGTGTGGTAAACTGAGAGAGAGGCATGTAAAATATGTCTCAGTAGAGTGGTTGGTGCTATTTGGGTGAGCGTAGGGAATTGGATTGGATTTTGGTAATGCCTTTTTCTCAGAGGTTTCCTACCATTCCCCCTAAATGTATCCCATGTCTACTGCTACTGTGTTATCTGTTAACTAGTTGTACGCTCTGATGAGCAGGGACCTTCTTTTACATGTGTCTGTGCAGTGCTGCATACATCTTGTAGCACGTTACAAATGTTCAGTAGCAGTAGTAGTAGTTGTACATTCAGGTACAGCAAGTATTTCCTTGTCTCCGAGGCAATGGAGGGTTAAGTGATTTGTCCAAGACCAGAAGGAGCAGTAGTGGGATTTGAACCCTGGTTGCTAGCCTACTGCTCTTACTATTAGGCTTCTCCTCCATTCACAGTGTAGGAGAGTATCAGAGGTCTGTGTGTTGTGATTGGTGGTATATGTGAATTGTGAATGTCTGTGAGTGGTACAGTATAGGTGTATATGTAGGAAGTGTCTACGGGAATATCTTGTGGATGTGTTAACTGCTGGGGGTTGGTGAATGGGAGAAAGTATGTGGTGACTGAGTGACTGTGAGGATATAGTGTTGGAGGGGATGTGTGTTGGGCTATGTTGCATGGTGTTCTCACTCCTCTTCCCTCTTTTTTTCCACCTGTTCTTTCCCCTTTTCCTCCTCCTCCTTTTACTCTCATCCCCTCCCCTTCTGCCGCTTGGATTCACTCCCACTCCACTGTCCTCCATACTGCTCTCACTTCCTCTCCCACCAAGCTTCTTTTTACCATTTTCAGCAACCAGCCTGCTCTCTGGGTAGTGGGGACTCATCTCCCTGTCACCCTATTGCATCCTTGCACCTTATCATGCTGTATGTATAGGTGTGTTGTACATGCACAAACCTAAACACTACAGATGGACGGACCAAGAGACCTTCTCTAATAGGTACTACTTCTTAAGCAAAATGGACCTAGTAATGACAGAATAATGAACTTGCAAACTCATGCCCTCCTCTGCCCACTGAGCCACACGGGCTGACTTAGGGACATGTTTACTAAAGGTTTAGTGCACATTAAGTACTCATAGCCCTTTTATTTCTATGGGTGCATTAGCCTTTAGTAAACAGACTCTTTATTCTTGTCTCTCATTCCCCTCAGCAGACTATCTGTGGTAACTCTGCCTTATTAGCTCTCGAATCACTAGTAAGTAATACCTGTGTGCAGCCTTGGAGTAAAGCTCCTACTCTTAGCCTCTGTTGCATTATGTGAAGGCATTCTTGATTTCCGAATGCTTCTGATTTGGTTTTGTTCCTGACTTTACTTAGGGGCAGACCAATGGGGGTGCAGGGCCATGTGTGAAGACTTATTGTGGGGCCTAATTTGCATAAGGGACTTAATTTCCATAAATATTTGCATAATGTTAACATGCACTAACTTTTAATAAACATGCCTCTTCATGACTGTCTGGATAAAGAAAGACTACCAGATTTCTATATTACTATACTCCAGTGCCAACCACCAGGCACATTAGGAAGTACTTCAAACACTGCCCTTTTAGAACCCATAGCAAACCTGTGGCATCATAACAGCACTACCAGGACTCACAAAGCAACAAACCCTACCTATCAAAAAGGTAATACTGCAAATATTAAACTAATACATCTCAGAGAATACCAATATATCTCCTACTGGGGAAAGAGAACAAGTGGCACTGTCAAATAGAAACTACATAAACAGAATACCTCATCTCGGTTACAGATAGACCATCACCAAACAAAGAACAAGGGATCACAATTTAGAAATAGGAAGACAATAATTAAAGTGGGAACCCCAAAAGCCAAACTTGGAATGTACAACAACACTGGAGAAATAAAAACTATAAATTAATTTCCTTTTGTAATAAACAAAAATACAAAGACGTTAGCAATGCACATTTCCCAGGGCTGACATATTCCAGTTAATAAATTCAAAATAAAAAAAGTATTTTTCTACCTTTTGTTGTTTGAGCATTTTATTTTTCAGTTGCAATTGCTCCAGTCACTTTCTTCTGGTTTCTTCATGTCTTCGGCTAACTCTCCATTGTCTGCTGTCCATTTGTCCTTTCTTCTGTCTTCTAGTTATTTCCCATTCTCTCTCTACATCTGCTTTAACATACTGATCTTTCCCCCTTTTGCTCATTCCTCCATGTATTTATTTCTTTTCCATCCACTCAAATTTCACCCTTCTATCCTCAATCCCCACTTACTCTCCCAATACCCAGCCAATCGTAGATTTTTCTTCCCTCCCACACAAAATATCTTTTTCCCTCTCCATCCTCACTCTCCCAGTCCCATCCCCTTCTAGTCCTCCCCCAATATCAGCTCCCTTCTAGTTCCAGCCCCACCCAGCATTCTCTCCCTTCTAGTCCCATTCTCCCATCCCCCTGCATCAGCCCATTTCCAGTCCTAGCATCCCCATCAGTCTATTTCTAATCCTAGCCCCACCATCAGCCATTGCCAGTCTTATTCCAGCCCCCAATCAGCCCATTTCCAGTCCTAGCATCCCCATCAGTCTATTTCTAATCCTAACCCCACCATCAACCCTAAAACAGACCCTAAAACAGAAAAGAGAATACAATGAAAATTTGATCCAATGCTCCCTTAACAAACCGAGAGAGCTCTTCTCCATCGCTAAATCCTTAGTAAGTGAACCCCAACATCAGGACTTAACTCCTAAAATAACCACCCAAACTATAGCCAACCACCTAACCTCAAAATTCCATCAAAATGCAGAAAGGAACCTTCATACCTCAAAATTTCCCCCACCCTCCTCTACAACTAACTCCCAACCCATACACGACATTAATATCCGACCGCACACTTTCACCCCCCCAATTACCTGGAATGACTTCAAACCCCTCACCTTGAAAAACATATCTAACATCATTAAAGAGCTAAATGCTTCAACCTCTGCCCTGGACCCTTGCCCTGTTACCTGGCTTAAGACCACCCATAGTACCATTAGCCCTTACATACTCCATATTGTACAGTTTTCCCTCCAGGCTGGCTCCGTACCAGCACCCCTAAAACATGCTTCCATCCGCCCCATCCTAAAAGGATCAAAACTTGACCCCACCTCTCCCACCTCCTACAGACCTATCTCCAGTATTCCCTTCCTTGCTAAAGTAACCGAAAAACTAGTCCAAAACCAATTTCAGAACTTCATAGATGAGCACTCTCCCCTCGACCCACTCCAACATGGCTTCAAAAGGAATCATGGAGTAGAAACCCTCCTAACCTCTCTCTTGGATTCACTCCACCTACTTACCCTAAAATGGTTTCACTCTTACCTAGAAAACAGGACTCAACAGGTTCGTATAGGGAATGATATATCCCTCCCATTCACCCATTTTGGAATTCACTACCAATTATACGCAGATGATATTATGTGCTTCGCCCCTTTCAACTTAACAAACCCTAATTTTTCAAACCTAATTGAATGCATCGCAAACCTGAAGACCTGGCTTTCAAATCACAACCTCTTAATTAACCAATCTAAAACTGAAGCCCTCCAAGTATTCACCAACACCTCATACACTCCACCTACAACCCCTACACTTGGAGATTTCACCCTCACCATTAAAAATCAAGTGAAATATCTCAGTCTTATCCTTGACCAGAACCTCACATTCCACGAACAGATAAAAAAAACTTCCAGCACAATATATGCAAAACTACGCCCCCTGCGGAACCTCCAACCTCTCCTAAACCACGACTCCTTTCGCACTGTCTGCCAGGCCCTCACCATCCCAACTCTTGACTACTGCAACCTCATTTACCATGGCCTTCCTAAGAACAGCCTACATCCCATCCAAATGGCACAAAACACCATAGCTCGACTTATTACAAATAACCCTAGACGATCACACATAACGCCAATCCTCTACGACCTGCATTGGCTCCCCATACAATCCAGAGCCAAATTCAAAGCAATCACCCTCATTCACAAAATCATCTCTAATCAGTCAGCCCCCTGCCTCTCATTACTCTTATCCAACTCCAACAACAAAAGAACACGCCGCACCATCACCAAAAACCTTCTATCCATCCCTTCATCCAAGATAACCTGTAACCAATCCGCCTGCAATCGTGCATTCTCCCTTTACGCCCCCTCCATCTGGAATGCCTTACCACATGAATTAAGAAACTGTACCAATCACCCTGAATTCAGGAAGAAATTGAAAACCCATCTCTTCCATGAAAACTTTTCCCTCCAATATAATCCTCCATGTAAATAAGATGTTAAGCCTCCATGTAAATAGTTTTTAAACCTTCACAAAGAGTAGTTTGCTTGTTAATCTCATTATACTTTGATCTTCCTTTTTACAATGTATTTAGTTGAAATATTATTGTTACAATGTACTCAGTTGAAATATACTGTCTGTTATGTTCCCTGTAAACTGACTTGAATTGTAGAAAATCTGTATATAAAAACTGTTAAATAAATAATTAATAACCAGGGAGTTGGACCGAGGGAGAGCTCTAGATGTGATGTATTTAGATTTCAGTAAAGCCTTTGACACTGTTCCTCACAGGCGACTTATAAACAAACTGAGCACCCCAGGGATGGACCATAAAGTTACTGATTGGGTTAGAAATTGGTTGGGTGGGAGGCGACAAAGAGTACAAGTAAATGGAGCTCACTCTGAGGAGAAGGATGTTACCAGTGGTGTGCCCCAGGGATCTGTCCTTGGTCCAATTCTTTTTAACATCTTTGTTAGTGATATAGCGGAAGGGCTGTCGGGTAAGGTTTGCCTCTTTGCAGCTGATACCAAAATCTGCAATAGAGTAGACACCCAGGAAGGTGTAGATAACATGAGGAGGGATCTAGCTAAGCTTGAAGAATGGTCTAGAATTTGGCAGCTGGGATTTAATGTTAAAAAATGTAAGGTCATGCATTTGGGCTGCAGCAATCCAAGGGAGCAATACAGTATAGGAGGTGAAATACTTTTGTCCACTAAAAAAGAGCGGGACCTAGGCGTGGTTTTGTCTGATGATCTTAAAGTAGCTAAACAGGTAGAAAAGGCGACGGCAAAAGCTAGAAGGATGCTTGGGTGCATACGGAGAGGAATGGCTAACAGAAAAAGGGAGGTGATACTGCCTCTGTATAAGTCTTTGGTGCAACCTCATTTGGAGTATGGTGTGCAATTCTGGAGACCACACCTTCAAAAGGATGTGAACAGGATGGAGTCGGTGCAGAGGGTGCTACTAAAATGATTAGTGGGCTTCATTATAATGCATATGAGGACAGACTTAAGGATCTTAGTATGTACACCTTAGAGGAAAGGCGGGATAGAGATGATATGATTGAGATGTTTAATACCTCCGTGGCATAAATGTTCAGGGAGAGAGCCTCTTTCATTTGAAAGCAAGTTCTGCTACGAAGGGACATGGGATGAGGGTGAAGGGAGATAGATTCAGGAGTTATATGTGGAAATATTTCTTTACAGAAAGAGTAGTGGATCCATGGAATAGTCTCCCAGTGGAGGTGGTAGAGATGAGGACAGTAACTGAATTCAAAAAAGCATGGGACCAACACAGAGGATCTCTAAAGGTAAAAAGTGGACTGTTGTAGTTGTTGTTATGGAAGGACAGACTAGATAGGCCATGTGGTCTTTTTCTGTCATCATGTTTCTAAATAAACCATTTCCAGTCCTATTCCAGCCCCACAATCAGCCCATTTCCAGTCCAAGCTCCCCTCATCAGCCCATTTCCAATCCTAGCCCCCATCATCCATTTCCAGTCCTATTCCAGTCCCCCATCAGCCTATTTCCAGTCCTAGCCCCCATCAGTTCATTTCCAGGCTTAGCCCCCCATCAGCTCATTTCCAGGCCTAGCCCCTTATCAGCCATTTCCAGTCCTATTCCAGCCTTGATCAGCCCATTTCCAGTCCAAGCTTCACACCCTATAGCCCATTTCCAATCCTAGCACCCATCAGCCATTTACAGTCCCATCCTAACTCCCCATCAGCCCATTTCTAATCCTAGCCCGCCATCAGCCTTTTCCAGTCTTATTCCAGCCCCCATCAGTCCATTTCCAGTCAAAGCTCCCCCCCTCAGCCCATTTCCAATCCTAGCCCCGCCATCAGCCATTTCCAGTCCTATTCCAACCACCATCGGCCCATTTCCAGTCCAAGCCCCCCCCATCAGTCCATTTCCAGTCCAAGTACCCCCCCCCCCCCATCTACCCATTTCCAATCCTAGCTCCTGTACGGACCAAGGGGAAAGGCTGATTTAGTTGGCCAGATGGATCCCCAACCACCTTCTCCGTGCAAGAGGGGAACAAAACTGGCACACATAGAGGGAGGGCTTACCACCCCCTCCTAATAGACCACACCTCGTGCAAATTATACTCATACCTGGCCCAATATCTTCACAGATTTTCCTTACAAAAAAATCCTTTATTCCTTATATCACAAAAACAAGCATACAGGAAGCATAACAAAACTAACTAAATACAAAGTAATTTTGAAGAATTTCTCTCACCCTCTCCTTTCAAGAAAACACTTTTTCCTTCTGCTTTTTCTGCTACAGCTATAAAGTAATTAAGAGATTTCCTGTCCATCCACAGGTCCTAGCACAGTGAGAGAGAAGGATATATGGTTCCTAGCTACACTAAAAGATAAACTAACAAAAACCTTTCACACAGATGCACACAACACAAAGAGTCAGACTCATACCCACTCACTCGTTAGCAGACATACAATGGAAATTTGCAAGCCACTTCCTTCAGAAAATGGAGTGCAAATTCCCGGTCTTTAAAAGTTCTGTCCTGTTATATAGTTTTTCCTTACAATCTAGTCCCTTGTTTTTAACTCCAGGCATCTGGATTCTCTCTTCCATGCCTTCCTTTGCCCTGTCATATTCGCATTCCCATTCCTGTTGACCAGTTGACCTTTTATATGGCCAATGTGTATAACCATTTGCTTAGGTCTTTGTTAGATTTATTCCCTGTTATCTGACCTTTTTCCCACTTATTCAATTCTTCACCTGGTTTGTCTTCCCATCCCTTAGAAAATATATCTTATTAGGTCCCTGATATCTTCTGACAGTTTTTACACTAGGCCCTAGTAGGCCTCATGCTAAACTGGCATATTTATGCTTGTGATGCCTTCTATCTTTGTGCTCTGTAGATGTGTGTTTTTTCTCACATTTTTCCATCTGATGTCACCTAATACCTCTAGCAACTCACCAAGAACATCAAATGCCAATGCCAGCAATTTAGACACATTTAGATGTTCTGTGTTAACCCTGTCAGACTAGCTCTCACATCCCATATCGGCCATTTCCTGTCCTATCCTAGACCCCCCCCCCCCCCCCACACACACACAAAAGAACCCTGCACTGATCTAAGCTGCTTCAGAGGTAAGCTGGGAAAGCCCGCGCGAGGCCCCAGCTCACCTCTGCACAGCCGCCAGCATGAAAAGTGTCATTTTCCCTTACACTGGCAGCTGTGTTAATGTGAAGTGCGCTGAATGCCAGGAAAGGTTAAAGCTAAATCAAAAAAGTCCCTAGGGCACTTTCCTTGTGGTCATTGTATCTACTGCTCAGGATCTTTGACGGGTGAAACTTGGGAAGATCCTATAACCAAGAAACTTTGGACGTTTCGGCACTTCACAACATGTGATTCTGCCTTTATTGTGTATTTGCTGGTGTGTCCTTGTGGCTTGAAATATGTGGTCTGCACTTCACGACCCTTTAAGAAATGCCTGGCTGAACATGCCTCTCGGATCCGTACTCAGACTCTTTCTGCCCCCTTGGTTCAACATGCTCTTCAGTGTGCCCATGCCTTTACTCATTTCACTTGGCGGACCATTGATTGGGTGCCCCCTTCATTCTATGGGGGAGATCGGTTATCCCACTTACTAAAGATCGAGTAGCAGTGGATCTTTAGACTTGACACTGTAATGCCACAAGGTCTAAATTTAGAACAAGATTGGCACACTTTTTGCCGAACCTTTTGTGACCTGTTGAGTGGTGCTCGCATTTCCATTGCTTTCACCCCCCTATTGGCTAAGCAGTAACCATGTGTTTAGTAGCGACATCAGACGCCATGTTTTTTTAAAAGGACTCTTTGTTCTTTGGTTCCTTATGTGCACGTTTCATGGCTGCAGTGGACTTTAACCTGAAGCAAGGTCTGGAAAGTTTGATGACCCGAAACGCAGGACTGTGTCGTTCTCCAACACTTCTGATGTTTAATGTTGCAGCGCCTAGGACATAGCTAAGTACTTCTTGCTATACATTTCAAATATTTCACTTGGAGAGGTCTATTGATATATGGAACCTGTATTTTTTGAATAGGAAGGGTTAAAGGGCATTTCCCACACTTGTGTGCTTCACAGTAACACAGCCACCAGCGTGAGGGAAAATGGCGCTTTTCACACTGGTGGCTATGCAGAGGTGAGCCAGGGCCTCACACGGCTTCCTCAGCTCACCTCTGAAGCTGTCCATTGTGCGCGAATGAAGTTCACGTGGGGCCCCCCTGAAGCGTAGGGTCCTGTGCAAACAACATTCTCACATAATGGATGGGCCGGTCCTGACTTTATAACTAGCTTGTGCCTTGGACCTCTGACTGCTCCTAGCTACTGCCCACTGGTTTCCTGGACTTCCAAATAAGTTTGTGACCTTGCTTTTTCCATCTGTTACCTGATGGTTGCCTTCTCCTGCTATACGATCCACTCTGCCTCTGCCCTTCTCTCTGCTCCCTAGCTTGGTACATGCAGCCAAGCCCTGCAGCCATTGACACTCAGTGGCTCAATCAAAGGATGAAGTGACTGCTATATTTGCCATTGCCCCAGCAAGCTTAAGATTTGCAGAGGAATTCTTTGCAGTAGACTGCATACACTACCTCCACTTCATGCAGATTTATCTTGTCTATATTCACTGCAGATATTTAAAAAAAGCAACTAGCTAGGGATTCCCCAAGGCATCTGGGAGTCATTGCCCTAGATACAGTGTCTCTTCATTATAGGTCCGGTGAACCTTCGGGTCAAAACAACACCACCAGTCAGTGCTGGAGACAAATGTAAATAGGGAAATGCTAAGCAGCAAGAGTGAAAAGAAATCAATCTCAATCTCGTTCCTGTATTCAAATA